>WWNC01000009.1:1070000-1670000 GCA_011125475.1 Melanerpes aurifrons | reverse complement strand
GTTGAAAGCCTGTTTGAAATACAATTGTACTAAATCAATCAGATCTTCTTTATTCAAATGATTGACACCTTCAAGAAAGTCTAGTAGATTAGCCTTCTACATAGCCCTCCCTTTTCATAGCCTCACATATCCTATGAACTGCTGTGCCCACTTGATTTTGCTGTTTGGGGCAGTGTATAGACACTTCTTAAGAATAGTTTAAGAATAGAACAGGCAGCTTTCAAAATTTTCCAGCACTTTTACCCTAGTTTCTTAAAAGCAACCAGTGACAGAACAAGAGGACACAGTCTCAAGCTGCACCAAGGGAAGTTTATGCTCGAGGTGAGGAGAAAGTTCTTCACAGAAGGAGTTATTGGCCATTGGAATGTGCTGCCCAGGGAGGTGGTGGAGTCATCATCCCTGGAGGTGTTCAGAAAAGGATTGGATGTGGCACTTGGAACCATGGTTTAGCTGTCAGGAGGTGTTAGGTATTAGGTAATAGGTTGGACTTGATGATCTCTGACGTCTTTTCCAACTTGGTGGATTCCATGATTCTATGAATTTTAAGACAAAAAAAAAGGGTGCTGAGGTTCCATGGTGGAGAAATGTCTGAAGATTTGGGGTGGTGTTGACATAGTGCAATGTGTGTTTCAAAAGTTACTGCAGGCAAATAGCTTCCCATAACAAATCTAACTTCATAAAAATGGACTTTTCCAGCCCAAGGCAGATAACCTCTCTCAGCACAAACCCTGATGTGTTGAATAAGAATGATCCAGGTCTGCTGACAGCATGATTCTTGGAAAAGTTACTAAATGCTGGTTTGTGCAATGCTCCACCAACCACTACAATTCATGAGCTCATGTTTTGTGCAAGGCATATGCAGAATTTATGTAAAACTCCAGATCTAACAGGAAAGAAAAAGCAAAAGAGGCCACAAGGATGATCAGAGGGCTGGAGCACCTCTCCTATGAGGACAGACTGAAGGAGTTGGGGCTGTTCAGTCTGCAGAAGAGAAGGCTCCGAGGTGACCTACTTGTGGCCTTCCAGTATCTGAAGGGGGCCTACAGGAAGGCTGGGGAGGGACTTCTCAGGATCTCAGGTAGTGATAGGACTAGGGGGAATGGAATGAAGCTGGAGGTGGGGAGATTCAGGCTAGATGTGAGGAGGAGGTTCTTCCCCATGAGAGTGGTGAAACCCTGGAATGGGTTGTCCAGGGAGGTGGTTGAGGCCCTCTCCCTGGAGGTGTTTAAGCCCAGGCTGGATGAGGCTCTGGCCAGGCTGATGTAGTGTGGGGTGTCCCTGCCCATGGCAGGGGGGTTGGAACTAGATGATCCTTGTGGTCCCTTCCAACCCTGAATGATACTATGATATAAAAAGAGAAAAGGCAGATGACATCCAACAGACAGCACTAACACTGGCAAAGGAACTTGCAGATACTGGAATCTAACCTTTTAGACAAAGTTTCTCTGTTACTGCCTTGAATCCCAGAACTGGCGTCTCAGGTCATGCTACCAACTGATTCCATATGAAGCCCACAACAACTCTTATTAGCTTTGATTACAGATAATGCTTATACCATACATGAATAAAAAAAAAAAAAAGAGGAAAGCTAATCCAGAGTTTAGTAGCACACAAGAGCACAAATGAGCTGCAAGCACAGTTCTGCAGTAGTAAGTTCTCTCTGGTGGACAGTCCACATGTATGTCGTGTTTTGGCTGACTGGAGGACTCGTACAGAACAAAGAATTTTGGCCTTAAAGCACTCAAAATCCTTCCTCTTTACCCTTTGCCAATTCTAATGTCTTCCCAACCTCACTCTGGCCAAGAAGGAAGGCAGCAAGAGGTGAATGTACATGTGGACTATCCAGCTCAAAGAACTTCAGTTACTACTCAGTAACCTCTTCAGTCATCTTCAAGTGTTAGTCCACATGTGCGTTCACACCGTGGGTGGCTCTGAACTGTACTTGATGTTTTCATATTTACCTGGAGCTGGGTCTCAGAATCCTTCATGCAAACAACATCTCAGCACAATTCTGCTGAATGCAGCATCAATCCTGGATGCTTCTACGATGGCATACTGTCTGGTGAAAGGGTAAGAGAAGTTCCAGGTGGCTGCTTTGAATACACCCAGGATGTAAACACTTTTAAGTGACCTGCTGGTATCATTTGGCTTCTGGCAGCAGATGCTCAGATTACTGCCAACAGTTCCCTGTTGGCTGTTTAAATTCTAACCTGCCTGTTATTCACCTTGATACAGTGATGGCTGTATCTTTTCAGTGGGACACGCTTCAGAAGTCTGCCTACTACATTTGAACTTATGAAAAATTAAGGCATTTAATTCCTGGCATCCAGGTTTAAAAAGCAGCAGCAGCAGCCTGGCTTTTGGTAGGGTTATTTCAGATCTTTCTCTCTCTAGACAGTTCCTCCATTCACTCTCAGTATCAGCTGAGGAGTTACCAGTGACAGCTTTGAAGGATTTCACCATCAGCACAAGAAAATGACAACCTCAAGGATGGAAAAACAGGTTCATGCTGAAGAACACAAGCCAAGCTGAGAGAAACTGAAGATGGAAGTGCAGTAGTACAGTGTTTTAACATTGTATAGGCTATCACATAACCCAAAACACTTAGGCACACTTCAACTTCCAGCCTTTGGTACACTAAGCAGTACGGCCAAACAGATTAGCAACTTCAACAAACATCAGTTCCGGTTATGATGAGTTCAGATCAGCTTCAATTCAAGCCTAACATCAGTCCTGATCTCAGATGAAGCTGTCTGGTAGTTCAGAAGGCAGCCAGTAAAACAAAAGACACATTATCTTAGTAAGGTTTCCTTCCATAACCAATTAATCACACATGGAATAGTCCTCTCTCCAAATACAAGTGCTTCTTGTTAATCACCAGCAATTTCAAGGAAATTCATGCAGCTAAACCTTCAAGTAGTAAGCAGCAGATAGAATCAATATGCAAATGTAATGCAATGTCTGATAGTAATGTGAAAACATTGAGAGGTCCTAAAGCAGGTGCCCCAGGTACTTTCAGACTAGTCAGTGATCATAGCTAATACTGCCATCAGGAACTGAACTATGTGGATAAGATACTTTATTTCCACATGTCTAGGATATTTTCCCAGATTTCTTTCTGGTTTGGTACTGAGACTAGATCACAGAATCACAGAATGTTAGGGGCCGGAAGGGACCTTGCAAGATGATCTAGTCCAAACCCCCCTGCCAGAGCAGGATCACCTATGCCAGATCACACAAGAATGCATCCAGGTAGGTCTTGAAAATCTCCAGAGAGGGAGACTCCACAGCCCCCCTGGGCAGCCTGTTCCAGGGTTCTGTCACCCTCACAGGGAAAATGTTTTCCTCATGTTTCCATGGAACTTCCTATGCCTTGACTCCCACCCATTGCCCCTTGTGCTGTCATTGGGCATCACTAAGAGGAGCTTGACTCCAGCCTCATGGCACTCACCCTTTACATACTTAGAAACATTAATGAAGTCTCCTCTTCTCCAAGCTAAAAACATTAATGAGGTCTCCTCTTCTCCAAGCTAAAGAGCCCCAGCTCCCTCAGTCTCTCCTCATAAGGAAGATCTTCCACTCCCTTCATCATTTTTGTGGCTCTGTGCTGGCCTCTTCCAAGCAGTTCCCTGTCCCTCTTGAACTGAGATGTTCTCACTATCTGAGGGTGATGTTAACTGCAAAGAACATTACCAGTGTGCTCCCAAGGGATCTCCAAAGTACTCTGTGAAGACAAGTACTTTGCTATCCTCATGACCCAGTGGGATTGTGTAATATTGGGTGATCACTCAAGTCTAAAATGTCCACAATGCTACACAGACAAAACTCAGAATCTGACAGACATTCTTTAAATGCACAGCAGACAGGTTTAGATGGAAAAACAAAATTCACACAAACAATGAGTTCACAGCTTCTGAGCACACATTAAAGAGATAACACTGCTGAGGAACCAGAATTCGAAATCAAGAACTTGCAGGCCTTGACACATAATTGTTGGTCCTACTGGGTAAAGATACAGGCCAAGGACAGGAGAAAGGACCAAGATAAGCAGAACTGGGGGAAGGATCTCTCTTCTCAGCACTGCCTGCTCTGAGGGAGGGGAAGATTGCCCATTTTTCAGGTGAATGTAGGTTGATTTATGACACAGTATCAAACAGGTACAGGAAACTCAAGAGTTATTCTCAGGAAATCTCTCACATGGCAGAAAAATAGTGCTAGCAGCTCCAGACACTTAGGCAGCCCCCACAAAGGCCTCTGAAAGACTCTCCTGACAATTCGGTCTCTGCAAATAAATTCTCTCTGGAACCATAAGAAAAAAATAAATATCTAATTCTATATATTCCTCACTTCATTAGGAATCCAAATTCTAGTCCTCCACACAACAGACTAGCATTGTGAGAACACAGACCCAAATGGCAATGCTAATGTTCCACTTGTAGGGGGAGAGAGATCTCTCTTCTTCAGAAAAGAGGTGGGCTATCAACATCCATCACAATAGTTTCCAAGAGGGAACTGTGGTTTATTTGGTGACATCTATGGCACAGAAACTGGCAACTTAGGCCAGGTTTCCCAATATTTGTGGTCAGAGAGGGGACAAAAATCCAGGGCAATGCCCATGTCACCCAAGCTGGTGACAAATTAGGTGGCCAGAGAGTATTTCCAGTGTAAAAAGATTTCTTCTGTGCATGTGAACACACACATGCATATAGCTCCTGCAGTGCAGTTCAAGATAGATTTTCATAGTAGTATCATAGCACCAGTCAGGGTTGGAAGGGACCACAAGGATCATCTAGTTCCAACCCCCCTGCCATGGGCAGGGACACCCCACACTACATCAGGCTGGCCAGAGCCTCATCCAGCCTGGGCTTAAACACCTCCAGGGATGGGGCCTCAACCACCTCCCTGGACAACCCATTCCAGGGTTTCACCACTCTCATGGGGAAGAACTTCCTCCTCACATCCGGCCTGAATCTCCCCACCTCCAGCTTCATTCCATTCCCCCTAGTCCTATCACTACCTGAGATCCTGACAAGTCCTTCCCCAGCCTTCCTGTAGGCCCCTTTCAGATACTGGAAGGCCACAATGAGGTCACCTCGGAGCCTTCTCTTCTCGAGACTGAACAGCCCTCTCTTACTTATCACAGTACATAGAATGTGAACATCTTGTAGTAGTGCACTAATACCCATCAGCAATCAGTGACAGGCATGCTCTTCCCATTGCTTCAAACAACTTGGTATCCTTCCTCTATTCTTTTTGCTCTCCTTATTGCTTTAACCTTTATAGACTTGCACTCATCAGAAAACACCTCTGCCCAAGGCAGTCAGGAGTAACACTTTACAACACAGCACTTGGGGAACAGCCTCTAACACCTTAGGAAATAAATACTTCTTGCTTGTATTCTAAGGTGGAACCTATGCAACAGTCCATTCCCAAAATGAGGAGAGGATACCCTAGTACAAGACAAGTCTGCATTTGCCTGGCTGTAATCAGAACCAACGAGCTATGCTGTGTAGTCAGAGAACATGAACTTGTCTCTCACAGTGCCCTGAGTGTGTATAATTTGGAAATAGAGCAATTCATAACAATCTGTGAGACAAAACAGACACTACCTAATTTTGCTTCCTACAGGAGATGGAAAGAGTCAAGCTGGCCTTCAGGAGTCAACAACAGAAGCATTCAAGAAGAGATAATCACTGACCCAAACCCCAGCAGATAGGCAGTTATGTCAAAGATTCTGAATAGGTTGTAATTGTTCTGAGATTACCAAGACCAAAATGAAACATGGAGAAACAACTGCAACAAATACAGGTAATAAAAGCTTAAGAGGATGATGATTACTAAAAAGACCTCCACACAACTAGCTGTTTCATCTCCAACGGGTAAATGTTTACAATAGCAATTCCTCAAGGGCTAGGTTGATCGAATCTGCCAAATGGTATCATCTCTATGTGTGTAACAAGCTGCCCACAAGTAACAAGTATGGGAACTTCTGAAACAGCAAAAAGACAACAGCTGTCAGCTTGTGGCTTGGACTGCAACACTCTGTGCTGGGGTAGGAACTGGCTGGAGGGCCGAGCCCAGAGAGTGGTGGTGAATGGTGCCACAGCCAGCTGGCAGCCAGTCACTAGTGGTGTGCCCCAGGGATCAGTGCTGGGCCCCATCCTCTTTAACATCTTCATGGATGATCTGGATGAGGGGGTCGAGTCAGTCATCAGCAAGTTTGCAGATGACACCAAGTTAGGGGCAGATGTTAGTCAGTTAGAGGGTAGAAAGGCTCTGCAGAGGGACCTCGACCGACTGGACAGATGGGCAGAGTCCAATGGGATGGCATTCAACAAGTCCAAGTGCCGAGTGCTGCACTTTGGCCACAGCAATCCCATGCAGAGCTACAGGCTGGGATCAGAGTGGCTGGAGAGCTCCCAAACAGAGAGGGACCTGGGGGTGCTGATTGACAGCTGCCTGAACATGAGCCAGCAGTGTGCCCAGGTGGCCAAGAAGGCCAATGGCATCCTGTCCTGCATTAGGAATAGTGTGGCCAGCAGGAGCAGGGAAGTCATTGTGCCCCTGTACTCTGCATTGGTTAGGCCACACCTTGAGTACTGTGTCCAGTTCTGGGTCCCTCAGTTTAAGAAGGACATCAAAACACTTGAATGTGTCCAGAGAAGGGCAACAAGGCTGGGGAGAGGCCTTGAGCACAAGCCCTATGAGGAGAGCCTGAGGGAGGTGGGGTTGTTTAGCCTGGAGAAGAGAAGGCTCAGGGGTGACCTGATTGCTCTCTACAACTACCTGAAAGGTGGTTGAGCGAGAAAGGGGTTGGTCTCTTCTCCCAGGCAACCAGCAGCAGAACAAGGGGACACAGTCTCAAGCTGCACCAGGGGAGGTTTAGACTTGAGGTGAGGAGAAAGTTCTTCACCAAGAGAGTCATTTGTGATTGGAACGTGCTGCCCAGGGAGGTGGTGGAGTCACCATCCCTGGAGGTGTTCAAGAGGGGATTGGACGTGGCACTTGGTGCCATGGTCTAGTCATGGGGTCTGTGGTGACAGGTTGGACTTGATGGATCCTCGAGATCTCTTCCAACCTTAGTTATACTGTGATACTGTGTTACTCTAACAATAAGAACAAACCCCAAATCCTCTAAGACAAGTTTACAAATATGCCTATGATTGTTATTCTGGAGTTAAGGCTGAGAGATAGTTGTGGAACAAAAGAGACTAAGTGGTTGCCAGTGGGAGTGCTGGATTAGAGAGAAGAAAGCCAGCTCTCTGGGCAGTGGAGTTTGGCATTACTAAAATATCCTCCAAATTAGCAAGAAGATGGCACAAAACAGTGCACTGTTAGAGAGGATGACAACAGCTATATACCAGCTTGTCAAGTGACTAACAAATATATGGGTATGTAGTATGACAACCTTGCCACTGATGCAACATGTAATAACTTTAACACAAGTCAGTCCAAGTCCAAAGCAGAAGCATCCTTGAATAATGTTCAGGAGCAAAAGGAACCCTGAAACATCTGTAAAAAACCTGGTATGAAAACACTGATAAAACAGTCATGAAAAACAGATTCATGAGGGAGCTCTTACAAAATCCCTCAAACACAGGGGAAGGAAAATATTAATTAAACCTCTCAGAAATGTCCTATTGTTAAAGAGGAGTGGGAGGTGCTTGACACAAAGCTGACAAACGAGTACTCTGGGGCACGCTTGAGAACTGCACACTAGTACAAAAATCTGTATTAGCAGCACGATAAATAACAGGAGCAGCAGAATCCAAATCTTGGGGAAGAATAAGCACAACTTTCATAAGAAGAAGAAGAAAATAAATTACATTATGCATTTACCAGACTTCTCTGAGGGAGCTGTGATCCCATGAATAAAGGAGATGAAATTAATTTTCTACAGGCATTTTTAAAAGGCCCTCAAAACAGCTACAGATGCCAACCTATCTTGATGGCAAAAAGAAGATCCTTATGCAGATAAACTGTCAGTCAAAAGAGAAAAAGAAAAACAAGAAAACCCCTCAGTGTATTCCTTGAGGTTCCTGTAGCAGGACCTCTACTATCAAGCTTTCAGTATTTTTCCTAAGAGGGGTAGAATACAAGGTGACAAAACATCCCAAAAAAAGTAGGGTAGCAAACCCATACCAACAATAAAGGTCTCTTCCAACCTGGTTAGTTCTCCTCTCCTCTATTCTATTCTCCTCTCCTCTCCTCTATTCTATTCTCTCCTCTCCTCTATTCTATTCTCTCCTCTCCTCTATTCTATTCTCTCCTCTCCTCTATTCTCCTCTCCTCTATTCTATTCTCCTCTATTCTATTCTCCTCTATTCTCCTCTCCTCTCCTCTATTCTCCTCTCCTCTCCTCTCCTCTATTCTATTCTCCTCTCCTCTCCTCTATTCTCCTCTCCTCTCCTCTATTCTCCTCTCCTCTCCTCTATTCTCCTCTCCTCTCCTCTATTCTCCTCTCCTCTCCTCTCCTCTATTCTCCTCTCCTCTCCTCTCCTCTCCTCTATTCTCCTCTCCTCTATTCTCCTCTCCTCTATTCTCCTCTCCTCTCCTCTATTCTCCTCTCCTCTCCTCTATTCTCCTCTCCTCTCCTCTCCTCTATTCTCCTCTCCTCTCCTCTCCTCTATTCTCCTCTCCTCTATTCTCCTCTCCTCTATTCTCCTCTCCTCTATTCTCCTCTCCTCTCCTCTATTCTCCTCTCCTCTCCTCTATTCTCCTCTCCTCTCCTCTATTCTCCTCTCCTCTCCTCTATTCTCCTCTCCTCTCCTCTATTCTCCTCTCCTCTCCTCTATTCTCCTCTCCTCTCCTCTATTCTCCTCTCCTCTCCTCTATTCTCCTCTCTATTCTATTCTATTCTCCTCTCTATTCTATTCTATTCTCCTCTCCTCTCCTCTATTCTCCTCTCCTCTCCTCTATTCTCCTCTCCTCTCCTCTATTCTCCTCTCCTCTCCTCTATTCTCCTCTCCTCTCCTCTATTCTCCCCTCCTCTCCTCCATTCCATTCTCCCCTCCTCTCCTCCATTCCATTCTCCCCTCCTCTCCTCCATTCCATTCTCCCCTCTTCCCCTCCACTCTATTCTCCCCTCTTCCCCTCCACTCTATTCTCCCCTCTTCCCCTCCACTCTATTCTCCTCTCCTCCCCTCCACTCTCCCCTCCTCTCCTCCCCTCCACTCTATTCTCCTTCCCTCCTCTCCTCCTCTCCTCCCTCCACTCTCCTCCCTCCCCTCCCTCCTCTCTCCCCTCCACTCTCCCCTCCCTCCCTCCCTCTCCTCTCCTCCCCCTCCACTCTCCCCTCCTCCTCCCCTCCCTCTCCTCTCCTCCCCTCCACTCTCCCCTCCACTCCTCCCCTCCTCTCCTCCCCTCCACTCTACCCTCCTCTCCTCCCCTCCACTCTCCCCTCCTCTCCTCCCCTCCACTCTCCCCTCCTCTCCTCCCCTCCACTCTCCCCTCCTCTCCTCCCCTCCACTCTCCCCTCCTCTCCTCCCCTCCTCTCCCCTCCTCTCCTCCCCTCCACTCTCCCCTCCTCTCCTCCCCTCCACTCTCCCCCTCCTCTCCTCCCCTCCACTCTCCCCTCCTCTCCTCCCTCCTCCCCCTCCTCTCCTCCCCTCCACTCCTCCCCTCCTCTCCTCCCCTCCACTCTCCCCTCCTCTCCTCCCCTCCACTCTCCCCTCCTCTCCTCCCCTCCCTCTCCCCCCTCTCCTCCCTCCTCCTCCCCTCCCTCTCCCCTCCTCTCCTCCCCTCCACTCTCCCTCCTCTCCTCCTCCACTCTCCCCTCCTCTCCTCCCCCACCCTCCCTCCTCTCCTCCCCTCCTCTCCTCCCCTCTCCTCTCCTCCTCCCTCCTCTCCCCTCCTCTCCTCCCCTCCTCTCCTCCCCTCCTCTCTCCCCTCCTCTCCTCCCTCCTCTCCCTCCTCTCCTCCCCTCCTCTCCTCCCTCCTCTCCTCCCCTCCTCTCCTCCTCTCCTCCCCTCCCTCTCCCCTCCTCTCCTCCCCTCCACTCTCCTCCTCTCCTCCCTCCCCTCCTCCTCCTCCTCTCCTCCCCTCCACTCTCCCTCCTCTCCTCCCCTCCACTCTCCCTCCTCTCTCCCTCCTCTCCTCCCCTCCTCTCTCCCTCCCCCCACTCTCCTCTCCTCCCCTCCTCTCCCCCCCTCCTCTCCTCCCCTCCTCTCCTCCCCTCCTCTCTCTCCCTCCTCTCTCCCCTCCTCTCCTCCCCTCCTCTCCTCCCCTCCTCTCCTCCCCTCCTCTCTCCCCTCCTCTCCCCTCCTCTCCTCCTCTCCCCCCTCTCTCCTCTCCTCCTCCCTCCCTCCCTCTCTCCCCTCCTCTCTCCCTCCCTCTCTCCTCTCCTCTCCCTCTCCCTCCACTCTCCCCTCCTCTCTCCCTCCCCCTCCCCTCCCTCTCCCCTCCTCTCCCCTCCCCTCTCCTCCCCTCCTCTCCTCCTCTCCTCCCTCCTCTCCTCCTCTCCTCCCCTCCCACTCTCCCCTCCTCTCCTCTCCTCCCCTCCTCTCCCCTCCCTCCTCCCTCCCTCTCCCCTCCTCTCCTCCCTCCACTCTCCCCTCCTCTCCTCCTCCTCCTCCCTCCCCTCCTCCCTCCCCTCCACTCCCCTCCTCTCCTCCCCTCCTCTCCTCCCCTCCTCTCCTCCCCTCCTCCCCCCCCTCCTCTCCTCCCCTCCTCTCTCCCCCTCCTCTCCTCCTCCTCTCCTCCCTCCCCTCCCTCCTCCCCCCCTCCTCTCTCCCCTCCTCTCCTCCCCTCCTCCTCCTCCCTCCTCTCCTCCCTCCTCTCCCTCCTCTCCCCTCCTCTCCCTCCTCCCCTCTCCTCTCCCTCCTCCCCTCTCCCTCCTCTCCTCCCTCCTCTCCCCTCCTCTCCTCCCCTCCTCTCCACTCCCCTCCTCTCCCCTCCTCCCTCTCCCTCCTCTCTCCTCCTCTCTCCCCTCCTCTCTCCCCTCCCTCTCCTCCTCTCTCCCTCCTCTCCCCTCCCCTCCCCTCCACTCTCCCTCCTCCCCTCCTCCTCCTCCTCTCTCCCTCCTCTCTCCCCTCCTCTCTCCCTCCTCTCTCCCCTCCTCTCTCCCTCCTCTCCCCTCCCTCCTCTCCTCCCTCCTCTCCTCCCCTCCTCTCCCCTCCTCTCTCCCTCCTCTCCTCCCCTCCTCTCTCCCCTCCTCTCCCCCCTCCTCCTCTCCTCTCTCCCTCCCTCCCCTCCCTCCTCCCTCCTCTCCTCCCCTCTCCTCTCCTCCTCTCCTCTCTCCTCCCTCTCCTCTCCTCTCCACTCCCCCCTCCTCTCTCCCTCCACTCTCCCCTCCTCTCCTCCTCCTCTCCTCCCCTCCTCTCCTCCCCTCCTCTCCTCCCCTCTCCTCTCCCCCTCTCCTCCCTCCTCTCTCCTCCTCTCCCCTCTCCTCCATTCCATTCTCCTCTCCTCTCCTCCCCTCTCCTCCATTCCATTCTCCTCTCCTCTCCTCCCCTCTCCTCCCCTCTCCTCTCCTCCCCTCTCCTCCATTCCATTCTCCTCTCCTCTCCTCCCTCTCTCTCTCCATTCCATTCTCCTCTCCTCTCCTCCCCTCTCCTCTCCTCTCCTCTCCTCCCCTCTCCTCCATTCCATTCTCCTCTCCTCTCCTCCCCTCTCCTCCATTCCATTCTCCTCTCCTCTCCTCCCTCTCCTCCATTCCATTCTCTCTCCTCTCCTCCCCTCTCCTCCATTCCATTCTCCTCTCCTCTCCTCCCCCTCTCCTCCATTCCATTCTCCTCTCCTCTCCTCCCTCTCCTCCATTCCATTCTCCTCTCCTCTCCTCCCCTCTCCTCCATTCCATTCTCCTCTCCTCTCCTCCCCTCTCCTCCATTCCATTCTCCTCTCCTCTCCTCCCCTCTCCTCCATTCCATTCTCCTCTCTCTCTCCTCCCTCTCTCCATTCCATTCTCCTCTCCTCTCCTCCCCTCTCCTCCATTCCATTCTCCTCTCCTCTCCTCCCCTCTCCTCCATTCCATTCTCCTCTCCTCTCCTCCCCTCTCCTCCATTCCATTCTCCTCTCCTCTCCTCCCTCTCTCCTCCATTCCATTCTCCTCTCCTCTCCTCCCTCTCTCCTCCATTCCATTCTCCTCTCCTCTCCTCCCCTCTCCTCCATTCCATTCTCCTCTCCTCTCCTCCCCTCTCCTCCATTCCATTCTCCTCTCCTCTCCTCCCTCTCCTCCATTCCATTCTCCTCTCCTCTCCTCCCCTCTCCTCCATTCCATTCTCCTCTCCTCTCCTCCCCTCTCCTCCATTCCATTCTCCTCTCTCTCCTCCCCTCTCTCCATTCCATTCTCCTCTCCTCTCCTCCCCTCTCCTCCATTCCATTCTCCTCTCCTCTCCTCCCCTCTCCTCCATTCCATTCTCCTCTCCTCTCTCCCCTCTCCTCCATTCCATTCTCCTCTCCTCTCCTCCCCTCTCCTCCATTCCATTCTCCTCTCCTCTCCTCCCCTCTCCTCCATTCCATTCTCCTCTCCTCTCCTCCCTCTCCTCCATTCCATTCTCCTCTCCTCTCCTCCCCTCCCTCCATTCCATTCTCCTCTCCTCTCCTCCCCTCTCCTCCATTCCATTCTCCTCTCCTCTCCTCCCCTCCCCTCCATTCCATTCTCCTCTCCTCTCCTCCCCTCTCCTCCATTCCATTCTCCTCTCCTCTCCTCCCCTCCCCTCCATTCCATTCTCCTCTCCTCTCCTCCCTCCCTCCATTCCATTCTCCTCTCCTCTCCTCCTCCCCTCCATTCCATTCTCCTCTCCTCTCCTCCCCTCCCCTCCATTCCATTCTCCTCTCCTCTCCTCCCCCCCTCCATTCCATTCTCCTCTCCTCTCTCCCTCCCTCTCCTCCATTCCATTCTCCTCTCCCTCTCCTCCCTCCCCTCCATTCCATTCTCCTCTCCTCTCCTCCCCTCTCCTCCATTCCATTCTCCTCTCCTCTCCTCCCTCCCTCCATTCCATTCTCCTCTCCTCTCCTCCCCTCTCTCCATTCCATTCTCCTCTCCTCTCCTCCCCTCCCTCCATTCCATTCTCCTCTCCTCTCCTCCCTCTCCTCCCCTCCATTCCATTCTCCTCTCCTCCCCCTCTCTCCTCCATTCCATTCTCTCTCTCCTCCCCTCTCCTCCATTCCATTCTCCTCTCCTCTCCCCCCCTCTCCTCCATTCCATTCTCCTCTCCTCTCCTCCCCTCTCCTCCATTCCATTCTCCTCTCCTCTCCTCCCCTCTCCTCCATTCCATTCTCCTCTCCTCTCCTCCCCTCTCCTCCATTCCATTCTCCTCTCCTCTCCTCTCTCCTCCATTCCATTCTCCTCTCCTCCCCTCTCCTCCATTCCATTCTCCTCTCCTCCCCTCTCCTCCATTCCATTCTCCTCTCCTCCCCTCTCCTCCATTCCATTCTCCTCTCCTCCCCTCTCCTCCATTCCATTCTCCTCTCCTCTCCTCCCCTCTCCTCCATTCCATTCTCCTCTCCTCTCCTCCCCTCTCCTCCATTCCATTCTCCTCTCCTCTCCTCCCCTCTCCTCCATTCCATTCTCCTCTCCTCTCCTCCCCTCTCCTCCATTCCATTCTCCTCTCCTCTCCTCCCCTCTCCTCCATTCCATTCTCCTCTCCTCTCCTCCTCCCCTCTCCCTCCATTCCATTCTCCTCTCTCCTCCTCCCCTCTCCTCCATTCCATTCTCCTCTCCTCTCCTCCCCTCTCCTCCATTCCATTCTCCTCTCCTCCCCTCCCCTCTCCTCCATTCCATTCTCCTCTCCTCTCCTCCCCTCTCCTCCATTCCATTCTCCTCTCCTCTCCTCCCCTCTCCTCCATTCCATTCTCCTCTCCTCTCCTCCCCTCTCCTCCATTCCATTCTCCTCTCCTCTCCTCCCCTCTCCTCCATTCCATTCTCCTCTCCTCTCCTCCCCTCTCCTCCATTCCATTCTCCTCTCCTCTCCTCCCCTCTCCTCCATTCCATTCTCCTCTCCTCTCCTCCCCTCTCCTCCATTCCATTCTCCTCTCCTCCCCTCTCCTCCATTCCATTCTCCTCTCCTCTCCTCCCCTCTCCCTCCTCCCCTCCCCTCTCCTCCCCTCCATTCCATTCTCCTCCCCTCCATTCCATTCTCCTCCCCTCCATTCCATTCTCCTCCCCTCCATTCCATTCTCCTCCCCTCCATTCCATTCTCCTCCCCTCCATTCCATTCTCCTCCCCTCCATTCCATTCTCCTCCCTCCATTCCATTCTCCTCCCCTCCATTCCATTCTCCTCCCTCCATTCCATTCTCCTCTCCTCCATTCCATTCTCCTCCATTCCATTCTCCTCCTCCATTCCATTCTCCTCTCCTCCATTCCATTCTCCTCTCCTCTTCTCCCTCCATTCCATTCTCCTCTCCTCCATTCCATTCTCCTCTCCTCCATTCCATTCTCCTCTCCTCCATTCCATTCTCCTCTCCTCCATTCCATTCTCCTCTCCTCCATTCCATTCTCCTCTCCTCCATTCCATTCTCCTCTCCTCCATTCCATTCTCCTCTCCTCCATTCCATTCTCCTCTCCTCCATTCCATTCTCCTCCATTCCATTCTCCTCCTCCATTCCATTCTCCTCTCCTCCATTCCATTCTCCTCTCCTCCATTCCATTCTCCTCTCCTCCATTCCATTCTCCTCTCCTCCATTCCATTCTCCTCTCCTCCATTCCATTCTCCTCTCCTCCATTCCATTCTCCTCTCCTCCATTCCATTCTCCTCTCCTCCATTCCATTCTCCTCTCCTCCATTCCATTCTCCTCTCCTCCATTCCATTCTCCTCTCTTCTCCTCTCCTCCATTCCATTCTCCTCTCCTCTTCCTTGAGGTTGAAGAGGACTGCACTCTGTACCACGGCATAACAGACAAAGTTAAAATGTTGATTAAAACCTCCAAAGTGATATTCACAGGGGAAAAAAAAGATGCAACCACACTGTACAAACAGAAAAACGGGCTGTGTGTTAGGAGGAAATCCTGACAGTCACGTAGGTACTACTCCTCAAGAAAGAAACCGGGACTAAACCAGCCCGCTTCGAGGAAACATTGGCTCAGTGCTCAGTCAGGAAGCAAGATCCATGTTAATAAAGATTACCAAAGGAATGCAGAATGAAACAAAATCAGTACCACTGCATGCTGACTGCTAAACAAACCTTTGCACCCCTGTATGAGGGATGGGACAGTAAAGCCAGAAGACAGTATGGAACAGACACTAGAGGACAGAAGATGGGATGTGACAGCAGTCCAATGAATGACGACTCAGGATGCATTCATTAAAAGACACAAGCATAGTTCACTTTTTAATAGAGAATACCACAGGAAATATGGAGGCAGCTGGCTAAAAGGAGGCAGACAGTAAAAGGAACTACTTTACTTGATGTGAGAACTGTGTAGCTCTGCCACAGATGCTTAGCTGTGAGGGCTCACACAGATTGTAAAGCCAATTAGGCAATCAAAAACCCAGCTAAGACTTATTAACACAAGCATACCACTCCTGAATTGCAGATCATTAACAACGGAAATCACCTATTAGGAAAAAAAACATTATAAGTCTCTGCTGATCATTTACTCTTCTCTGTGCAACTGCTGTTAGCCATTCTCATAACTCTGGTCTAAATGAGCTTCTGTAATGCAACTCATAATTGAGTAAATGCCATTTTTATACCAGTACTGAACTTACCCCAGTGTAGTGCAGCCCATATGTAAGCTCCCTTCCACACAGTTTACAAAGAAAATGGCTCAGGAGGTCTCCAGGTATGATTATGTCTTATGCCAAGCATCAACATTAACTTTTTGGGACATTGCTAGGAATATACTGTCTTAATAATGCAGACAATGCTATGAGTATATTTATTCACATAGCTTATAAATGGTCACACAAACTATATTCACCAGGGGACTTCATTATTAGAGCAATACTTCAATCTATCATTTATCTCATTCACAGTTTTCATTTTTACCTTTTTCTGGATCTAACTGTTCCTGGGAAAGAATACTGCACAGCACTGGGTTCTTCCACACTCCCTTCTCTTGGGTAAGTGTAGTTAAAACATGCAGTTCACAGCTGCCATTTTCCATCAAGTTTTTATGAGCCACCTGAAGAACACATTTTACAAAACAAAGTAGAGTTAAAAAAATTTCACATTTGTGTGTTTGCTTAAACTTCTTTGTGCCTTACAGGAAACAAAAAAGACCAAAACCCTCACCAGGTAAAGATTTAAATATATAACAATCTTAATATTCAGCTTATATAGGTTTTACTTCTGCCTCTGTCACCTAAGACTGAAATTGAGAGACCAAAATGACTGAATGCCCCAAACTTGCCCTCGTTTACAGGGTTGCTTCCTAAATGTCTGAAACTAGATTCTGCAATCAGCCTCCCTTTTGAAAACAGATGAGCAAATACTCTTGCCCACATGTGTGGCCAGCAGGAGCAGGGAGGTCATTCTGCCCCTGCATACTGCACTGCTTAGGCTGCACCTCGAGTCCTGTGTCCAGTTCTGGGCCCCTCCGTTTAGGAGGGAGGTTGACTTGCTGGAACACGTCCAGAGAAGGGCAACAAGGTTGGGGAGGGGTTTGGAACAGAAATCCTATGAGGAGAGGCTGAGGGAGCTGGGGTTGCTTAGCCTGAAGAAGAGGAGACTCAGGGGTGACCTTATCGCTCTCTACAACTACCTGAAGGGAGGCTGTAGACAGGTGGATCTTGGTCTCTCCTCCCAGGCAACCAGCACCAGAACAAGAGGACACAGTCTCAGGCTGCGCCAGGGAGTTTAGGCTGGATGTTAGGAAGAAGTTCTATACAGAGAGAGTGACTGCCCATTGGAATGGGCTGCCTGGGGAGGTGGTGGAGTCACCATCACTGGAGGTGTTCAGGAGGGGACTTGATGGGTTGCTTGGTGCCATGGGTTAGTTGTTTACGTGGGTTGGATTGGTTGATGGGTTGGACACGATGATCTTGAAGGTCTCTTCCAACCTGGTCTGGTCTGATCTGGTCTATCCTATCCTATCCTATCCTATCCTATCCTAGTCTGTCATCAGCTGCCTGAACTCTTAAGTCTTTTCAGACCCTTCAGCAGTTCAATTTTTACACCTTGGGAGGAGTGAAAAAAATAGTTTTTGTCAAGATGAAAGATTTCAGATGTAAGATATCACTGTGTGGCTCTATACAAATACAAGGAGAGCAGGCTGCATTCTTAAAAAAATCAATTAAAATAGTTTCTACTCCTTTTAAATACTAGAATAATTTCTGGAAGCAGATGTGTGGTTTGGGAACAAACTACATACCTGCAAAAATGGATGGCTTAAGCAGCAATGTACAATGAACACTGGTGCTTAAAGAAAGGACTGAGCTCTATGTTCACTTCTCATGTACTTTTCTACCTGCTCAGAAGGCTGTGGAACCTCCCAGCACAAAACAGTTGTTCAGAATTGATTTACATTGGGCAGCTGCAAGTAAAAATTCACTTGGAAAGTCAGTCTATGTTACTTAGGCTGAGATTTTTGAGGTAACTGTATTTGGTCATTTTGTCAATTACTCCTTTCTTCTCTTTAACCCCCAGTTTTTGGTTGGTTTTGGTTTTAACCCTAGGCAGGACCTCCCACTACATATTTCTGATAAGTACTGCAGAGCAGAACTTCTTTCAACACCTTCCTTTCAAGCAGAGCTCTAACCCTTAACCAGCTAGTGCCCTGTGGGAGATCTAGCAACCCTGCAGTATCAACAGATCTTTCCTTCGTCATAAATCTCCAGTGTACAACCACAAGTAGTAAAGAATGACTTGTTTCACTTCTAACAGTGTTAACAGACAAATGCCTTTGAAAACATGAACTTTAAGTACCTGAAAACACCTTTCTCTCCACAGCTGCTACATGAACTATGACAGACAAATGATATGAGTGATAGCAATTACTGCAGAGCAGGCAGGATTTCCAGCTACAGGCCTTGATCTTTATCAGCCACCAGGAAACACGTGTTCAAGCATGCTACATACTAAATATTCCTAGGTTTCCAAACCATTAAGCCTTCATGTCATAAATCTAACTCACCTGTACAAAAGCCTGAAATTCTTCCCATTTATTTTCAGGTAAATCAAGAGGCAGACACAGCAGAAGTTCAATACAGCTTCTAGAAGACAAATGGGAATATTATTGAGGCAATTTTTGCCTTTAAGATGTCTAGCTAACAGCTCTACTCTAGAATCCAAACAGCTGTTTGACATCTCAGAAAAAAAAACCCATCATGCTTTCTTTCAACATACAAAGAAAAGGTCAGGAATACTTGCAGGAACTATAAAAGCAAACTCTCTGAAAGACAAGATACATTCATTTTTAAATATGGATTTCTCACTGCAGTACAACCCTGTAGCAGCCTGTGTAAACTGGTGCACTATCAGGCTGCAGGCAGATCAATAGCAGCAATGTGTTTAAGCCAGGGATGCTGTCTTGCCCTAGGTCAGGAGGCCTGCCCCGTTTCCAACCATCGAAGATATGGTCAAACAAGGAAGGAAGGAGCAGATGTTAGTTAGAGGGTAGAAGGGCTCTGCAGAGGGACCTTGACCGACTGGACAGATGGGCAGAGTCCAATGGGATGGCATTCAACAAATCCAAGTGCCGAGTGCTGCACTTTGGCTACGGCAACCCCATGCAGAGCTACAGGCTGGGATCAGAGTGGCTGGAGAGCTCCCAAACAGAGAGGGACCTGGGGGTGCTGATTGACAGCCACCTAAACATGAGCCAGCAGTGTGCCCAGGTGGCGAAGAAGGCTAATGGCATCCTGGCCTGCATTAGGAATAGTGTGGCCAGCAGGAGCAGGGAAGACATTGTGCCCTGTACTCTGCTTTGGTTAGGCCACACCTTGAGTCCTGTGTCCAGTTCTGGGCCCCTCAGTTTAAGGAGGACATCGAGACACTTGAACGTGTCCAGAGAAGGGCAACAAGGCTGGGGAGAGGCCTTGAGCACAGCCCTGTGAGGAGAGGCTGAGGGAGCTGGGATTGTTTAGCCTGGAGAAGAGAAGGCTCAGGGCTGACCTCATTGCCCTCTACAACTACCTGAAGGGTGATTGTAGCCGGGAAGGGGTTGGTCTCTTCTCCCAGGCAACCAGCACCAGAATGAGAGGACACAGTCTCAAGCTGTGCCAAGGGAGGTTTAGACTCGAGGTGAGGAGAAAGTTCTTCACCAAGTGAGTCATTCGTCATTGGAACGGGTTGCCCAGGGAGGTGGTGGAGTCACCGTCCCTGGAGGTGTTCAAGAGGAGATTGGACGTGGCACTTGGTGCCATGGTCTAGTCATGGGGTCTGTGTTGATAGGTTGGACTCGATGATCCTCGAGGTCTCTTCCAACCTTAGTTATACTGTGATACTGTGAACCCATCCCAACCTAGACAGAATTTCTGCTGGTTGTGAAGTGGATTGGGAAAGCACTTCGGCAGTGAAAAGTTAATAGCACAGGGGCTGGCTTTAGTAACTGGAAGGTCATACTCACAGTGCTAAACGTTCAAGCACGAAGGCTACGTTTTCACACTCGGAGGTAAGATGCGGGCGCGCTTTAACATAACTTCGGATCGCCACTGTATACACCTCTAACAGGGGCAGGGGGTCTTCTGATGTTTTCCATTTTTCTGCATATTCCAGCAGGGTCTGTTTAGGAAAAGCAAAACAAAATAACAAAAAAACACCCCAAAATTCAGGAACAAATGCAAGTTCTTAGTTGTGCACCCCTCACTAGTTGATTATCCTACTTAACGACTAGTTCTGTCTCCTTAATACGAATTGCAAGTTGTCAAAGCATGCCTTTTCTCCTTAAAAATGGATGGCTTCATTATCAACTGGAACTTAAAACTCCACACTCAGATCATGTAAAATTGTTGACTTGACATTTCCCTCTTACAGCATCACCGCATTTCATTTTACATTAATACATTCCAAATCTAGAAGTCTGAAGAGAGTATCTGGGAAAATACATAACTTTTCTTTCCCCCCCAGAAATTCATAATTGAGGAACTGAAAACTCAGGGGTTTTTTAAAAGAATAGAATAGATTAGAATATAGAATAGAAAATAGAATAGAAAATAGAATAGAGAATAGAATAGAATAGAATAGAATAGAATAGAATAGAATAGAATAGAATAGAATAGAATAGAATCCATGCAGAGCTACAGGCTGGGGTCGGAGTGGCTGGAGAGCTGCCAGACAAAAAGGGACCTGGGGGTGCTGATTGACAGCTGCCTGAACATGAGCCAGCAGTGTGAGCAGGTGGCCAAGAAGGCCAATGGCATCCTGGCCTGCATTAGGAATAGTGTGGCCAGCAGGAGCAGGGAAGTCATTGTGCCCCTATACTCAGCACTGGTCAGGCCACACCTTGAGTTCTGTGTCCAGTTCTGGGCCCTTCAGTTTAAGAAGGACACTGAGACTCTTGAAGGTGTCCAGAGAAGGGCAACAAGGCTGGGGAGAGGCCTTGAACACAAGCCTTGCAAGGAGAGGCTGAGGGAGCTGGGGTTGTTTAGCCTGCAGAAGAGGCTCAGAAGAGACCTCATTGCTCTCTACAACTACCTGAAGGGTGGTTGTAGCCAGGAAGGGGTTGGTCTCTCCTCTCTAGCAACCAGCACCAGAACAAGAGGACACAGTCTCAAGCTGCGCCACGGGAAGTTTAGGCTCGAGGTGAGGAGAAAGTTCTTCACTGAGAGAGTTGTTAGCCATTGGAATGTGCTGCCCAGGGAGGTGGTGGAGTCAGGATCCCTGGAGGTGTTCAAGAGGGGATTGGATGTGGCACTTGGTGCCATGGTTTAGTCATGAGGTCTATGGCGATAGGTTGGACTTGATCTTTGAGGTCTCTTCCAACCTTGGTGATACTGTGAATAGCATAGAATAAATCAGGTTGCAAGAGATCTTTGAGATTATCGCATCCAACCCATCATCCAACACCACCTAATCAACTAAACCATGGCACCAAGCATCCTACCAAGTCTCCTCCTAAACAGCACTAGAGACATTCACCTTTACAATTCAGCTTCTAAAGCAAGTAGATTTGAACGTATTAGTCCTTATTTTAACTTCTCTACTTTGAGGAACAGTTTTACATTTCCTCTCTTGCCACCCTGCTGATACAGGCATCTTCAGGATACTGCTTTTCATAAGGTCCTGAAAGGAATATCAACTATGCATTTTAAAGACATCATTTGTACACCAAAAACTTAATCAAAAAGTTGTTTCCCTACTTGCCACATGATTCTGAAATAAAACTCATGAGAATGATGGAATCACCACCACCACCACCTCTCAAAATACAAAAGGCTTCTGATGATTTCAGTCAGGGATAGAGAACTCAGACATACTTACAGTGGAATCACAGAAACACAGAATTATTGAGGCTGGAAAAGACCTCTGAGATCATCAAGTTTAACTTATGACCTAACAGCACCACATCAGCTAAACCATGCCACCAAGTGCCACATCCAATCTTTTCTTAAAGACCTCCAGGGATGGCAACTCCACCACCTCCCTGGGCAGTCCCTCCCAGTGCCTCATCAGCCTTTCTGTGAGGAAGTGCTTCCTAATATCCAACCTAAACCTCCCCTGTTGCAGCCTCATACCATGCCCTCTTGTCCTGCCACTAGTTGCCTGGAAGAAGAGCCTGGCCCCCACCTGACTAAAACTTCCTTTTAGGTAGTTGTAGGGAGTGATAAGGTCCCCTCTAAGCCTCCTCTTCTCCAAGTTGAACAACCCCAGCTCCCTCAGCCTTTCCTCATACGACTACTTGGAGTAGCCACTAAGGTTCTTGTGCCAACATCCACACCATGTGCCCCTTGGATCTCTGCTCTCAGGCCTGGTGGATTGCAAACTAATTCATATGCTATGGCAGGTTGCAGCCTGTCACATTAAGATGATCAATTTTGCAGTTTGCTTCTTGGGGCCTAAGAGGCAAAAAGCTCAGAGATAGCAATTTTGTTTGTCTGATATCCTGCTCAAAGCGGGGCCATTAGATTAAGTTGTTTGAAGTAATGTCTGATGGAGCCATGAGTATCCTGAAAGACACAGATTCCACCACCTCTGTGGGCTGTCCATCTCTGAATCTGATTGCCATTGTTTGTCCACAGGCTCTCAATAAAAAGATTAATCTCCCTCAACCTGCTGGCCCCATTCTTGCTAGCACAGCTGAGGATGCAGCTGGAGCTCTGCCACAAGAGCACACTGCTGGCTGCTGAGGACAGCTGGGTTGGTGCCTGTGGATCGGCCTCCAGTCTCTACTGGTGGATGGTGCTGCACTCTCCCACATGCAGGGCTTTGTGCTCACCTAAGCTAAACTACATGTCAGCCCATTCTCCTAAGCTGGAGGTCCCTCTCAATAGTGTCCTTGACTACCCATGTACCAATTGCTCCCACCAACTCACTACTCAATTGCAAACATGCTGAGGATGTACTCCAGCTCCTCACCCATAATAAAGATATGTGCTCCAATCCCTAGCCTTGACAGAATGCCACAAGTTGCCAGCTGCCATGTGAACTTTGTACTACCAAGCACAAGTCCCTCAGATCCAGAGTTCAGCCATGCTGTTTTATTACCTGGATAAGGATATTATAATGATATTATGAGAGACAAAGTCCAAGGCCTTGCTGACGCCTGTCAGAAAACACATCTGTCACTATCCCCTCATCTGCAGAACCAGCTGTTTTACCACAGAAGGAAATCAGGTTTGTCACTGTGAAAGCTTTTCACACAGTTCATACTGTCAAGGTCATTTAGCAAAAGTCACATTTCCCCTTTTTATCAACATTTGTAAAACAGTTTTGACAATACTGGTTCCATTCTGACAAGGTTTGCTCTGGCACAGAATATCAGAGCCCTCTGGAAACCAAAGCTCTTCTTCTACAGAATCCCCCACATACCTGAACAAAAGTAGAATCATAGAATCAATAAGGTTGGAAGAGACCTCAAAGATCATTGAGTCCAACCTGTCACCCAAGACCTCATGACTATTAAACCATGGCACCTAAGGTATTTGATCCCTGCAGTATCAAGGTGGTTGATGAAGTGAACGCAATATGTGGAACATAAACTTCCCTGACATGTCTGAAGCACAGTTGGTAAATTAGGAGGTGGTTTTTGTGCAGAGAGAGGACTTTGCCTGTGCCTGACCCCACTTTATGCTCCTCTGCCTTGGTGATCTTTTTCTGCCTTCCAGTTGCAGCTATACTTGTCCTCTTGTGTCAGGGAGAGCACAGTAAGAGCACTACATCTACCTTAGGATTTAAACTTACCTGATGGACTGAGTTTGTGTGCATTTGGAGATCATGTGAGCATATGTTCAACACATGATTTCTGCAGGGAAGTCTCCTACTACCTGTAGGTTCATATTAGCTGTTCTTTTGCAGCTAAGTGTTCTCTTTCATGAGCAGCAGTGATTCAACAAGCTTCAGTGCACACAAAATGCACCTTTATCACCAGGTCTTCACTTGAATCAATAGCTATAGAATAAACCAGGTTGGAAGAGACCTTCAAGATCATCGTGTCCAACCCTTCAGCATTTAATAGATAAATACTAAACCTCTTTGGGGTTTCTTTAATATGCAAATATAATCATCTTAATGAACTTGCTATGTCTGGGATATAATGCAATTCACATGATAAAAATCAGACCTTGAGTAAGTTCTCTGACTTTTAGAACATTAATTCTTCAGGAAAGGCAAGTCAGTCACCTTGAAATACAAGAGAAAGCAAAGTTAAGTTTATTGCTGTCTTGAACTCTACAAATTTTAGTGTTAGTTCAGTTCAGCATTGCCCTGTCCATGTTATGTATCTGTACTGAGTTAGCTAGTGGTACTATGAAGAACACAGTTAAAAACTGCTGGCTAAGCTGTCAGCTCGTGGCTTGGACCACTACACTCTGTGCTGGGTTAGGAACTGGCTGGAGGGCCGAGCCCAGAGAGTGGTAGTGAACGGTGCCACATCCAGCTGGCGGCCAGTCACCAGTGGTGTGCCCTAAGGATCAGTGCTGGGCCCTGTCCTCTTTAACATCTTCATGGATGATCTGGATGAGGGGGTCGAGTCAGTCATCAGCAAGTTTGCAGATGTTAGCAAGTTAGTTAGAAGTTAGCAAGTTGCAAGATGCAGCAAGTTAGGGGCAGATGTTAGTCAGTTAGAGGGTAGAAAGGCTCTGCAGAGGGACCTCGACCGACTGGACAGATGGGCAGAGTCCAATGGGATGGCATTCAACAAGTCCAAGTGCCAGGTGCTGCACTTTGGCCACAGCAACCCCATGCAGAGCTACAGGCCGGGGTCAGAGTGGCTGGAGAGCTCCCAAACAGAGAGGGACCTGGGGGTGCTGACTGACAGCTGCCTGAACATGAGCCAGCAGTGTGCCCAGGTGGCCAAGAGAGCCAATGGCATCCTGGCCTGCATTAGGAATAGTGTGGCCAGCAGGAGCAGGGAGGTCATTGTGCCCCTGTACTCTGCTTTGGTTAGGCCACACCTTGAGTACTGTGTCCAGTTCTGGGCCCCTCAGTTTAAGAAGGACATCGAAACACTTGAAGGTGTCCAGAGAAGGGCAACAAGGCTCGGGAGAGGCCTTGAGCACAAGCCCTATGAGGAGAGGCTGAGGGAGCTGGGATTGTTTAGCCTGGAGAAGAGGAGGCTCAGGGGTGACCTCATTGCCCTCTACAACTACCTGAAGGGTGGTTGTAGCCAGGTAGGGGTTGGTCTCTTCTCCCAGGCAACCAGCACCAGAACAAGAGGACACAGTCTCAAGCTGCACCAGGGGAGGTTTAGGCTCGAGGTGAGGAGAAAGTTCTTCACCGAGAGAGTCATTCGTCATTGGAATGTGCTGCCCAGGGAGGTGGTGGAGTCACCGTCCCTGGAGGTGTTCAAGAGGGGATTGGACGTGGCACTTGGTGCCATGGCCTAGTCAGGGGGTCTGTGTTGATAGGTTGGACTCGATGATCCTTGAGGTCCTTTCCAACCTAAGTTATACTGTGATACTGTAAAAAACCTCATCTTTGGCAGTGTTCAGAAGAAAACATCTCAATAAGAAATGTCAACTATTTTAAACTGAGCTAGAAAACTGTTTAATGTGGTTATCAGCAGTCACTGTCACCAGGTTATAGCACAACCAAAACACAGACAAAGCTGTTCTAGTCAATGATGTAACAGGTGAGAGACATGTAGGTTTGGGCAAAAATCTGTTGCATTAGAGCCTATTTTGCTTTTAACAAGGTCTTAATACACATTCAGTCCAAAAGAAGTTACATACTCTTCCTCTCTGCTGCAGCAGATGCTGCCTCTGTGGCATCTTGTGCTCCCTACTGGAACCTTCAAGTCAGCTGGAAAATTATCTCTTACTGTTAACACCCAACAGCAAAAAAAGCACCACAGATGATGGCAAAGAAATCCAGCAAGACAGAACAGAGCAGAAGCACGAAAGCAGCAACAAAAGAGGACTGGATAAACAAGCTAGCATCTATTTTGGTGCCTTGGGCAATTTTGATCAATGCATTAGAATAATCAGAACAAACAAGTCAGCTTCAAAGAATCTTGAAAGAAATGCCAGTCAAAATTCTCCCTCTGTTAAATACTCACAGAACCATATGCACTATGATTTCAGCTATTGATTTGTCGTTAGCTTAAGGATGCTAGTGGTAAAACAGCAAAGCTGAATCAACGATGGCTTACACAAGTAGAATTTACATCCTTCACTCTTTGTTGGTTGGGGTTTTAGTTTTCCTTATGGAATAAACTTTTCCTTCTTTTAAGTGCTTGGGTATGACTTGCATTTTTGCATGGGAGAAAACAATGCACAACTGCTTTTGTTAAATGAGTATTGGAGCATAACCCATTTTACACGTGCTTAAAACAACCAGTTCACCCCACAAAGGCAAAATGTGAAAACAAGCTGCTGGTGACACTGCACACAAGAGGGACAAAGATGGTAAGGAAACATTCAGCATCATTACTGTTCATATGGTCTCCTAAATATGCTGGGAAAATTCCTTACATTAGCTTAGAAGGCTAGCTAGCTCAAACAGGGAATGAGATTTATAACCAGAGAGGAATAGGTAAAGCTAACTTTGTCATCATTAATGAATTGATTGATTTGAAACAAACACATTTTCCCTTTTAGACTAAATATGAAACCAAAAAACCAAACCATGACACAAAAAGTCCCAAACGAGTAAAAAAACCCCAAGTGGCAGCTAACTTAACAGACCAAGGAAGTAACACATTGCCTAAACTACCAGTTTGCTTTATTCAGCTGATTGCCCAAACCTGCTAGAGGTGGACTGGCCAAGATAAATCTGTCAAATAGCTTCTGCCAGCAAGGTAAGTTTATATTTAGGAAGCTGATACCTAAGTCATGAATCCTGTTTAATACCAGAAACACCAGGTTTACTTGTTAAAGACTACATAAATCAAACTCTGAATGTGATCCATCTAGCAGTTTACTGATGTACTCTTGGGAAGATTGCAGCAAGCAACAAAATAAATGCAACCTTTGGCAAGTGAGGGACATTTTGAAGTCAGCTACCAAGCCAAGACAACATATCTTGGTTGAGGCCCCGTCCCTGGAGGTGTTTAAGACCAGGCTGGACGAGGCTCTGGCCAGCCTGATCTAGTGTGGGGTGTCCCTGCCCATGGCAGGGGGGTTGGAACTAGATGATCCTTGTTGTCCCTTCCAACCCTGACTGATACTATGATATCCACAAAGTCTCAAAAGTGTTGTGCAGAAAAGTAAAGAAAAGGGTGAGAAAGGAGAAGGAAGTGGGGAGAAGTACCGAGGAACTTGGTCATCTAAGAAGTGAGTGGAGAATTAAAGAGGATTCTCATCAGCTGTTGACAAACCAGCAATGCCTGGAATCTAAAGAAGAAACCAACAGCCTCAGCAGAGAGATGCTGATTAATAAAACAAACCATGAGAAGTGTGACCATGGAGAATTGTAATAACCAGATTAGAATAAATTTCCAGCTAGGCAATATCACCATTTGAACTACACAAGGGAGAGACGCTCAAGGCCACAGGCTTGTTATGACAAAACCCAGATGGGATTCTCCCAAATAATTAGGAACTTTACAAAATGCACCATGTAGTCATTAATCACAGAAAATAGGATTGGAGAAGAACTACAAAAGCACTTGGAGAACCTAGTCTGCTTCGAGAACCAGAACTTGGCCAACCATCACTACTCCAAGTACACGGCTTGACAAATTCTCAGCATCCAGCATCCATCACGCTGGTGAACTGTTAGCACCAATACTATCTTTTAAAACCAGCATGTGCAGATACAAACACACTGTATAAATCAAGCAAAGAAATCTGCACTACAACAGTGGCACAAGGATGATCAGAGGGCTGGAGCACCTCTCCTATGAGGACAGACTGAAGGAGTTGGGGCTGCTCAGTCTGCAGAAGAGAAGGTTCCGAGGTGACCTAATTGTGGCCTTCCAGTATCTGAAGGGGGCCTACAGGAAGGCTGGGGAAGGACTCCTCAGGATGTCAGGTAGTGATAGGAATAGGGGGAATGGAATGAAGCTGGAGGTGGGGAGATTCAGGCTGGATGTGAGGAGGAGGTTCTTCCCCATGAGAGTGGTGAAACCCTGGAATGGGTTGTCCAGGGAGGTGGTTGAGGCCCCATCCCTGGAGGTGTTTAAGCCCAGGCTGGATGAGGCTCTGGCCAGGCTGATGTAGTGTGGGGTGTCCCTGCCTATGGCAGGGGGGTTGGAACTAGATGATCCTTGTGGTCCCTTCCAACCCTGAATGATACTATGATACTTTATCTGATATATATAGATCAGCCACTTCCAAGCCATCACACAAACTGTATTAAGCACTTGCACCCACCACACCCTTCAAAAGTATTCATCAGTATGACAGATTTCCTTGTCCGGATGTCCCTAAACTGTAGTACAGCACTGCCACTGTACAAAGCAAATACAATCCATTCTGCTTTGCTTAATGAATCATTGTTGTGCTCTGCTTAAAACCATAAAAAGAAAGAATTTTACCCCTAGCCCAGGGCCTCATTAAGTTATGTATCTCCCTAGTCAGGACAAGCTTGTTAATCAAGCCAAGCACTTTATTCAGAGCACTGAAAAAAAAGTTTTGCTCCTCTGTGAGTCTGCAACAGACATTTTATTTCAGAAGCAGCTCACGTAATAGCAAAAGCTGAAAAAACCTGAATAATCTCAACTGGTACAACAGAAATCAATAAGCATTCTATCTGTGATTTAAACTGTGGAAAATATTTAGCCAGGGGTAATATTCAGACAGTACATTTCCTAATTTTCAACCTTTATGAGAACCTTGGCACGAACACTGCTACAGCAATGTACCCACCAGAGGATGCTTTTCTACTTTCCAAACTCCTGTTTAGAATAAACTTTAGAATAAACCAAACCAGGTTGGAAGAGACCTTCAAGATCATCACGTCCAACCCATCAACCAATCCAACACCACCTAAACAACTAACCCATGGCACCAAGCACACCATCAAGTCTCCTCCTGAACACCTCCAATGATGGTGACTCAACCACCTCCCCAGGCAGCGCATTCCAATGGGCAATCACTCTCTCTGTATAGAACTTCTTCCTAACATACAACCTGAACCTCCCCTGGCACAGCCTGAGACTGTGTCCTCTTGTTCTGGTACTAGCTGCCTGGGAGAAGAGACCAACCTCTGCCTGTCTACAACCTCCCTTCAGGTAGTTGTAGAGAGTGATAAGGTCACCCCTGAGTCTCCTCTTCTCCAGGCTAAGCAATCCCAGCTCCCTCAGCCTCTCCTCATAGGGCTTGTGTTCCAAGCCCCTCACCAACTTTGTTGCCCTTCTCTGGACTCATTCCAGCAAGTCAACATCCTTCCTAAACTGAGGGGCCCAGAACTGGACACAGGACTCAAGGTGTGGCCTAAGCAGTGCAGTGTACAGGGGCAGAATGACCTCCCTGCTCCTGCTGGCCACACTCTTCCTGATGCAGGCCAGGATGCCATTGGCCCTCCTGGCTGCCTGGGCACACTGCAGGCTCATGTTCAGCCTACCATCAACCAGCACCCCCAGGTCCCTCTCCACCTGGCTGCTCTCCAGCCACTCTGACCCCAGCCTGTAGCTCTGCATGGGGTTGTTGTGGCCAATGTGCAGAACCCAGCGCTTGGATGTGTTCAATCTCATGCCCTTGGACTCTGTCCATCTGTCCAGCCTGTCAAGGTCCCTCTGCAGAGCCTCTCTACCCTCCAGCAGATCAACTCCTGCCCCCAGCTTGGTGTCATCAGCAAATTTACTGATGATGGACTCAATGCCCTCATCCAGATCATCAATAAAGATGTTAAAGAGCACAGGGCCCAGCACTGATCCCTGGGGCACACCACTGGTGACTGGCCACCAGCTGGATGTGGCACCATTCACCACCACTCTCTGGGCTCGGCCCTCCAGCCAGTTCCTAACCCATCGCAGTGTGCTCCTGTCCAAGCCATGGGCCGAAAGTTTGGTCAGGAGTTTGCTATGGGGGATGGTGTCAAAGGCCTTGCTGAGGTCCAGTTAGACTACATCCACAGGCAACTTTTCATAGTTTCATAGTTTCATTCAGGGTTGGAAGGGACCACAAGGATCATCTCGTTCCAACCCCCCTGCCATGGGCAGGGACACCCCACACTACATCAGCCTGGCCAGAGCCTCATCCAGCCTGCTCTTAAACACCTCCAGGGATAGGGCCTCAACCACCTCCCTGGACAACCCATTCCAGGGCTTCACCACTCTCATGGGGAAGAACTTCCTCCTCCCCTCCAGCCTGAATCTCCCCACCTCCAGCTTCATTCCATTCCCCCTAGTCCTATCACTACCTGAGATCCTGACAAGTCCTTCCCCAGCCTTCTTGTAGGCCCCCTTCAGATACTGGAAGGCCACAATTAGGTCACCTGGGAGCCTTCTCTTCTCCAGACTGAACAGCCCCAACTCCTTCAGTCTGTCCTCACAGGAGAGGTGCTCCAGCCCTCTGATCATCCTTGTGGCCCTTCTCTGGACACCTTCCAGCATGTCCAGATCCCTCTTGTAATAGGGGCTCCAGAACTGGACGCAGTACTCCAGGTGGGGTCTCACCAGGGCTGAGTAGAGGGGGAGGATCACCTCCCTCGACCTGCTGGCCACACTTCTCCTGATGCAGCCCAGGATCTGATTGGCTTTGCGGGCTGCAAGTGCACATTGAGAGTTCATGTTGAGCTTCTTGTCCACCAGCACCCCCAAGTCTCTCTCCTCAGGGCTACTTTCCAGCCAGTCACTGCCCAGCCTGGATTTGTGCCTGGGATTGCCTCGACCCAACTTTGTTTGATAGAACCATCCTACAATACCAGAGCTTCATACACAGAAGTTAAAACACTTCATACATAGAAGTTTCACACCTACATGTCTCTCTAGCTCTGAAGATCAGATTATAACCCCTGTGGGTATCTGGATAATTAAATATGCAATAGCGTGCCCGGGGCTACCATTTCCATCGCAAGCTAAGCCTGAGGCAGGGAATGTGACAGTGGTCACACAGGTAAGCTGAATCTCTCAAGCCACCCTAGTAACTTCTCCTTTCCTAAATAAAAACTACTGTGGAAAAACCAAAAGAGCCACAGTGGCTAGTGGTGAACATTCCTGGTTAGTGTATTATGTGAATTAAGCTCACAACTCAGCTTTGTGGCATCTGAGAATGATGTACAGCAAAATATATATTCTGTGGTGTACAAGGAGTTTAACTTCAGCAGTACTGGAATAAGCCAAACCAAACAGGGAATAACCTATATAATTTGAAGAAATGTGCACTATTGTTTTTTTTTTTTTGGTGGGTGCAAGAGAAGATTTGAGATATTTATTGGTGGTGAGGACAGTAAGATTAAAGCATTTATAACAGCATGAGAGAATAGCCATTTATAACCTCTCTTGTGGACTGCTATTTGGTGTGTTCTGGAGCCATGAAACTCAGCATGCACAGGGCTCATTACCAGCCTGTTACATGAATGCAAACAAGACATCATGAGAGTAGCTACACCAATCTGTGAAAGTATAGATGTAGCAGAAAGTAATTTAAATGCACACACACACACAAAGAAAAGGAAAAAATAATAAAGAGGAAAGAAAGAGTCCTCATATTTATTGTGTGTGTAAACCCAGAGACACTAACCACAGAAGGACAGCGAACAGCTAAACAAAGATGGCTCAGTTGGTAGCACATAAGACCCTTAATGGGAAGGTCGAGAGTTCAAGCCTGCAGTGGGCAGTAGTGTCTTCCCTACTCTAGTGGTGAGGTCTGTGGTGACAGGTTGGACTCGATGATCTTTGAGGTTCCTTCCAACCTTAGGAATACTGAATACAAAACTCATCTGTAATCTGTAGAGGGACCTCGACCGACTGGACAGAAGGGCAGAATCCAATGGGATGGCATTTAACAAGTCCAAGTGCCAAATGCTGCATTTTGGCCACAGCAACCCCATGCACAGCTACGGGCTGGGGTCAGAGTGGCTGGAGAGCTCCCAAACAGAGAGGGACCTGGGGGTGCTAATCGACAGCCACCTGAATATGAGCCAGCAGTGTGCCCAGGTGGCCCAGAGAGCAAATGGCATCCTGGCCTGCATTAGGAATAGTGTGGCCAGCAGGAGCAGGGAGGTCATTGTGCCCTGTACTCAGCACTGGTTAGGCCACACCTTGAGTCCTGTGTCCAGTTCTGGGCCCCTCAGTTTAAGAAGGACATTGAGACACTTGAGCATGTCCAGAGAAGGGCAACAAGGCTGGGAGAGGCCTTGAGCACAAGCCCTATGAGGAGAGCCTGAGGGAGGTGGGGTTGCTTAGCCTGGAGAAGAGGAGGCTCAGGGGTGACCTCATTGCCCTCTACAACTACCTGAAAGGTGGTTGTAGGCAGGAAGGGGTTGGTCTCTTCTCCCAGGCAACCAGCACCAGAACAAGAGGACACAGTCTCAAGCTGCACCAGGGGAGGTTTAGACTTGAGATGAGGAGAAAGTTCTTCACCAAGCTGTTCATCATTGGAATGTGCTGCCCAGGGAGGTGGTGGAGTCACCATCACTGGAGGTGTTTAGGAGGAGCCTTGAGGGGGTGCTTGGTGCCGTTGGTTAGATGGTGTTGGATGATAGGTTGGACTCGATCTTGAAGGTCTCTTCTAACCTGGTTTATTCTAAATTCTAAATGTGACTATTCAGTATTTAATCTGTGATGTCTTAACACATCATACTTGAAAAAAACCCCAAACAAACAGTATTTGGTTGATTATCTAAATCAAAAGTGACCCAGATGTTTGGCATCCTGATAAATTTTCAACTTCATTGAAATCTATTATCACAGCACTTACATTTTACAAGAGAAGCTTTGACTTAAAAATTAGCAGCCTGTGAAAACATGATTTCCAAATTAGCAGCTTGTGAAAATGCTTATTTTGTCACTGCTCATATTTTCTTGAAAAGTCTAGACTTGAAATGGAGGCTCATGAGTACATAAACCACAGAAAAGCTCAGAAAGGTGTTTATCAATACACTGGTAGCCATTAGTAGAACAGAGTTAATTTTCTGCTGAAAATTAACATTCTCCTGCCATCAACATTCTCCTGTACATGTAAGTGCACAAAAAAGTAGAATAGAATAGACCAGACCAGGCTGGAAGAGACCTTCAAGATGATCAAGTCCAACTTATCATCCAACGCCACCTAATCAACTAAACCATGCAACCAAGCACCCCATCAAGTCTCCTCCTGAACACCTCCAATGATGGTGACTCCACCACCTCCCCAGGGAGCCTATTCCAGTGGGCAATCACTTTCTCTGTGAAGAATCTCTTCCTAACATCCAGTCTGAACCTCCCCTGGCACAGCTTGAGAGTGTGTCCTTTTGTTCTGGTGCTGATTGCCTGGGAGAAGAGACCAGCCCCCACCTGGCTCCAACCTCCCTTCAGTTAGTTGTAGAGAGCAATAAGGTCTCCCCTGAGCCTCCTCTTCTCCAGGCTAAGCAACCCCAGCTCCTTCAGCCTCTCTTCATAGCTCTTGTGTTCCAAACCCCTCACCAACTTTGTTGCCAAAGCGTGCAAAACCAGCTCCCGATACACTGATCTGGGGGCGAGATTTGACTTTAGAGCCTGATCCACAGCCCATGGATGTCTTGTATTTCATGTGAAAGAAAACCATTTATAGCCCTTGGATTCTCCCCCATGATATTAGCTGCTTATAACGACAGATATTCAACTCTTCAAATGGCATACAACCCACCAACAGCACCTTATGATCAAGATCCTTGAGGCAGTACTGTGAATTCAAAGACTCCACTGCCCTTGTGTGGTTATGAGGTGTCATCATGACTTCAAAACAGAAAACCTGACAAGTACCTTGAAGAAGCCAGAGAGTATATAGATCATTTAAATCAGTAGTTGTAGTTTCTTTCATAGGCAAACATTGAAGTCTTCATTGTATTCAGTTTCAAACACTCTTTTTACCCACAAAATAAAGCTAAGATCATTGCCAGCTCACACAACAACCAAGACTGAGTAATTCGTCATTGGAATGTGCTGCCCAGGGAGGTGGTGGAGTCCCCATCCCTGGAGGTGTTCAAGAGGGGATTGGATGTGGCACTTGGTGCCATGGTCTAGTCATGAGGTCTGTATTGATAGGTTGGACTCGATGATCCTCAAGGTCTCTTCCAACCTTAGTGATACTGTGATATACAGGGTAGATATGATCCCCAACTCATTCCCCTGTCCTTATCTCCTTTAATTTAAGGGTATGGCAACATCTTCATTCATTTACTGTTCCACATGCAACTCTGTGGTGGGTAGAGCAGCTTTGCCTAGATTTACAGAAACTGAGAAGGAAGAGCTTTCTCCATTTCTTTCTGCAGTGCAAGTTTCCAATGTGCTTTAAAGAACAAGGACTGAAAGTTACAAGGATTTTATCCAGGGCTTCCAATAAGGAAAATGACTTACACCACTCCTGTGGGGTGCAATGAACCAAATACTGAATTACACTTTCACTTGTGAAAGAAGTCTAAATCACACTCCCAAAGGGTGTGGGGTTTTCTTTCCTTTTTCAGTGTTACTGGCAGTTCAAAGTTGTGATTCTGTGTTTACTAGTAGCTTCACTTGTATTCTGCACAGGCATTTCCCTGATGTTTGATCTTTAACATCTTTTAACTAACATTTAAAGAGTAAAGGCTATTAGAACCTTAAGGAAATAATCCATGACTAGAGCTAATCCTCAATCAGTAAGAAACAAGTTTTAATTCCTATCAGCTCCTCACTTAGGTCCACTATGGAGACTCAAATTCTTGAAGCAGCAGAAAGCAAAGAAAGCAGAACTATTTCTTTTCAAGAAAACATTGTCTTAAGACTCTAACTACTGCATGAAATCAATGGAACAATGGGAGCAGATTTATCTGATTTCTTCTTTGAACAACACTAACACAAGCAGTGACTTTCAGGCTAACTGCCTTGCAGGACACGTGCACTGCTTCAACATTCCCTAATTTTATCACCTATACGCTTGTTGTGGCTCAGGCCCAGCCAGTAGCTGAGCCCTACGCAGCTCCCTGCATAACTGCAACCCCCACCCCACAGTGGGCTGGGAAACAAAATTGGGATAAAAGGGCCAAACCCTGTGGGTTAAGGCGAGTTTAACAGAATAGAATAATAAACCAGGTTGGAAGAGACCTTCAAGATCATGGCGTCCAACCCATCAACCAATCCAACCCACCTAAACCATGGCACAAAGCACCCCATCAAGTCTCCTCCTGAACACCTCCAGTGATGGTGACTCCACCACAGAACAGCACAAAGAAAGAAAATCAGTTTGGAATACCAGCAATAGTAATGAAATAATATATAAAACAAATGACAGAAAACTCAGCACTGACCACAATGACCTGGCCACCCAATCCTGCCCCACCATACCACACCACAGTCACCTGCTCAAAGCACCCACACTTGCCTGTTTGCCCTGGTTGGCTGTTCCCTTAGACAAAACCTTGCAGCTCAGATCCATGTTGTTTAATGCATTTGTTGCAATGAGCAACCAGAAGTGCCTCTGAGACAGCATGGAAATTAAGAACCAGCCACTCTGGAGCATGTCCAGAGAAGGGCAACAAAGTTAGTGAGGGGTTTGGAACACAAGCCCTATGAGGAGAGCCTGAGGGAGCTGGGGTTGCTTAGCCTGGAGAAAAGGAGACTCAGGGGAGACCTTATTGCTGTCCACAACTACCTGAAGGGAGGTTGTAGACAGGCAGATGTTGGTCTCTTCTCCCAGGCAGCCAGCACCAGAACAAGAGGACACAGTCTCAGGCTGCACCAGGGGAGGTTTAGAGTGGATGTTAGGAAGAAATTCTACACAGAGAGAGTGATTGTCCATTGGAATGGGCTGCCTGGGATGGTGGTGGAGTCACCATCATTGGAGGTGTTTAGGAGGAGACTGGATGGGGTGCTTGGTTGCATGGTTTAGTTGATTAGGTGGTGTTGGATGTGATGATTTTGATGGTCTCTTCCAACCTGGTTTATTCTATTCTCTATATGTTCAATTAATGGTTCATAAATTGAATCTGACTGGTAATTAAACTACAATGAATTTAATCAGTCATAAAGCTCAGAATTCTCCACTTTGGTTTCTTTAAGAGTTTTCTGAGTTAATTTTCTAATCCACTGTTCTTCAGCAACCTCAGTAAACTACTAAGCAGCTCAGCTAAGGACAAGTGTCAGCTGCTGCTTCTCTTGCAGAAACTGCACCCTATCACCTGGAGCAACTTGCTCTGGCATCATTTGAGAAGCAACAAGACTGATACAAGCCCCAAAGAGTTAACTCTCCTTGCACTAGGCAGGCCCCTTCCCTGGCTCTGTACAGTCTGTACCTGCTTATTTCTCACTTTTCAAAGCAGTGTTGCACAGACACTGCTACATTCAAACAGTTCTGATAAATCCTTATTCTAGATTTAGTAAGACAAATAAAAACTGATCTGTGGAGTTTTTCCCCTGCCTAGAAGACTGTAAACTAGGGAAATAAAAAAGCATGGGGAAAGGTACAGCCACAATTTCTTTCTGTGTTTGAATGCCTAAAGCTTGCAGTTTAGACTGCTGTGGGGAAAATCTCAGATAATTATTCTTGCCAATGAGTTAGTTCAAAACCATCAACTGCCAAAAATCTTTGTTTTTCCTTTTCTAAAAAGTAGATGAAATGAGGTTTCTTGTTGAAGGGCTATGCTATTTTTCAGATGCTGAGAAAAGCAGGCAATTGTCTTCATTTAGCTTGGAATGCCAGAGAAACACACATCATACATTACTAAGTAAATGGTCAATCAGCATCCTGACAGACAGCTGTGTGGGCTTTTTTTTATTTAAGGAAAAAAAATCACCTTCCTGTGGCAACACTATGAACCCTATGAGGAGCCAGCCAGCAGGAACAGGGAGGTCATTCTGCCCCGGTACACTGCACTGGTTAGGCTGCACCTCGAGTACTGTGTCCAGTTCTGGGCCCCTCAGTTTAGGAAGGAGGTTGACTTGCTGGAATGAGTCCAGAGAAGGGCAATGAAGTTGGTGAGGGGTTTAGAGCACAAGCCCTATGAGGAGAGGCTGAGGGAGCTGGGGCTGCTTAGCCTGGAGAAAAGGAGGCTCAGGGGTGACCTTATTACTGTCTACAACTACCTGAAGGGAGGTTGTAGTTAGGTGGGGGTTGGTCTCTTCTCCCAGGCAGCCAGCACCAGAACAAGAGGACACAGTCTCAAGCTGTACCAGGGGAGGTTTAGGCTGGATATTAGGAGGAAGTTCTTAATAGAAAGAGTGATTGGCCATTGGAATGGGCTGCCCAGGGAGGTGGTGGAGTCACCATCACTGGAGGTGTTTAGGAAGAGACTGGATGGGGTGCTTGGTGCCATGGTTTAGTTGATTGGATGGTGTTGGGTGATAGGTTGGACTCGATGATCTCAAAGGTCTTTTCCAACCTGGTTAATTCTAATTCTATATAAAACTATTGTCTGACTACAAGGCAAGGAGACAGAGATAGGCAAACTAATATGATTTAAATAGATGTTCTTTGGAAACATCTGTCCTTTCTGTTAGATCTTGTTATAAACTCAGATTCATTGCCAAACATCATCTTTTAAAACCACAACAAAAGTGAAAGGGTGCAGAGTTTGTAGTACCACACACTGCTTTTTCCACAGAAGTACTGCTCAAGTGCTACTCATCCTCTGTGATGTTCTTTTCCCATGTGAACTGGGGAAATACAAGGCTGTATGTATTTATTTCCTTCGGGTCATGAAATACATTGCCTGTGGTCAGCTAATGAACAGGGCAGAGTGGTAACTGCAATGATCTGAACTTATTCCAAACATACAGAGCACAATGATAATCTAAGAGCACAGTGATAATCTAAGATACCTCCTGCCTGTCCATGTCTGTTACTAAAGCATGCAACAATGAGCCAGGTGAACTAGGCAAAGCCAGATAGTGCAGCTGTAAGGCTGAAAAAAAGACATTTATTGTGCCTATTGAAAGTCTTCCCCTGTTAACTGATTGCTGCTGAATGTAAAGAACACTGACAATGCAGCCACTCCAACCTGTGAAGAAAACAGATGATGCCTCCCAATGTTGTATTGCTAGCACAATCCTTTCTTTTGTATTACAAAATTGAAATGTAGTCCTGCAAGCAAGCTGTAGGACTCTTAATAACACTCCATCTGAAATTAAAATGGAAACATCAGCCCCTGTATCCTGATATCCAGTACCCTGCTCATTTCCTCCTTCTTGAACTGTCTTCTTTCTGCTTCTGACACTTCAAAAGTAATTTTACTGAACTTCAGACAAGTGAGATTTACTGTACCCTTGTGAGTCTGTATTAAATGTTGTGGCCTTTTTAATGTATCTGCCTACCTTGCAGATAATCACTAACTGAACATAAGGATTTACAAGTCTGACTACTAGGCTTACACCATTTCTCTCTGCTGCGCTCCTTCTGCAGCAAAGAAACTGTCTACTCTTAGAGACAGGGAGGAATTTCTTTACAGCGAGAATGGTGAAATACTGCAACAAGTTGCCCAGAGATGTGGTTAAGGCCCCATCCCAGGAGACACTCCAGGTCAAACTTAACGGGGTCTCGAGCAACCTGATCTAGTTGGAGATGTCCCTGCTCACTGCAGGGATTTGGAGAAGATGACCTTTGAGGGTGCCTTCCAACCCAATGCATTCTGTGATTCTGTATTCAGTTACAAAAATAGCCCAACTATAAGATTAAAGACCCTGCCCAACACTAGCTCCAAGGGTCAGTTGATTATAAGTCAGTTTTCACTTCAAGAATGAAAACATATCTGCTTTATCCTGAAAAAGTCCTTTCTAAGCACATGCTTCACAGTGTTGACCTTTCAGGTATGGCAGTCATGAGCTGGAACTAATGTTTTGTTTAACTGTTACTCAAAAGAAAACAGAGAAACATTTGCAATTGCTGTTAACATTCCTCCCCCAAGGGAGTTAAGAACAGCATGAAATATCTGTTAAACCAGTAAAGTTCCTGCAGTATCCATGGCTCTGCAAGAGGCATTATTCATCAGCACTGGAACGTGCACACAGGCACAACACTGCTCAAACTTGAAAAGCCTCCACCAGTTACTCCTACACAGTAAAAAAGCTCATTGAAATCTCTTGCATTCAGGAGCAGTAAGTAAAAGGAGAAACACTGAGGCATCTCAGATGTGCAGCACTCCTGAACAGAAGCAAGCATGGCAGCTGCTCAGCAATGCAGTTGTTCTAGCTGCATTCACACTAAGGATGCACACATCGTGGTACTAGTGACAACAAAGTGTTTTGAGATCTCAGTGTAATTTTGGCAGCCAGCTCACCAGATACAGAAGCTTCAAAAGCTATTTTATGAACATACAGGTTTACATGATTGCTTTCAGGCACGAGGTGAACACATCTTAAAAACGTTAATGCATTGGTGCTTTTTAACACTGATTCACTAGTGCAATACCTCCAGGAGATACATAAAGTATTTCACAGATCAGTGGCTTAGACTGTTTCAAACTGAGATATGAAAATAAAGCCATTATGCATAAACCAATTCCTCAGATCAGGGACAGAACAATATGATGAGAAACAAAATGCCTTTACTGAAGGAGTCAAACCCCACTGCATGTTCATTGGATAAAGCACTGCTTTCAGAGGACTCAATGATCTTTGAGGTCTCTTCCAACCTTGGTGATTCTCTGATTCTGAGAAGAATAATAACAGGATGAGGTGCTCTTAGAGTGGGCAAGAAGGAATTTCTCAACTTGGAGATGTGACAAGCTGCTGAACAGCAACAGAGCATTGGGCACTGGAGAGTGGTGAAGTCCTGCAAACTGCAAGATAGATTAATTCATGGCAAAGTCCAAGCTGAGGCAGCTGGGGTTTTTCAGCCTGGAGAAGAGAAAGCTCCAGGGAGACCTAACAGCAACCTTCCATTACCTGAAGGGGCCTGCAAGGAGGATGGAGAGAGACTGTTTACAAAGGCCTGCAGTGACAAGATGAGGGACAATGGTTTCAAACTAGAGAAAAGTAGATTTAGATTGGATGTTAGAATAGAAAAACCAGGTTGGAAGAGACCTCCACGATCATCACATCCAACCCATCATCCAACACCACACAATCAACTAAACAATGGCACCAAGCACCCCATCAAGTCTCCTCCTGAACACCTCCAGGGATGGGGACTCCACCACCTCCCCAGGCAGCCCATTCCAATGGGCAATCACTCTCTCTGTGTAAAACTTCCTCCTAACCTCCAGCCTAAACCTCCCCTGGCACAGCCTGAGACTGTGTCCTCTTGTTCTGGTGCTGGCTGCCTGGGAGAAGAGACCAACCTCTGCCTGTCTACAACCTCCCTTAAGGTAGTTGTAGAGAGCAATAAGGTCACCCCTGAGTCTCCTCTTCTCCAGGCTAAGCAGCCCCAGCTCCCTCAGCCTCTCCTCATAGGGCTTGTGTTCCAAACCCCTCCCCAGCTTTGTTGCCCTTTTCTGGACTCACTCCAGCAAGTCAACATCCCTCCTCAGCTGAGGAGCCCAGAACTGGACACAGTACTCGAGGTGCGGCCTAAGCAGGGCAGTGTACAGGGGCAGAATGACCTCCCTGCTCCTGCTGGCCATGAGGGTGGAACAGGGTGCCCAGGGAGGCGGCTGAGACCCCATCCCTGGAGATACTCAATGCAAGGCTCAACAGCACTCCGGGCAACCTGATCAAGTTGAGCTGACTGCAGGGAGGGGTGGACTATATGACCTTTGGAGGTAATTTCCAATCCAAACCATTCTACAGAAGTCCTTGAATCTGAACAGATGAAGCATACATAAGGCACATGAGGACCTGATCTGTATTGTTGGTCAAACAGCCATTGCATACATGTGGTATACAGCTGTGATGTTCATGTCTTCTGACACCAGGGAATAAAAAAGGTTAGGAAAATAAAAACAGTTTGTGAGTTTTGTTGTTGTTTTCTTTCTTTCTTATTATTATTTTGTGGGTTTCTTTGTTGCTTTTTTCCCCCCTCTGGAAAACACTGCTCATACGCTGGGCTGGAAGTTAAACATTCATCTCTTAAATGAAGTTAGTGTTTGAGGGCTGTGTTTTCAGAGTAAAACTCTATGAGCCTCAAGCATAATCTCGCTGGCTGCTGCAACCATTAAAGAACTAAGCATGCAATTAACATAGTGCTGTTCAAATTCCTGGAAAGCTGGTAACAGCCTGCTTTTAAGGTGTAATTTATGATAGTTTACAAACTAAGCTGAACTTTTGGCCTTGACTGTTAAGTGAAACTTGAGCCCCATGCCAGTATCAGAACCAAATGAAAACTCAGTACAGGAACTGAATTGGTAAAATAAAGACAAACCTCTAAGTGAACAGATCTGTCCTTTCACAGTGGAGTATTAGGCCTGGTTTGCAATGCTGAAATCATCCCTGCCCCAAGAACCCACTGTAAATTAGAAGATGACTAAGATGATAGCAGGCACAACTGACAAGCAAAACAAGATGCACTTGGCAGTCATGTCTTCAAAAGCCAATAGGATCTAAAAAGGAGCTGGGTCTATTCCTAAGAATCACCAAGGTTGGAAGAGACCTCAAAGATCATCAAGGCAAACTTGTCACCACAGACCTCACCAAGTGCCATATCCAATCCCCTCTTGAACACCTCCAGGGATGGTGACTTCACCACCTCCCTGGGCAGCACATTCCAATGGCGAACGACTCTCTCAGTGACAAACTTTCTCCTCACCTCCTGCCTAAACTCCCCCTGGCGCAGCTTGAGACTGTGTCCTCTTGTTCTGGTGCTGGTTGTCTGGGAGAAGAGACTAACCCCTTCCTGGCCATCAAAACTTAGGCAAACACAGCAATATTGAATGTGATGCCCCTCTTCCACACCCTGAGGAAAGTGAAGTAACTGGCTGAGAGTAACTTTGTAACATGTTTTCTTTTTTAATGAAGTAACTGAGATACTGAACACCTATTGGATATCCCAGTTTAGACATCTCTGGAGCCAAGAGGCTTCAGTACCAGATACATAGAATAAACCAGGTTGGAAGAGACCTTTGAGATCATCGAGTCCAACCCATCAACCAATTCAACCCACCTAAACAACTAACCAATGGCACCAAGCACCCCATCAAGTCTCCTCCTGAACACCTCCAATGATGGTGACTCCACCACCTCCCTGGGCAGCACATTCCAATGGACAATCACTCTCTGTATAGAACTTCTTAACATCCAGCCTAAACCTCCCCTGGCACAGCCTGAGACTGTGTCCTCTTGTTCTGGTGCTGGCTGCCTGGGAGAAGAGACCAACATCCACCTGGCTACAACCTCCCTTCAGGTAGTTGTAGACAGCAATAAGGTCACCCCTGAGTCTCCTCTTCTCCAGGCTAAGCAACCCCAGCTCCCTCAGTCTCTCCTCATAGGGCTGTCAAGTCCTGCAGCAAATATATATTCTAAAGGGACACTAGAATAATTTCTTTTCTTTGTTTTTTTTTCCCCCCAGTGATCTGCTGTCTCTCCTTGTTGTTCAGTGTTTGACCAGATGATGGAGAACAAGCCTTTCATCACATGAAAAGCAGCAGTCTTATGATAACTGCTGCAACTCCTTGAAAAAAACTTTTAAGGTTCCCCTGGAAGGCTCTTTAATTGGAGGAAGCTAGAGCCAGCTAAGGTGTAGCTGGGGTGCACCCAGCATTTATATCCACATTGTGTGAGCAGAGACTACCCAGCTGAGATGTTGAGTAGACTACTCAAATAAAAACTTGAATAGCTCTTGAACTAGTTCTGGATCTTAAAACCCCTCTCTAACTTAAATCAAGTGTACCTCATATTGCCTGTGAGAACTGACTGTTTAAAGCATTCAAAACAACTACTATGACAGATGACTTTTAAAGAGTAAACTAAATATTTACATAGCATGAACCCCACCACAAACTCCTGTTCATTTTGAAAAGCACAAGGGAGAACACTAAAAAAGATGCAGAACTATTCCTTTCTCTGTGGTATGATAACCTTCTGACCAAGGCATTTCTCTCTACCACCATAATTGTAATTCTTCTTTCCCTTCCATCTTTGCCTCCAGCAAAGAAGCTCAAACATAAATGATCTGTTTCCATCTGTGGGGGGTTTTGGTTGGTTGGTTTTGGTGGGGGTTTTTGTTTGTTTGTGGGTTTTTTTGTCGGTGGTGTTGGCCTTTTGTCTGTCTGTGGGGCTTTTGGCTTGTTTACCTTGAGAAGCTCTAGAGGCAAAGATTTTTAGCCAAAACTCACATAGAAAAGCATGGATAATTTCAAACCTGCCCACTACAAGCACAGAACAGCACCCTCTGAAATACTGCTGCCAAAAATAAAGAACCAGGACATACCAATATCAATCAACACAATGTCTCCATTTATTTAGATCTGTACACAAGAGAGGTCATTTTCCAAGCCACCACAGCACTCAAGTTTCATAGTTTCATAGTTTCATTCAGGGTTGGAAGGGACCACAAGGATCATCTAGTTCCAACCCCTCTGCCATGGGCAGAGACACCCCACACTACATCAGCCCGGCCAGAGCCTCATCCAGACTGCTCTTAAACACCCACAGGGACGGGGCCTCGACCACCTCCCTGGACAACCCATTCCAGGGCTTCACCACTCTCATGGTGAAGAACCTCCTCCTCACCTCCAGCCTGAATCTCCCCACCTCCAGCTTCATTCCATTCCCCCTAGTCCTATCACTACCTGAGATCCTGACAAGTCCTTCCCCAGCCTTCCTGTAGGCCCCCTTCAGATACTGGAAGGACACAATTAGGTCACCTCAGTTCTCATTCATTTCTAAAGCAGTTTGATTAAGCACATGAAAAGTGTCACTAGTTAAGTGATTCGGTATTTGTTTACCAAGGCTTAGCACTGTTGCCTTGAGTTTGTAGCTGTACAAGAACTGCAGGACTATTAGCTCTTACATTTTTGCTATTACAATACAATCCAGGACTTAACAGCCAAACTTCAAGAGACAGAGAGAATGTGAGATTGCATTGAAATAATTAAGGATGACAATCAAATATGATTACCTTTTCTAGTGTACAAGTACTGTTTAAATTACGGTTATGATCAACGAGCAGCAATCCACATTTTCACTCCACCCACCTTAGGTTTCAAAACCTTTCAAGATTAAGTTGATGTGCTATCTTGCTAATTTTTTATTTTTTTTTACTTTGAATGTGCTTTCCGAATTGTTTCATAATGAAGTTGTCAAGTAAAGTATCTCCCGAGAAAGCCAAGACGCCTTTGGCCAAAAAGTCAGCTGGTGCTGCTTTGATTCTAACGGAGAAAGTGACTTGTGCCCAAAAGAAAGGACTGAAGCCAGACTTTTCATTTCATCACTTACTACAAAATTACATTTTAAGCAGTTGTTTTCATTCTCAATTTCTACAAGCATGGTAGAGCTATGATTTCCCCTCCCCACTACTACTTCTCCACTGACAGGCTTCAGTTCCACTCTTCGTTGTTTTCTTCCTTTTCCTTCAAACAGAAAACTCCAGCTGCTGTTACATCTCACACTCCTACCCTAACACCACTTCTCCATCCTGCAGCTGAAAACAAAGTCAAGTCGAGTACTGAATTAGTAAGTCCAAGAAATACTAACAGTCATTCAGAGAAGAAGTTCAAAGCCACAACTGGAGTTTGCCATTAGGTGCTTGTCCAGAAAAAGCTCACAATGACTACAGCACTTGAGTGCAGTCCAACGCATTAAGGAGCAGATCATAGTATCATAGTATCAGTCAGGGTTGGAAGAGACCACAAGGATCAGCTAGTTCCAACCCCCCTGCCATGGGCAGGGACACCCCACACTACATCAGGCTGGACAGAGCCTCATCCAGCCTGGGTTTAAACACCTCCAGGGATGGGGCCTCAACCACCTCCCTGCACAACCCATTCCAGGGTCTCACCACTCTCATGGTGAAGAACCTCCTCCTCACATCCAGCCTGAATCTCCCCACCTCCACCTTCATTCCATTCCCCCTAGTCCTATCACTACCTGACATCCTGAGAAGTCCTTCCCCAGCCTTCCTGTAGGCCCCTTTCAGATACTGGAAGGCCACAATTAGGTTACCTCAGAGCCTTCTCTTCTGCAGACTGAACAGCCCCAACTCCTTCAGTCTGTCCTCATAGGAGAGGTGCTCCAGCCCTCTGATCATCCTTGTGGCCCTTCTCTGGACACCTTCCAGCACCTCCACATCCCTCTTGTAATAGGGGCTCCAGAACTGGACACAGTACTCCAGGTGGGGTCTCACCAGGGCTGAGTAGAGGGGGAGAATCACCTCCCTTGATCTGCTGGCCACACTTCTCCTGATGCAGCCCAGGATCTGATTGGCTTTGCGGGCTGCAAGTGCACATTGAGAGCTCCTGTTGAGCTTTTTGTCCACCAGCACCCCCAAGTCTCTCTCCTCAGGGCTGCTTTCTAGCCAGTCACTGCTCAGTCTGTATTTGTACCTGGTGCTAATAACCCAAGTCCCCAGCATACCCACCACCAGAGATCTTACTGTGGGCTAGCTTTCAGGTGCTTCCATTAACCAGAAACCTTTTTAGTGGCTGAAGACATTTGTCTGCAATTGCTTCTGAAGCACAGCTTGTGGTTTAGTTTCACCCAAAGTACGCTCATTTTCCACAAGGCACAAATACTCCACAAAGCAAAATGAAGGATGGTAATTAGGGGTGATCAGAGGATGACTTTCAAAGTGACCAGAGCACCCATTATTTTTGTTCACAGACATCTTCTATGGATAGGTTACAATATCTGAAAACTATTCTTTTAACCATCTTCTCATTCATCTACCAAAGAGAGAGACTCACACAACAGCACTAGTTTTGTTGCAGTGCTTATCTAGGCAGGTTTTAATAATCTTGTCTCTACTACAGTTTCTCCTCCCACACTCCATACTCAGAGTGAACTACCATCCACACAATGGCACTGATATTATTATTGGCATCTTCAGTAGCCAAAGGTATGTACTCTCCGCTATAGATAACTGTGCCTATTATTAACTAACACGATTAGGTGTTATCTAAACAAGGAAAAACAAACACCAAACTGCCAGCTCAAACACTTTCTTGTTGCCTAAACAGTCTGAAAGCTAAGCTGGGAAATACTGCTGCAAAATTATATCCATCCACAAGCTTAATTTGTAGAATAAACATTCTCCCCTCCCCATCCTCTTCATTTTTTTTTCCCCATTCAGTCTGAGCTGTCAGAACAACCACAGAAATCTGAAATGGTTATCAAGCCAGAACAAGAGTAATAAACTGAATAATAACTGCCTGCCCAACTTCCTTGTGGCAAAACTGCAAAAACATAAAGACACAGATCAAAGTTTTATAATCAAGCCTCGCCAGAAAGGGAAAAGCAGATGCACAGAAACAGCAAGAAATCAAGTCTTATACAGTTATATCTTATAGTGGCTCATGCATACATTCATACTGAAGGAAAGCTGGAGACTTTCAGAGACAACAGCATGTAATCTAAGAGAAATACACAAACAGAAGAGGTAACTGTTAAAGAACTAACACTGTCAAGGAAAGGAATGAGTGAATGAAAGACCATAGGTCATAAGGAACAACAAATGTATGACTTGTGCTAGACCACAGCTCCAGAGAAACAAGGAGATAAGGAAAGCCTTGAATACCCATCTTGCTAAACAGATCACACAGATTTATCAAAATAAATCAGTTCAGTGGTTATAGACTAACTATAGAATAGAATAAACCAGGTTGGAAGAGACCTTCAAGAGCATCACGTCCAACCCATCAACCAATCCAACCCACCTAAACAACTAACCCATGGCACCAAGCACCCCATCAAGTCTCCTCCTGAACACCTCCAATGATACAGATGAACTCTGCATGAACTATGGTCATTATAATGTGACTCATATCCAATGGACACACCTCCTCAAAGAGCAGCCCCCTCCTCTTGAGCACATCCCTTTATTATCAGTTTTTTGAATACTGCATCTTTAAATCAGAGCAAGGAATGGACTAAGCAACACAGGAATAGAAATGAAGATGTATCAAATGGGAAGGATTTACTATCCCGAGACGTGTCATTCAGTGCTTAGGTGAATCATCTTGCATGCCCATATTTGCAAATATGTAAGAAAATCAGAACACCTTGGCTCTAGGTGTTTATTGGCTGTTCTGTCTGGAAAAGAGAAGGTTCCAAGGAGACCTTACTGTGGCCTTCCAGTATCTGAAGGGGGGCTACAAGAAAGCTGAGGAGGGACTAGTCTTGAGGTCTGTGGTGATAGGTTGGACTTGATGATCCTCGAGGTCTCTTCCAACCTTAGTGATACTGTGATACTGCGACTTTTTAGGGTGTCAGGTAATGATAGGACAAGGGGGAATGGAACAAAACTAGAAATGGGTAGATTCATACTGAAAGTTAGGAAGAAATTCTTCCCTGGGAGAGTGGTGAGAGACAAGAACTGGTTGCCCAGGGAGGTGGTAGAAGCCTCATCCCTGAAGGTTTTTAAGGCCATTCTGGATGTGGCTCTGAGCAACCTGCTGTAGTGTGAGGTGTCCCTGGCCATGGCAGGGGGGTTGGAAGCTGACAATCCTTGAGGTCCCTTCCAACCTTAATAATTCTATGATTACACCATCCCTGCTTGAGTGACAACAATACTGATTTCTCACTCATTTTAATAGAAAGAATCAGAATATACTTGAAATGCAGTAAAGGTGATAACTATGTGACAATGAACATTTATTCTATAGATGTGTGAATATAGTAGTTTAGATAGTGTGCAATATGCAAAATGAGTTTCTTGAACATCATTCCACAGAAACCACAGAACATGAAAGCTGAGGAGAAAACAGAAAGTTAGTAAGAATTATCATTAGCTACTTTCTGACTCTTGTCTGAAAGATTCTCTCCAAACAATGACTTCTACTTCTGTCTCCTTCATGGAATAAATCTCACTGCAGGTCTAGGCACTATGAATATGTAATAACTAAAATAGATTCCACAGCTTCTGAAAATCAAAGTGTGCTTTATTTCAACTCACCCCCTCTGCCTACATTTATTTACACCACCTAAGGTGTTAATGACCTTGATGGTTCTTTACAACTGCTTGACTGTAACACACTAATGGCTGCACATCACTAGTAAAGAGCATTAAATATTAATTGCAGGAAGAACTTTATCACAAAAGATCAACAAGAAAGAAATTAACTTCTAAGATTGACTTTTTGAAGACTTTTAAACTAGTGCTACAATTCAGTCTGAAAGGATATCAGTGACTCAAGTCTTCAGCACACAGGCATAAAATGTTAGCCATGCCACTTACTGAACTATTTCTACTTCACTATGTAAAGCATGCCCAACAAAAAAGTCTGTCTTCTACTCAAAGTTACAGTACCATAGTATAATTAAGGTTGGAAGAGACCTCGAGGATCATCAAGTCCAACCTGTCACCACAGACCTCATGACTAGACCATGGCACCAAATGCCACATCAAATCTCCTCTTGAACACCTCCAGGGATGGTGACTCCACCACCTCCCTGGGTAGCACATTCCAATGACAAACAACTCGCTCGGTGAAGAACTTTCTCCTCACCTACAACCTTAACCTCCCCTGGCGCAGCTTGAGACTGTGTCCCCTTGTTCTGGTGCTGGTTGCCTGGGAGAAGAGACCAACCCCTTCCTTCCCGGCTACAACCACCTTTCAGGTAGTTGTAGAGAGCAATGAGGTCACCCCTGAGCCTCCTCTTCTCCAGGCTAAACAATCCCAGCTCCCTCAGCCTCTCCTCATAGGGCTTGTGCTCAAGGCCTCTCCCCAGCCTTGTTGCCCTTCTCTGGACACATTCAAGTGTCTCAATGTCCTTCTTAAACTGAGGGGCCCAGAACTGGACACAGGACTCAAGGTGTGGCCTAACCAAAGCAGAGTACAGGGGCACAATGACTTCCCTGCTCCTGCTGGCCACACTATTCCTAATGCAGGACAGGATGCCATTGGCCTTCTTGGCCACCTGGGCACACTGCTGGCTCATGTTTAGGTGGCTGTCAATCAGCACCCTCAGGTCTCTCTCTGTTTGGGAGAAGATGGGCAGAGTCCAGCAGGATGACATTGAACAAGTCCAAGTGCCAAGTGTTGCACTTCGGCTACGGCAATCCCATGTAGAGCTGCAGGCTGGGGTCAGAGTGGCTGGAGAGCTCCCAAACAGCAAACTTTTATCCACTGCCAGGAATTCTAATTTACCTTATTCTTTTAATTATCAGACTGGCATATGGGGAGATTAAGAATAGGAAGCTAGCCAGAAGTAACTGTGTCTAATTTGAAAATACCTGCATTGCCTGCAATATAGGTGACTGGAGCTTGCTCTCTTGGTCAAGTGAAATGAGACATCACAAATATTCTGCAGTTCACCTGTGTTAGACTTTTGTATTAGATTGACTTTATCAGCTGAACTTTCCCCACTGCTACTTGAAACCTTTTTTATTCTGATGAGCACTGAATTGATAATCTTCTTCCTCAGCAGAAAGGCTGCTTAATTGCCATTTTGTCTATTCAGCACAGACAAGTTGACATCCCAAAGGATGATTCCATCTGATGCACATTGCCTGTGAAAGAATAAGGGAAAGTCTACCTGATTCAGAGTTCAATAACCATGTCCTTAAACCACCGTCAAGGTATACACACTGTACCTATCTATGTGCAAGGCAAAAGGAGCCAAGATTAAACTTTCTCCTGATGTTGACTTGCTGGAGAGTGTCCAGAGAAGGGCAACAAAGTTGGTGAGGGGCTTGGAACACAAGCCCTATGAGGAGAGGCTGAGGGAGCTGAGGTTGCTTAGCCTGGAGAAGAGGAGACTCAGGGGTGACCTCATTGCTCTCCACAACTACCTTAAGGAGGGTTGTAGACAGGCAGAGGTTGGTCTCTTCTCCCAGGCTACCACTACCAGAACAAGAGGACACAGTCTCAGGCTGTGCCAGGGGAGGTCTAGGCGGGAGGTTAGGAAGAAGTTCTACACAGAGAGAGAGATTGCCCATTGGAATGGGCTGCCCAGGGAGGTGGTGGAGTCACCATCACTGGAGGTGTTCAGGAGGAGACTTGATAGGGTGCTTGGTTGCATGGTTTAGTTGATTAGGTGGTGTTGGATGATGGGTTGGACACAATGATCTTGAAGGTCTCTTCCAACCTGGTTTATTCTATTCTAACCCTGAGCAGAACCTGAAGCTCCTGCCATCACGCTGATGCAGTTCAGGAAGTCTGTCTGGGTATTCAAAAGCAAGGTTCAGTTGCCATGCCAGTTTCAACTATAAATTAAGCAAGTTCCAGGCCTGCAAAATTAGGATATCTAAATTTTACCATGTTCACTATTATAGATCTGTAATCTGAAGTTACTTTTTATCCCAGTTACTCTCTTCATAAGAACTACCTTCCAATGATTAAAGTGAAAGTGGAGTTCAGATTATGACTTCTGTGATTCTTAGTATTTAATCTCCTCTTGTCCTCATCCTTGTGTTCATTCTGTTACAAAACAGTGTATCATGACAAACTCCCGAGACTGGTCACTGAATGTACTTCACTGAGTCATCAAAATGGTATTCAGTGCATTAGATATACAAAAATCAATCTATTCACCATAATGAAGTGTTTCCCTTACTTTGAATAATTGACAATAAAAGGAGCCCTACCAAATTCTGCTCTTCACAACACACAGGCGTGAGAAAACAACACCGTAGCTGCCATCAGCTCCAACGAAAATGGCTATATTCAACCCCAAAACCACCTCCAAAGAGTTACCAAGTAACAATTGCTCTTTATCCTACAGAAATCCTAAAGAATTTGATTTCCAGCTGCTAAATTTCTCAAAGAAACAAATGCATCTGTCCAGCTGTTAGGAGAGAACATCTTAAACCAGATGAAGCTCTGGCAGAAGCCGTCCACGTTACACAAGCCCCTGTATGGACACAAAGTTGAGTAGCTCAGAGTAACTAAAATAGTTGAGAACTACATTAATTAGCACAGTTTCCCTAATTTTATGATGAAATATTTATTTCAGCTTTGTGAAGTCAGAAATATTGTATACCAGAAGACTCTACCACAGCTACAGAAGGAGGAGAAGAAATCTGATCAAGTGATCCTTACCAAAATACTACAAGCACATATTATTGCCAAGTTTAGTTTGATTTCCTATTTTCAGAGCATCATTTTCTAAAGCTCCACTGCCTTTTTGATGCCAGATACACATTCTTTCTGAATGCCTTTGTTCTGTCAAATACCTGGTGTTACTAGATTAACTCTTCTCAAATTAAAGCAGTGCAGTTCATCCTTAGAGATGAAAGATACCAGAACTAATACCAAGGAGTTGTCTTTAACCTCCAAAAATCTGTAACAGGAGATGTTAAGTTCTTAACATATGCAAAAGCATAACATGGGGAATATTGTTTCATAAGATGAGTTTCAAGTCATATTGTTTACTTGTTACTTAACCTTAAGTTTGAACACTGTTGTACACCATCGTTGTAGAGAAGCTAATAGCTTAATAACGCCAGGCTAATTTCCCTCATGACAACAAAAGAATGGTATATGCTGGACTGTAACTGCTCAAGGATTTATATAGAGGCCTTTAACAACAAAGCTAACAGAAAAAAATGCTGAGAGATACAAATCAATGCCCAGAGCACTACTCTTGAAGATAGGCTCCACAGATACATAAACATGAAATAGCTTCCTTGGCTCGTGTATCGGTTTAGGTAACATGTCACACTGAAGAAACAACATGCTGATGTCTCCTAACATTGCAGGTTTGATCCCTGATACAGGGAAGTCTTACACAGAAACCACCTACAGTGTATTGTGCATTTGCATAAAGCCTAGATTAAAAACACAAAACATTTAAATGACAGAGTAAATGGAAAAGGCCAGATGAAATTCCCTCATTCTTAGTCACAATGGAAACAAACTCTCCCCAGAAGAGCACTTCTTTTTCTCTGCCTTCCCTCAAAGTCTATGGCTTATGAGTTATTCACTCCCTAACAAAATGATGGAGACACAGATAACAGACTGAGCATGCAAATGGATATGTAACTTCCTTATCAAGAAACTGAGATCTGCAATGTGGATCTTTTGATTAAATGAGATGCCTTACTGTACATTAATATATTCCTCGTACAGTCCTGCACAATAAAGAAATGTATTCCATAGTCAGTATTTTGTGGGGTTTTTTAAACAGTGAATTTTCAGTAATCTTAGTTTTAGAAAGCAGCTTAAGACATTAACAATATACATTATTCAAAAGTGAGGAAGAAAATTTGGATTTGTGGGAAGCATGTGAAAGCAGGAAAGCATGTGCTGGTACAGAAAGTACTCAATACCTTTTAATTATTCTAGCACAGATGCCAGCCATTGTTTACAGTCAACTGCTACTTGTAAATTGAAATCTACATTAGGTCTTTGGATTTTTAGTATCATAGTATCAGTCAGGGTTGGAAGGGACCACAAGGATCATAGAGTTCCAACCCCCCTGCCATGGGCAGAGAAACCCCACACTACATCAGGCTGCCCAGAGCCTCGTCCAGCCTGGGCTTAAAAACACCTCCAGGGACAGGGCCTCAACCACCTCCCTGGACAACCCATTCCAGGGTTTCACCACTCTCATGGGGAAGAACCTCCTCCTCACATCCAGCCTGAATCTCCCCACCTCCAGCTTCATTCCATTCCCCCTAGTCCTATCACTACCTGACATCCTGACAAGTCCTTCCCCAGCCCTCCTGTAGGCCCCCTTCAGATACTGGAAGGCCACAATGAGGTCACCTCGGAGCCTTCTCTTCTGCAGACTGAACAGCCCCAACTCCTTCAGTCTGTCCTCGTAGGAGAGGTGCTCCAGCCCTCTTTTTCTTATTTTTTTCAACGGCTGAAGGACTGAGCAAAGCAGAATGCCTCTCAGTTTCTGAATTGGCAATAAGAATTAAGGATGTTACAGAGAAAAACTAACTGCAACCACATTTCACCCTGTAAGTATTAACTTTCAGCTGTGTTCTCAGAAGTGAAAGCTGGAGAAAAACTGAAAGCCTTGAAAATGTGGGGGTGCTTGCAACAAAAGGAGTGTGCTACTTTCCATATCTACATGGGACAGGACAAATCACAGTAGCCTTAAATTGCAACAGGAGAATAGATATCAAGTTAGACTGCAAGGTGGAAAAAAGCTTTAAAGGCAAAGATAACTGAATTAAAATGTATTATCCGCTGAGATTTCTGGAATGATTCTTACTGAAAATTTTTGAGAACAAGTCACACAAAGCATTTGTAGCTATGGCTGATCAATAATTAATCCTGCTTTGGAACTGTAATTCTAACTGACTTTGATACAGAAAAATTTTGTATTGAGGTAAACTTAAGAGTACAGAGCTCAGAAGTTACAATGAAGACCAGCTCCACACTGGCATGGTGCTGAAGCCTGGTGCCACTACTGTGGACAGAGACTAACCCAAGTATGTTCATTGGTTAGACTTATCCTACATAGTGAGGATGTTTTTACTAAACACACACACATCCCCAATATACACACAAACATTTTATTTGAAAGCAAGACAATCTCCCTGGCTTTTCACAGTAAAACTTAAAAAGAATCAGAGCTGGTGTTTCTGTACCACATCCCCAGGTCTGTAAGTCAAAGTGATGAAGGAGCACAAAAAGCCTGAGGCAGTTCAAAGTTTACATGGCATGATACAGCGAGAACAGTTGTTTTTTTTCAGGCACTGGGGAATGAATGGGGTACTGGAGTCTGATTCCTTGTGATTTCTAGCAGCTGCACATCTCTGAACAGCAGATCACCTGGAGGTCAAAGGTACAAAACCAAAATGGAAATACTTCAGTTATGATGGAAATTTTATGTTCACGGTAATGTATCCAAGTGCCGGGTTCTGCACATCGGCCACAACAACCCCATGCAGTGCTACAGGCTGGGGGCAGAGTGGCTGGAGAGCAGCCAGGCAGAGAGGGACCTGGGGGTGCTGGTCGATGGTAGGCTGAACATGAGCCTGCAGTGTGCCCAGGCAGCCAAGAGGGCCAATGGTATCCTGGCCTGCATCAGGAAGAGTGTGGCCAGCAGGAGCAGGGAGGTCATTCTGCCCCTGTACACTGCACTGGTTAGGCCATACCTCAAGTACTGTGTGCAGCTCTGGGCCCCTGAGTTTAGGAATGATGTTGACTTGCTGCAACGTGTCCAGAGAAGGGCAACAAAGTTGGTGAGGGGCTTGGAACACAATCCCTGTGAGGAGAGGCTGAGGGAGCTGGGGTTGCTTAGCCTGGAGAGGAGGAGACTCAGGGGTGACCTTATTGCTCTCTACAACTACCTGAAGGGAGGTTGTAGACAGGTGGATGTTGGTCTCTTCTCCCAGGCAGCCAGCACCAGAACAAGAGGACACAGTCTCAGGCTGTGCCAGGGGAGGTTTAGGCTGGAGGTTAGGAAGAAGTTGTATACAGAGAGAGTGATTGCCCATTGGAATGGGCTGCCTGGGGAGGTGGTGGAATCACCATCATTGGAGGTGTTCAGGAGGAGACTTGATGGGGTGCTTGAGGCCATGGGTTAGCTGTTTGAGTGGGTTGGACTAGTTGATGGGTTGGATGTGATGATCTTGAAGGTCCCTTCCAACCTGGTTTATTCTATGTAATTCTATGTATGTAGAAAAAAATTCAGCAACTGAGACCAGGAAGAAGTTGTGTGGTAGAGGCTAATGTGCAAAGACAGGACCATCAAACCAGAAGCTTTTAAAGGTTAGCTCAGTGTAGAAATCACTCATGGGACTCAAAAGAAAACACCTCTTACTCAAAGAGGTGTGAGTTTTAGAATTTGTGTATACTCAAAAGAAGACAGACCTGGTTACACAGGAAATCACTAAACTGAAACCTCGGAAAATAACGACCTCACCAATACCCACATTCCAGCACTTTGTGACTAAATTATGTGAATTAGCTAATAGCTGTTGGGCTAAACAAAATCAGGGGTGGATGTCTGCTTATATACTAAAGGAAGAGTTTGATGAATGTTGTTTAGAGTAGGAGACCAGGTGTGATATTAAGGAGGAAATCTCTACTTGTGTTAAAAGGGTAGCTGACATTTTGCGGATGGTATTTCTCACTGTTACTGAACACCAGTCTTACAGTCACATCAGGAGGAAGGCCACCACAACTGCAGGTGCTTGATGAAATAGCAAATAAGCCCTTCAAAGACTGTTGAGGTCTTAATGACTTTTGGCAAGGGACCATACTCTAACTCCTACAGGAAAAAATAAAGCCTACAGAAGCAGTTCTTTGTCCTTGGATTAAGGCAGACTGGCCTTGGATAAGTCCAGAAGTTGTAGCTGGAAGGTTTAAGAAAGGCTTTATTTCAAATTCTATGGACAGAACTGAAGGTTATTTCTGTAGTTTTGAGTCTGAAGATGAAACTGAGAACAGTGACTAAACTGGAGTAAAGTGAAGAGGCTGACAGCACCAGAAAGTTGTGAGGTCTGCGACAGATAGCTTTACTAAGGTATGAAAGAACAAAACAGGACTTAACTTCTAAGAGAAACAAATAATTAGGGAAAACTTCAGAAGTTTTCTATATATTGATTATAGGTCTACATTTAAAAACAAAACATAAGAAAAAGGTAAGCAGCTTTTTGCATAGAGCTATGCATGGTTGCTTTTAGGAAGGACACCTTATATTCAGATTAAGACAGTACATATTCTCCAACCTTACTGAGACCTACTCAGACCCTTCAGGCTGGATGTGAGGAGGAAGTTCTTCCCCATGAGAGTGGTGAAGCCCTGGAATGGGTTGTCCAGGGAGGTGGTTGGGGCCCAATCCCTGGAGGTGTTTAAGCCCAGGCTGGATGAGGCTCTGGCCAGGCTGATGTAGTGTGGGGTGTCCCTGCCCATGGCAGGGGGGTTGGAACTAGATGATCCTTGTGGTCCCTTCCAACCCTGACTGATACTATGATACTCTAGCATGTTAGCACACACTTTTGCTGCTACTATTAAGTCTAGGTTACTCCTGAGTAAACTGTCTCACACAAGAAGGATATTAATGTGTCTACTAATGGCTAAGCACACTTGCTAACATTTTAACAGGCTTTTTATTACAACAGCAGACAAAGACACCAACAGAAGAGACAAAAAGCATAGCTAGAAGTACTGAGAGGAAGGACTGCACAACAGTACAATTATTTTCTTATGTTTTTTATACAGGTCACTGTAAGTTGACAATGTGTATTCAGTATTCAGTATCACTAAGGATGGAAGAGACCTCAAAGATCAGTCTTAGCATAACAAACCAGACCAGCTTACAGTTCTGGGGAGTTTGTACCAGAATGTACAGCAAGGGGTGAGGTGGGGGAGGGCAGGGAGGGGAGGGGAGACCCAAACCTCAGAAGCAGATTCAGAAAAAGTCAAAAAGCAAAACAAAAACACACACAAAACACAAAACAAAGAGACCACAAACAAACTAAACCACATCAAAACAACACAAACAACGGAGGAAAGGCTAATAAGCTCAGATGAAACATATCCTGACTCTTTGCTGTAGTTGGCAAGCAGAGGTATCACAAAGACTTCATAAATAGAATAGAATAAACCAGGTTGGAAGAGACCTTCAAGATCATCGTGTCCAACCTATCATCCAACACCACCTAATCAACTAACCCATGGCACCAAGCACCCTATCAAGTCTCCTCCTGAGCACCTCCAATGATGGTGACTCCACCACCTCCTCGGGCAGCCCATTCCAATGGGCAATCACTCTCTCTGTGTAAAACTTCCTCCTGACCTCCAGCCTGAACCTCCCCTGGCGCAGTTGAGACTGTATCCTCTTGTTCTGGTGCTGGCTGCCTGGGAGAAGAGACCAACCTCTGCCTGTCTACAACCTCCCTTCAGGTAGTTGTTGTAGACAGCAATAAGGTCACCCCTGAGTCTCCTCTTCTCCAGGCTAACTAGCAACAAAATCAAGTTTGCTACCAGCTTCCAATTTGGTATTTAAAAAAAGAGAGGTTACATTGGACAATGACCAACTGCCAGGAAACACAGCCAAGCTGCGCCAGGGGAAGTTTAGTCTCGCGGTGAGGAGAAAGTTCTTCACCGAGAGAGTCATTTGTCATTGGAATGTGCTGCCCGGGGAGGTGGTGGAGTCACCATGCCTGGAGGCGTCCAAGAGGAGATTGGACATGGCACTTGGTGCCATGGCCTAGTCATGAGGTCTGTGGTGACAGGTTGGACTCGATGTTCCTCGAGGTCTCTTCCAACCTGAGTGATACTGTGACATACACAGCTCTGATGTGCCCATCAGCAGTACATTCACCTAGCCCTCAGAAAACAGACACACACACACACACACAATAAAACCAAACCAACAAACAAAACAACAACAAAGAAGCTCACAAATAGTGTATTTCTTCTCAAGCTGAATGCAATCATCAGATCACCTTTAGGAGCAAAGTTTTACAACTACCTAATCAGCTGCCACGTGGTAACTAGAGCAACAATCTCTCTTTGGACCATTCTGCATTCTTGCAAAATATACAAGTCCAATTCTTCGTCAGTACAGATGAAGACACTTGTTTTTGTCTGCCCCAGCCTGCACCCATATTGTTCTGTGACAACATGACCGTTTGACACAGATCTGCTAATTACCAAACTGCACCAGAAGAGAACACTCACAGTTAAAAAGAATCTTTTGACATATACCCATATGGATGCAAATTTCTTTTGGTAACAGGTAAAAACAATGCTCTCCATTGCATGCTGACAATGGAGAACACAACTACACTCCCTCAACACCCTGGTACTGTATTATAATCCAGGCTACAACCCTTGAAAACTTAAGAACTGCAGCATTTTGAAGCACAACTGATAGCAAAGCACTGAAGTATTTATGGCTAATGAAATACTGCATATAAAACACATCAAAATGAACTTTGTTCTTACAAGAGAAAAGAACAGTTCTATAACATTATTTTCTATCAAAGCACAAGGGGTCCATTTTCTCTGTTTGTAGCAGGCACTGTGCACTGTTGGGTTATAAACATTGAAACAGTTCAAACTGAGGCCTTTCAGAAGCAGGTGAGGGATTTGGCTGTACAGTTCCCATTGCATTCAATGAAATCAGAGTACTGACATCCCATATTTGCCTTTGAATCTAGGGATCTTTCAGTGCTCTACTGCACATTTTTACCTTCCCTCAGTATAAAAACCTGCTTATTTCTCAAACACTATGCTAACCATTACAAAAAAAAACCCAAACCACAACAAACTACTGTGGTTGCTGAGCTCCAAAATCACTAACTGGCAAAATAAAGTAAGGACACAGCCCTTTCAAAAGTTCTGTGTGGTTATATAATGCCTAAAAATTATGCATATTAAAAAAAAATTATGTTAAAAGAGGGCAAGTGAAATGACAGTGAGAAAAAATGCTACAATCCTTCTTCAGCGCTGCACTTGCAGGCTTAAAACGTAAGTGTCTAGGTTTTGTGTATATATATATGATCAAATGACTCTTTCATGCACATATATCCAAAGCTTTTATTTTAGAGATCATGGGCAATGCCCTTAAACTGTTATTTAAAAGAGACTTCTGAGATAGCTTTTATTGTGACATGAAATTGCTGTGTGAGATGGCTTTTACTATTACATAAATTTTCTATAACATATGTCATGCACTGCAAGCTAAGTACCTAAGCTTACTGTTTGAATCATGCCTACTACTTTGTGTTAGCCCTGATAAAGGATTAAAACTGTAGAAGAGGCTGAACAAATACTTTGGCAGTACAGGTGAACAGACTTTATTTAATATAAATCTCTGTTGAACCAGTACAAAAATATCTGCCCCAAAATAACACTAGTTAATACAGCAAGCATCTCTTTAAACTTTGGCTTCATTTTTCTCTTTCAGTACTACATGACACAACTCAGCTCTGTGTTACAAACCAGTGTTACACATTCAGCCTGCCGAAACAGATACAGCCCTCCTGTAAATCTCGGTATACAATGGACAGCAACATGAATTTTCATCCAAGTTTCTACACAACTGCTTTCTTCAGTGACACTTGTTTGTGAAAGATGTGTAAGAAAGTCAGCAAGCCTGGGATTTGCAACAGACTTTTGCAGCAACCATTAAAATAAGAAAAAAAAATGATGTTATCTTTTGTTAAACATTAAATCAACCGAGTACTGAAGCCCCTTATTAAGCAGAAGCAACCATCATTTCAGCCACAGCGCTCCACACACCAGCAATCTACTCCGTACGCGTCAAGCATGGTGTCTTCATTGCCACCTACCCAACTACTACAATTCAGTGAGCGGCTCATTCACAAGTTAGAAGTCGAGCTGGAGCCAGGAAAGCCAGATTTCCACCTCCCAGTGGATGAATTTAAGAAAGTAGGCACAAAGATTAAGTAGTCTGAGAACAGCGAGCTGAACCAACATAAACCAGTCTTGTTTCCATGCATCTATGCTGACGTTCTACCCAAACACAACGATACAGTTTGACCAGAGGAAAAGGAGCTGAAATACGACTCCTCCGTGAAATAAAACACAAGAAAACAAGAGCTCCAATGAAAACAAATTTAAGAAACCAGGTCAGAAAAAATCACAAACATAACACAATTCAAAACAGCCACGTGAATTTGCTCTTATCTCCTCTGCCTTTTAACAATTTGTCTGTGTTCCATGAATGGGTGACAGGAACGTGTAAACAAACATCGTCACTTTCGTCACGCTATTACACCCTTAGTCAAGCTGCAGAATTAGCAGCCAAATTTCTGTGCTCTAAAATACTTTTAAGAAGTTGTTCGAACACCTAACACTAGCTGAGAACGGACATCCAAGGAAAAAACCAGGGCAAGGTATAGACACATACATGACTAGAATGGAACAGCGTGTTTGAAGTGTAGAGCTCGCAGCGGTAAGTCTGTTCAGAAAGGGATACGCAGCGGGGTCACCGGTTCAGAGGATACACCTGCAAACACCCCTGCTTCAGGCCCAGTCCAAGCCCTCGGGCAGCAGGCCTTTTACAGGCGGCAGTCATAGCCAGAATGACACACAATGATGCTTCAAACAAGGCCACCTCGGAAGTCCTCTCCGGAGGGCGAGATTACTCTCCCTTGACAGGGCGAGAAACAGCGAGCAGCATCGCGGAACCTGCCACCGTCGCTGGGGACTTAGTTTCGCCCCACCACCACTTCATCGCTTCGCTTTCTCCGGATGGCGAAAACTCCGCTATCCCCCGAGGGTACGAGATAGGGAAGGAAGAAGAGAAGGGGCGGGGGACGGAGGAGGATACTCAAACACAGAGCAAGAGCCCCGCGCCGACGGGACCTGGGACGGACTTTCAGCTCCTCTCACACCCCTCGGCAAAGAAGCGGAGCCCCTATCTCCGGACTCCCTTTGCCCCGCGCTTCGTCTCCAGGGGAGGAGGGGTGCCGGAGGAAAGGGGACAGGGGCAGGGGGGGCGGGGGGCTCGGTCCGCCACCGCAAGGAACAAAGGGCCCTTCGATAAGCCGAGCCGCAGAGCACAACAAAGGGGCCTAGAGACCGCGAGAACCGGAGCGGCCGCCGGGGAGCGGGGGGAGGAGAGGCAGGGGAAGGGGATTACAGGCCCGGCCGGAGCGGCTCCCGGGGCTGGGGGGGCGGGCCGCCTCCTCTCAGCCCACAATGAGCGGCGGAAGCGTCAATCGCCCCGCGATGCCCGGCTTAGAGCACTAACTCCCAGCGCCCCCCCCCCGTCCTCCCCACCTTCAACCGCCCGGGCCAACAGTCGCACCGGGCCGCTGACTGCGGCTCCCCCACAGCGTCCCGGTGGGGGCGGCGCTGCAGCCGCCCGGCCCCCCGCACTCCCTCTCGCCCGGGCACAGACACACACACAGCCCAGAGGGGAGGGGAGAGCGCGGGCGGGGGCAGGGAAGGAAGGGAATGGAAGAGGCGGCCTGACCTGGCAGAGCTGCTTGCAGTACTCGGTAGCCGCTTGCACCGCCGGCTCGGGGCTCTCCCGCAGCCCCGTCTCTAGCTCCACCAGCCGCTCTCGCAAGAGCCGCAGCTCCAGGAGGTCGCCACCTAGGCTACCGCTCTCCTGCTCGGCCTCCTCGTCCGCCATCTTCGCACCCCGCTCCGTCGCGTACGCAGCCCCCCCCTCCCTCCCTGCCTCGGCCTCCCGGCCCCCCCTCCCGCTCCGTTTCCAGGTCACGTGATTACACAATGCCACGTTCCGGGGAGGGGTCACGTGCCATAGAGAACGGGGGTGGGAGGGGGAGCGCGCGCGCGCGCTCTCCGTCCCCCGCGGCGCAGGACTGGGACGGGGCGGGGCCAGAGCGAGAAGGGGGCGAGGCTCCCGGGGTCACGTGACGGGACGACACGCGCCCGTCGGCTGAGGAGCCACGTGACAGCCCTCCGCGCCCTCCCGCCGACGGGTTTTGGCGGCAAACGACAGCAAGTAGCGCTCGGCTCGGCTCGGCTCGGCTCGCGGGCTTCACCACTGTCCCTCGAGATCTGAAAGCAGTGAAAGGTTGCGCACGGCCTGGTTGTACCGGAGGTCTGTACCCTTCACTGGCCATCGCTGGGTCCTGAACGGATTATTTCCTTCTTGTTTCTGACACAGAGTTGCCACGTGGCACCAACCACTGCTGCATCAGCCGTGGTCAGCACCGTGGGAGTTTTGTTTCTTCCTCTGCAGGATGTAGCGGGGTGTGTTAGCCTCATGCTTGGATCACCCTGCTTTTATTGCAAGTTATAAGTACAGCTCTGCCCTTCAAATGAAGCAATTAAGATCTGGAGGGCTTTAGTGCCCCCCTGGTGCTGGTCTGAGCTCCCTCTTGCACACTGGTGATGTCATCAGAACAGTGGAAAGCTCCAGTGGTGGGCATTGACCTCCCCTGCATCTGTTTGTGAAGCTGAGGAGATATTTGCACATGTCACAAATAATTGAAATACTGGAGTTTGGTCTGAGGCATTGAATCTGATGAGGAGGAAAACGTGGACCTGATGGGCACTGAATCATAGAATCAGCCAGGGTTGGAAGGGACCACAAGGATCAGCTAGTTCCAACCCCCCTGCCATGGGCAGGGACACCCCACACTACATCAGGCTGGCCAGAGCCTCATCCAGCCTGGGCTTAAACACCTCCAGGGATGGGGCCTCAACCACCTCCCTGGACAACCCATTCCAGGGCTTCACCACTCTCATGGTGAGGAATCTCCTCCTCACATCCAGCCTGAATCTCCCCACCTCCAGCTTCATTCCAATTGGTGTGGATACATGTTTTTCAGTCTTCTAAGTTGTATAGGTTGACACAGGTTGATGGCTGCACACTCTTCATGTTGACAGTGTTCATCAAGGAAGTGAAGAAGTGTTACAGGAGTGAGCACTGCTGGGACTGAGTCACTTCTCTTAGCCAGCTAGCAGTAAGAGTAGGAGCACTGTGTTAAGATGCACATGTCACATCATCTGGAAAAGAAGGGTTAGTGCTGTGCACTAACTAATCAGATGTAACACTTCTTTGTTTTTTTTTTTTGACTGGAAGAGACTGTATCTACAAACTGCTCAGTATGGCAGTCAGTCCTGCTTAGACTGAGGTATAATACAGATCTTGCACCTGCTAACTTACCTTGTATGACCAATGAATGATTATGTTTTTCATTTTTTTTGTCACAAGGAAAAGTGGCTCTACTCATTTCTTGCACACAGTTGAAAGCTGAAGTGTATGATGGAATTAATACTAAAGCAGAGCTGTAAAGAAAAGAGGTTCCTCTGGGATGCCACAAATGTTAGTTTGCAAGTGTAGACATTTTCAGTGATAGAATAGAATAGAATAGAATAGAATAGAATAGAATAGAATAGAATAGAATAGAATAGACCAGGTTGGAAGAGACCTTCAAGATCATCACGTCCAACCTATCACCCAACACCACCTAATTAACTAACCCATGTAACCAAGCACCCTGTCAAGTCTCCTCCTGAACACCTCCAGTGATGGTGACTCCACCACCTCCCTGGGCAGCCCATTCCAATGGGCAATCACTCTCTCTGTGTAAAACTTCCTCCTGACCTCCAGCCTGAACCTCCCCTGGTGCAGCCTGAGACTGTGTTCTCTTGTTCTGGTGCTGGCTGCCTGGGAGAAGAGACCAACCTCTGCCTGTCTACAGCCTCCCTTCAGGTAGTTGTAGAGAGCAATAAGGTCACCCCTGAGTCTCCTCTTCTCCAGACTAAGCAGCCTGAGCTCCCTCAGTCTCTCCTCACAGGGCTTGTGTTCCAAGCCCCTCACCAACTTTGTTGCCCTTCTCTGGGCTCGTTCCAGCAAGTCAACCTCCTTCCTAAACTGAGGGGCCCAGAACTGGACACAGGACTCAAGGTGTGGCCTAACCAGTGCAGTGTACAGGGGCAGAATGACCTCCCTGCTCCTGCTGGCCACACTGTTCTTGAAGCAGGCCAGGATGCCATTGGCCCTCTTGGCTGCCTGAGCACACTGCAGGCTCATGTTCAGCCTACCATCCACCAGTACCCCCAGGTCCCTCTCCACCTGGCTGCCCTCCAGCCATTCTGACCCCAGCCTGTAGCACTGCATGGGGTTGTTGTGGCCGATGTGCAGAACCTGGCACTTGGATGTGCTCAATGTCATGCCGTTGGATTGAAATCCAACACTTTGGAGACAGGCCTGTGGGTCTGGTCCCAAACTGTTATCATTTAGGGTCATAGCAGTAAAGTGGCATGTTCCTACTTTACCATACAAGTAAGTAAGTAGCTATTTCCCATGGTAAGTTTGAAACATTTTTAAGTTTCTGATTTTTACAGCAGGTAGAAGCCATTCTGTTCTAAGCAGAGAACATTGAGCTTTCCCATTGAAAACTTTAATGTAGCACCAGAAAAATCTGACCAAAAAATGCACATTCCTCACCACCACGCTGCCTGTAACAATAGTGCTAATGAGTGATGCAAATACTAGAAACAATTGCACAAACACCTATTTGTTCTTTCTCAGTCACTTACCTGTGGGAGCTAAAATAGCTTCTCCTCTGGATAACTCTTTCAGTCCTGTATTGTGCTATTGGTAATTATTTACACTTACGGGTAAACCACAACAGTCAAATTCACAGTCTGTCCTTGTTTTAGCTTGCTGCCTTGTTTCTTCCTTGCCCAGAGGGTTTTTCTGCTTTGAGTCCAGGCCAGGTAGGAAGGAGAAATGTGAAGTTACTTGCTCATGCAGGTTAGCACTTGGAGATGGTAGAGTGAGGGTTGGTTGTTATGTTCTCATCAGAGTCAAGCAGAAAGGAGCCTGCCCTTCAGCTGTCCCATTCTGAAGAGGACTTGCACTTAGGTCTCCAGGGGACCTTGCAAAAGACAGGATTCACAGGCAGGTAATTGCTAAGATTACACCAAGAGACCAAAGAAAGAATTAGTAAGTAGAAAGGAATGACCACAAACAGCAGTGAATAAGGGAGGTATTCTTTTTGTCTGGTTTGACATCAGTGAGAATATGATGACAGCTACTGAGGCAAGCATGGTGGTGACCTGAGGAAGAGGAACACTATGCTGGGCATGACGAAATTAAAAGCTGGGGTATTTGTCCTGTCTGTGAATCTTGACAGAAACTGCACCGTGGTAGACAGAGCTAATGGAAGAGAAGAACTGGTGTCTAACAGTAAGAAGAGAGAAATAGATTGTGAGGAGAAGACAGCCTTATAAGATGCCTTGTTTCTCCATGGGCTTGTGGGGCAGACTACGCAACAGTGAAAGGATGTGAATGTAGGAGAGAGGAGATTTACCATTGCAGGGCAAACAAAGAATAGAATAGAATAGAATTAGAATATGACAAACCAGGTTGGAAAACACCTTTGAGATCATTGAGTCCAACCCATCACCCAACACCACCTAATCAACTAAACCATGGCACCAAGCACCCCAGCCAGTCTCTTCCTAAACACCTCCAGTGATGGTGACTGCACCACCTCTCTGGGCAGCCCATTCCAATGGGCAATCACTCTTTCTGTGAAGAATTTCTTCCTAACCTCCAGCCTAAACCTCCCCTGGCACAGCTTGAGACTGTGTCCTCTTGTTCTGGCACTGGTTGCCTGGGAGAAAAGACCAACCCTCACCTGGCTACACCCTCCCTTCAGGTAGTTGTAGACGGCAATAAGGTCTCTTCTGAGCCTCCTCTTCTCCAGGCTAAGCAACCCCAACTCCCTCAGCCCCTCGTAATAGGGCTTGTGCTCCAAACCCCTCCCCTGCTTTGTTGCCCTTCTCTGGACACTTTCCAGCACCTCAACACCTTTCCTAAGCTGAGGGGCCCAGAGCTGGACACAGGACTCCAGGTGTAGCCTAACCAGTGCTGAGTACAGGGGCACAATGACCTCCCTGCTCCTGCTGGCCACACTATTCCTGATATAGGCCAGGATGCCATTGGCCTTCTTGACCACCTGGGCACACTGCTGGCTCATGTTCAGACTAGTATTGACCAGCACCTCCAGGTCCCTCTCTGCATGGTCGCTCTACAGGCATTTGCTGTTCGGGAAAATGCAGAGAAGAAAGAAGTAGACCAGGAAAATGTGTCTGTAGGGAAGGACAATGAATCACAACAACAAGCAAGCAAACAAACAAACAAACTAAAAAACCCTAACAAAACCAGCCCAAGAACTAAAAAGAGGGTGAAGACTGTGAGAAAGAGCAACAACAAGAAGAACATGTAAGACTAGAAGGGGAAGGACCTGTGTTTTACACCAGTATAAGGATGGAATTTCTTGTTAAAAGGAATTGACAGGCTATTACTAAGGTGTGTCAAAAACAAAGATTTAAGATAAGGGCTTGTGGCAGTAAAGATTCCTCATCATCAAAGGTTCCTTTGGGATTCAGATACACTCTTTCCCACTCTCTTGCTTATGCCACTTCTTGACTATCTTAGCATTTCCACAGTGTGCTCTTTTACTAATTTCCACACTTTGATTCTCATGTCTCAAACCTGTCATTAAGAGGAAGAATATCCTCTGGCCCTCCAGGTACTCTGGTTGCATCCTTTGAATTACTGGACTTCTTCAGGGCTCTTCAGGGTCCAGGCTCACCTGTGTGTAGGTTATTTACCTATCAGTCGTTTAAAATAGCTTTAAAAAAGAAACAGGTTATGTCATGTCCCACTGTTGGTTTTAAGATGCTGGAAGGACAGAATCAAAGTGAATAACAAGAGGAGTACAGGAGGTTAGAGCAATGGACAGCAAGGAGAATAAACCTTTATTTAGAATAATCCAAACCAGGTTGGAAGAGACCTTCAAGATCATCGTGTCCAGCCCATCAACCAATCCAACCCACCTAAACAACTAGCCCATGGCACCAAGCACCCCATCAAGTCTCCTCCTGAACACCTCCAATGATGGTGACTCAACCACCTCCTTGGGCAGCCCATTCCAATGGGCAATCACTCTCTCTGTATAGAACTTCTTCCTAACATCCAAACTAAACCTCCCCTGGTGCAGCCTGAGACTGTGTCCTCTTGTTCTGGTACTAGCTGCCTGGGAGAAGAGACCAACATTCACCTGTCTACAACCTCCCTTCAGGTAGTTGTAGAGAGCAATAAGGTCACCCCTGAGCCTCCTTTTCTCCAGGCTAAGCAATCCCAGCTCTCTCAGTCTTTCCTCATAGGGCTTGTGTTCCAAACCCCTCCCCAGCTTTGTTGCCCTTCTCTGGACTCGTTCCAGCAAGTCAACATCCTTCCTAAACTGAGGAGCCCAGAACTGGACACAGTACTCAAGGTGTGGCCTAAGCAGTGCAGTGTCCAGGGGCAGAATGACCTCCCTGCTCCTGCTGGCCACACTCTTCCTGATGCAGGCCAGGATGCCATTGGCCCTCTTGGCTGCCTGGGCACACTGCAGGCTCATGTTCAACCTACCATCAACCAGCACCCCCAGGTCCCTCTCTGCCTGGCTGCTCTCCAGCCACTCTGACCCCAGCCTGTAGCTCTGCATGGGGTTGTTGTGGCCAATGTGCAGAACCTGGCACTTGGATGTGTTCAATCTCCTGCCCTTGGACTCTGCCCATCTGTCCAGCCTGTCGAGGTCCCTCTGCAGAGCCTCTCTACCCTCCAGCAGATCAACTCCTGCAGGGGAGAAGGGGTTGTAATAATGGGTAAGAGTGGTGCTTAGACTAGACAGTCGTTGGAAGGAGGACTATTAGTTCTTTGAGGGAAAATGTCACGTTAGCAAATGATGGGGAAGAAAAAGTAGAACTGAATTGAGTCAGTATCGGGGAAATGTGGCAAAGAATAGAATAGAGTGGAATAGAATAGAATAGAGTGGAATAGAATAGAATAGAATAGAATAGAATAGAATAGAATAGAATAGAATAGAATAGAATAGAACAGAACAGAACAGAACAGAACAGAATAGAATAGAATAGAATAGAATAGAATAGAATAGAATAGAATAGACCAGACCAGGTTGTAAGAGACCTTCAAGATCATCATGTCCAACCTATCATCCAACACCACCCAACCAACTAAACCATGCAACCAAACACCCTATCAAGTCTCCTCGTGAGCACCTCCAGTGAGCATGAAGATGTGCAGATGATGTTTGGTTTCAAGTTTGGAGATAGTTTTAGGAAAAATACTGCTTGGAGCTAACGCAGGTTGATAGCTAAAGTTCTTAATTTCAAAAGCCAAACTCAAGAAATGAAGGGAATGAGTTAGCAGTAACTGTGTCTAGGTGTTGGAGGACTTGGACCTGGAGAAAGCTGGGCATCTGTCAAGTCTTTCTGCAAAAAAAGTATCTGGAATTCCTATCTCAAACAAGAGGGATAGTGAGTCCCAGCTGAATAAATAGCCACTTCAAAGGATTTGTGGGAGCAATCAAAAGCTTGAAAGGAATGGAACAAAATGATTGCTTAAAAAATATTGAGTTAGAATAAAGTGAGAATTGTCAGAAGCTCAGCTGAGTTTTCTGACAAAGGAAATTAGAGCAGGGGCTAATGAGAAAGAAGATACAAAAGCAAATGTTTCCACAATTGAGATGAAAGCAAAAAAAAACCTATCACATACCCATCTGAAACTTCAGAAGATCTTTATTCAGCCAGAAAATTCCATTAATGATACAGGTACAAAAACTAGGAGCTGTAATAATGAAATGTGCTGATGGAATAAAAAATAGTGGGACACTTCCAATATGAGAGGGATCAAGACTCAATGACCTGGAGAACCTAAGTAATAGAATGGATTCATTTCCATAACACAAGGTGCAAGGAGACTGATAGCAATGCTTTCTACTAGCAGGAGGAATCTCATTAGTTGGAAGTAAGAGTAGGTAGAAAGTGCTGATTGGATTAGTTGAAGATGACCAAGTCATAGATATGACCCAGCTGCACAAAAAAAAACCCTCCAGTTACTAAAATCACAACAACCTGACAGGTCAGCTGTTTCCATTAGATAGTGCAGATAAAACCATTGGTCTCATCTGAAATAGTTTGTGCAATTCTGGTCACTGTTATTCAGGAAGGATTAGATTGCACTCCGGGAGGTAAGGAGAAGGACTCAAAAGATGATCAGTAAAATGGAGAATATAAGAGGTTCATTTAGCTGTGTGAAACAAAAGGTGAAAAGAGGGGAGATTTCAGTCTGGAAGCACTAAAAGTGAGCATCAGTTGTGACAAAAGCTTTTCAAGTTACAGGGTGGTAATGTGTGAAGAAGAAATGGTTTTAACTGATTGCTGAATATGTCCAAAAAAGACTTGGCTGTCATGTTAGGCAATAATAGTGTTAGTTCTGGGGCACCTAAGTGTCCCTCCACAACATGACAAAATAAACTTTATGAAAAGAGTAAAATGATAGATTTGTGCAAGACTCCTGTAGAGATCAGGAAAAATAATTGCAAATGAAACATGAACTCCAAAAGGAGTTTACCCAAGTGCCGGGTGCTGCACTTTGGCCATGGCAACCCCATGCAGAGTTACAGGCTGGGGTCAGAGTGGCTGGAGAGCTCCCAAACAGAAAGAGACCTGGGGGTGCCGATTGACAGCCACCTAAACATGAGCCAGCAGTGTGCCCAGGTGGCCAAGAAGGCCAATGGCATCCTGGCCTGCATTAGGAATAGTGTGGCCAGCAGGAGCAGGGAAGTCATTGTGCCCCTGTACTCTGCTTTGGTTAGGCCACACCTTGAGTCCTGTGTCCAGTTCTGGGCCCCTCAGTTTAAGAAGGACATCAGTACGCTTGAACGTGTCCAGAGAAGGGCAACAAGGCTGGGGAGAGGCCTTGAGCACAAGTCCTATGAGGAGAGGCTGAGGGAGCTGGGGTTGTTTAGCCTGGAGAAGAGGAGGCTCAGGGGTGACCTCATTGCCCTCTACAACTACCTGAAGGGTGGTTGTAGCCAGGAAGGGGATGGTCTCTTCTCCCAGGCAAGCAGCACCAGAACTAGAGGACACAGTCTCAGGCTGTGCCAGGGGAAGTTTAGGCTGGAGGTGAGGAGAAAGTTCTTCACTGAGAGAGTCATTTGTCACTGGAATGTGCTGCCCAGAGAGGTGGTGGAGTCACCATCCCTGGAGGTGTTCAAGAGGAGATGGGATGTGGCACTTGGTGCCATGGTCTAGTCATGAGGTCTGTGGTGACAGGTTGGACTTGATGATCTTCGAGGTCTCTTCCAACCTTAGTGATACTGTGATACTGAGAGAGGTTTACTTAAGTTAATAACTCTGAATGTCACAGAATCACGCAGAATCGCTGAATCACCAAGGCTGGAAGAGATCTCAAAGATCATCAAGTCCAACCTGTCACCCTACACCTCATGACTAAGCCATGGCACCAAGTGCCACATCCAGTCCCCTCTTGAACACCTCCAGGGATGGTGACTCCACCACCTCCCTGGGCAGCACATTCCAATGGCTAACGACTCTCTCAGTGAAGAACTTTCTCCTTACCTCGAGCCTAAACTTCCCCTGGTGCAGCTTGAGACTGTGTATCCTGGTAAGAGTTAAAGAATTTACTGGTAGGTGTGAGGTCAGTGAAAAGAAGATTTGGGGATTTTGTGCTGATCGCCAGGGGAGGTTTAGGCTGGATGTTAGGAAGAAGTTCTATACAGAGAGAGTGATTGCCCATTGGGATGGGCTGCCTGGGGAGGTGGTGGAGTCACCATCATTGGCAGTGTTCAGGAGGAGACTTGATGGGGTGCTTGGTGCCATGGGTTAGTTGTTTAGGTGGGTTGGATTGGTTGATGGGTTGGATGCGATGATCTTGAAGGTCTCTTCCAACCTGGTCTGGTCTATTCTATTCTATTCTTATTCTTATTCTTATTCTTATTCTTATTCTTATTCTTATTCTATTCTATTCTTGTTCTTGTTCTATTCCATTCCATTCCATTCCATTCCATTCCATTCCATTCCATTCCATTCCATTCCATTCCATTCCATTCCATTCCATTCCATTCCATATTCCTGACTCTTTGCTTTTTAAGTGATTTTATAGTCAGTTTGTTACCTGGCAGTGGCACACAGCCCTTCGCTGTGATACAGCACAAAAATGCTTCTTGTAAGTATGTTTTATAGCAGCCCATTTATTTTTTAAAAGGCTATTTCTGTGCATTTTCCAGCAAATTAATGCTGAAAACCCCTTGCTGTAATGCAGCTCCCATTGTCAATAGAAGGAAAAAAAAAATAGGTGCAGCCTGCTAAGGGCAGGAGGTAGAAGGATGGATTTTAAGCATGGGTAGCATAGATGCTCTGTAATCCCTTCCCATTCTCTGACTGATGATGAACTACAAGTGCTGCCTGCTACAGCAATATTGATTGCAATCAGATGATAAAATCATTGCACAGAGAAAGAAACCACTGCAGTGAAAACAAAAAGATGGAAGTGTAATGAATTCTTGATTCAGAAATTATTTCTTGGAATAGAACTCAACCCCTCCACCCCCCAAAAAACCTCATAGCTGAGACTTAATCATGTGAAGAGCAACAAACAAAAAACCCCCTTAAAAATGAAATGCATTTAAAATTAAGTATTTATCTTCAGCATTTTATTATCTTCCCACTTTTTATCAACAGTTTGTATGCTGCAAATTTTCCTCACTCCCAAGCTTTAGCTTTACTTACAATTAATCCACTGGTATTACAGTGATGGAGATTCTGGCTGGAATGCATTAACTTCCTCCCTTAAATCCCCCCTGAGGCAAGCCACTTGAAAAATATTTCCTTTGTCTAGGACACACAGTTTAGTAGCTCTCTGCTTACAGTGAGATAGCAGTGCTTTTTGTGGTGATTTGTGTACACTGCTCAAACACAAAAACTGCATGAAGTTATTTTACATGAAAAGATCTGAGAGGTGCATTCTGTTTCTTGGGTGCTATTGTCTAAGGAAAAATGTAGGTCTGATCCTCTTACCTTTCCAGTCCTTTCTTAGAGAAACATTGAAGAGTGGTGGTGTGGAGCTGCAATGATGTAGAAATGTTAGGAATTGTGTAACTTTTGGCTTACAGAGGCCAAACTAACCTTTCAAATTCACTGACAACCATGTACACCTGCAGTAGTAAGGTGTCCAGAGAAGGGCAACAAAGCTGGGGAGGGGTTGGGAGCACAAGCCCTATGAGGAGAGGTTGAGGGAGCTGGGGTTACTTAGCCTGGAGAAAAGGAGGCTCAGGGGAGACCTTATTGCTCTCTACAACTACCTGAAGGAAGGTTGTAGCTAGGTGGGGGCTGGTCTCTTCTCCCAGGCAACCAGCACCAGAACAAGAGGACACAGTCTCAAGCTGTGCCAGGGGAGGTTTAGGCTGGATGTTAGGAAGAAGTTCTTCACAGAAAGAGTGATTGGCCATTGGAATGGGCTGCCCAGGGAAGTGGTGGAGTCACCATCACTGGAGGTGTTTAAGAAGAGCCTGGATGGGGTGCTTGGTGCCATGGTTTAATTGATTAGATGGTGTTGGGTGATAGGTTTGACTCAATGATCTCAAAGGTCTTTCCAACCTGGTTAATTCTATTCTATTCTATTCTATTCTATTCTATTCTATTCTATTCTATTCTATTCTATTCTATTCTATTCTATTCTATTCTATTCTATTCTATTCTATTCCATTCCATTCCATTCCATTCCATTCCATTCCATTCCATTCCATTCCATTCCATTCCATTCCATTCTATATTTTTACTACTCACACAAATTTCACAGGATCACAGGATCACAGAATGTCAGGGGTTGGAAGGGACCTCCAGAGATCATTGTGTCCAACCCCCCTGCCAAAGCAGGATCACCTAGGGAACACATCTTGGTTGGCTTTTGAAGTCTCCAGAGAAGGAGCCTCTAGAACCTCTCCAGGCAGCCTGTTCCAGGTCTCCAGCAGCCTCACAGTAAAGAAGTTTCTCCTCATGTTGAAGTGGATCTTCTTGTGTTCCAGCTTATATCCATTATTCCTTGTCCTATTACCAGGAGCCACTGAAAAGAGCCTGGCCCCTTCCTCTTGACACCCACCACACAGATATTCATAGTCACTGATCAGATGCCCTCTCAAGCTTTTCTTCTCCAGACTAAATAGTCCCGGGTCTCTTAGCTTTTCTACATAGCAGAGATGTTCAAGTCCCTTGGTCATCCTCATAGCTGAACCCTCTCCAGTAGATCTCTGCCTTTCTTGCATTGGGGAGATCAAAACAGACACAGTATTCCAGGTCTGGAAGAGCAAGTTTCCTTTCAATTTAATTTAGAGTAGGACTACACTAGTGTAAACTATTTATTCAATTCTTTTCTAAAAGCTTACCATTTATTGTTTTTTTTTTTTTTCACTCATATTCCCTAACAAATGAGTTGCTTAAGTGTAAGATAACATAAATTATTCTGATTTATATCTTATGAATCATCACTTGAGAATACAGCTATGCATTTCTAATAACAGTTTACTATGTGTCCTTTCAAAAGGAACTGGATCAGGACTTCCAGAGGGGAGATTTCACAGCCTCTGAATTAGCCTGTTTCAATGCTCCACAGTCCCAACTATTTGAATGGATTCATAATACCCAACTTAAATCTCTGATGCAAATTCATCTGATCTTTGTCCTTGCTCTAGTTGTCCTGTCATGGCAGAACAATGGCCAGCGAATCTTTTATGGCAGGCTTCTACATTTGGGAGTGCTGCTAAAATGTTCCACTTTGATCTCTTCATTTCTCAACTTACTGCTCTGTTTCTATGCCATGTAGCCTCCATTCTTTGAGCTTTCCTTACAGTTGGTATTTAGAATGGAAAAATAGAATAGAATAGAATAGACCAGTCCAAACCAGACCAGACCAGACCAGGTTGGAAGAGACCTTCAAGATCATCGTGTCCAACCCATCAACCAATCCAACCCACCTAAACAGCTAACCCATGGCACCAAACACCCCATCAAGTCTCCTCCTGAACACCTCCAGTGATGGTGACTCCACCACCTCCCCAGGCAGCCCATTCCAATGGGCAATCACTCTTTCTGTATAGAACTTCTTCCTAACATCCAACCTAAACCTCCCCTGGCACAGCCTGAGACTGTGTCCTCTTGTTCTGGTACTAGCTGCCTGGGAGAAGAGACCAACATCTGCCTGTCTGCAACCTCCCTTCAGGTAGTTGTAGAGTGCAATAAGGTCACTCCTGAGTCTCCTCCTCTCCAGGCTAAGCAACCCCAGCTCCCTCAGCCTCTCCTCATAGGGCTTGTGTTCCAAACCCCTCACCAACTTTATTGCTCTTCTCTGGACATGCTCCAGCAAGTCAACATCCTTCCTAAACTGAGGGGCCCGGAACTGGACACAGTACTCGAGGTGTGGCCTAACCAGTGCAGTGTAGAGGGGCAGAATGACCTCCCTGCTCCTGCTGGACACACTGTGCCTGATGCAGGCCAGGATGCCATTGGCCCTCCTGGCTGCCTGAGCGCACTGCTGGCTCATGTTCAGCCTGCCATTGACCAGTACCCCCAGGTCCCTCTCTACCTGGCTGCTCTCCAGCCACTCTGCCCCCAGCCTGTAGCACTGCATGGGGTTGTTGTGGCCAATGTGCAGAACCCGGCACTTGGATGTGTTCAATCTCATGCCCTTGGACTCTGCCCATCTGTCCAGCCTGTCGAGGTCCCTCTGCAGAGCCTCTCTACCCTCCAGCAGATCAACTCCTGCCCCCAGCTTGGTGTCATCAGCAAATTTACTGATGATGGACTCAATGCCCTCATCCAGATCATCAATAAAGATGTTAAAGAGCACAGGGCCCAGCACTGATCCCTGGGGCACACCACTAGTGACTGGCCGCCAGCTGGATGTGGCACCATTCACCACCACTCTCTGGGCTCGGCCCTCCAGCCAGTTCCTAACCCAATGCAGTTATGCTCCCATAAACTTTTTTCCTAAGCTCTCCTTGCTGTCACACTTCTCCCATGAGGCATTGATTGCCATTATCTTGCTCGAAGTGTGGTGACCTGTGCTGAATTCAGTACTGCGCTTGCTGACACTTTGCCAAAGCTGAGTTAAGTGGAATAATTGCTCCTTGTGTCATCTGTTATGTTGTTGACTCTTTAATTTGTCATCTCCCACATTGTTTTCTGCCTACACAGTCATTTCCTCTTCTATATTTAACTTTCTTCTTCCATTAGATTTCCCTTTCCACAGCCTTATCTGGTTTTATTTTTCTGTCTGATTTTAGGCTGCCTCCTGAACTTCTGCGTCCCTTTTTCAGCGCTGTTACCATTCTTCCAAATGCTTCACCACTTTCCCCAACCTGATGTCATCTTCAAACTGTTGCCCAGGCTGTTAATGGAAGTGAGGAATAAAACTGGCATCAGGACAAAGTCCTGTGGCTCTCCTCCAAAGAAACTTTGCCAGATTGACAGCAAAACATCAATTACTGCGCGTTGAGAGCAATTTTGCAAGTGTTTTGCACCTACTGGGGTGCGAAATACCTCTGGAACACTGCTGTGGATTACTTAGGAAAATGCTGTGTGGGACAGTGTCAAAAGCTGATCATTGTCAAGATGCATCATATCTGCTATTTGCACTCATTTGCTGGAGCAATTATCCTGTCAGAGAAGGAGATTAGCATCAATTGATATGATTTTTTGTTCATGACAAACCCGTGTTGGCTGTTTTTAAATAGTTATCATCATCCTCCAGGTATTTACAAAGTCTTCATTTAATAATTTCTTCTCTTTGAAGGGATAAAAGATAGGTTGGCAGGTAGAAAATGCTCTGAGTCCTCTACCCCCTCTTTTAAAAAGAAGTATTGAATTTATACTTTTGTAGGATTCGAACCTTCCTTGATTGTTGTTTCCTCCTCACCAGTGATTCAAGAGAAGGGCAACAAAGTTGGTGAGGGGTTTGGAACACAAGCCCTATGAGGAGAGGCTGAGGGAGCTGGGCTTGCTTAGCCTGGAGAAGAGGAGGCTCAGAGGAGACCTTATTGCTGTCTACAACTACCTGAAGGGAGGTTGTAGACAGGCAGAGATTGGTCTCTTCTCCCAGGAAACCAGCACCAGAACAAGAGGACACAGTCTCAGGCTGCGCCAGGGGAGGTTTAGGCTGGAGGTTAGGAGGAAGTTTTACACAGAGAGAGTGGTTACCCATTGGAATGGACTGCCTGAGGAGGTGGTGGGGTCACCATCACTGGAGGTGTTCAGGAGGAGACTTGATAGGGTGCTTGGTTGCATGGTTTAGTTGATTAGGTGGTGTTGGATGATAGGTTGGACATGATGATCTTGAAGGTCTCTTCCAACCTGGTCTATTCTATTCTATTCTATTCTATTCTATTCTATTCTATTCTATTCTATTCTATTCTATTCTATTCTAACACAGCTTCAACTAGTTCTGTGGACATTCATGGTGAATTCTGTCACAGCACACTAACTTAAACTCCTTTTCCTTTGTTTTTGCTTTGTTTGTTTTGTTTTTCCCTAAGCATCACAGGTCAAGGGCTGGGCTCTCTAAGCTTGTACTTGACACTGTCAATACCATTCAGCAGTGTGTGTTCTTAGTGTGAAAAAATTGTTGTAATCAGCAAAACATGTATGCTTATGTACACCCCTGGTGAGCCAACATGTGAGTGCATGATTTAATGCTGCTGAAATCGCTGGGACTTGCTACATTAGCAATGTTAGTGGCGCTTTGTAGCAGGGGCTGCTCTGCAATCCACCACTGACAGCTCAGTTGGGGACCTGGTGTGATCCCCTGCCCCAAATTGTGTTTGAATGTTTACTTGCTGTGGGAAATTATCTCTCTCTTTATAGCAGGAGGGAAGGAGAGTGTGTTGGTGGAGAAGGAGAGCAGAGGTGAGCATAATCACTGCTGGGCATGAGCCGGTTGTGTGCTGAAGTGCTAAACTAGGATCTGTGCCAGCCTACCCTCGAGCACTGAGTCTTTTCTTTGACCACAAGCAGATTGATGGAGTGAGCTGAATGCTGAGCAGGAAAGAATGTCCAGAGGTGCCTAGGCTGTGCTGATCTTGGGTACAGGAGCAAAATACAGTTGTACTGGGTTGTCTCAGTGACTGCTGACAAGCCTTGCTCCTCAGATGAACTTCGTCATTTAGATGTGGCAGCACACTGCTGTGTCTCTGCTTCTTTTGAGCCCAGCTGGTGTGCTCTTACGGGGCCATACACCCTGAGCGATGTTCTAGGACCATTTGGTGCCTGTGCAATGCCTCTGGACCCTGCACTGATTCGCTCCTTGGCATTATTTAATCTGCTTTCAAACCCTCAGTATCTGTAGTGATGCTGTGAGAAAAGCTGTAGTGTTTGAAATGTAGAATAGCTGCACTAAATTTAGGTAGGCTGCTGTACAGTGAGAATTTGGTGTTTTGTGGTTTGCTGTGTAATTTGTCTGGGCAAATCACAGTATCACAGTATCACCAAGGTTGGAAAAGACCTCAAAGATCACCGAGTCAAACCTGTCACCACAGACCTCATGACTAAACCATGGCACCAAGTGCCACATCCAGTCCCCTCTTGAGCACCTCCAGGAATGGTGACCCCACCACCTCCCTAGGCAGCACATTCCAATGATAAACAACTCTCTCTGTGAAGAACTTTCTCATCACCTCCAGCCTAAACTTCCCCTGGTGCAGCTTGAGACTGTGTCCTCTTGTTCTGGTGCTGGTTGTAGGGAGAAAAGACCAACCCCCACCTGGCTACAACCTCCCTTGAGGTAGTTGTAGAGAGCAATGAGGTCTCCCCTGAGCCTCCTCTTCTCCAGGCTAAACAACCCCAGCTCCCTCAGCCTCTCCTCACAGGGTTGTGCTCATGTCCTCTCCCCAGCCTTGTTGCCCTTCTCTGGACATGTTCAAGTGTCTCAATGTCCTTCTTCTAAACTGAGGGGCCCAGAACTGGACACAGGACTCAAGGTGTGGCCTAACCAGTGCAGAGTACAGGGGCACAATGACTTCCCTGCTCCTGCTGGCCACTCTATTCCTAATGCAGGCCAGGATGCCATTGGCCCTCTTGGCCACCTGGGCACACTGCTGGCTCAGACTGTGCAGCACAGTTGGAGATGCCTACAGATGAGCTAGTTGTCTGGGTTCTCTTTGTAACCAAAGAGAGTGGTCAGATTATCTTGTCCTAAGATAGTTGTTGGTAAATAAGTCTAAAAATGCCTTTTTGTTTTCTCTTGATTCTGAGTCACAGGTGTCTGTGGCATTGCTGTTTCCTGCATTCAGTGAAATCTGAGGCTTCCTCAAGGAAATTTTGCAGAACATGTGTAGCCATACCCTCAAAGGTACACACCAGGTAGTGTAAGTAACAAACTAATAAACCTTTCAGTGCATATCTAGACCTTCCCCTCCTCCCCATTTATCTTCTCCACTCTTCCACCTACATTTATTTTGTTAGTCTTCTTATTTGCTAGACTGATGAATCACTTTCTCCACAGTTAGTGCTGGCTCAGGCCTCATTTGTAGCTGATTGCAACTTTGTATGTAGGATTGGGTTGAGTGGGAGGGGAAGCACGTTTGTAGGGTTTAAACATCTCACCAACATTTGCTAGACCACCACCCAGGCAACTTGTGACCTAGTGGTAGTTCACACTCAGCAGGATGAGTAAGTCTTAATGTAAAGTGAAGAGTAAGCACAGAGGACTCTACTGTGCACTCCAGGAAACTGAACTCATTGCTCACTATTCTCTGTCTTGCCAATTTGCTCAGAGCAGTGCTGCAAGTTGTGCTCTGAGGACTACTTCTCATAGTGTCTATGAGACTTCATGATTTGCTTAGTATAGCTTTTTAAAAGCACACTATTGGTATCAAGGCTGAAAAGGATCCCAAGAACATTGCTTTCTCTGTTTCGCTGCACACTGAACATTTTAAGGGCAACAAAGCTGGTGAGGAGGTTTGGAACACACCCTCTATGAGAAGCTGAGGGAGCTGGGGCTGCTTAGCCTGGAGAAGAGGAGGCTCAGGGGAGACCTTATTCTCTCTACAACTACCTGAAGGGGGGTTGTAGCCAGGTGGGGGTTGGTATCACAGTATCACAGTATCAGTAAGGTTGGAACAGACCTCAAAGATCATCAAGTCCAACCTGTCACCACAGACCTCATGACTAAACCATGGCACCAAGTGCCACGTCCAATCCCCTCTTGAACACCTCCAGGGACAGCGACTCCACCACCTCCCTGGGCAGCACATTCCAATGACGAATGACTTGCTCGGTGAAGAACTTTCTCCTCACCTCCAGCCTAAACTTCCCCTGGTGCAGCTTGAGACTGTGTCCTCTTGTTCTGGTGCTGGTTGCCTGGGAGAAGAGATCAACCCCTTCCTGGCTGCAACCACCTTTCAGGTAGTTGTAGACAGCAATGAGGTAACCCCTGAGCCTCCTCTTCTCCAGGCTAAACAATCCCAGCTCCCTCATAGGGCTTGTGCTCAAGGCCTCTCCCCAGCCTTGTTGCCCTTCTCTGGACACGTTCAAGTGACTTCCCTGCTCCTGCTGGCCACACTATTCCTAATGCAGGCCAGGATGCCATTGGCCTTCTTGGCCACCTGGGCACACTGCTGGCTCATGTTTAGGCAGTTGGTCTGTTCTCCCAGGCAACCAGCACCAGAACAAAAGGACACAGTCTCAAGCTGCACCAGGGGAGGTTGAGGCTGGATGTTAGGAAGAAGTTGTAACATTTAGATATGCCATTTTAAATTAAAAAAAAAAACCAAACCAAAACAACTTTATGAGAGGTATGCCCAGACAAAAATACAGTCTGTTAATGAATGGTGGCATTTAAATGTTTTTGTTAGCTTGCTGGCCAAAAGTTCTGGCTGCCTTCTCTGAGTAGTGTAGAGTACACTCTTGGAAAAGACACATCCCAGAGCTGGAGCTGAGGGTTTGCTGGCAGGATGTTGTGTGCCTACCAGTATAGTTTTCACCAGTCTGCAAGTATTTGCCTGTATCATAAACTCTAAAAGCTGAAGGACTTAAATCCATATTTCTGGCAAATCAAAGCCAGTACTGTTAAATGCATTTCATGTTAGTCTGTGCTTTCTCTATGCCTATCAGGCTCCAGATTTCTGGAGATTTGTCCCTACCTGGAAATAGCTCTGGGAAGGTGAAAGCCTGCCTGTGACCATGGCAGCCACACTTGAAGCAACATCCTTTCAAAGGATGTAGTGCATTCTTTTCTTAGTATCTACCAAGCAGTGTTGGGCTATAAGTTATACTGTCTAGGAACCCTAGTCACAGATAAAAATAGCTTGAATGAAAAAATAGCCTTTGCTTCAGAGAATTTTCAAGCTAAATACCAAATAGGACAAGAGATGGCAAATGAGTGCAGACAAAGGGAAAGAATCTAGGTGGCAATTAACTGATAAGATCAATTCTCACCTTCCTCCTCCTCCTAAATCCCTGGATTGGCTACAGGAAATTACAGAGAACCTGGTAAACATTATGGACCTCAGGTTGTCTATATTGAAAAATATATGATTGTATCTATTCCTGGCATGTTAGCCATAAAATGAGAGATGGAATGGAATGGAATGGAATGGACCAGACCAGGTTGGAAGAGACCTTCAAGATCATCGCGTCCAACCTATCAATCAATCCAACCCACCCAAACAACTAACCCATGGCACCAAGCACCCCATCAAGTCTCCTCCCGAACACCTCCAGTGATGGTGACTCCACCACCTCCCTGGGCAGCCCATCCCAATGGGCAATCACTCTCTCTGTATAGAATTTCTTCCTAACATCCAGTCTAAACCTCCCCTGGTGCAGCCTGAGACTGTGTCCTCTTGTTCTGGTACTGGCTGCCTGGGAGAAGAGACCAATATCCGCCTGTCTACAACCCCCCTTCAGGTAGTTGTAGAGAGCAATAAGGTCACCCCTGAGTCTCCTCTTCTCCAGGCTAAGCAGCCCCAGCTCCCTCAGCCTCTCCTCATAGGGATTCTGTTCCAAACCCCTCACTAACTTTGTTGCCTTTTCTGGACTCATTCCAGCAAGTCAACCTCTTTCCTAAACTGAGGGGCCCAGAACTGGACACAGGACTCGAGGTGTGGCCTAACCAGTGCAGTGTACAGGGGCAGAATGACCTCCCTGCTCCTGCTGGCCACACTGTTATGATGCTTAGGGCTGGATTAATTTTGTCAAGTGCAGATATCTTAAAAGAAATGGATATGACTACCTAAGTTAGTTTTCTTGGCCTGTCTATAACCAGTGGAGAAGAACAAGCAATTGTAGAGCATCACCCATTTTGTTATACAGAGAGTGCTAAGACAAATAAGATGAATGGCATCCATGTCTTCCCATTGACTATGGAGGTAACCAGTGCAACCAGCTTGGAAACTGGCTGTCTGTCCCACAGATTCTAAAGCTGGGGGGAACCAAATCCCATGGCAATATCTTTTCTCCTTCTGTGCACTGTCGCAAGGGTGAAATAACAATAACAGAATCATCGAATCACTTAGGTTGGAAGAGACCTCAAAGATCATCAAGACCAACCTGTCACCACAGACCTCATGACTAAACCATGGCACCAAGTGCACATGGAAGCTTGCATGAACAAAATTCTTCCTGAGTGCTGAAGCCCACAGTGATTGCCTGAAGCATTTCCCACTGTTTCTCATGCCTGGAAAGATCTACATGCTCCACATAGACCACTTGAACTAGGAGATTTTACTTAGTTCTTTCATGTCTCTTTCATTTTACAACCTAAGTTTACTTTAAGAAATAGCCTAGACCACAAGATAATAAAAAAAATAGCATCTCTTAATATTTCACTCATTCTCAGACCATCTTCCCTGTCCTCTCCCTCCCTTCAAATTTACAGCTTAGGCCTTTGCAGGCTACTTAAACGTTTCACTTAAATTTGAGACGTCTCTATGCTTCATTGCTGGCCCCCTGAGGGCAGCTGTATGATGTTGCTGGCAGTGACTGGCTACTGTTCTGCCTCTTGAGAGTGGCTACATTTCAACAACGTGGGAAATCAACTTTTAATGCCCAGCTTTCAAAGCACTCTTAAGATCTACGTTGAAGTGTTATGGTGTAAATGCAAGCCCTTTTTGTTTATGAAAGGCAACTGTATGGAGGTGGGCAGCTCTGGCCTGCTTTACTTTCAAATGTGGTACCAATTATAGTGCACCAGTCCCTTTTCCATGTGCTGAGTCACACTGATAACCAAACACCACATACAATTTCCTCCATTCCCTCTCTCTGAAAGTCTCTGGCAAATGTGGAACATCTGCTCTGCGCAGTTCTTCCAAAGGGGCAGGTGGCTGTCTGAAAGGGTTACTTAAATGTATGCTCAGGAGAGATCATTGTGAGTATGGAAACAGACCTGCTGCCTTGTGGAGGTCTAGAACCTCATCTGGAAATTCTGGTGAAGCCCAGAACATCAGTTTGAGATCTGATGTCTTCAGAAAAATGCCAAAATGGATGGAACAGAAGGAATTTGGAGAAACGGCTTTACCCCTCTAAACCTAGTAGGAGGCAGTGAGTTCTCTTGAGTCAGGGAACCATCTCTGCTTGGTCTTGGTGTGGGTTTCTTAGGTGCTGCTGCAATACAGATTACAAGTAGGGTGAATTTTTTGTTCAGCTGAATGATCTGCTAGCTATGTTTCTATGTAACTGAGGGTAACAGCAACCTGGTAATGAAATAGAATAGGATAGGGATAGGATAGGATAGGATAGGATAGGATAGGATAGGATAGGATAGGATAGGATAGGATAGGATAGGATAGGATAGGATAGGATAGGATAGGATAGGATAGGATAGGATTAACTAGGTTGGAAAAGACCTTTGAGATCAAGTCCAACCTATCATCCCACACCATCTAATCAACTAAACCATGGCACCAAGTGCCACATCCAATCCCCTCTTGAACACCTGCAAAATAATCTCTTTTCTTCAGAATCCCTTCTCCAGCTATGCTTCTATGTAAGTGCATTTTATTGTAAGCATTATAGATGATTTCTTTCTTGCAACCATTTGATTGGAGTTTGATTAACTGAAGCATTTTTTTTCTCCTTTCCTTTGTAAAAAGCAAGAAATAGAGTTCTATGAAACAGGAAAGCAATTCACAGAGGAAATCTCTACTCACAGAAGAGGTGATACAGAGAGCTTATGAAAGTGTTCAGATTTGGGGCTAGAGACAGATAATAGCTAATTGTCCAAACAATCATTTCTGTATTAGATAATGAGAGTTACTGAAATTGCTAGTTGCATAAATGAGACATCCTGCATTATTAATCAGGCTTCTTTGTTTTAGCTACACTGTGGAAGTATGCATTTCACTTTTACATGGCTATTCTTCTAATCTAAACCTGACATGCAATGATCCATGCTTACAGTAAGTAATTTCTGGTTTTTTTTTCCATTAAAAAAGCTAAATAGTGAAATATGTTTAAAGGAAGGGTGTGTTATCTGTCTCTCGTGGTCTACTTTTATGGTGCAGGGACATCATAATCAGCTTGATTGGTAGTCTGCCTAGTCTAGTGTTTTACTTCTGTCTGATAATATGCACTTAATGTTTCAGGAATCTAACAGAATAGAATAAACCAGGTTGGAAGAGACCTTCAAGATCATCATGTCCAACCTATCATCCAACACCACCTAATCAACTAAATCATGCAACCAAGCGCCTCATCAAGTCTCCTCCTGAACACCTCCAATGATGGTGACTCCACCACCTCCCCAGGCAGCCCATTCCAATGGGCAATCTCTCTCTCTGTGTAGAATTTCTTCCTAACATCCAACCTAAACCTCCCCTGGTGCAGCCTGAGACTGTGTCCTCTTGTTCTGGTGCTGGTTGCCTGGGAGAAGACACCAGCCCCCACCTGTCTACAACCTCCCTTCAGGTAGTTGTAGAGAGCAATAAGGTCACCCCTGAGCCTCTCTCTTCCAGGCTAAGCAACCCCAGCTCCCTCAGTCTCTCCTCATAGGGCTTGTGTTCCAAACCCCTCACCAACTTTGTTGCCCCTCTCTGGACACATTCCAGCAAGTCAACCTCCTTCCTAAACTGGGGGGCCCAGAACTGGACACAGTACTCAAGGTTTGGCCTAACCAGTGCAGTGTAGTAAACCTGGTTACTTAACTAAGCAATGTTATATGTAACAGGAACAGTCCCTTCCCAACCTTGTGAACTGTGTTTAGTCCTTATAGAAGGTGCAGTTACATTTATTAATTAAAAGCAGAGAAAAAGAATATTGAAATACAATCTCTAAAGCTTTCAGGTTAAACCTACACATTAATGACATTCAGTTTGCTACCCCACACTGCTGTGACAGTTGTAATGTAATCTGTTTTAATTTTGCCCAAAGGAATTGGATTTCGAATAAACCTATTCCAGAAAGAAGCATGAAAACAGAGCTGAACAGAAGCCATCATCCTGTTATTACCATAAGTTGCTTAAATCACGTGCCATGATTAGACATTGTGACCTTGACAAGTTGCAGTAAAAAAAAGGAGGGGGGTTGGAAGGGTGAGGGGGGAGGAAGGGATGTGCACTCTTGCTGGTTTTCTTCAGAGACACATTTTTTTACCTATCTTTGGTGAAATAATGATTATTACACATGCTTCAGAAGGGAGGAAAAAAGGGATATGTATTAGTGAGCCCTCTTTACACTATGGTTTTAGAAGAGGAGAGGCTTTACAGTCAATTATTTATGTGCAATAATAGTGAAAGCCTTATTATCTCAGAATAATCGATGTTTGGCTGGAGCAGGAGAACACTAATGGCTGATCTTAAAAGTCCTGTTCCAGTGTCATGTCAAATGATGGCAGAGCTTTTACTCTGCTCTGGTTAAGACTTTGCCTGGAGCCCTCAATACAAGAGGGACACACACCTGATGGAGTAGGTCCAGAGTAAGGCCACAAAAATAATCAGGGCACTGGAACACCTCTCCTGCAAAGACAGGCTGAGGGAGCTGTTCAACCTGGAGAGGAGGAGGCTTCAGGGAGACCTGATAGCAACCTTCCAGTACCTGAAGAGAGCTATAAGAAGGATGGAGAGAGACTATTTACAAAGGCTTGTAGTGACAGGATGAGGGGCAATGGCTTCAAACTAGAGAATTGCGAATTTAGATTGGATGTTAGGAACAAGTTCTTTACCATGAGGGTGGTGGAACACTGGAACAGGTTGCCCAGGGAGGTGGTTGAGTGGCAAAGAAGAAAACCTTTCCTCTACTGAGCAAGCATCAAGAAGCAGCCTGTAAATAATCAGAAACATCTAAGTAGGGAAGTAGGACAGGTACCCTGAGACAGCATCTGGCAAAGCAAGGGAAGAGACCTGAACTCTCCTTTCCAGAGGAAGCATGAGAAGGAGCTGTAGGGAATCAAAGTGTAGAAAAGAGCCCCAAGTTCTGAAACTCCGTAATACTGGTGTGCGGAGCTCATGCTGATTTCAGTCTTAACACATGCTGTATTTAGTTTCACTTATGTTCTTTGATAGAGTCTGAGACCAATTTAGGAACATAGTGGCCTCAAAGAAACTTGAACATTTTAGCCAATTTAGAAATGTTGCCATTTTCCATCTTAGAATGGTTTTGGTTTGTGTAAGACACAAGATACTGATCTTGGCAAAGCATATTCGATGGACCAGCTTGGTGTATATATTTACCTATCTTTTAATCCATATACTTATAGAGACCATGAAATCATAACCATAGAATCACAGAATCACACAGAAACATTCAGGCTGGAAAAGCCCCTCAGGATCACCAAGTCAAGCTGATAACCCTACTCTACAAGGGTCACCCCTAAACCACATCCCCAAGCACCACATCCAAACCACCTTTTAAACACATCCAGGGTTGGTGACTCAACCACCTCAATCATAGAATGGGTTGGACTGGAAGAGACCTTAAGCATCATCTAGTGTCAACCCTCCTGCCATGGATAGGGAATAGTAGTATCAAATGGAGCACAAAATGGTGAGCATTGATAAGTTAGTTAAGAACACCCTGTTGAATAAACCAGAAGTATTTTTTTCTCTCCTCTATAAGAGTGAGTCACATTCTTTCATTTCTCATTCAGTGAACCATTAAGACAGATTTGACCAAGTATTTTTAGTTGGAGATTTGGAGCAGCTAAAGTAAGAAATCCTCTTAATAAAAATAGCTTCTTTTTTTTTTAACTATCTTTTATACCAGTGTAATTCCATTGATCTCACATGATTTATCCCTAATGCGTTCTGATAGGAAAGGCCTCGAACACAAGCCCTACCTGGAGAGGCTGAGGGAGCTGGGGTTGTTTAGCCTGGAGAAGAAGAGGCTCAGGGGAGACCTTATTGCTCTCTAGCTGCCTGAAGGGAGGTTGTAGCCGGGGGGGAATCAGTCTCTTATCCCAAGCAACGAGCAACAGAACAAGAGGACACAGTCTTAGTCTGTGCAGGGGGAAGTTTAGGCTTGATCTTAGAAAGAAGCTCTTCACAGAAAGAGAGATCAGCCAGTGGAATGGGCTGCCCAGGGAGGTGGTGGGGTCAGTATCCCTGGAGGTATTTAATAAAAGACTGGGTGAGGCACTTAGTGCCATGGTCAGGTTGATTAGTTAAGGTTATGTGACCAGTCGGACTTGATGATCTTTGAGAAGGAGGCTCAGGGGAGACCTTAATGCTGTCTAGCTACCTGAAGGGTGGTTGTAGCCAGGAGGGAGCTGGTCTCTTCTCTCAAGCAATCAGCACCAGAACAAGAGGACACAGTCTCAAGCTGCACAAGGGGAAGTTTAGGCTGGAGGTGAGGAGAAAGTTCGTCACAGAGTCATTAGCCATTGGAATGTGCTTCCCAGGGAGGTGGTGGAGTCACCATCCCTGGAGGTGTTCAAGAGGGGATTGGACGTGGCACTTGGTGCCATGGTTTAGTCATGAGGTCTGTGGTGACAGGTTGGACTTGATAATCTTTGAGGTCTTTTCCAACCTTGGTGATTCTGTGATTCTGTGAAAGGAGTACCAAGTTGTGGGCACTTTTGTTTTAATTCTATGCTGTGGGAGGTAAAATTGTCACTGTGCTTGAGTCCTTCTAGTGAAAGAACTATTTTGTATAGCATTTCCTTTGTGCTAGTTACTAACGTGCATTTCTTCACAGAAAGAGTTGTTGACTATTGGAATGTGCTGCCCAGGCAGGTAGTGGACTCACCTCCATCCCTGGAGGTGTTCAAAAAGGGATTGGATATGGCACTTGTAGCCATGGTTTGGTAGCCACGAGGTGTTGGGTGGCAAGTTGGACTTGATGATTTTTGAGGTCTTTTCCAACCTTATTGATTCTATGATTCTATGCTGCAGTATATAGGTAACTAAGTACCAAATATGAATATAAAATACAATCATTGCTTGGTTTACTTATAACAAAGATAGTTTTCTGGGTTTTGTGAAGCATCACAAGGGGAAATATAACCCCCATTTTCCAAAATGGAAAGAGGGATGACACAGGGAACTATAGGCCTCTCAGTCTCACCCCTGTGCCCAGTGAGATCATGGAGCAGATCCTCCTGGAGGCACTGCTGAGGCAGAAGACTAAGGAAGAGGTGATTGGGCACAAACAGCACAGCTTCACCAAGGGCAAGTCCTGCCTGACAAACCTGGTAGCCTTCAATGACAAGGTCACAACATAAATAGATGAAGGCTAAGCAACTGATGTCATTTACCTGGACCTGAGCAAAGCCTTCGACACTTTTCCACACCACATCTTGGTCTCCAAGCTGGTGCAGTATGGGTTTGATGGGAGCCATCCAGAGGGACCTCGACAGGCTGGGGAGGAGGGCCCATGACAAACTCATGAGGTTCAACAAGACCAAGAGCAGGGTCCTGCTGCTGGGTCAGGGCAATCCCAAGCACTGATATAGGCTGTGCAGCCATTGGCTTGAGAGCAGCCCTGAAGAAAAGTATTTGGGGGTGTCGGTAGATGAGAAGCTCAACATGAGCCAGCAGTGTGCACTTGTAGCCCAGAAAGCCAGCCAGAGCCTGGGCTGCATCAAGAGAAGCATAGCCAGCAGGTCGAGGGAGGTGATTCTCCCCCTCTACTCTGCTCTGGTGAGACCACACCTGGAGCACTGTGTCCAGTTCTGGAGCCCCTATTACAGGAAGGATGTGGACATGCTGGAACGTGTCCAAAGAAGGGCCACAAGGATGATCAGAGGGCTGGAGCACCTCTCCTATGAGGACAGACTGAGGGAGTTGGGGCTGTTCAGTCTGGAGAAGAGAAGGCTCTGAGGAGACCTGATTGTGGCCTTCCAGTATCTGAAGGGGTCTTACAAGAAAGCTGGGGAGGGACTTTTTAGGATGTCAGGTAGTGATAGGACTAGGGGGGATGGAACAAAACTAGAAGTGAGTAGATTCAGATTGGATGTTAGGAAGAAGTTCTTCCCCATGAGGGTGGTGAGACATTGGAACAGGTTGCCCAGGGAGGTGGTAGAAGCCTCGTCCCTGGAGATTTTTAAGGCCAGCTGGATGTGGCTCTGAGCAACCTGATGTAGTGTGAGGTGTCCCTGCCCATGGCAAGGGGGTTGTAACTAGGTGATCCTTGAGGTCCCTTCCAACCCACATTGATTCTAAGTCATCTTGGCTTTGCTGTAGGACTGCAAGCAGGGGTGAGTATGGAATGGGCAGGACAGAGCCCAGTTGGAGGCAATTTTCACCAATTTTGTTTAGAATGATGAGAAATATTAAGCTTCTGTCTGCCAGGGGACTATTTCTCAGTAACCTATGTTTGCCAGTAGTTTTCAAATTTCAGCCTTATACTTTTGTTATTAAGTGAAGCAAGATTGTAGGGAGACTTTATTTTTAATTTATCTTTTATTAGACCAGCTCATATTGTTGGATGAAAAAAAAAAAAACCAACAAAACCAGAGGAGCTTTCAGGTGCAGAAATCCATCTTTGGTTTTGAAATAGAATCCAATTTCAAGCCAAGTGTAGCCTGGAGACAATTGGTTTGAGTTTAACTTTGTTATAGTGATCAGTTGAGCAAATGGAAGAGAGGAAAAAAAAGTCTGACACCTTGAAGCAGACGAGGATGTCCGAGGTGACCTAATTGTGGCCTTCCAGTATCTGAAGGTGGCCTACAGGAAGGCTGGGGAAGGACTTCTCAGGATCTCAGGTAGTGATAGAACTAGGGGGAATGGAATGAAGCTGGAGGTGGGGAGATTCAGGCTAGATGTGAGGAGGAGGTTCTTCACCATGAGAGTGGTGAGACCCTGGAATGGGTTGTCCAGGGAGGTGGTCGAGGCCCCGTCCCTGGGGGTGTTTAAGAGCAGGCTGGATGAGGCTCTGGCCAGGCTGATGTAGTGTGGGGTGTCCCTGCCCATGGCAGGGGGGTTGGAACTAGATGATCCTTGTGGTCCCTTCCAACCCTGAATGAAACTATGAAACTATGAAACTATGAAGACAGAGGTGAGAAGGTTGCCGTAAATGTGTCTGAAATAGCTGACAGAGTCTGGGGGTGCTGCTGTTATTAAAAGGGAGTTGAGGGAAGGGACAATAAAACTGAGTGGCAGAATTCTGGTCAGATGTGATTCACTGAATCCAGCTATACAGTAAACATTTTGGAAGAGACTCATTATCAAATTGCCAATCAAAGCTTCATTTTCATAGGAATACAAGAAGCTGTAGGGCTGTTTTTCACTATCACATCTTCAATAGTGAGTGACAAAAGGTAGCTGCTTCAAAAGTAATTTTAGTCCTTTGGATGTGTATGAATTCCTTAAAGCTTTAAAGTATTTGTAAATCCCTAGAGGCAGGATAGTGAGCAGTCCAAGCTAGTTCCCCTGCACTCTCAGTGGTGAAAAAGAGGTACACTGGAAAAGTATTAAGTAATCTGGTATCAAAATAAGTGTTGAAGGGTATTTCTCTCCATTGACTGGAAAGGCGGTCTGCAAGGTGCAACTTAGGTTTACGCAGTTTAGTCCCTAAGTGAACTTCTGACATCTGTAATGAATGTCCATTAAGTCGTCAGGACTTGAAAACACTGCAAGCCTTCAGGAACGACCTTGTGAACCGACCCAGAAGTGTCTGCATTGCCAAGGGCTATTTCCAGCAGGCGTGCTTCTCCTTAGGGAAGGGAAGAGTTGAGTGGATGCATGCCCTGCTGTGCTCTTATTTAGCAGCATCAGCGCAGACTTTGTCGCTTGAAGCGTCGTTTACAATTCCCTGAGCCTTAAAGAGCAGCACTTTGGTGGTGTTTTCAGAAGTGCCTCCATTACCACATTCCAGCTGTGGGAGCTGTCCCACCATGTCTCTGTAACTGCAACGAGATCAGCGCTGCGACTGCCCCCAGATCTCTGGTTCATCTTGCTTATTTCCCATGCTTCTTGCCTTGGTAGATAGACACTTCAGAATCTTAGTAGGGAAGCATCTGTTACCACTGTGGGTATAACATAATCCCCCATTCCCTACAGCTTCTGGGATAGCAGGGGAGCTTGCACCTGGCCTTGCAATTGTCCCAGGTTTGTCTTCAATGAACCTCGTTTTTCCCTCTCCCCGCTTCAAAATTAGTTTAAAGACCTATCAACCAGCCCTGCTAGTTCTTGTCCCAGGACTCTTTTTCCTCTTAGAGACTACCCTAGGTGACTCTGCTTTGGCAGGGGGGTTGGACTTGATGATCTCTCGAGGTCCCTTCCAACCTCTAACTGTGATTCTGTGATTCTGATTGCATTAGTTTTACCCTAAAAACAAGGCAAGATCTTCCTAGAAATCTCATACTTATAAAAGTCTACATTTATCCATGCATCCATTCCCTGAGCATTAGATTCAAATGGAGATTACTCTGTTAGGTATCATAGTATCGTAGTATCATGGTATCATTCAGCATTGGAAGGGACCACAAGGATCATCTAGTTCCAACCCCCCTGCCATGGTGTTTGTATAGATCTCTGCTGCTCTTTGTTTTCTTCTTCTTTGCTGAAACAATGCCATTGCTGTAGAAAGGTTTTTCTTTAGTTTAGGTTTTTTATGTTATTTTTTTTCCCTAGGTAGGTGGTAGAAGCCTCATCCCTGGAAGCTTTAAGACCAGGCTGGATGTGGCTCTGAACAGCCTGATCTAGTTGTGAGGTGTCCCTGCCCGTGGCAGGGGCGTTGGAGCTGGATGAGCCTTGAGGTGCCTTCCAACCCTAACAATTCTAGGATGATTTTCCAGTTTAAGAAGCATTAGGAAACCAGAGTAACTCTTCTTCTTATAAAACGAGATTCTCTTCACTGCAAACTGCAGCAAATTACTGGATGCTGGAGATTTGAGTTCCCCAGGAAACTCACAGAGGGCTGAGCTTGTGTTCGCGAGCTGACCTTTCTTTCGTTATATAAACAAAGCGAAGATGTAATCTTTATGAAAGTCAAGCTGCAGATAAGATCAGCATGGTGGGCTGGTAATTACATTAAGTAGTGTCCAATCATTAGATAAAGTGTACAGTTGATCCCATGGCTTAGGTGTGGGCGAGGAATACGATCTAGCTTCACTGGTATAAAAGAAAGATGCAACTTTTTCATACCCCAGCTTCAGGATCATACCTCCAAGCATCAAGGACAGCTCACCTTCAAACACCATCCTGCAGTTTCTCAGCTGCCTGATTTACTCTTTTTGAGCAAGACAGGTAATATATGATGTTTTGTTATTGCTAAAGAAGAACAATTACATATTTTGGGGCATTCTCTTTCCCTTCTTCCCCAGAGTTTTCTTCTCCCTCCATTCTCTTGAAGTTTTTGCTTTGAAAATTAGCTTAAAAGTTGCTTTGGGACTAGAACATTGGTGCTTGAGGTTAAACTAGTTTTGTAAGTAAGAGAAAATGAGGTTCTGGAATTGTATTGCAGCTCAATGTTGATATTTTGTGGTTCTGCTTTGGTCTGGTAATTCTCATCAGTAACTTTGTGTTTTTCTCCTGATCAGCGGTGTTGGTGTCAAATGCTACACAATCTGTGGTACTAACACATCTTTGGAGTCTTTAAATTGCCAGTCATGATTAAACATGTTAAGGGAAAGGGGGAAAAAGTAATGTTAATGGAGATTTCTCAGTCTTCAGTCATTTCCTTAGCATGTTATTGTGTACCTGGGTTACAAGTGAGGCACTGAGAGTTGAGGTTCATTGCTGTGGCACAGCCGTACCTCATGGCCAAGCATCCCAGGAAGAAATGTACACATTGTGCAAAGTATTTAACTGCTGCTGGGTGGAACAGCACTACCATCATCACCCTATGGAAAAGTAGAGAGGGACACCCCAAGTTTATGCTGAAAACATTAGTTTATTTAATGTGATCAGTACAAAGGATGCCCATGGAACAGAGCTTGCTGCAAGGTTTGTGCCAGGATATGGACAACAGTTAGATCAGGAGGAGACTTGATGGGGTGCTTGGTACCATGGTTTAGTTGATTAGGTGGGTTGGATTGGTTGATGGGTTGGACACAATGATCTTGAAGGTCTCTTCCAACCTGGTTTATTCTATGTATTCTATTCTATGAAGGCTTCTGATCCAGTGGAGCCTCACAGGAATGTAAAGGCATCCTCAGAGTCCCATGCACACCTGAGCAAAGACCTGTCTGCAAATACACATATTCTCTGTGACTATCTATATTATAGATAATATAGATATAGATTATAGATAATCTTTGTGATGATAACTGTTAACATGATTTACAGAAGTAAAAAAGAGCTATTGTAAACACTGTAGTGAGACTTTCACTGCTAAGGAAGTCTTACATTTACCATGTTCCTAAAGACCTGCTGAGATTTACTCATTACACCACATTCCAATAGCTTAAGAAAGGTAATATTTAACAGAGTACAGTAAAAGCTGCCTTTGATTTGATGGCATGATGAAATGAGTAGTGAAGACACTTAACTGGCTTAGCAGTGTGGGCACTGTAAGAAAACCAGGACAGACCATCAGGCAAAATAGATGTCACATTGGAAGAGTAGAGAAGACCACATCTGGGTTTTATTGATGAGTGTTTTTGATGGTTTGGGTGTGAGCTGAACACTCTGACTCAATAGAGGAAGTGCAAAACTCCAATTTCAAATCCCTTTTGGTTAATGTAGGATAGGATAGGATAGGATAGGATAGGATAGGATAGGATAGGATAGGATAGGATAGGATAGGATAGGATAGGATAGACCAGGTTGGAAAAGACCTTTGAGATCATCGAGTCCAACCTATCATCCAGCACTCAACTTCCCTCTGCAATTGCCTCAAACCCTTATGATGTACCAAATCATAGCATTATGTATTCTTAGAAAAATTAAGATAGAGAATGCCACTGTGGCTTCACCAAAGAGCAAGAAATCAGTCAGGGGTTGTGGTGTTATTCCTGTGGCTGGCATCTTATCGGAGGCATTGGAGCATCCAGGCCATTAAAAGGCTCAGGATGATGTGGAAACACACTGTTTGGAAAAAGCTGTCTGTCTACTCCTCACATTCTGGGGAATGTTCCTTTGGATAGAGCAGAGCTTGACATTAAGCTGAGGAATTGTGTCCCTAGTGCAGGCAAGTCTGTCAGCAGCAACACCCCCTGTGGGGCTGGAAAGAGCATAGGCAGTGTATAACCTGTATGCTGGAGGGAGAGATCCACTAACTTTATTCAGTGTCACACCATAGATGCAGCTGACCTCAGTTCAGTTCCCCAAATGTTTGGCAGAGCTATAGGAGGCTGTGGATGGGGTGCTTGGTGCCATGGCTTAGTTGATTAGGTGGGTTGGATTGGTTGATAGGTTGGACGCGATGATCTTGAAGGTCTATTCTTCTATCCTATCCTATCCTATCCTATCCTATCCTATCCTATCCTATCCTATCCTATTCCATTCCATTGTGTCTAACCTGCAGACATCTGCAGGTTCATCTTGATGAGGGAACAGGGAGCAGATAAGGGGCAGCTGCTTCTCAGCAACCTGAGAGCCGTGTTCAATGCTTCCATGGGGCCATGTGTTAATGGCATCCCCTGTTTCCTTTGCCACATCAGAAGGCTATTGTTTTCACTTGGAAAAGTTTTGATAAAAACAGGCAGAGAGGAGTAACTACAGGTTGCATTCAGTCCTCATACCTACATACATGCTGGCTTCTTGGTACCTCTTCCAAATACTTCTTTCCACTGCTACCAGGATTGCAAACAATGTTTCTTTCTCCCTGTTCATTACTGACTTTACTGCCATTACTGCTTTTAAGTACTTTATCCTCTGTTTTCTGCCACCGTGAATTGACTTGCTAGATGGATGATGAGATGAGGAGATGAAGTTACTTGTACCCAACATCCAACCCTTGCCACCCATTAATTGCAGCCTTATTGGCCTCTTAGCCATTCAGTTTTGCTGGGCTTCAGATCTATCTCTTACCTCTAGTTTCTGCTGTCTTAATTAGAAAGAGGCTTGTTTCCACTTAATTGCACTGGAGAGCATTACACTTGCTCATAAACTTTCTATCTTTCCACTTTACTAACCCCAGTCAGGCAAGGGCCATGTTCTTGTCATCCTGTCTTTGGTCTCAGCATCACCTGCCTGGGTATGATCTCTTTCTGACTGCCTCAAGGACAGAGCTCTCCTTGATTGTGTTCCCAGGTTTCAAAGCTACTTTGTAGGGCCTGTGCTCTGCTGCCATCTGAACCTTTGATGACTGTGTTGTAGTCCTGTTTAATCAATGAAACAAGACCTGCTGACTTGCGTGGGGAATTTGTGCAGCAATGAAGTGTCCTTTTCCTAATCAATACTCTCTTTGCACACATCCCAGTGCTCCAAGCTCTCTTTCTGGTAATGATACGAGGCAAGTGGCTTCACTCCTTGCACCACCTCGGGTTTGCCTCTCTCTCCAGATGTAAGCAGGCATTAATTGAATGTTTGCATCATTGTGGCAGTTCTTGCAGGGATTCTGCTGCATAGGTACAGTATCTTCACAGAAATATTTTTCCATTATGTGAAAGCTATCTTCATTTAATTATACTTGATTTTCTACCATCTCTCCTGGTTAGGGTCGGCAGTGCTTTCTCTGAGCAGCAGAGCATGCTTAAATGGCCTCTACACCATCTCTCACAATCAATTTTTGTCTTGCTGGCATTACTGCCCTTCTCCTTGCTGCCTCATTTTTAGAAATATTTGGAGCCACAGTTTCATCTGTCCCTGGAGAATATTTGTCATGAAGTAGCAGCATTGACTGCTGTATCTGGAAGAACAGAAGCTCTTAAGTAGTTAAGGATTTATGCCTCTTCTTTTCCCCCCTTTTCTCTCTCTCTCTTCTTTTTCTTTTTGCTTGCTAAGCACATTAGCTTTCAGTATCTAAAATGTACATATCAGTGTTGGTAGCTTGGGGCTTCATTCTGCACATTAGTCATTAGCACATCATGCTTTTGTGTGACAGTTTCAGTCTTTTAAAGTCAAGGGATCAGATGGTTTGTGAAGTCACAGACAACACTGTTTGAAAGAGCCAGTTGCAAGAGTTCAGACACAACCCAGACAAGCTGTCAGTCAGCTGCAGGTGGAGCCTGGGGGGGCTTGACTGCAGAAGTGGAGAGACCTACAGGATCAGATAATGTTTCTGAGAAGGCAGGTAAATAGTCTGGTGAATAGGAGCTGCAAGTTTAGTTTGCTGCCTGAGGTGCTTGGCTGAATCCAGTCAGAAACAACAGGAGCTAGTGCACTGCTGCCGCCAAGCACCTCTCTTCATGGTGAAGGTGAGCAATGCTCAGCCCAGAATCCCTCACGTGAAAACCTGTAAGGGGAGGAAAAGTCTCCCTCTTGAAATGCACTCTGTGACACAGCAGTAAAAAGACTTTGAGATCCAGTCCTTCAAGACAAGGCTGTCTCTGATCAGCCAGATTGGGTGAAGGAGTGCTGCTGTCTCTGGTCACCTGTACAGGCTGCCCCAGATGGGGAAATCAATCCCTTGGCATCCTTTATACATCCTTTTCTCCATGGACCAAATTATTTCATCATGGAATATAAGCCATTCCTGTTCATTTTTAAAAGAAGGGCTCAAGCCTATATTTGAGAAGAAAGTAATGATTAAGGGGGAAATTCTGTTTTCTGAGTGAGAGACTGAGCCAAAATGGTCTGTGATGGGGCGTAACAAAACAGTCAGTACAATACAGAGGCTTAGTGCTTGAAAAGGAAGCTTACAATCCTCATGCCTAATAAAACACTGCAAATACTGACAAAGGCAGAAGTGAGGTTCAGCATTTTGTTTTATGTGTTCAGGGCTGAGATGAACCCAAGTTTTTTAAAAGTAGTTTTAATTGATGAAGTGTTTATAACATGAAGGTCTGAAAATCACAGAATCACAGACTCACCAAGGTTGGAAAAGACCTCAAAGATCATCAAGTCCAACCTGTCACCACAGACCTCGTGACTAAACCACGGCACCAAGTGCCACATCCAATCTCCTCTTGAACACCTCCAGGGATGATGACTCCACCACCTCCCTGGGCAGAACATTCCAGTGACAAATGACTCTCTCGGTGAAGAACTTTCTCCTCACCTCCAGCCTAAACTTCCCCTGGCGCAGCTTGAGACTGTGTCCCCTTGTTCTGGTGATGGTTTCCGGGGAGAAGAGACCAACCCTTCCTGGCTACAACCACCCTTCAGGTAGTTGTAGAGGGCAATGAGGTCACCCTTGAGCCTCAATCCCAGCTCCCTCAGCCTCTCCTCATAGGGCTTGTGCTCAAGGCCTCTCCCCAGCCTTGTCACCCTTCTCTGGACACATTCAAGAATCTCAATGTCCTTCTTAAACTGAGGGGCCCAGAACTGGACACAGTACTCAAGGTGTAGCCTAACCAGTGCAGAGTACAGGGGCACAATGACTTCCCTGCTCCTGCTGGCCACACTACTCTTGATGCATGCCAGGATGCCAGCCTAGATCCTACCTGACTTCCCAGTGAGGGAGATGCTCCCAGGCCATTCCAGTTCTGTGGCACAAAAGAAACACCAGTTTCTTATAACCAATTTATGGCCATGTATTTTTTTTTCTGTCTTTGTCCAGGTGGGTACAAAATGCCTCAGAATAATTTTATAGGTCCCATGGTAGTTACCAAAATCCACCCTGCCAATCTTAAGTATGGCATTTATTTAACACATCTGATGTTTGGAGAGAATGAAGTGACGTTTCCTTCCTCTCTTCTGCTTCAGTGAAATATTATTGTGAATAATAATAATGCAAAAAAGTGTATTAAAAACATCAAGCAGAGAATTTGAGATGATATTCATGGAGTTACGAATAGAATAGAATAGAATAGAATAGAATAGAATAGACCAGACCAGGTTGGAAGAGACCTTCAAGATCGTTGTGTCCAACCCATCATCCAACACCACCTAATCAACTAACCCATGGCACTAAGCACCCCATCAAGTCTCCTCCTGAACACCTCCAGTGATGGTGACCCCACCACCTCCCCAGGCAGCCCATTCCAATGGGCAATCACTCTCTCTGTGTAAAACTTCCTCCTAACCTCCAACCTATTCTGCCTCCTTAATGTTACAGTTCCCCCAGTTATTCATGTCAGAGTTATGCATTCATTACCCTCTTCTATAGGTTTGATCTGGATCAAATATAGCCACACAAGTGCACTTCTGTTGAACTACCCAGAGAACAAACAAGATGGTATTTAGCCACTTCATCTAGAATAGAATAATAGAATAGAATAGACCAGGTTGGAAGAGACCTTCAAGATCATCGTGCCCAACCCATCAACCAATCCAACCCACTGAAACAACTAAACCATGCAACCAAGGACCCCATCAAGTCTCCTCCTGAACACCTCCAATGATGGTGACTCCACCACCTCCCCAGGCAGCCCATTCCAATGGGCAATCACTCTCTCTGTGTAAAACTTCCTCCTGACCTGCAGCCTAAACCTCCCCTGGTGCAGCCTGAGACTGTGTCCTCTTGTTCTGGTACTGGCTGCCTGGGAGAAGAGACCAACCTCTACCTGTCTACAACCTCCCTTCATGCACTACCTGTAGAAGGACAGATCCACAGTGCCTCATGTAGCCTTCCTACACAAAATCAATGTATTGAAAAGATGTTTAAAAGTTTGAGCTGATCAGGATGTGTTTATACCAAACCAGCTTTCTCTTACTCAGAAACCAAAAGCTAAGCTGCTGCGTCGGCAAAACGAAGACCAAAAGAAATCTTGGGCCAGAAGGCTGTAGCAATGCTGAACACCCTGGGACTCACAGTATCACACAGTATCACAGTATCACTTAGGTTGGAAAGGACCTCGAGGATCATCGAGTCCACTCCCTCTACCCCAGGTGGTGCAGGTGGCCCTGGGCTGTTTCAAGCCCTCCTGAGCTCTCTTTCTGCACCATGTCTCCTTGGATGCTCTGGAGCACAGTTTGCAGTGCCTCCCAAATCACGGAATCAACCAGGCTGGAAGAGACCTCCAAGATCATCAAGTTCAACCAATCTAATCAACTACAGCATGGCACAAAGTGCCTTGTCTTAAACACAGTCTTTGTTTAAACACCTCCAGCGACATTGACCCTGATGAGCAGGAATGTCTTTTAAAAATCTTATGGAGTTTAACAGAGGAACAAAGCTGACAAGGAACTCCTCATTGTTGGCTGGAATGCAGGAAGGGGTAGAGGATTAGACAGATAGCATTTGCATAGATAAGAAATAACAGGGTTTTTCTGTAGTTTACTTCTGTTTTGTATAGATAGAAGACATCTGGATAGGGTGCATACCTCTGTTGTTTTTAGATAGATAACCTTTGTATAGCTAGAAAACATCTGGGCTTTTCTGTGAAATATTAACATACCTCTGCCATTTCAGACAGATAACTTTTTGTGTAAAAGCCTGCACAAAACTCTCTGAAGACACACAGGTCTTTTGAAGGGATTCTACCTGTGTCCAGCATGGCAATAGAAGCATAATACAAGAAACTTACTGAGTCTCTTGTCTTTCTCTAAGTCAACCCCTCCACCTCCCTAGGCAGCCCAATCCAATGGGCTTTCTCTTGCTGTGAGGAACTTCTTTCTAAGATCAAGCCTAAACTCTCCCCTGTGCAATTTGGGACTGTGTCCTCTTGTTCTGTTGCTGGTTGCCTGGGAGAATAGACCAACCCTCATCTGACTACAGTCTCTCTTCAGGCAGTTGTAGAGAGCAATAAGGTCTCCCCTGAACCTCCTCTTCTCCAGACTAAACACCCCCAGCTCCCTCAGCCTCTCCTCCCAGGGCTGTGCTCCAGACCCCACACCAGCTTTGTTGCCCTTCTCTGGACACATAAACTGGAGGAAATTTTCTCCCTCTGAGAACAGGACTATGAAAATCTGTTTATGGGGACTTTGACACTAAAGAAGTTGTGGAATCATAGAATCATTTAGACTAGAAAAGACCTGTAAGATCATCAAGTCCAACCAAAAACCTAACATTGCCAACTTCACCACTGAACTGTGTCCCTAAACACTACCTCTACACTTCTTTTAAGTACCTCCAGGGATGGTGACTCAACCACTTCCCTGGGCAGCCTGTTGCAATGCTTGATAACCCTTTCAGCAAAGAAAACTTTTGTATAATATCCAGTCTCAACCCCTCCCCTGGCAAAACTTGAGGCTGTTTCAGTGTGTGGACAAATAAGGAACAGGAAATTATGTCCTGATGTGAAATTATTTTCTCTGCAATGAGTCTTTCTGTGTCCTAGATTCTGCAGATTCTTTCATCTTCTCTGTAAGCATTTGCTGGCTTTATCCAGTCTACCATAAATATTAGACAGTTATGACATTTGAAGTTTATGTTCTGTGGCTTATGTTAATATCTGGGGGGAGGGGGGAAGGGGAGGAAGAGAACTTGTTAAAGATGTGGAAAGAAAGGTGCTTCTTTGTTACTGTGGTGAAGTCAATTTTCTCAGCCTGTAAAATACAGCTCAGTACACTGCATTTTCAGTTTCCAGTCCTGCTTCTAAATTGTTTCTGTTACTTGCACTGAATGCTGTATCAGGGAGCAGCCTAGAGACTGGTGCTGCACTCAGTGCAAAGCAGTCCCTTAAAGATGTTCACATTTGTATTTCCAGGCGGCTCATGGATTGCTACGGGAAGTATGCAGCTGTCACTTTGACCATTTTGTCTTTATTTCTGCATCTTCTTCATGCTTTCCCAGATGGAGAGTTTCTCATGCAAGGTAAGCTGCATCCAGTGTTCACAAATAAGGCAATTATTCATCAGGAGCATTAATTTGACTTCCACATCTTTTACAAGCGTGCTCATAAATCTGATTGTTCCGTTGCGTTTGTTAACGCTGAGGTATGAAGGGATAAGAAATCAAGAGAGTTTTGCTGTGAGCATGCTTCTTATTTCTTCTCTCAACTTGCTTTCTCCAGGTCAGGAGTCTCCCAGGTGACAGCATCCTCATACTGACCTGAGTGGTCTTAATGCTTGAAAGAATATCAGATAAAAGCATTTTGGTTTCTTGTACTCCTGAGACCTGTTACGGCAACGTCATGTCAGGAGTAGCAGAACCATAGCTTCTCCTTAGAACATGCAGAATGCCGTTCCCCACGTAGATCCCAGACTATGGGATGTTGGGGGTGTAGCATTCTATGACAGAGGCATATTAGGAAGATTTTTAGCAGTGTTTTGGAGGTTGTGGCTGGTTCTGTTTTTACTCAAACTGAATCTAGCAAAATGTGAGCTACAAAAATCTTGGGACCACTGGGGGCATTTTAAAAACTCTTGTTGTCAAGAGCCTGGCCTGAAAAGAGGCAATTTCTAAGAAGCACTGCAAATCCTACTGGTGCTGTTTAACTATCTATAGCTAGTAGGAGGTTTTCTAGGGACAGCTAGTGCAGTAGACATACAAAAGCCCTCCATAGCTGTCGATAAAACTGGGGAAAAAAACCCAACGCATTAAAGATACAGCAATGCCTGTGCCTTACCTAGAGAGCCTCAGCCTATTTTTACAGTCTGTGCATGTTGCAGGGGTGAAGGACTCTGAAGGGGAAGTTTGGTGTCTGTGCTTTTCCATCCTGCAGATGTCAAGCAGCAGAGTGCAGCTGGTGCTGCCTCTTACCGCCTGCACTTTCTCCTTTCCTATAGAAAATGGAAATGCAGCTGGAGGCCAAGTAAAAGTCTCCTCCTTATATTTTTATGGCAGGTTGTCCAGAGTGCAAGCTAGGGGAGAACAGATTCTTTTCCAAGCCAGGAGCTCCCATTTACCAGTGCACTGGGTGCTGTTTCTCTCGGGCCTATCCCACTCCAATGAGATCCAAGAAGACCATGCTCGTTCCAAAGAACATTACATCAGAGGCAACCTGCTGTGTAGCAAAGGCTTTTACCAAGGTGAGGGTGTGAATGAGACCTGTTTAAGCTTATTTGAAGCTGCAGTGTTTAACTGGAGCAGAGAATGGAAAAGAATATGGTTTTGCCAGAGAACTATCTGAGGGAAGTATCTTGACATTTACATCCTCTGGGCTTGAGTTCTTTCTTTTCTAAAGAAGGAATGAAAGTGTCAGCCAAGTCTGATATGCAGCTGGGATGTGGAAAGTGGTGCAGTGCCCCTGGTGTCAGTGAAACTGCTTTGACTCATGACACCTGCAGTTCTGGTGGTGGACTTGTCCCCTCATTTTCAGCTCTCCTTGATGTGCACCCTCCCTTTAAATGCTATGCAGTGTATTTGATTTTAATATGTCATTTTCCTTGCTTCTTCCCTGTATAGGCAGGAGTTCTCTGGAGAGATGGCTAGTCAGTATTATCAGTGATCTGTGTGGGAATGAGGAACCAAAACCATCTGTGCTTGGTAGATTAATTGAGATTGTGTTTTACTTTTAAGGGTATAGAAGGAGCTATAAATGTGTGCAGCCACTCTGACAATTTAACATTCCTGTCTGGAAGGTTCTCTTAAAGTGAGATTCTGGTGAAAGCTGATTATTTTGGGGTGATTCAGCTCCAGGTGAATTTGATGTAACAGCTAAGGGGTCTGTTATATGGTGATCTGAATCAGGCTCATTAAGTGTGTTGGCTGGACACTCAAGAGGTTCAGTTACTCACTTACAGATTTGGTGTCATTTGAGATGCCCTAGAGTACTGAAGGCATCTGGGTATGCCTGGCAGACACAGGACCTATAAAAGACCTTCTAGAGTGGCAGCTGGAGGCTTGGTGAGATTTCCTCTGAGATCTCAAATGGCAATTGACAGCTCTGTGTGCACAGCTGAACAGTGCTGGATCTCCACTGGCTGTGATGAGAGCCTACATACACTTGACTTACCTATAGACACCTACAGCTGAACCCCTCGAGGCTCTCTGCCTGAGCAGAGCACAAAGCTTTTTCTAGACCCCCAATGTTATACCTACCTTGAGGCAGCAAGTAGAATTTGGTTGAGATTAAAAGCAAAGATGACTCACTGCTTTTGTGGTCTTCATTTTTATAACCCCCTGGACACTTTTTGACTATTAGCTGCTTTAAGAAGTGCCAAATTAAGGATGCCAAACTATGCCACTTCTGTGAAACTTCTCTTTATGGCTTCAAAAAACATTGATGATGCAGCTCCATAGGTCAGAGGCCGTCCTAGTACAGTATCACAGTATCTCAGTATCACAGTATTGCCAAGGTTGGAAGAGACCCCAAGGATCATTGAGTCCAACCTGTCACTACAGACCCATGACTAGACCATGGCACCAAGTGCCACGTCCAATCTCCTCTTGAACACCTCCAGGGATGGTGACTCCACCACCTCCCTGGACAGCACATTCCAGTGACTAATGACTCTCTTGGTGAAGAACTTTCTCCTCACCTCCAGCCTAAACTTCCCCTGGTGTAGCCTGAGCCTAACATCCATTCTGAACCTCCCCTGCTGCAGCTTGAGACTGTGTCCCCTTGTTCTGGTGCTGGTTGCCTGGGAGAAGAGACCAACTCCTTCCTGGCTACAGCCACCTTTCAGGTAGTTGTAGAGGGCAATGAGGTCACCCCTGAGCCTCCTCTTCTCCAGGCTAAACAATCCCAGCTCCCTCAGCCTCTCCTCATAGGGCTGTGCTCAAGGCCTCTCCCCAGCCTTGTTGCCCTTCTCTGGACATGTTCAAGCGTCTCAATGTCCTTCCTAAACTGAGGGGCCCAGAACTGGACACAGGACTCAAGGTGCAGCCTAACCAATGCAGAATACAGGGGCACAATGACCTCCCTGCTCTTGCTGGCCACACTATTCCTGATATAGGCCAGGATGCCATTGGCCTTCTTGGCCACCTGGGCACACTGCTACACATACCCCAATGACCCTGTGTACCTCCCAGCTCAGAAAAAGGCTTCAGGCATCATTTAGTTGAGAATGCTGGCTTTGCTCTGTAGCCTATTCTAACCATTTGTTATATGTGTGTGTTTTCTTTTTTAAGATTACCCTTAAGGACAATGTGAAGATAGAGAACCACACAGATTGTCACTGCAGTACCTGCTACTACCATAAATCCTAAGGCCTGTCCCTTTGGTGATGATCAAGGACACCGTTGAATGGAATATCTGTGTCTCAGCTTTTACAGCACCGCTGTGCAGAGTCTTGTTCTCTGGTCAAGGCACTGGGTAGACCTCTGAACAAGATGGATGATTGTTTTATTTCCTCTTTGCTGCTTCATGCATTTAAGTAAGTTCCATTATTTCCATTAGGGATGAAATACAGCACTTGCATGACAACCAAATGCTTTGGTCTATTTTTAAAATAAACTGCCAGTTAACTCACCAGTGTTTGCTGAGGGAAAAAAAATGATGATTTAATAGTTCCAAACAACAACAACCACCACAGAAAAGATTTTGCTTCAGTTGATTTCTAGATTTATTTTTTTAGTTATTCATTTATTTTATGGGAGAGGGAGGGAATGAGGAAGAGGGGTAGCCAGGAAGGCAGGGAATTACAGGCCTGTCAGCCTGACCTCAGTGCCAGGCAAGATCATGGAACAGGTCATCCAGAGTGCAATCACACAGCCCTTAGAGGATGGCCAAGGGATCAGGCCCAGCCAGCATGGATTTAGGAAGGGCAGGTCCTGCCTGACCAACCTGATCTCCTTCTACGAGCAGGTGACACACCTGGTGGATGTGGGGAGGCCTGTGGATGTAGTCTACCTGGACCTCAGCAAGGCCTTTGACACCGTCCCCCATAGCAAACTCCTGGCCAAGCTGTCAGCCCATGGCTTGGACAGCAGCACTCTGAGCTGGGTTAGGAACTGGCTGGATGGCCGAGCCCAGAGAGTGGTGGTGAATGGTGTCACATCCAGCTGGTGGCCAGTCAGTAGTGGAGTCCCCCAGGGATCAGTGCTGGGCCCCATCCTCTTTAACATCTTTATTGATGCTCTGGATGAGGGCATTGAGTCCATCATCAGTAAATTTGCTGACAACACCAAGCTGGGGACAGGAGTTGATCTGCTAGAGGGTGGAGAGGCTTTGCAGAGGGACCTTGACAGGCTGGACAGATGGGCAGAGTCCAAGGGCATGAGATTGAACACACCCAAGTGCTGGGTTCTGCACATTGGCCACAACAACCCCATGCAGTGCTACAGGCTGGGATCAGAGTGGCTGGAGAGAGGCCAGGCAGAGAGGGACCTGGGGGTACTGGTTGATGGTAGTCTGAACATGAGCCTGCAGTGTGCCCAGGCAGCCAAGAGGGCCAATGGCATCCTGGCCTGCATCAAGAACAGTGTGTGTCCAGCAGGAGCAGGGAGGTCATTCTACCCCTGTACACTGCACTGCTTAGGCCACAGCTTGAGTCCTGTGTCCAGTTCTGGGCCCCTCAGTTTAGGAAGGATGTTGACTTGCTGGAGCATGTCCAGAGAAGGGCAACGAAGTTGGTGAGGGGCTTGGAACACAGCCCTGTGAGGAGAGGCAGAGGGAGCTGGGGTTGCTTAGCCTGGAGAGGAGGAGACTCAGGGGTGACCTTATTGCTCTCTACAACTACCTGAAGGGAGGTTGTAGACAGGCGGATGTTGGTCTCTTCTCCCAGGCAGCCAGTGCCAGAACAAGAGGACACAGTCTCAGGCTGCACCAGGGGAGGTTCAGGCTGGAGGTCAGGAGGAAGTTTTACACAGAGAGAGTGATTGCCCATTGGAATGGGCTGCCTGGGGAGGTGGTGGAGTCCCCATCCCTGGAGGTGTTCAGGAGGAGACTTGATGGGGTGCTTGGTGCCATGGGTTAGTTGTTTAGGTGGGTTGGATAGGTTGATGGGTTGGATGCGATGATCTTGAAGGTCTCTTCCAACCTGGTCTATTCTATTCTATTCTATTCTATTCTATTCTATTCTATTCTATTCTATTCTATTCTATTCTATTCTATTCTATTCTATTCTATTCTACTTCTATTCTATTCTATTCTTATTCTATTCTATTCTAAAGTGGGCAGAAAACGAAGCAATAATTCCTCCACATTCATTTAGTGATTTGACTGTTTTGAACACTCAGCACATTATTTCTCCTGTTCCTCTTCCACTTTTATTTTCTTGAGCTTGTGAGCAGAAGGTGTAACAGGGTATCATCCATGCACAGTGCTCTGTCTTTCTGTACCACCTTTTGTTTTTTTCTCTGAACTTACTCTCCTCCCATATAGATAGCTATAATTGGATGCAGAGTCAGATGTTATGAAGAACTGGCCAGTTTCATGTAGCAGTAGAGGAATAAAGTGTTGGTACAACAGTGTTAGCTGTTTAAGGTATGCCTGAGCAGCATGGCATAGGGCTCTAGTCACTCTCAAATGCAGTGTGCTGGACTCGGGTATACCAATGGTAAAGGCAATGGATATGCTAGGTGAGGAGAGGACCACAGGATATGTACTCAGCATACCTGATCTTAGTATCATAAACTGCAATTCTAGAGATAGTCCTTGTCCATTTACAGCAGGTTGGATCAGGCTCTCTGGAGAAACTGCTTGCAGGTCTGGAGCCTGCCCATGGGAATCGAAGTGAATGAATTCCCTTGCTCTTCACCCTGATTTCTGAGGTGACAACATCTGCCTGGCCATGATTGCTGGCTGCAAGGGTTTGAATGTGCTGCTTCAAAAAGCCTCAGATGTATTTGTGGGGGGTTTCCCTGCAGCAGATTCTGTGAGACTAACAGGAAGAACTTCTAATGGAGAGAGGAAAGGTTGCTTAGAGTGAGGCTGTGAGGGTGTCTGGTCTGTCCTGGGCATGGCTGATACCTGTGCCAGTGCCAAATGGCTGAAATTCTTTAGACAGACCTCCAGGGCGAAGCTGTGATGGGGCATTTGGTCAGCTGGAGATGGGCAGGATCTAATGATGGTTTAAATTCAATATTTATCCACTCTTCTGTCCATTGAAGTGCAAATTCAGTGCTGTTTTCTAGGAAGACAATCATGGGGCTTTATGGAGAAGAAAAGACTTCTCAGATAGCAGAGATGAGGTTGCTAGAGGAACATTATTCAGTATATGTCCATAAACCTTATTAGCCACGTCTTAATTATCTGATTCAGTCTCTTCTGCCTTGAAACCACTGATCTGATTCAGTCCCATGCTCTAGTGCAGAATCAGCTGCACCATTCCATTCCTAGGAGATGTTGTGCCAATTTCTCCAGGAGGATGCTGTGGGAGACAGTGTCAAATGCCTTCCTGAAGTCCAGGTAAACAGCATCCACAGCCTTTCCCTCCTCCACAGAGCAGGTCACATTGTCACAGAAGGAGGTCAGGTTCTTCAAGCCTTCCTTTTCTGGTTTATGGGGGCTTCATTCTGCTCCCCATACATATCTTCCAGATCAAGGGGATGAATATCTCACAAACAACTGGTCCTGCTACTGAAGACTGAGGCAAAGAATGTATTGAGCACCTCGGTCTTTTCCTCATCCTTGACCACTGTGTTCACCCCTGCATACAGTAAGGGATAGAGGTTCTCCTTAGTCCTCCTTTTGTTGCTAATATATTTGTAGAAGCATTTCTTGTTGTCTTAATCAGCTGAAGGCAGAGTAATTTCCAGCTGTGCTTTGGCCCATCTAATTTTCTCCCTGTACAGCCTTACGACAACTGCTGTCCTCCTGAGTGGCCTGCCCCTTCTTCCAAAAACCATAAACTCCCCTTTTTGACCTGAATTGCAACCAAATATCTTTCTTCAGCCAGGTTGGCCTTCTTCCTCTGTAGCCCTGTGTCGTTCTAGGATGCCTGGTACATTTTTCAGTGCCCTTTCCCTTTTGCTTGTGCAGAGCCCTTTGATGATGGACTTCTCAACTCATGGATCCCTCTCCCTCCTAAGGCTGGAAAAGTGTGCATTGTGAGGGGGTGTGGAATGCAGGAGCATCCACCTCATTAAGTTATCTGGCTCCAGCTCTTGAGTTTAGAAGAAGTAACAACTAACAAAGGAAAATGTTAAATGAACACCCAGATACACAAACCTAACAGCAGGCAACAAAAGAGACAATAAGAAAGGCTGGAGCTCTTCTGCCACTGCTTGATGGGCCATTAGCAGTAGCCCTGGGGCATGGGAGCAGACTGAGCTCTCTAACTAGTGGGGGGGGGAGCAAGGCTGCCCTCAGCACCAGGTGGGGTTTGAGGAAGGCACAGGGAGCGGTGCAAAACCTGTTACAGGATGTTTAGAGGACGTGACAAAGGTGGAGAAAGGTGGTGGTGGGTGGATTGGGGAGGACAGAGGTGAGAAAACAGGTCTGTTGAAGGGGCCAGTTATATGTGCAAGCTGCCAGTCAATGTGCGTGTCTGACTGAGCCCCTGCTTGATCACTGTGGTCTGTCCTATCTTTATATGAAGTCCTTTATTTAACTTTGTTGGGGTTTGTCAGCACCAGAACAAGAGGACACAGTCTCAAGCTGTGCCGGGGAGGTTTAGGCTGGATATTAGGAAGAAGTTCTTCCCAGAAAGAGAGATTGGCCATTGGAATGTGCTGCCCAGGGAGGTGGTGGAGTCACCATCACTGGAGGTGTTTATGAAGAGATGGCATGGGGTGCTTGGTGCCATGGTTTATTTGATTAGATGGTGTTGGATGATAGGTTGGACTCGATGATCTTATTGATTCTATGATTGACTCTTACGCTTGCTTTGGATGTAGAATTTTTTTACTGGTCGATGGCAGGCTGAACATGAGCCTGCAGCGTGCCCAGGCAGCCAAGAGGGCCAATGGTATCCTGGCCTGCATCAGGAACAGTGTGGCCAGCAGGAACAGGGAGGTCATTGTGCCCCTGTACACTGCACTGGTTAGGCCACACCTCGAGTCCTGTGTCCAGTTCTGGGCCCCTCAGTTTAGGAAGGAGGTTGACTTGCTGGAATGAGTCCAGAGAAGGGCAATAAAGTTGGTGAGGGGCTTGGAACACAAGCCCTCTGAGGAAAGACTGAGGGAGCTGGGGTTGCTCAGCCTGGAGAAGAGGAGGCTCAGGGGTGACCTTATTGCTCTCTACAACTACCTGAAGGGAGGTTGTAGACAGGCGGATGTTGGTCTCTTCTCCCAGGCAGCCAGCACCAGAACAAGAGGACACAGTTTCAGGCTGCGCCAGGGGAGGTTCAGGTTGGATATTAGGAAGAAGTTCTATACAGAGAGAGTGATTGCCCATTGGAATGGGCTGCCTGGGGAGGTGGTGGAGTCACCATCACTGGAGGCGTTCAGGAGGAGACTTGATGGGGTGCTTGGTGCCATGGTTTAGTTGGTTGGGTGGTGTTGGGTGATAGGTTGGACACAATGATCTTGAAGGTCTCTTCCAACCTGGTTTGGTTTATTCTAAATAAAGGTTTATTCTAAAAAAATCTCAAAGGTCTCTTCCAACCTGGTTAATTCTATTCTATTCTATCCCAGTATGTATCCCATATGTGAGTACTGCAGGGCCCAAGTGCCAGCAACCAGAGAAGTGCTGTGTCCAGCAGTAGGGAGGTGATTGTCCTCTTGTACTCAGCTCTGGTGAGGCCACACCTCGAGTACTGTGTTCAGTTTTGGGCACCTCAATAGAAGATAGATGTGGAGATGCTGGAGCCAATGCAGAGGAGGGCAATGAAACTGGGGAAGGGCTTGGAAAATAAGTCTTTTGAGGAGCAACTGAAGGAGCTGGGGATGGTTAGTTTGGAGAAGAGGAGGCTGAGGTGAGGCCTCATTGCTCTCTTACAACTAGCTGAAAGGACTTTGTGGAGAGGCTGGTGCTGGTCTCTTCTCCCAGGTAATTAGTGATAGCACAAGAGGGAGTGGCCTCAAGCTGTGACTGTGTAGGTTTAGACTGGACATTTGGAAGAAGTTTTTCACAGCAAGAGTGGTCAGGCATTGGAATGTGCTGCCCAGGGAGGTGGTTGAGTCCTCAACCCTGGATGTGTTTAAAGGTGGCTTGGATGTGGTGCTTGGGGATACGGTTTAGGGGTAAACCTTGTAGAGTAGGGTTATCTATTGGACTTGGTGATCCTGAGAGTCTTTTCCAACTTAAATGTTTCTGGGATTCTGTGACTCTGTGAAACTAGAAAGTGAGGAGGGGACATGTTTTTTTAGAGGACTTTAGTTCTGATCAGCCCAAGAGGAGGAACAGGACCAGGCTTACTTATATTTAATTGAGGGTTATTGTTATTTTATGTGAGTGCAGATGAATGGAATGGAATGGAATGGAATAGACCAGGTTGGAAGAGACCTTCAAGATCATTGTGTCCAACCTATCAACTAATCCAAACCACTTTAACAACTAAACCATGGCACCAAGCACCCCGTCAAGTCTCCTCCTGAACACCTCCAATGATGGTGACTCCACCACCTCCCCGGGCAGCACATTCCAATGGGCAATCACTCTATGTAGAACTTCTTCCTAACATCCAGCCTAAACCTCCTCTGGCACAGCCTGAGACTGTGTCCTCTTGTTCTGGTGCTGGCTGCCTGGGAGAAGAGACCAACATCCGCCTGTCTAAAAGCTCCCTTAAGGTAAAAAGGCAGTGTCTGTCAGGTAGTTTGTGTGTCTGACTGCCTTGAAGCCCTCTGTGTTTATGTGTGTGTGTGTGCCTGTCTGGAACAGATGCACATGTTTGCTGTTGGCCAAACCTGCATACAGGGACAGAAACTCTGTCCATTAGACTTGGATAGGAGACCTGAGTCCCTGTGTGCCACTGGCTGGGCTGCAGTGGTCAGCAAAAAGGGATACCCTTACATGTATTATTATTATACAGCTAGGGCTAGGAAAAACAGTGTTAACAATGTCACTAGGAAGCTAATATGGAATAGAATAGAAATAGAATAGAAATAATAGAAACAGAAATAGAAATAGAAATAGAAATAGAAATAGAAATAGAAATAAAAATAGAAATAGAATAGAATAGATCAGGTTGGAAAAGACCTTCGAGGTCATGAGTCCAACCTATCACCCAACACCATCTAATCAACTAAACCATGGCACTAAGTGCCCCATCCAGTCTCTAATAGTATCATAGTATCATATCATAGTGTCACTCAGGGTTGGAAGGGACCACAAGGATCATCTGGTTCCAACTCCCCTGCCATGGGCAGGGACACCCCACACTACATCAGGCTGGCCAGAGCCTCATCCAGCCTGGGCTTAAACACCTCCAGGGACAGAGCCCCAACCACCTCCCTGGACAACACATTCCAGGGTTTCACCACTCTCATGGTGAAGAACCTCCTCCTCACATCCAGCCTGAATCTCCCCACCTCCAGCTTCATTCCATTCCCCCTAGTCCTATCACTACCTGAGATCCTGAGAAGTCCTTCCCCAGCCTTCCTGTAGGCCCCCTTCAGATACTGGAAGGCCACAATGAGGTCACCTCGGAGCCTTCTCTTCTCCAGACTGAACAGCCCCAAATGGCCTATGAATGGGAATATATGCTGGAAGACAATCTAGATTTACATCTATAGGGATTTCCAGTGGAAATGGAAAACAGGGGAAAAAAATTACAACATAGTTTCCTTACATTGGATAATGGCTGAGATAGAAGTCAGGTCAGTCATACGTGTTCAAGAGAGCACAGGGAAACAAATGTCACAAAATCAGAAGAGAGACTAATCTCTTGTTTACTCAGATAGCCAGCATGCTGCTTCTGTGTTTTAGGAACAGGAGATTTGTGCATGGAGATGAAATGAAGTCCTTGTCAGTGTGGTTTAGAAGTAGCAATCAATCAGTCAGGCTGATACTGCAGATTAAAAATGCTGAAGATCAAGCAGGATGAAGATAAAAATGATATGTTTTCACTGTCACAGTGACCTATATAAACCTACATCACCATAGTCCTAATAACAAATTCATTCTGTGACCAGAGGGACTGGTGAAGCCTCTTTTCCTGATGATTTGTGCTCTGCCTCACTAAAGATCCATTTCCCCATGTCCTCAGGGAAACCCTCTCCTTCCTCCCTGAGCAGCTCCAGCAGGTGTCCCCCCAAGCTGTTGCAGAGCCACCAGCCAGAGTTCATACTGCTTTTTGTCCACCCAGGATGCTTTCCGAGGGCTCCTACTGACTTCTTTTCAATCAGACCCCAGGTTTTATGCTATGCCATTAGCAGGTGTTGATTTTCACAAAAGAGGTTAAGAGCTTCCAAGGGCTGAGGTCATTACCTACCATCTGAAAATGCTCAAAACTGACAAAAGGGTTAAAGCGTTGCTGAGGGGTGGCCGCCAGACAGCTGTGTGGACAGACAGACAGACAACATGAGTGCCTCACTGCTTCGAGGTGCCAGGCTAAAAATCCTTCCAGTGATTCACAGATATTGTAATTTCCAGTCCACGGCTGGTAAGTGCAGGAAGGGTTCTCAGCATTACAAATAAAGCTCTCAATCTGTAGGGATTTTGATGGACTGAAATTTCAGACCAGACTTCTTACTCCTAGGCAGACTGAGAAGTGAGCAGGACCCTTCCTTTCCTCTCCATGTCACACTGCTTAAAAATTATTTCTAATAGGAGAGGTGGAAGAGGAGGTTATCCCCAGACTTGTGATGGATGAATACAGGCTAGAAGTCTCCCTTTTGCAGTTGGGTGGAAACTTGCTGATTTGGAACTCATCTAATTATATTCATATATAGCAGGAGTCTCTTGGAGTGGTGGGAAGAGCATTTGGCAGTGTCAAAGATGATTGCTGTGAAAATGAAGAGATTTGAAAGTGATATCAGGAAACATGTAAACAAACCTGGTGATGGAATGAAACTAACAGTTAATCATTTATGTCTGGAGGATTTCTCCATTTAAGGGGTTTCCCTGTTGCTCCACAGTTGGCATATATTAGCCCAGCACCTGGCTCACAGTCAGGCTGGAATAAGATGCCACCTCATTATGGGCACACGTGTCAGCAGTAAATCTAACAGTTACTGTCCTGCCAAACCTTCTGAGTGTTGAGGCATGAGAGAAATCAGTATTATTCTGACTGAGAGAAACAGAAAAGCCAGGATTTCATAGACTCAAAGAGTCACCTGAGTTGGAATGCACCTCCAAAAGTCATCTAGTCCAAACCCTGTGCAGTCAGCAGGGGCATCCTCAACTAGATCAGGTTGCCCAGAGCCCTGTCGAGCCTCACCTTGAATATCTCCAGGGATGAGACTCCAACCACCTCTCTGGGCAACCTGTTCCACTGCTCAAGCACCCTCATAGTAAAGCACTTGTTCCTAACATCCAATCTAAATCTGCTCTTCTCTAATTTCAAACCACTTCACCCCAGTGTAATTTGCTATGGGAATTTGTTCTTTTATCTATTTGATAATTTGTTTTTTAAATAATCTGACTCTATCCAGGAGTGTAGTGGTCTAAAAGCTTAAGTAATGCCTTTCTGGTCAAAGCAATCTTCCTTCTAGGCCAAGTAACCTGAATGTTCCTGTGATTCTGTGACAGTGATACTCGGTGAGTGCAGGGCCCCATCAGCTCTCATCCTCAGTAGACAGGGATAGAGGATGTTCTTCTTTATTCCCACTTCTTAACATGAGCATTCACTCATTGATTTGCCCAGTAAGGTAAAGCCAGATGAGGGCATGAAGGGAGAATTGTTTCATACCTCACCTGCGAGGATTTGAGTCAGCTTGATTTGGATTAGCTATGTTTTTACATGTATTTGGCATTTCGCTTGCTTTGTGTCATTATCCTAAGCAGTTCATAATGTTCCTTTCATGCAAGTATACTCCCAGAGGAGGACACAACAACAAAGCAACTCTGAAAAGTCAGCAAATAAAATGTAGTGCAAAGTGTGGAGCTGTGTGTTCTTGAAAACACATAACAGGGTGCAATTTCCTGGGAGCCCAGGGGAAGGGGCTTCGACTGATGGGGCCTGGAGGTAAGAGTCTGAAACATCTCTCATTTAGTGTCTATAAGAGGTGGGTAATGGCATGATCATTAGTAACATTTGCAGTTCTGAATGAAAAGATAGTGCCAAACACAAATGAAAATGATCAGGGGGCTGGAGCACCTCTCCTAAGAGCCTGAGGGAGCTGGTGTTGTTCAGCCTGGAGAAGAGAAGGCTCTGGGGAGACCTAACACTAGCCCTCCAGTACCTGAAGGGGGTCTACAAGAAGGCTGGAAAAGGTCTGTCTACAGAGGCCTGTAGCAATAAGGTGAGGGGCAATGATTTTAAATGAGAGAAGAGCAGATTTAATCTGGACATTAGGAGGAAGTTCTTTACCATGAAGGTGTTGGAACGCTGGAACAGGTTGGCCAGGGAAGAAGTTGAAGCCCTAACCCTGGAGATATTCAAGGTGAGGCTCAACAAGGCTCTTGGCAACTTGATCTAATGGATGACCTTTGGAGGTCCCTTCCAACCTAAACTATTCTGTGATTGTATGATAAAAAATCTCCAAGTGCTTCAAGAAGTTGGCCCTGTCAGCATTAGGTGGAATGTGTTAGAATAGAGTAGAGTAGAGTAGAGAAGAGTAGAGTAGAGTGGAGTGGAGTGGAGTGGAGTGGAGTGGAGTGGAGTGGAGTGGAGTGGAGTGGAGTGGAGTGGAGTGGAGGGAATGGAATGGAATGGAATGGAATGGAATGGAATGGAATGGAATGGAATAAAATAGAATAGAATAGAATAGAATAGAATAGAATAGAATAGAATAGAATAGAATAGAGCAGACCAGGTTGGAAAACATCTTTGAGATCATCAAGTCCAACCTATCACCCAACACCATCTAATCAACTAAACCATGGCACCAAGCACCCCATCAAGTCTCCTCCTGAACACCTCCAGGGATGGTGACTCCACCACCTCCCTGGGCAGCACATTCCAATAGGTAATCACTCTCTCTATGAAGAATTTCTTCTTAACATCCAGCCTAAACCTCCCCTGGTGCAACTTGAGACTGTGTCCTCTTGTTCTGGTGCTGGTTGCCTGGGAGAAGAGACCAGCCCCCACCTGTCTACAACCTCCCTTCAGGTAGCTGTAGACAACAATAAGGGCTACCCTGAGCCTTCTTTTCTCCAGGCTAAGCAACCCCAGCTCCCTCAGCCTCTCCTCATAGGGCTTGTGCTCCAAACCCTTCCCCAGCTTTGTTGCCCTTCTCTGGACACATTCCAGCAAGATGTTTCCTCATTGTGTTTTGGTCAGATCAAATACTTGTTTATGATAGGTAGTCTTTGTTCTTATTTTTCTTACCTTTCCTTGGGCATGGTGCATTAACCATTTCTGGGGTGATGACCCAGGTGTTCCTAGTGAAGCAGGGCTCCTAATAAAGATGTTTTTTAGCTTCTAAGCATTGATGAATATTTTCTGTCCCAAGTGGAGGAGAAAACTCAGTCCTGCCCTGGATGTGTTGTAAGGCAGTGGGGAGACTAAAAAGCCAGCAGAGTGCTCGTGAAAATGGAGCAACCCATGGAGACAGTGTAAAGCTATTTACTGTAAGAACTATCCTTCCTGTGCTCTTTAGTTTCGCCATCCCTGAGCAGCATCAGCCTGATAGTTTTTTATTGGTGCCATGAGTGCAATAAATTTCTGTGAAATGCTTGGGAAGAGAAAGGGTGGTGATAGTGCACATCAGTCTGGTGCTTGAGCTGTGGATCAGCTCAGGAAGGAGGTGCATTCCTGGCTGTTAAACTGAATGCTAAGCTGAATGATTATGGAATGGCATGGGCGGGAGAGAATACATAGAATAAAACCAGGTTGGAAGAGACCTTCCAGATCATCGTGTCCAACCCATCAACCAATCCAACCCACCTAAACAACTAACCCATGGCACCAAGCACCCCATCAAGTCTCCTCCTGAACACCTCCAATGATGGTGACTCCACCACCTCCCTGGGCAGCCCATTCCAATGGGCAATCACTCTCTCCGTATAGAACTTCTTCCTAACATCCAGCCTAAATCTCCCCTGGCGCAGCCTGAGACTGTGTCCTCTTGGCCTGTCTACAACCTCCCTTCAGGTAGTTGTAGAGTGCAATAAGGTCACCCCTGAGTCTCCTCTTCTCCAGGCTAAGCAACCCCAGTTCTCCTGAGAACCTGAGAGGTTCTCTTCCCCCTTTGCCCCAGTGAGGCCTCATCTGGAATGTTGTGTTCAGTTCTGGGCCCCTCAGTTCAAGAGGGACAGGGAGCTACTAGAGATTGTGCAGTGCAGAGCCACAAAAATGATGAAGGGAGTGGAACATCTTCCTTATGAGGAGAGACTGAGGGAGCTGGGGCTCTTTAGCTTGGAGAGGAGACCTCATCAATGTTTATATACATGTAAAGGGTGAGTGCCAAGAGGATGGAGCCAGGCTCTGCTGGGTAATGCCCAATGACAGGACAAGGGGCAATGGGTGGAAGTTGAGGCACAGGAAGTTCCATGGAAACAGGAGGAAGAATTTTTTTCACTGTGGGGATGATGGAACACAGGAACAGGCTGCCCAGGGCGGGTTGTGGAGTCTTCATCTCTGGAGATGATCAAAAGCTGCCTGGATGTGTTCTTGTGTGATCTGCTCTAGGTGATCCTGCTCTGGCAGGGGGGTTGGACTGGATGATCTTTCAAGGTCCCTTCCAACCCCTAACATTCTGTGATTCTGTGAACATATTTCATCAGCTGATGTGATTCTGGCTGTCTGTGTGTCCATGAGCATAGTGCAGGTGATGACAAAGGGTTTTTTCCTGTTGAGTTGTTTGATTAGAGTGGCTAAGGGGCAAAGATAATGCTGGGAACTTTAAATGAAGACTGTGTTAGAAAGTAATGCCTTTGTTGGATAAATAATCTCTGTTGAGAAATTATCATATATTTGAACTGTGCTTTGTAGTTTCTAAAGCTCAATTTACAGTGCACCCTTTTGATAAATACATTTACAATTCTGCCCTTGGTTTTTTCCTATTTTTTTCCCCTGTTTTACCCTACACTGTGCTCTCAAGTGTCAAGTAAAATGGTTACTGTTTCCTTCCAGGAAAGGAAAAAAATAAGAGGTGTATTTTTTTCTGCTTTTGTTATTTTAAATCCTCATTTCAGTGGGCTAAGCAAATCTTGTGCATGGTGGATAGAAGACTGAAAACCACTGCATCCACCTCTATCTTTTCAGGTAACACAAAATAGGCCTTGCAGAGAAGATTCTATCTTGTATCTGATAAGGAGTCCTCTGAGCAGTGTTGTGTGAAAGATGAGAGAACTGCTCCCTGGCAGCCTTTCCCAGCCCTCAAGCCCTGATGTGAGAAGTAGTGCACAGACTGAGAGAGCAGGGCTGTGCTTGCAGAAATGCTGTACCTCCAGTACAGCCTGAGCAATGCAGCTCACCAGACACCTTTGTGCAAGAGAGACCAGATCACCACCACTCACACTCTCACCAGGTGGCAGAAAACAGTGGTTTCCTAAGGCAGGCTTACAAAAATAAGAGAGGGAACTAAAATTGATAGCTAGGATTTGGAATGGAATGGAATGGAATGGAATGGAATGGAATGGAATGGAATGGAATGGAATGGAATGGAATGGAATAGAATAGACCAGACCAGGTTGGAAGAGACCCCCAAGATCATCGCATCCAAACCGATATCCAACACCACCTAATCAACTAAACCATGCAGCCAAGCACCCCATACAGTCTCCTCCTAAACACCTCCAATGATGGTGACCCCACCACCTCCCTGGGCAGCCCATTCCAAAGGCAAATCACTCTCTCTGTGAAGAATTTCTTCCTAAAATCCATTCTGAACCTCCCCTGGTGAATCTTGAGACTGTGTCCTCTTGTTCTGGTGGTGGTTGCCTGGGAGAAGAGACCAACATCCGCCTGTCTACAACCTCCCTTCAGGTAGTTGTAGAGAGCAATAAGGTCACCCCTGAGCCTCCTCTTCTCCAGACTAAGCAACTCCAGCTCCCTCAGCCTCTCCTCATAGGGCTTGTGTTCCAAACCCCTCACCAACTTTGTTGCCCTTCTCTGGACTCGTTCCAGCAAGTCAACCTCCTGCCTAACCTGAGGGGCCCAGAACTGGACACAAGCCTAACTAGTGCAGAGTACAGGGGCTTCATAGCAAAACTTGCAGACTTGGCAAGAATTTTTTCCCAGAATACTGCAGTTCCTCCTGAGGAGTCTTCCACTGCTTGTGCCCCATCCCTACACTGCACAGGCTGCGGCTCTGTCACCTCTCCTCTTCTGAACCTTTCTTTGCACCACAGAGGTGCAAACTATTCTCCTCTTCAAAGTCCTTTAATTGTGAAACTCAGCAAATGTTGCTGCCTGCAGCTAGCCTGAAGACCTGAGGAGATGCTCATCTATTCCAGAACTCACTCTTTCCCAGGTATACCAGCTGGTGTGTCAGAGAGAGACAATTGTCTGTGTGCAAACCTGACCTTACTCACACTCCCAGACCCTTATGGCTGCACCCCCACTAAAACTACTGTTGCTTCAGGGGTGGTGTTCTTATCTATTAAAAAATGTCAATGTGTCTTTATTCTTAATGAGGCTGTGGAAATGCAGGGCAGTTCAGGTGGGTAAAGACCCCAGTCTCCACCCTGACCTCCTGCTCACAGCTCAGCTATGAAACAGAATGACTTTTAAAGATGATGCCTGCTGGTCAAATAGGGCTGAACTTTAACGGAAGACCAAGGCAGAAATGCTTTAAAGGAAGACCAAGGCAGAAATGCTTTAAAGAGTTGGGTTTTTTTTTGTCTTTTTTCCTGTATGCAGGTGTTGCACAAACAGGGCAACCAGTGTCTCTGGAGCCCCAACGTAATACATCTGCCCTTTTCTCTCCCTGTTGGGTCCATACCTGGAAGGAAAAACAAGAGTTCCATCCAATTGTCTCCTGCTAACCTGTATTAATGTTAATGTAGGCTGAGACACCTGGATATTGCTGTTGGAGTCTCCTAAGTGAAATAATTGGAGAATAAATCTTATGAAGAGGGACTGAAGGAGCTGGGGATGGTTAGTTTGGAAAAGAGGAGGTTGAGGGGAGACCTCATTGCTCTTTACAGCTACCTGAAGGGATGTTGTGGAGAGGTTGGTGGTGGGCTCTTCTCACAGGTGAGAAGAACAAGAGGGAATGGCCTCAGGCTGAGTCTGGGTAGGTTTAGATTGGACATGAGGAAACATTTTTGGATGACAATACTGTTCAGGCATTGGAATGTGCTGCCTAGGGAGGTGGTTGAGTCAGCAACCCTGGATGTGTTTAAAGGTGTTTTGGATGTGGTGCTTGGGAATGTGGTTTAGGGGTGAACCTTGTAGAGTAGGGTTATCAGCTTGACTTGGTGATCCTGAGGGTCTTTTCCAGCCTGCATGTTTCTGTGATTCTGTGTAGCTGCCGAAGTTGGTGAAGGGTTTGGAACACAAGCCCTATGAGGAAAGACTGAGGGAGCTGGGGTTGCTTAGTCTGGAGAAGAGGAGACTCAGGGGTGACCTTATCACTCTCTACAACTCCCTGAAGGGAGGTTGTAGACAGGCAGATGTTGGTCTCTTCTCCCAGGCAACCACCACCAGAACAAGAGGACATAGTCTCAGGCTGCACCAGGGGAGGTTCAGGTTGGATGTTAGGAAGAAGTTCTATACAGAGAGAGTGATTGTCCATTGGAATGGGCTGCCTGGGGAGGTGGTGGAGTCGCCGTCATTGGAGGTGTTCAGCAGGAGACTTGATGGGGTGCTTGGTGCCATGGGTTAGTTGTTTGGGTGGGTTGGATTGGTTGATGGGTTGGACACGATGATCTTGAAGGTCTCTTCCAACCTGGTTTGGTTTGGTTTGGTTTGGTTTATTCTAAATCTCGTGTCCCACATCCCAAGTGCATCTTCCGCTTCACCTCGGAGGAAACCTCCTTTCTCCTCAGCAGCTGCCGTCCTCATTTTTTTTCTGATTTATTTGAAAACATCAATAAACATATTACGGAAGTATTACCACGACTCTGGAGGCTTTTGGGCTCGTTGTGTTTTAACTTTCCGAGAGGCATTGTCTTTTGCTGCGAGTGCCGGTGTGAGTATTTCTGGCCCTTGTATGCCATCCAGTGGTGGAACGGAAGGGCAGCTCCCAGCCTGCTGGGGAAGTGCCTCCCGCCACAGCCAGTTTGCACATGAAATTATTTTTACATTAACAGCATGTCATTCTTGTGCCCTGTTTGCAGGGGAAACAGAAGCTGTAAAGATATATTTTATATGGCAGGCCACAGCAACAGAAAAGCCATCTGGTGTTTCACACGTCTTTAAAATGTGAGACAGAAAGACGTCCTATTTATAGCTGTGGTGGGTTGAAATTACCCCACCATAACATTGCCAGAGCAGCTCAGCTGAAAGCAAATGAAGCTATATTTACAAGCATAACTACAATCTGAAATATGAAATGCAATGGATTTATATATATATATAGAATAAACAACATGCACAGGTATTTACAATTTATAAACAACACAAGAACCCCCGCTGGACAAAACCAGGGGGCTACCAACAGCTTCCTCCTCTTCTCCCCCTTCCCCCCTTGCACAGTCTCGAGCTGTACCAGGGGAGGTCTAGGCTGGATGTTAGGAAGAAGTTCTTCACAGAATGAGAGATTGGCCATTGGAATGGGCTGCCCAGGGAGGTGGTGGAGTCACCATCGCTGGAAGTGTTTAAGAAGAGACTGGGTGAGGCACTTAGTGCCATGGTTTAATTGATGAGATGGTGTTGGGTGGTAGGTTGGGCTCAATGATCTTGAAGGTCTTTTCCAACCTGGTTAATTCTGTATTCTGATGGGACAGGAGAAAAAAGGAGAAAAGTGAAGAGTAGCTTATTAGTACTTAGCCACAACAAAGAAACACGGCCAAGGTCAGCCACAGCTAAGCAGAAGCCACCAGCTAGTGTCTGCCAGAGCAAAGAAGCTAAAAGAGACAGAGTTAGTTTACACAAATAACTTTATGTTAGTTATCAGACCACTGGGATTATTTAGACCTTATCATTATTTTCCTTTTCACATCCAGTGGTAATTTATTTACATTCTACCCCTTTTCTACTCAATCTGTGGAAGATAGAATAGAATAGAATAGAATAGAATAGAATAGAATAGAATAGAATAGAATGAATAGAAATGGAATGGAATGGAATGGAATGGAATGGAGTGGAATGGTGTGTAATGGAATAGAAATGAATGGAACGGAATGGAATTAGGAGTGGAATGGAATGGAGTGGAATGGAATAGAAATGAATGGAATGGAATGGAATGGAATGGAATGGAATGGAATGGAATGGAATGGAATGGAATGGAACGGAACAGAACAGAACAGAACAGAATAGAATAGAATAGAATAGAATAGAATAGAATAGAATAGAATAGAATAGAATAGGCCAGGTTGGAAGAGACCTTTGAGATCATCAAGTCCAACCTATCACCCAACACTATCTAATCAACTAAGCCATGGCACCAAGCTCCCCATCTAGTCTCCTCCTAAACACCTCCAGTGATGGTGACTCCACCACCTCCCCAGGCAGCCCATTCCAATGGGCAATCACTCTCTCTGCCACAATAACTTGATTTTGTCCAGCTTTAAAGCTCAAGATCTAAACAACTTTGAGGTTAAAACAAATGCAAGGGCTGACTTTTTTATCTTCATTACTATTTTTTGTGGTGGTTTTTTTCTTTATAGGCTGAATTTTCTCTGGGGATTTGCTAGATGAGAGGAACTAAAATGCTTCAGTCACCATTAACCAGCTCTGGGCTTTGAAATCGCTGGGTAGTTCAGAAACTTGACATGGGGAGACTGCAAAATGTGCCTTGTCAGGAGCACGTTGTTACTGAAAGAAAAGTGCTACTTTCTGATGTTCCTCTGGTGCAGATTCAGTGAGGATTTGATTCTATGCAATTACAGAAACACAGGCTGCAGGTAATAATAGTCACTGTAGCCTGTCACATAAATAGCAAGTTTCTTTGGAATTTAAAAATGTATCTTGGCTCTTGAAAAATTTGGTTCTGATAAGAAAAAAAACCCCAAACAACAAGCTCTATGAGGAGAGGCTGAGGGAGCTGGGGGTCTTTAGCCTGGAGAAGAGGAGGCTCAGAGGAGACCTCATTGCTGTCTGCTACTAGCTGAAGGAAGGTTGTAGCCAGGAAGGGGTAACCAGCTCCAGAACAAGAGGACACAGTCTCAAGCTGTGCAGGGGGAAGTTTAGGCTCAAGGTGAGGTCTCTTCACAGTATCACAGTGTCACAGTATAACCAAGGTTGGAAGAGACCTCGAGGATCATCGAGTCCAACCTATCACCACAGACCTCATGACTAGACCATGGCACCAAGTGCCACGTCCAATCCCCTCTCAAATGCCTCTAGGGACAGTGACTCAACTACCTCCCTGGGCAGAACTTTCTCCTCACCTCGAGTCTAAACCTCCCCTGGCACAGCCTGAGACTGTGTCTTCTCCCAGGCAAACAGCACCAACCTATCAACTAATCCAACCCACCTAATCAACTAAACCATGCAACCAAGCACCCTGTCAAGTCACCTCCTGAACACCTCCAATGATGGTGACTCCACCACCTCCCCGGGCAGCCCATTCCAATGGGCAGTCACTCTCTCTGTGTAGAACTTCTTCCTAACATCCAGCCTAAACCTCTCCTAGCACAGCCTCAGACTGTGTCCTCTTGTCCTAGTGCTGGTTGTCTGGGAGAAGAGACCAGCCCCCGCCTGTCTACAACCTCTCTTAAGGTAGTTATAGAGAGCAAAAAGGTCCCCCCTGAATATCCTCTCAAGCTGTGTCAGAGGAAGTTTAGGCTTGAGGTGAGGAGAAAGTTCTTCACAGAGAGAGTTGTTAGCCATTGGAATGTGCTGCCCAGGGAAGTGGTGGAGTCACCATCCCTGGAGGTGTTCTGGTGCTGGTTGCTAGAGAGGAGACCAACCCCCACCTGGCTACAACCACCCTTCAGGTGGGTCTTGAAAGTCTCCAGAGAAAGAGACTCCACAACCTCTCTGGGGAGCCTGTTTCAGTGCTCTGTGACCCTCGCAGTGAAGAAGTTCCTCCTCATGTTGAGGTAGAACCTCCTGTGCTGTAGTTTGTATCTATTACCCCTTGTCCTATCACAGGGTGCAAGTGAGCAGAGCCTGTCCCCTCCCTCTTGACACTCAGTCCTCAGATATTTATAAACATTTATTAAATCCCCTCTCAGTCTTCCCTTCTCCTGACTAAACAGCCCCAGGTCCCTCAGCCTCTCCTCACAGGGCAGTGCTCCAGTCCGTTCAACATCCTGACAGCTCTCTGCTGGACTCTCTCAAGTAGATCCCTGTCCCTCTTGAACTGGGGAGCCCAGAACTGAATGCAATATTCCAAGTGAGGTCTCACTCTTGCATCCCAGACAGTGTGTATAGCTACATTGGGCATGAGCATTAATAACTCCTCTATCCTTAACTGTTGGTGGGGAGGCATAAAAATGGCACCTGCCCGTGTTTTTGTTTAATCCTGAGTGTTTAAGCAATCTCCATGCTCAGGAGGACTTCTATGGGTTGGGGACTATGTGATCTGCAATGTCACTGACTTCCCTAGGTATGGTCTTCAGGGAAGCTATTGCAACAGCAGTGGCATGCATTTGGAGATTAATGCTCCAGGTCTGCTTGTCTCTGAACACTAATCCCAGGAAAGAAATATCACTTAGTTCTGTTGGTGTTGCTTTTCTTTAGCTTTTGCTTTGACAGGCACATTCCTAATGTTTTTATTCCCATGAAGATCCAGCAGACACTTCTCTTGATGGGGAAGAAAAATCACATCTCTCTTTTATCTGCTGCATCTTTTAAGGAACAAAGTGCTCTTACAGACAAGGGATTTGCAGCAGTCCTCCAAGTGCTGAAAAATAAGCATAGATCAAGGCTCACAAATTAAGAGCCTAGTGTAAAAGTAATGGTATTATTAGCAGCAATAGATTGTAAGTTCATTTGCCTGCTAGCTTTACAGCCTTTAGCAATACCATATTTTCAAGCTTCCCTGCCTTTCTTGTACTCCCCATCTTGGAGGAAGGCACCCAAGTGGAGAGAGAGAGGGACAAGCAGGCAGGGCTGCCTGTGGTCCAGGGTGTCTAGTCCTTCCAGCATCTGCCTCTGTTCCCTACTTCATAGGATCATAGGATGCTAGGGATTGGAAGGGACCTCCACAGATCAACAAGTCCAACCCCCCTGCCAGAGCAGGACCATACAATCCAAGTGTCTCTGCCCACCTGGGTCAGGTTTCTTTGTCTGTCTGGTGTCTAGGTTCTTTTCAGTCCACCCCCTCTGGGCCTTGGTGTAACCTGGCACTGGCATCACCAAGCTGGGGGCAGGTCTTGATCTACAGGAAGGTAGAGAGGCTTTGCAGAGGGACCTCAACAGGCTGGACAGATGGGCAGAGTCCAAGGGCAGGAGATTGAACACATCCAAGTGCTGGGTTCTGCACACTGGCCACAACAACCCCATGCAGAGCTACAGGCTGGGGTCAGAGTGGCTGGAGAGCAGCCAGGCAGAGAGGGACCTGGGGGTACTGGTCGATGGTAGTCTGAACATGAGCCTGCAGTGTGCCCAGGCAGCCAAGAGGGCCAATGGCATCCTGGCCTGCATCAGGAACAGTGTGGCCAGCAGAAGCAGGGAGGTCATTCTGCCCCTGTACACTGCACTGGTTAGGCCACACCTCGAGTCCTGTGTCCAGTTCTGGGCCCCTCAGTTTAGGAAGGATGTTGACTTGCTGGAACAAGTTCAGAGAAGGGCAACGAAGTTGGGGTGGGGTTTGGAACACAAGCCCTCTGAGGAGAGACTGAGGGAGCTGAGGTTGCTTAGCCTGGAGAAGAGGAGACTCAGGGGTGACGTTATTGCTCTCTACAACTACCTGAAGGGAGGTTGTAGACAGGTGGAGGTTGGTCTCTTCTCCCAGGCAGCCAGCACCAGAACAAGAGGACACAGTCTCAGGCTGCACCAGGGTGGTGTTGGGTGATAGGTTGGACACAATGATCTTGAAGGTCTCTTCCAACCTGGTGTGGTCTATTCTATTCTATTCTATTCTATTCTATTCTATTCTATTCTATTCTATTCTATTCTATTCTGCAGCACTCCTTGCAGTTGCCTTGGTTTGTACTTGGGCTGGAAAGGAGTGTCTGCCCACTGTGATGGTAAGAGCATCACCCTTTAGAAGGGTAGGTGTCTTCTTGTGCTTGACTACCAAATTCTGGGAGCTGATTTGGGGGAACTGTCCCAAACTTCCTGGAAGAATGTTATGTCACAGGCATAATCTTCACTCCCCTATCTTTCTGAATGGCATTATGCAGGTGTATGCCCTCTGCAGCCCAGGCTGTTCTTAAGCAGGGACTGCTGTACTCAGAGATTCTGGAGGAACTAAACATTGGATAGAAAACTGTCATGGTTGTCCATGCATCAATGTTTTGATAGATCAGAAATTCATAATGTAAAACTAAGCCCAGATCCATAATGCCACCAGATAGCTGCTGGTGAGTGGCCTCATCCCAGTGTGTGAGCTGAAGAGCATTGAGCTACAAGCTCCCACCAGCTCCCACTGTCAAATTAGGGGGCTGTGGAAGGAACTCCTCTTCTGAGGTGGACAAAGAAACAGGGAAGCTAGACTAAGGTGGCAACATCAGGGCAGAGATATGGATGTGCCATCCAGTCCTAGATGTGTGGATGTGCTCTCTCTTACCTCAGACTGGCTCTGCCCCCTCCCCACCCCCCCACTTTGTAAGGCAAGGAGGGAGATAAGACTCCAGTGAGTAGGGCTGGAAGTATTGCTCACACTGGTCCTCTGCCTGCTAGAAGCTTGGATAATCATCCCTGTCTTCTAGCTGAGCAGCAAAGCACTTGTGCTCTCCTTCCCTAGTCAGTGCCTGCCAGGTATATTTGAGAATGCCACCTAGGGATAAATGGTTATTTTGTACACCAGGCTTATGTACTTCACTGAACAGCAACTTTTGGATGCATATGTGTGAGGGATATAAAAAGCAATTGGCTGTAAAGCCTGGAGCTCGGAGATATGCATAAGAGATTTCTCTTGCAGCTAAAGGTCATCTTTTTTTCCTTTCTTCTGGTAAACACAAGCTTGCTTAAGTAGTGTGCTTCCTGGAATACTTCTCTCCTGAGATTAGAGTTGCTGGAGAGTGTTCTGTATAGATAAATGTATGCTGTGTGTGGGATTTCAGACTTGTAAGCACTTGTAATAGGCAACTCAACTAAAGAGGAGTAAAAAGGAAGTGTGAACTACTTATTGGAAGCAGGCTGGTTTCTTCTCTACTTCTTTTCCTCTTCTCTCTTCTTTTCCTCTTCTCTTCTTCTACTCCTGCTGACTCGAGGGGAAGTTGATGGTCCTCTTTTTCACTTAGAATTCACAGGTCTCAGGCTTCTTGTGCACAGAGATCCACAGAAAAACAAACATCTTAAGAAAAGGCAATTGGCTGTGCAGTGAGGCTTTGATACTGACCTTGACCTCTGTGTTAATAGGTGCAAGATAGTCATATTGTGTTCCAGCTCTGCTTGTTGTTCTAATTTTGTTGGAAACCATCTGATTTCCAATGGTTTTGGCACTGATGATGGAAACTATTTCTCTTCACTAGAGTGGAACTTTGTTAAACAGCCTCAGTACTAAGGCTATCTCTATAACCAGTGGAGAGAGGTGTCCCTGTACAGGGGTCATTTGTGTTCTTGTTGCACAGTGAAGAAGATCATATGAGTAGTTCAGGCAACTCATTTCTGAGGCAAAACCAAAGTGAAACAGAATTGTCAGGGTTGGAAGGGACCTCAAGGATTATCCAGTTCCAACCCCACTGCCATGGGCTCACCTCACACTAGATCAGGTTGCTCAGAGCCATATGCAGACTGGCCTTAAAAACCTCCAGGGATGAGGCTTCTACCACCTCCCTGGGCAACCTGTTCCAGTGTCTCACCACCCTCATGAGGAAGAACTTCTTCCTAACATCCAATCTGAATCTACGTGCTGGAAGGTGTCCAGAGAAGCGCCACGAGGATGATCAGAGGGCTGGAGCACCTCTCCTGCAAGGACAGACTGAAGGAGTTGGGGCTGTTCAGTCTGGAGAAGAGAAGGCTCTGAGGTGACCTAATTGTGGCCTTCCAGTATCTGAAGGGGGCCTACAGGAGGGCTGGGGAGGGACTTCTCAGGATCTCAGGTAGTGATAGGACTAGGGGGAATGGAATGAAGCTGGAGGTGGGGAGATTCAGGCTGGATATGAGGAGGAGGTTCTTCCCCATGAGAGTGGTGAAGCCCTGGAATGGGTTGTCCAGGGAGGTGGTTGAGGCCCCGTCCCTGGAGGTGTCTAAGCTCAGGCTGGATGAGGCTCTGGCCAGGCTGATGTAGTGTGGGGTGTCCCTGCCCATGGCAGGGGGGTTGGAACTAGATGATCCTTGTGGTCCCTTCCAACCCTGACTGATACTATGATACTATGATACTCATTTCTAGTTTTGTCCCATTCCCCTTAGTCCTGTCATTACCTGACACCCTAAAGAGTCTCTTACCAGCATCCCACCTGAGTGCTTCCTACAACACCAGTCACTAGTTGGTGAGATGAACCTTAAAGTGCTGCCACCATTGCACACCACGACAGTAGAGCAGTATCCACTCTCTTGAGCTGTGCTCAGCTTGCTAGTTTGGGCTCTGCAGTGGCATTGCTGGGTCAGAGAGGAAGACACTGATGAAAAAGAGGTGGTTGTTCCTGCCTCAAGGAAGAGGCTGATGGCTCAGGAGACACAGAGCACTGAGGGGCCCAGGAGGCAGAACCTTGGCAAGGGTGCAGGTAGGAGGTGATGGTGAAGACTGGCATTAAACATCTCTTGCAGTGTGTGGTTTCCTGTGCTGAACACCGAATGTCTGTCTGCAGCCAGACTTCTTGGCTCACTTCCCACACCTTTTTGTGCAGCTGAAGTTTACTCAGCAAATGTTAATACATTGAGCAAATTTGAAATTTGCTGTCAGCAAGCACTCTCAGCAGATGCTGATGCCAGAGTCTAAGTATTAGCTGCCTTCTGGGCAGAAGAGGTCTCAGGGGGTGTGTGAAGCAATTGCAGCAAAGGAGCAGTCTTCAGATTGGAAGCCTTGCAAACACACTGCATTTGGAGGGAAACTTCTCCAGCCATAATGTTTGAATAGCTGCAATCTGTGGGCAAGACACAGGCAGAGTAGGAAGGAAGATGTGTCAGGTGGTAACTGTTCAGAGGCTGCTGCAAAGAATAGTGCACTTATTTATTTATCTCCTCCTTGTCTGTGGTAGACAGGATGAAAAGCAGCATGTTGCAGCTGCAGCATGGGACATTCAGGTTAGACAGTGAATAAATCTTCCTGTTGTTAAAGGAAATGAAGCAGGGAAATAGGCTGTCTGAGGAAGATTAGGCAACTCTGCCACTGGGGGGGGGGTTCAGGAACAAATGACACAAGCCTTTGTAGGAAGTGACATGTGCCTGGTTTGAGGTTGGACAGATCCTCTGTTGCCCCAAGGAGGACAAAAGAATGACAATCACACAGATGGGCAGCAAAGTGATGGAAAGTTTAAATGGAAAAGCAATTGGTGTTGTACAGAAAACTACAAAGCACAGTGGCAAGATATCCCAAAGCATGAAGAGTCCCTTACACCACAGCCAAAAGCCTCCCAATATTTCCCTTCTCCCTACCTGAGGGTCTACCCAAAAACCCCAAGGCTCTTTCTTCCTCCCCTCACTGCTAGGCAAGTCTCAGGCTGTTCAGGTCTGAGACTCCCACCCCTGCTTCTCCTCCTGGCATTAGGCCTAGACAGGCTTGAGAGGTCTTGAGATACTCCCCCACTGTTACCTGATAGGGAGCATGTCCCATGGGAGCAGAGAGGGAAGAGAGAGGAATAGAATAGAATAGAATAGAATAGAATAGAATAGAATAGAATAGAATAGAATAGAATAGGACCAGACCAGGTTGGAAGAGACCTTCAAGATCATCGCATCCAACCCTTCAACCAATCCAACCCACCTAAACAACTAAACCATGCAACCAAGCACCCCATCAAGTCTCTTCCTGAGCACCTCCAATGATGGTGACTCCACCACCTCCCCAGGCAGCCCATTCCAATGGGTAATCACTCTTTCTGTATAGAACTTCTTCCTAACATCCAACCTGAACCTCCCCTGGCGCAGCCTGAAACTGTGTCCTCTTGTTCTGGTGCTGGCTGCCTGGGAGAAGAGACCAACCTCTGCCTGTCTACAACCTCCCTTCAGGTAGTTGTAGAGAGCAGTAAGGTCACCCCTGAGTCTCCTCTTCTCCAGGCTAAGCAACCCTAGCTCCCTCAGCCTCTCCTCATAGGGCTTGTGCTCCAAGACCCTCACCAACTTCATTGCCCTTCTCTGGACTCGTTCCAGCAAGTCAACCTCCTTCCTAAACTGAGGGGCCCAGAACTGGACACAGGACTTGAGGTGCGGCCTAACCAGTGCAGTGTACAGGAGCAGAATGACTTGGCAGATGGATTTATAGGGAGCAGGATTTATGGGTAGAAATCCTCTCTTCCCTGTGTCCAGCTACTTATGGGGCAGTAACAGGAGGCACCCAGCCTAAACTGCTGTAGGTGACCCTGGCTTGAGGCTACACAATGGATGAGCCCTTTCCAGCCTTATGATCTGTGTCTGTCTGAGATGGATTATCTGCTATGGACAAGTCTGTTGGCATCAATAGCAGAGCAATGTGCTTGGTAGACTGGGGGAGATGGTTGAGGCCCTGTCCCTGGAGGTGTTTAAGCCCAGGCTGGATGAGGCTCTGTCCAGCCTGATGTAGTGTGGGGTGTCCCTGCCCATGGCAGGGGGGTTGGAACTAGATGATCCTTGTGGTCCCTTCCAACCCTGACTCATACTATGATACTATGATACTATTAGACCTCTATGAGCACAAATATTAAGCCTAACAGCCAGGAATTTGACACTTCATGTTTGACTGGGGCTAATTTCCTAGAATGAAGTCAGGGATTGGGAAATCTGTTTAGGAAGCCTATCTTGAAGGGTCTGAGTTCAAGACCTGCTGCATCTAATACTACAGGCTGGGTCACCCAGCATTACACTTTCTGAAGAACTGGGGCAGGGGGCATAGGTTATTTTTTAAGTGTAGCTTATTCTTGACTTAGGTAGCACCTAAGTGGTGTAAGACAGACCCATGTGAATTGGAGTAACTTCCTGAGCCTGTTGCCATGGATTGAGTTGAACCTGCCACTGTTATCCATACCATGCTGCAGTCATGCCATCTTCAAAAAATTGGAAGTGATGAATGGAGAGAAGTATTATAGAATCATAGAATTGTTAGGGTTGGAAGGGACCTCAAGGATTGTCAGCTTCCAACCCCCCTGCCATGGGCAGGGAACACCTCACACTACATCAGATTGCTCAGAGCCACACCCAGCCTAGCCTTAAAATCCTCCAGGGATGAAGCTTCCACCACCTCCCTGGGCAACCTTCTCCAGGGTCTCACCACCTTCATGGTGAAGAACTTCCTCCACACATCCAATCTGAATCTACCCATTTCTAGTTTTGTTCCATTCTCCCTAGTCCTATCACTACTTGACTCCCTAAAAAGTCCCTTCCTGGCTTTCTTGTAACCTCCTTCAGATACTGGAAGGCCACAGTAAGGTCTCCTCAGAGCCTTCTCTTCTCCAGACTGAACAGCCCCAACTCCTTCAGTCTGTCCTCATAGGAGAGGTGCTCCAGCCCTCTGATCATCCTTGTGGCCCTTCTCTAGAAGGGGCTTGAAGTTCAAATTGCAGCATGGGAGACTTCCTATTCCAGTTGCTGCTTTTGGGTTCCAAAGTTCTTGGATATGGTCTCTTTCCTGCAGGCATAGCAGTGGAAAGAGTGGGAGTCAGGTAGCTGCTGGGTTTGGTTTTCTGTTTTATGCTGGCTTTTTCCCCCTGTGTATTTCACTGGGCTTCTTCTGCAAATAGCCTGAGCTAAGGTAATCATGCATTCTATTATGAGATTAATTAGATTGTTAGCTAAGGTAATTACACATTGTGCTTATGATGATATCTCATGTTATAGCAAACTCCTCGCTCTCTCTCAGCCCTGAATTGTGTGTTACTCTTCCCCTCACTGCTGTGTTGAGGGAGCAGGTGGTTTAGCACTAAACCATTACACACAGCTCTGTGCATGGTGCCCCTTCCCCATCTGTTCCTTGTGCTTCCTTTCCTGGCTTTCCCTCTCTTGCTAAGGCTTCTGTCAGGTGGCATGGTATATCCCTTATAGGAGCTGTCTGCACCAAACCTGCATCCAAGGTGGTCAGCTGGCTGGCCAAGGGCCCTTCTCAGTGTCCAGTCTGCTTCCACTCACTCATTATCTGCTTGCCATCATTTCCCCACAGTGTGTGAAAAGCACAATTTGGTCAGTGTGATCTAGGCAGCCTCCTTGGCTCTGGCTGGTTTTGTAGTTAGCACCAGCTGGCCTTTAGCCACCAAAATCTGTGCTTGACAGCATCAGGTAGGAAATGACAGTTGCTTTCCCAGTGACCCCTGTGATAGCTGGGATGGCAGAATGGTGGTAAAATCAGCAAGTGCGTGTCAGCATTACACCCTAGGTGTCACTATAGGTACATGTCTTAGAGAAAAACCAAGGCTCCAGAGCACACCAGCACTGTCTTTGCAAATGATGTGTCAGTGGTGGCAGTGGGTGTTGGGGCCTCAGTATTCCTCCCATGATGGCAATAACCATTACTTCCTTTGAGGGTTGCTAGGTGTCCAGTCAATGTCTCCAAAATAGTCAAGTATACTGCTCACATGGGAAGGGGTGGCAAGGCCTGGGATGGGACAGGGGGGAAACAACCTGTAAAGGCTACAGATGACTTGTATGCTTCCACTATAAGGATGGCCACCATGAACTTGCTGATGATTAGCTTCTAACATGGGGCAGAGGTGACAGGAAACTGATGTGACAAGCTTTCAGAAGACAGCAATTAACTGTATCTGTACAGGGACTCTAGGCTGGACACTGGTAATCTGCCATTACAAAGCTGGTGGCTGCTCTGGGCCCAGGACCATGAAGATCCACATCCTCAGATTAGTGGCTTAGCACTCTCCCACATCAGAGATATTAGGATAGTTCTGAGAGAATGCTCTTGATATGTCCATGATGGTCAAGACACAGTAGGTCTATGACTCGTGGCAAGAGCTCCTGTCAATGGGTTGTACTTTTGATGTGTGAAAGAATGGCTCTTGCTGCTGTCGATGCTGGGGCTCCAGCTCCTAAGATAGTCCTGGGATAGCTGCAGTACAGAGGACAGAGAATATTGTGGCATGACCTCATGTACCTAGAGTATGAAAGGATCTCCTGCTGCTTTTCTCTCCCTTCTTGAGTGGATGAAGGAGGCCAACATGTCAAGATCAGGACCTTGGAGAACTGCTTGAAAGAGTCCAACACAGAGCACCAAAAATGTGGGAGGGAGTGGAACATCTTCCTTATGAGGAGAGGCAGAGGGAGCTGAGGCTATTCAGCTTGGAGAGGAGAAGTTTGAGAGGTGACCTCATTAACATTTATAAACATCTAAAGGGTGAGTGCCAAGAGGATGGAGCCAGGCTCTGATGGGTGATGCCCAATGACAGGACAAGGGGCAATGGGTGGAAGTTGAGGCATAGGAAGTTCCATGGAAACAGGAGGAATACATTTTTCACTGTGAGGGTGACAGAACCCTGGAACAGGCTGCCCAGGGGGGTTGTGGAGTCTCCCTTTCTAGAGATATTCAACACCCACCTGGATGCCTTCCTGTGTGATCTGCTCTAGGTGATCCTGCTCTGGCAGGGGGATTGGACTGGATGATCTTTCGAGGTCCCTTCCAGCCCCTAACATTCTGTGATTCTGGGAAGAAGAAAATGCTTCTATGTGATTCAGAAGAGGATCAAAGTGTTCAGTGGGAAAAAGAAGAAAGCTATCTTTTGCTGGACAATGTGCTGTTCACAGACACTGTGTATTTTCAAAGACTATTTAAAAAATGTCAAACCAGGACACTCATTCTTGGATGACCATGCCTCAGCATTCAGGTGTGTACATGCAGTCACCTACAGATCAGGCAGGACTCCAAGCTGGTCTGAATCTAGGCATTAATTCATTTGCCTACCTGAGGTACCCCAGAATGTGCTGCTGTAGCTTTGCAAAGGCACAGAGATGAGAGGCCTGTGTCATCCCTGGATGAAATGAATCACTAGCCCTGACTGCAAAAGCAGAGTTGTATAATGGGAGCAGCCAAATCCAGCACACATCCAGGTACTTTTCAGTATAGATCTAAATTGCTGAATCTTCATATGCAGCCAGATCCTATCCTGTCCTATACCAGATATTCCCTGACATCCCTCTTGTGCTCCCATTCTCAGCCTTGTCAGGCTGGGCATGCGATGCAGCACTGACCATTTGTGAATATCAGTTCATCTGCATCTGCTGGCATTGAGCAACTGAGCTCTACTCTCTCACTTTTTTAAGCAGAAGGTTACAGTAAATAAGCAGAACCTTAGTTTTTGTCTTTAGAAAACAAAAATGCACCAAAAAGCTTTGGCTCATTGACATTTCCACACTCCAGAAAGCCAAGTAGTACATTGCCTGTTCTATCAAGAAAATGAGCTTCAGGTACAGCATAATTCAGCCATTAAACTGGCAGGACTTAGAAAAATAAGTGGCAGAGATGCTCTAGAGGCAGACCTCTTTAAGGGCAACAAAGCTGGTGAGGGGTTTGGAGCACAAGCCCTATGAGGAGAGGCTGAGGGAGCTGGGGTTGCTTAACCTGGAGAAGAGGAGGCTCAGTGGTGACCTTATTGCTCTCTACAACTTCCTGAAGGGAGGTTGTAGCCAGGAAGGGTTAGTCTCTTCTTCCAGGCAACCAGCACCAGAACAAGAGGACACAGTCTCAAGCTGCACCAGGGGAGGGTTAGGCTGGATGTTAGGAAGAAGTTCTTCCCAGAAAGAGTGATTGGCCATTGGAATGTGCTGCCCAGGGAGGTGGTGGATTCTCCATCACTGGAGGTGTTTAGGAAGAGACTTGATGGGGTGCTTGGTGCCATGGGTTAGTTGATTAGATGGTGTTGGATGATGGGTTGGACTTGATGATCTCGGGGGTCTCTTCCAACCTGGTCTGGTCTATTCTATTCTATTCTATTCTATTCTATTCTATTCTATTCTACTCTGCTCTACTCTGCTCTACTCTATTCTACCTCATTTCACTCATTCCATTCCTTCCATTCCATTCCATTCCATTCCATTCCACTCCATTCCATTCCACCCCATTCCCCATTCCCCACTGTGGTCCACTCCACCCTTTCCAACCCACATCCACTCCACTCCATTCCACTCCATTCCATTCCACTCCATTCCATTCCATTCCATTCCATTCCATTCCATTCCATATTCTGTGGTCCTGCTCTGGCAGGGGGGTTTGGACTAGATGATTTTTTTGAGGTCCCTTCCAGCCCTTAACATTCTGTGATTTTGTGAAGCTTTTGAATTTTGCTCTTTAATTAATATGGCTTCTCAAAATGCTCCATTGTCAATCACCTCAGACAAAATGACAGACGGGTTAAGAAGATCATGGCACTGTGTGTTAGCAGGAAAAATGAAAAGGCCAATGGGAAGAACTGTGTGTCTAACATGCCTGATGAGCAGTGAAAATAACATGTGTACTGAGCTGCTTTAAAGCCAGAAATCTGCCATTGGAAAGTGTAAAGTAACTGCAAGGAGCAGCTCATCAAGATAAGTGAAGGTCTATAGGAATATTCATCCCTGGAGCACCCAGGGAATATCCTGGACAACCAAGATGGTGGGGCAACAAAGCTGGGGAGGGGTTTGGAGCACAAGCCCTATGAGGAGAGGCTGAGGGAGCTGGGGTTGCTTAGCCTGGAGAAGAGGAGGCTCAGAGGAGACCTTATTGCTCTCTACAACTACCTGAAGGGAGGTTGTAGCCAGGTGGGGGTTAGCCTCTTTTCCCAGGCAACTGGCACCAGAATAAGAGGACACAGTCTCAAACTGTGCCAGGGGAGGTTTAGGCTGGATGTTAGGAAGAAGTTCTTCATAGAAAGAGAGATTGGCCATTGGAATGTGCTGCTCAGGGAGGTGGTGGAGTTGCCATCACTGGAGGTGTTTAAGAAGAGACTGGATGGGGTGCTTGGTGCCATGGTTTAGTTGATTAGATGGTGATAGGTGATGGGTTGGACTTGATGATCTCGAAGTTCTTTTCCAACCTGGTTAGCTGTATTGTTTGTATTGTATTGTATTCTATCCTATCCTATCCTATCCTATCCTATCCTATCCTATCCTTCTGCTTAGCTAGAAATGCCCTTAAAAATTACTGGATTGTTTTGTTTTGTTTTTCCCTTCTAGCTTCAAATAACATTTTAAATGGGATTTGCTTGATTTTTAGGCTTGGGCATATTAACTTTTGACAGTGTTTTGGCAAATTATGTCTAACAAATGACGTTCCAACCCTGTTTGTGAAATAAACCTTCCTAATAAACAGAACCTAGTAGTTAACATGATAAACAGTAGCATTCCTTTCACAGTATCACCAAGGTTGGAAGAGACCTCAAAGATCATCGAGTCCAACCTGTCACCACAGCCCAGACTCCCCTTGGGATACTGTAGCTCTGACACAGTTTGAACAGTGGGGCCAGCTGGGTGTTTAGGAGTGCTTCTAAAGGTGACTGTCTCATGGCCATCCTGAGAAATGGAAGCTTACAGTGTGGGTTCTGGGTGTGCAGATTTGCAATCCTACTGCCTGCCCAGGGCAGTGACATCCATGACACTGATGTGCTCTTGGGGCTGGCAGCTGTGCTTCAGAACCCAGCAGGGTGTGCCTGGTATGGTCATTTGCTGGCTGCCTCTTCAAAACAAGCTAGTCAGTGATGCTATTAAAAATACACAATGTCAGTTGCAAGTGGGCAAACAAAGTCAGACTTGGTATAGGTAAAAGTGCTCTTTCTTCAGCTTATAGCACATCACATGAAACAGCAGGATGCATAACCCTCTATCCAGTTTCACTGGATCACAGCATGTTAGGGTTTGGAAGGAACCTCTGAAGATCATCGAGTCCAACCTCCCCTGCCAGAGCAGGACCACAGTATCTGGCACAGGTCACACAGGAACACATCCTGATGGGTCTTGAAAGTCTCCAGAGAAGGAGACTCCACAACCTCTCTGGGGAGCCTGTTCCAGTGCTCTGTGACCCTCACAGTGAAGTTCCTCCTCATGTTGAGGTGGAACCTCCTGTGCTGTAGTTTGTATCCGTTTACCCCTTGTCCTACCATAGGGTGCAACAGAGCAGAGCCTGTCCTCTCCCTCTTGATACTCAGCCCTCAGATATTTATAAACTTTTATTAAATCCCCTCTCAGTCTTCTCTTCTCCAGACTAAAGAGCCCCAGGGCTCTCAGCCCCTCCTCATAGGGCTCCAGTCCATTAATCATCCTGGTAGTTCTCGGCTGGACTCTATTGAGTAGATCCCTGTCCCTCCCTGAACTAGGGAACCCAGAACTGGACACAATATTCTAGGTGTGGTCTCACCAGGGCAGAGTGGAGGGGGAGGAAAACTTCCCTCAATCTCTGGACAGATCTCTTCAGGGTCTTCAGCCTCATGGTAACTGGGTGAGTAAGAAACAAGCTTTGGCAGGAGGTTCACTTCCATGCCTCTTTTCCACTCTGCAGTCACACTCCTATACAGAGGAAGACAACACTTGACAGCTGTGAATTAAACCTAGACTTGAGCTGTGTCAGTGTTCAAGGTGAGCAGAGCATCCCTGACAGGTGCTGTGGGGGTGGCAAAGCAGAGCGTGTCTGCTCCCTGACAGCCTAATATGAGGGCTGTGGCCAAGCAGCCCACCCCTGCCTCCTGCACTGGGGGTCTGTATGAGGGTGCAAAGTTAAGTCTGCCTCTAGCTGCTGGCCTGCTAAGGGGGTAAGGCTTCTAAGGAGAAAACAATGCCTTGTAGCTCAGCTGAGAGCAGCCCCTGGTTGTCATGCTGCTGGTGGTAGTCCTGTGCCCCTAATGGTGCACGTATCTATGTGAAAGCATAATGCACCTCACCTGTCACTGCTGCAGATGGCTCACCTTTTCCCTGCCATTCCAGTGACAGAAGTTTTGATCTCAGATTACCACAAAGTGCAGAGTGCTCTTGCAGAGAGACAGAATTGCTGAGGAATACAATGAGGGAGCAAGTCAGGAAGGGAAATCAGCCCTCACCCTGGGTATACTCTGTCTCACTGCTGGTGTTTCCCATCCTGCTGCTCGCATTTGCTGTGGCTGTTGGTTAACTGGTTGGGGGATGCACATGCTAACCCATGTGCTGCTGCTGAAGTCAAACTAACCTACTGGATCCAAGGAAATAGTCCAAGAGGATAAGGTGGGGAAGTGGGGAAGAAGGAGGAAGCAGAAATGGAATCCAGACAAGACCTCTCATTTCTAACAATCAGCATTCAGACATCACTGTTTCTTACAACTCTGAAAGGAAAACTGTAAGTCAGGTTTTCAAGCAGCCTAAAAAAAGTAGCTCCAGATTTTACACAGGTGAAGATCCTGCCAGGTCTGCCACTGACTTGTGTGACTTTGGATGCAGTTCCCAAAGTTTTGTGGGTGTGCAATATGATATACAAACCTCTAAAATGAAGAGAAGAGAGCTCACCGTGCTTCAGAACTTCTCAAAACTTTCTCCTCTTGAAACAGTTCTCTTTTAGAAGATACTCAACAAGTGTAGGCAACCCTGTGACATATCCTTTCTACATTAAGTGGTGTCCTGCTGGTCAAGATGGCTGGAGATTTTGCATGGGCTGACTCATGTTGTATTCAACCCCAGTGAGGGACAGTGCTCAGCCCTTGCTGTCCTCTGCTGTGCTGTAATGTGCCATGCCAGTTGGATTAGGGTAGGGGTAGCATGCACTCAGTCCAGGCAGCTCTGCCCTTCTGGGGCTTTCTGGTACAGGTCTGAATGGAGCAGGTTTATTATGTGTTGCCATGCCACAGGAAGAAAGGCAGTGACTACCTTGGGGACTGTCCCTCACTGAAAGACAGCTGGGTCATGACACCTGCTTGGACTCCTCTCCTGCTCTGTCACCTGTGTGCTTGTGCAGTGGGATCAGGGGATGCAACTCTGTTAATAATAATAGAATTAACCAGGTTGGAAGAGACCTTCAAGATCATTGTGTCCAACCTACCACCACCTACCACCACTTAATCAACTAAACCATGCAACTAAGCACCCTATCAAGTCTCCTCCTGAACACCTCCAGTGATGGTGACTCCACCACCTCCCCGGGCAGCCCATTCCAATGGGCAATCACTCTCTCAGTGTGGAGTGGCCACTTAGTGTACAGCCCAGGGAAAACAGTGGTCCTGTCCTTCACACCTTTCACTTTTATTTTGTCTTAGAGATGCCCTGAGTCCCCTGAGTAAAGATGGAAGCAGAGCTACAGGCTGGGGTCGGAGTGGCTGGAGAGCTGCCAAACAGAGAGGGACCTGGGGGTGCTGATTGGCAGTTGCCTAAACATGAGCCAGCAGTGTGCCCAGGTGGCCAAGAAGGCCAGTGGCATCCTGGCCTGCATTAGGAATAGTGTGGCCAGCAGGAGCAGGGAGGTCATTGTGCCCCTGTACTCTGCATTTGTTAGGCCACACCTTGAGTCCTGTGTCCAGTTCTGGGACCCTCAGTTTAAGAAGGACATTGAGACACTTGAATGTGTCCAGAGAAGGGCAACAAGGCTGGGGAGAGGCCTTGAGCACAAGCCTTATGAGGAGAGGCTGAGGGAGCTGGGATTGTTTAGCCTGGAGAAGAGGAGGCTCAGGGGAGACCTCATTGCCTTCTACAACTACCTGAAAGGTGGTTGCACCAGGGGAAGTTTATTCTGTAGGTGAGGAGAAAGTTCTTCATGGAGAGAGTCATTTGTCATTGGAATGTGCTGCCCAGGGAGGTGGTGGAGTCACCATCCCTGGAGGTGTTCAAGAGGAGATTGGACGTGGCACTTGGTGCCATGGTCTAGTCCTGAGGTCTGTGGCGCCAGGCTGGACTCGATGATCTTTGAGCTCTCTTACAACGTTGGTGATACTGTGACACTGTAATTTGGCTGGGGGCAGACCAGGGCTGGGGGCTCTAAGGAGGTTAGGCAGGAGCTGTCCCAAGTGCCCAGAGGAAAGGAAGACACAGCCTCTGCCAGTCACAAAACTCCAGGTCCCAATCCTCTTCCTGGCCATTGGTTGTGCATGCATGGCAGGAAGGGGCACTGCCTCTTACCAATCTTAATTAAGATGACAGATAACCTGCTCTTTAGCAAGGAGCAAAACTGCTGTAGTGAAAAATGAAAGGATTATGATCCGTGACTTGTGTCAAGCATCAGACCAAGGCAGTAATGTTTAATTTTGCAGCCCCAGATTAATTCTTGTGAACTAATTGGATTAATTCTTTTTCCCCTTCCTGCCTGCTTCAGGATGACTCTCCTGTCTTAATACAAAAATGTTCTCCTGAAATTGAAACAGTAAGACTCTTGGTGATTCTTTTGAATTCTCATGTTCAGGCTTAGCACTACAAGAGTGAGGAATTGCACTGGAATAGGGTTGACTTTCGTGGTCTCATTCTCCAATTTAAACACTCTCAAGCTGGAGGTGTTAGCCTAGCGTTGCAGAAATGGAAATCATCTGTGTGGAACTTCCACAGAATCATAAAAGCATTTTGGTTGGAAAAGACCTCCAAGATCATCGAGTCCAACCATTACCCCTACTCTAGCAAGTCTGCCACTAAGCCATATCCCCAAGCACCACATCTACACAGCTTTTAAACACATCCAGGGATGGTGACTCAACAACCTCCCTGGGCAGCCTGCTCCTATGCCTGACAACCCTTGCAGTGATTTTCCCCCCCCTGTAATGTCCAGTGCAGCTTGACATTATTTCCTCTTGTTCTGTCACTAGAATAGAATAGAATAGAATAGAATAGAATAGACCAGGTTGGAAGAGACCTTCAAGACCATCACGTCCAACCTATCATCCAACACCACCTAATCAACTAACCCATGTAACCAAGCACCCCGTCAAGTCTCCTCCTGAACACCTCCACTGATGGTGACTCCACCACCTCCCCAGGCAGCCCATTCCAATGGGCAATCACCCTCTCTGTATAGAACTTCTTCCTAACCTCCAGCCTAAACCTCCCCTGGCACAGCCTGAGACTGTGTCCTCTTGTTCTGGTGCTGGTTGCCTGGGAGAAGAGACCAACCTCTGCCTGTCTACAACCTCCCTTAAGGTAGTTGTAGAGAGCAATAAGGTCACCCCTGAGTCTCCTCTTCTCCAGGCTAAGCAACCCCTTCTGTAGAGTGCTTTGGAGAAAAATCAATTTGTATTGCAAAAATCACTGGAAGGTCACTCTGCTTGTTGCAGGTAGTTCAGGCATGCACTTGGGGTTTTGTCTTTTGCATTAAGATTAATACCCAGGAGCTGATCACTTCAAATCATAGGATCATAGAATTGTTAGGGTTGGAAGGGACCTCAAAGATCATCTAGTTCCAACCCCCTGCCATGGTCAGGGACACCTCACACTAGATCAGGTTACTCAGAGCCACATCCAGCCTGGCCTTAAAAACAATATTCAGTATTCCTAAGGTTGGAAGGGACCTCAAAGATCATCAAGTCCAACCTGTCACCCCAGACCTCATGGCTAGAGTAGGAAGGGCACTGCTGCCCACTGCAGGCTTTGAACTCACAACCTTCCCATTAAGGGTCTGATGCACTACCAACTGAGCCACTTGAAGGACATAACCTCCAGGGATGAGGCTTCCACCACCTCCCTGGGCAGTGTGCTCCAGGGTCTCACTACCCTCATGGTGAAGAACTTCCTAACATCCACTTGATGATCTTGAAGGTCTTTTCCAACCTGGTTAATTCTATCCTATCCTATCCTATCCTATCCTATCCTATCCTATCCTATCCTATCCTATCCTATCCTATCCTATCCTATCCTATCCTATCCTATCCTATCCTACCCACTTCTAATTTTTTTACATTCCTCCTAGTCCTATCACTACCTGACACCCTAAAAAGTCCCTCCCCAGCTTTCTTGTAGCCCCCTTCAGATGCTGGAGGGCCACAATAAAGTCTCCTCAGAGCCTTTTCTTCTCCAGACTGAACAGCCTCAATTCTCTCAGTCTGTCCTCATAGGAGAGGAGCTCCAGCCCTCTAATCATCCTTGTGGCCCTTTTCTGGATGCCTTCCACCACCTCCAGATCCTTCCTCTAATAGGGGCTCCAGAACTGGATGCAGTACTCCAGGTGGGGTCTCACCAGAGTGGAGTAGAGGGGGAGAATCACCTCCCTTGACCTGCTGGAAATGGAAACATATGCAAAACAACACCTTACAAAGGAATAGGAATTTTGTCATCCCTCTTCCCAGAAGTTATGTTTTGTTTCTCAATCAAGGAAACATTTTGCAAAGGGTGGTTGAAAGGAAGCAGTGTTTTATGCCTCACCTCATAGAAACGTGTCCATTCGCAGTCATGCGGCATAGGAAATGAGCAGTGGAGATGGAGTGCTTTAGAAGATTTGAGTGTCCCAATGACACGAAATCTGGCATCAAACAGAAATGAGGGTGAGAATTTGTCATGCAGGAAATTAAACCATGAGAACTTCAGAGAGCTGATCTATATGCTAATGTATTTTATGAATGCAGCCCGAGCAACTGTAGGGGGCAAAATACTGTGGGGAGGGGGGGAAGGGGAAATGAGAGGAGTGGAGTGGTGCAGGGAGGACATTTCCAACACTGCTTATTGCACCTGGGAATCATACCAGCTGTGGCTTTAGTTTCTACTAATAGAAGCCCAGTGGGAGAGGAGGAGAAGAGAGAGAACTGTTAGACATCTTAAAACATCAGAAGTCATGAGGAGACATCGTGGTGGTACATTATGCAGCATGGTGCCATGGTTTAGTAGTCATGAGGTCTTGAGGGACAGGTTGGACTTAATGATCTTTGAGGTCTTTTCCAACCTTATTGGTTCTGTGATTCTGTGTGATTCTGTGATCTTTCATTTGGAAGAATCTGGATGCATGTTAGAAATTCTGTTCTGGTTTTTTGTTTGTCTGCTTGGTTTAGTTTCTTCCTTCCTGGTACTTGCAGAGGACAGAATCTCCTTGTTGTACAGAGCAATAAAAAGTGACCAACATGGAAAACTTGACAGTTCAGATATATGGCAGTGAAATCTGCACAGCAGCAGCCTTCTGTGTAAACTTGATGAAACAGGGACTTTGGAAAGTTCAGTCCTCTCATCCATCTCCATTAAGAAAGATCAACAAAATTAACCCCATTTGCTGCAAACAGCTTGGTGGGGAACATCCAGCTTTAAAAGGCTGTGGATGAGCCAAATCTAACTACCCTCAGGCCTTTTATGTGTTTTTGCTGTACCTGGGATGTACTATGCACTACAGAGACTTAGCTCACCCTGGAAGATGATGTGACCTATGTGGGAAAGATGGAGGAAAAGGACAGATGATGCTGATACTGACAGATACTGGCAGGCCACAATGAGGTCTCTTCAGGACCTTCTCTTCTCCAGACTGAACAACCCCAACTCTCTCAGTCTGCCTCCATAGGAGATGAGCTCCAGCCCTCTGATCATCCTTGTGGCCCTTCTCTGGACATGTTCCAGCATGTCCAGATCCCTCCTGTAATAGGGGCTCCAGAACTGGCCACAGTACTCCAGGTGGAGTCTCACCAGAGCAGTGTTGAGGGGAAGAATCACCTCTCTCAACCTGCTGGCTACGGTTCTTCTGATGCAGCCCAGGATGTGATTTGCTTTCTGGGCTGCAGGTGCACACTGACAGCTCCCACATTGAGCTTCCCATCCACCAGCACTCCTAAGGCCTTTTCTTGAGGGCTGCTCTCCAGACAGTCACTGCCCAGCCTATATTGGTGCCTGGAATTGGCCTGACCCAGATGCACGACACTGCACTTGGTCTTGTTGGACCTCATGAGTTTGTCATGTGCCCACCTCTCCAGCCTGTGCAGGTCCCTCTGGATGGATCCCTTCCTTCCACACAGCTTGGTGTTGTCAGCAAACCTGCTGAGGGTGCACTCAATGCCACTGTCCATGTCACCAACAAAGATATTAAACAAGACTGCTCCCAGTACTGATCCCTGAGGGACTCCACTTGTCACTGGCCTCCACTTGGACATGGACCCATTGACAGCCACCCTTTGGGTGCAGCCATCAAGCCAGTTCTGTATCCACTGAATGGTCCATCCATCAAATTCATACTGCACCAGCTTGGAGACCAGGATGTGTGCAGGACAATGTCAAAGGCTTTGGTCAGGTCCAGGCAAATGACGTCGGTTGTTTAGCCTTCATCTATTAATGTTGTAAGCTTGTCATAGAAGGCCACCATGTTTATCAGGCAGAATTTGCCCTTGGTGAAGCAATGCTGATTGTGCCCAATCACCTCTTTGTTATTCTTCTGCCTCAGCAGTGCCTCCAGGAGGATTTCATATAAACATAAGGAAAACCTTTTTTCACTGTGAGGGTGACAGAACACTGGAACAGGCTGCCCAGAGAGGTTGTGAAGTCTCCTTCTCTGGAAGTATTCAAAACCTGCCTGGATGCATTCCTCTGTAACCCTCTCTAGGTGATCCTGGTCTGACAGGGGTTTGGAGTAGATGATCTTTCGAGGTGCTTTCCAACCTTTAATATTCTGTGATTCTGTTAAATCTGAGGATGAAAGATGTTTTAAAGAGGCTAAGGAAGATGGATGGATGGGTAGATGGAAGGATGGATGAACAGATGGATAGATAGACGGATGGATACATCATTCAGAGCTTATGTGTACGGCTGGAGGCCAGGCAGATCCCCTCTTGCCACTATGAAGATTACTATGAAGATGTTGCATTGAAGAGTGTGGTGCTGCTGGCCCTGATCAAGGATAGGTATGAAGGAGGAGTTGCCATGGACAAAAAGTCAGAGTTCAGGAAATGTTTCCAATTCCTCTATAAAATCAGCAAACACTTAGCAAAGAAAAGAGAATAAATAATGAAATTGCCAAACAATGGTGCCAGCCCAGGGAAAGTTTCTCTTTCCATGAGGTGACAGGTAATTTCTGATGAAGTTAAATTGTTTTAAGCAACCAACCCTTCAGACCTTGGGGAGAATGTACAGGACATCTTCATCAGTCTGGTGGCATTTGTTGGAAAACATAGCTCTGTGTTTAGCTAATGACTTAATTAGGGAAGCGGTAGTCAGCTGGCAGTGAATGGTGAGTCTTTATTTAACAGGGAAGCATGGAAATTGCCATCCATCTGGGTTGGTTTTTTTCCTGTTAATTACCTCTGAATATTAAAACTGAACACAGTCTTCAACTTGATTGGTAGTTTGAGTGGAAATTGGGGAGATCAGCTAAGAAAGATATTAGTAAAAAATGAAGATGCAGCTCTTGTGCCTTGCAGCTATTGAAGCTGTCTCTGAAACATTTCTACCTACCTACAGCAGCTGTGGAGGTCATGTTCACTGTTTCTGGTCCTTCAGGCATACTTTTGTCTTTAAACAAGCATCAGTATAGGTGGCAGCTACTTTTGCATGAGAAATGTGACTGCTCACTGCATGCCAACAGCAAAACCTAGCTGTGGGGATGGTTCCATTCTGAGGACTGTTGTTTGTAGGGGTTGGATTAACTGGCCTCCAGAGATAACTCCCAGTACAGTCATAGAATGGTCCAGGCTGGAAGGGTCCTCCAAAAGTCATCCAGTCAGATCTCCCTGCAGTCAGCAGGGACATCCCCAACTAGATCAGGCTGCCCAGGGCCTCATCGAGCCTCACCTTGAATATCTCCAGGGAAGGGGCCTCAACCTCCTCCCTGGGCAACCTGTTCCAGTGTTCCATCACCCTCATAGTGAAGAACTTGTTCCTGATATCCAATCTAAATCTGCCCTTCTCTAGTTTGAAGCCATTGCCCCTCATCCTGTCACTGCAGGCCCTTGTAAACAGTCTCTCTCCATCCTTCCTGTAGGCCCCCTTCAGGTACTGGAAGGCTGCTATTAGGTCTCTCCAGAGCCTCCTCTTCTCCAGGCTGAACAGACCCAGCTCCCTCAGCCTGTCCTCATAGCAGAAGTGCTCCAACCCCCTGATCATTTTTGTGGCACTCCTCTGGACCCTCTCCATCAGGTCTATGTCCTTCCCATACTGTGGGCTCCAGACTTGTACACAGTACTGCAGGTGAGGTCTCAGCAGAGCAGAGCAAAGTGGCATAATCACCTCTCTGGATCTGCTGGCAACACATCCTTTGATGCAGCCCAGGATGTGATTGGCCTTCTGGGCTGCAAGCTCACACTGCCTGCTCATGTCCAGCTTCTTGTCCATCAGCACCCTCAAATCCTTATTGATTATGCTGATATGCCCTTAGGAGCAGCAGTCAGAGCTGGCAGCCTCACTCATTTCGTTACTTTTTTCCCTCTCAAATACCTTTCACCAGCATTGTCTCTCCCACTTTCTCCTTTCTCCTAATGGAGACCCCCATGCAGCCCATGCTCTGGCTGAACCCAAGCCCCAGAGACAGCCCCAAAGAAGCTGTCTAGGGTGTAGCTTCTGCCTCCTTTTAGCTGATTGCCTCAGGGTGACTCAGACTGTCTGCTGGGGTAGTTTTTCTCATTTCCATTTCCCTTCCTGATCATTACTGTAGCAGGACACCCCTGTAGTAGAGCATCAAACTGCCCATGGGGCACCAAAACCTACTCTCTTCTAGCAACAGCTTCCTGTGTGTCCTGTCCTCTCTGCAGCAGTCATCTTGTTTGGGGAAATCTTGCACAATCCTTCTTGTGTATTAATAATTTGTATTGAGTTTGTTGAAAGAATAAATTCAGTTACTCTGCAGCAGTTCTTAAAATATCACTTTTGATTTTAACTCCTAGCTATTTTTTTCTTTTCAATAGCATAGGTACTCTGGGAAGCTGCTGTGGAAGGGTTATAGATAGACAGAGTCAGGCCACTTGTAGTCTTCAGTTTTAATCTTCCCCAGCTTTAATCAACAGTTTCCACTTCCAACAAGATGCTAAAAGGAAAAACCATAATGAAACACATTGGCCAAAACAACCCCATGCAGTGCTACAGGGTGGGGTCAGAGTGGCTGGAGAACAGCCAGGCAGAAAGGGACCTATGAGGAGAGGCTGAGGGAGCTGGGGCTGCTTAGCCTGGAGAAGAGGAGGCTCAGGGCAGACCTTCTTGCTGTCTACAACTACCTGAAGGGAGGTTGTAGCCAGGTGGGGGCTGGTCTCTTCTCCCAGGCAACCAGCACCAGAACCAGAGAAGACAGTCTCAAGCTGCACCAGGGGAGGTTTAGGCTGGATGTTAGGAAGAAATTCTTCATAGAAAGAGTGATGGCCATTGGAATGTGCTGCCCAGGGAGGTGGTGGAGTCACCATCTCTGGAGGAGTTTGGGAAGAGACTGGATGGGGTGCTTGGTTGCATGGTTTAGTTGATTAGATGGTGTTGGATGATAGGTTGGACTCGATGATCTCAAAGGTGTTTTCCAACCTGGTTAATTATTCCATTCCATTCCATTCCATTCTATTCCATTCCATTCCATTCCATTCCATTCCATTCCATTCCATTCCATTCCATTCCATTCCATTCCATTCCATTCCATTCCATTCCATTCTCCTATCCTATCCTATCCTATCCTATCCTATCCTATCCTATCCCATCCCATCCTATCTCTGGGCTTCTTCACTAGAACATATTTTCAGTGGCTGAGATTATTTCCCCCTTTATGTTTTAGGTATTTATGTTAGGTAGTAAGGAACCTAAAGACAGTTGGAAGAGGCACCTGTGACAATAGCTTCAGCAAGGTAGCTGGAGATCACTGAATCACAGAATGTTAGAGGTTGGAAGGGACCTCAAATGATCATCTATTCCAACCCCTCTGCCAGAGCAGGGTCACCTAGACCAGATCACACAGGAATGTATTGAGGTGGGTCTTGGATATCTGCAGATAAAGCTCTTAAACATAGGCATGGAAAACTTGGGAGTCCTTAAAGCACAATTCCACTGCATGTGGGGAAGAGGTAGGTCACACTTTTGTCACTTTCAGACTAGATTTACATTCAGCAGGCATTGCAGGCATTGCACCTTTCCAACTGAACACTTCCTCTCAGAAATAAGGATGCAATTTCTCAGCTCCATCTGGAGTTTATTACTCACGTGTTACTTACACTTCCTTGATTCTTGATAAGAAAAATGATGATTATCTTCTAAATTTTCAAAACATTTTTCAGAGATGGCTTCCAGTGCTGTTAGGACACTTCTGCTACCTCTAATGTTTGTTTTGATGGATTTGGAGCTGCCACGCTACAGCTCCCTGTTATTCCGTGTCAGGTTGATGTATGTGGTGTTCTCTAAATGGTAGATCAGGACAATTCAAAAGGATTTTGTCCTGAAAAAAAAATGGAGGGGGAAGAAAATTATAGAGCAATTAGTGAGTAAGCAATATTTAAGTGGTTCTTTGGAGTTGCTAATGGACAATAGGCTCAAAGTGAGGAGAAAGTTCACCACAGAGAGAATTGTTAGCCATTGGAATGTGCTGCCCAGGGAGGTGGTGGAGTCACCATCCCTGGAGGTGTTCAAAAAGGGATTGGAGATGGCACTTGAAGCCATGGTTTAGTAGTCATGAGGTCATGGGTGACAGGTTGGACTTGATGATCTTTGAGGTCTTTTCCAACCTTATTGATTCTATCATTCTATGAATACCAGATTCTCAGGTTTGATGTTGCTCCCTCCTAGCATGATTTCCACAATAGCTGAACCAGAACATTTTAACTTTCCTAAGCACAGAAGATAGGATACAAAGGACTCTGCCTGTCACTCAAGAGAAGTAGCTCCATGAATGACTCTTACAACAAGAGATCTGTTAGATAACTGGAACAGGCTGCCTGGGGGGGGTGGGTTGTGGAGTCTCCCTCTCTGGAGACATTCAAACTGTGCCTGGATGCATTCCTGGGTGATCTGGTCTAGGTAATCCTGCTCTGGCAGGGGGGTTGGACTGGATGATCTTTCATGGTCCCTTCCAGCTCCTAACATTCTGTGATTATGTAATAACCTGATTATAGGTTAAGCTGACAAAGACATTGGGCATGACAAGATGACTGTGTTCAGTTTTAGGCCCCTCACTACAAGGACATTGAGTTGCTGGAGTAGGTCCAGGGAAGGGCAGTGAAGCTGGTGAAGGGTCTGGAGAACAGCTCTGAGCTGCTGAGGGAAACCAGGGAAGGTTTAGGTTGGATATTAGAAAAAGTTTCTTTACTGAAAGAGTGATCAGGCATTGAACAGGCTGCCCAGGGAGGTGGTGGAGGCACAGTTCCTGGTGGTGTTCACAAAATGTGAAGACATGACACTTGGGGACATGGTTTAATGGCCTTGGTTTAATGGTGTTGGGTCAGAAGTTGGACTTGATGATTGTAGAGGTCTTTTCCAGCTGAAACTGTGATTCTATGATGATAAGGCAGACATGCTGATTGACATTTAAAAGAATATTTCCCCTATTTCCTTCCCCAACCCTGGGTTAGAGGTTTAAGAACCGCAGAGGTTCTTCAGTTGTCCAGAAGTACCAGAGAGTACAAGGGGGAGGACACAGGAAAGTGCAATCTTTGTTATTTCATTTGAAGCAGCATGTGGTAGTCGTGGCCGAGTGGTTAAGGCGATGGACTAGAAATCCATTGGGGTCACCCCGCGCAGGTTCGAATCCTGCCGACTACGGTAGTTTCTTTATGGGCCACTCAGTGTAGGAAGGATGTTGAATTGCTTGAAATGTGTCCAGAGGAGGGCAGCAGAGCTGGGGAGGGGTTTGGAACACAAGCCCTATGAGGAGAGACTGAGGGAGCTGGGGTTGCTTAGCCTGGAGAAGAGGAGGCTCAGGGGAGATCTTATTGCTGTCTACAACTACCTGAAGGGAGGTTGCAGCCAGATGCGGGTTGGTCTCTTCTCCCAGGCAGTCAGCACCAGAACAAGAGGACACAGTCTCAAGCTGTGCCAGGGGAGGTTTAGGCTGGACGCTAGGAAGAAGTTCTTCGTAGAAAGAGAGATTAGCCATTGGAATGGGCTGCCCAGGGAGGTGGTGGAGTCACCATCACGGGAGGTGTTTAGGAAGAGACTGGATGGGGCGCTTGGTGCCATGGTTTAGTTGATTAGATGGTGTTGGATGATAAGTTGGACTCAGTGATCTCAGGGGTCTCTTCCAACCTGGTTAAGTCTATTCTATGCTCTTCTATTCTAATTACTGTCTATTCTGACCCTTTTTCTCTCACTCTCTGCTCCCCAAATTAATATCTTTTATCTCGTTTGGTATTTCAGGGGAGGTTATCAGCCCTCAGCTAATTTTTGCTGCACAGTTCTGGCCTAGGTTGGGGGGTGGGGATGGAGGGAGGTGTGGGTGGTGGAGGAGGGAGGCGTGGGTGAGGAAGGAGGGAGGCGTGGATAGGGAAGCAGGGCAGTGTGGATGGGGAAGCAGGGAGGTGTGGGTGGGGAAGGAGGGAGGCATGGGTAGGGAAGCAGGGCAGCATGGATGGGGGGGGAGGGAGGTGTGGGTGGGGAAGGAGGGAGGCGTGGGTAGGGAAGCAGGGCAGCATGGATGGGGGAGCAGGGAGGTGTGGGTGGGGAAGGAGGGAGGCGTGGGTAGGTGTCGTAGTTTGGGCTGGGTGTCCTCTGCTACAGGGGTGTTTCCTGTGTCCAGAAGTCCAGCCCAGTGGGTGGACACAGGAAATTAGGTTATTTCCTACCATGATCCCTTGCACCACTATAAGTCTCACGGCGGGGTCTGGCACTTCCTCTTTCCTTCCTCCTCGCCGCCCGGTAACTGGGGGAGAGATCTCCCGGCCATGGGCCTGGTTAGGCCCAAGGCCACAGGGGGATGGGCAGTCTCAGATCTGGCCAGCTGAGACTAGCCTAGCAGTGGGGGGGGAAGGAGGAGCCCTGGGGTTTTGGGTGCACCCTCAGGTAGGGATGGGATTTCTCTGGGTCTGTTTTGGGTTTCTCTCTTGTCACTGTATAGCTAGTTCTCTGCACGCACTCACTGTTCTATTTAAACTTTCCATCACTTTTGCAATCTGTTTGAGTCGTTATTTCTGCGCGTGGTGGGGAGGGGGTCTGCCCCAACCCGTTACATTTTGGCGCCCAACGTGGGGCTGGCTGTTGTGCCCACTCTGCAGATCGATTGCAAAGGATGGAGAGTTTAAATTTAGTTCTGGGCATCTGTTTGGGTTTGGCAGTTGGGGACTCAAGTGATGTTGCCGGGGCGACCGTGTAAGCTCTTGTGGATTGTGGGGGGATAACTGGTGCGCTGCCGGTGGCGTGGACCCTGTCCTGCTATTTCAGGCAGGGGTGGTTCTCGACCATCGGCATCGGGGTACCGCTTGAGAACGCGTGTATGGCTTTCGCTGGAGAAGCCGTTTGAGTGTCCGAGGGGTGGAGGTGATTTTGATTCTGTGCCGCGGCGGCAGAGGTGGGCGGAGCGCTGCTGTGCGCTGAGTGGCGGCGGCGGACCCGGCCGTGCGCTCGGGCTGCGGCGGGGCCAGCCCTAGTCTCTTCCCCGACTTTTTCAGACGAGTTCCGAAACTGGCGCCGAGCACCTGGCTCCACCTCCCTTCTTCTCAGTGAGCTGTGGTGCAGCCCCTCCCTTTCTGGTGGGGGGGGGGGGGTGTGCAGCCGGATGCTGTCTTGCCTTGGTACGGGTACGCCTAGTGGGGGGGCGGAGTACCTCGGACATGCATCCGTGTGGTTCTGGACCGCAGTTGGAAGCGGTTGATTGCGGCACCCTGGATGGATTGAAAAAGGCAGTCGTGGGTTGGATTGTTTCGACTGGCCTGCCCCAGGGGTGGAGAATATGCCACCGAGTGAATATAGGTGAAAAGTAGAGGCTTGGCTGAGAAGTCGTGAGGCTTTTCCAGGTGACCAGGATGCCCAACAGATCCATGGAGGACTTGCACCGCAGGAGAATGAGCTCTGCATCGCCAGGAGGTTCCACTGGATGAAGGAGGAAGAACTGGAATGGACAGACACTTGAGCATGACTGAGAGACTGAGTGGACACCCAGATGAAGACACGGACTTCGCCGGACATTTCATCAGTTTTCTGATTTGATGATGTGTTTGGGTGCAGGGATCATGATATGAAATAAGGGGTGGCTCCTGTCATAGTTTGGGCTGGGTGTCCTCTGCTACAGGGGTGTTTCCTGTGTCCAGAAGTCCAGCCCAGTGGGTGGACACAGGAAATTAGGTTATTTCCTACCATGATCCCTTGCACCACTATAAGTCTCACGGCGGGGTCTGGCACTTCCTCTTTCCTTCCTCCTCGCTGCCCGGTAACTGGGGTAGAGATCTCCTGGCCATGGGCCTGGTTAGGCCCAAGGCCACGGGGGGATGGGCAGTCTCAGATCTGGCCAGCTGAGACTAGCCTAGCAGTGGGGGGGGAAGGAGGAGCCCTGGGGGTTTTGGGTGCACCCTCAGGTAGGGATGGGATTTCTCTGGGTCTGTTTTGGGTTCTCTCTCTTGTCACTGTATTTCTAGTTCTCTGCACGCACTCACTGTTCTATTTAAACTTTCCATCACTTTTGCAATCTGTCTGAGTCGTTATTTCTGCGCGTGGTAGGGAGGGGGTCTGCCCCAACCCGTTACAGTAGGGAAGCAGGGCAGCATGGATGGGGGAGCAGGCAGGTGTGGGTGGGGAAGGAGGGAGGCATGGGTAGGGAAGCAGGGCAGCATGGATAGGGGAGCAGGGAGGTGTGGGTGGGGAAGGAGGGAGGCATGGGTGGGAGCACTGAGGCCTGGATTTTGGCCTGGTTGGGGGGAAGGTTTTGGAACCTAGTGAGGTTTTGGGAAAGCCCAGGTGGAGAACTGGGCTGAGGCTGAATATGAATTTGTGTATTTTGTATATATATGTGAACACAATTTTCATTTAAATTTCTGATTCTGTGGAGTGTTTTCATTTTACTCCTTTGGAGGGGGTGCATAAACCAGCTTTCTTTCTGCTCAAACCAAGCCCCCCTGATATTCAAACAGAAAATAATTTGGTTTTAGGTGGTGTTTCTGAATTTCTGTACATTGGTGGCCTGCTGCAAAGCCAGCCAGTTGTTCAAGTCTGCAGTGTAAGATCTGTGGTGTTGTGCACCACGAGGTCTGGGTGAAGTGTGGCACAAGCAAATAATGCCACCCCAGAGCTGACCAAGTCCTGAGCCCTGAAGAAATATGGTTAGTGCTATTCAAAATGTGGCCTGTCAGATGTGCAGCTGGTCTTACAAGTGTGACACTAGCTATGTCCTCTCAAATCCCGAACTCCAAAAGTGTCTGCTCAATACTTTGAACGTAAATCTGTAATCTTACACACACAAAAAAGCCACTGGAATAATTACTTTGGGCATCCATTTTTAGATGGAATGGGATGGAACTTTGCTTTCTGGTTTGGGAGCGTGCTCCTGAAGAAAGAAATTCATAGATTACCCGGCTGGAAGGGACCTCAAGGATCATCTAGTCAGAGGATCACAGAATCAGTAAGGTTGGAAGAGACCTCAGAGATCATGAAGTCCAACCTGTCACCCAACAGCTCATGACTAACTAAACCATGGCACCAAATGCCACGTCCAATCCCCTCTTGAACACCTCCAGGGACGGTGACTCCACCACCTCCCTGGGCAGCATATTCCAATGGCAAATTACTCTTTCTGTGAAGAACTTTCTCCTCAGCTCAAGCCTAAACTTCCCCTGACACAGATTGGGACTGTGTCCTCTTGTTCTGCTGCTGGTAGTCCAACCTTTCAGGGTAGGAATATAGTTTAAATGAGCAGGCTCAGCACCCTGTTAAGCTGGGCCTCGAAACTGTCTAATGTATGGAAATCCACCACCTCCCTTGGGAGTTTATTCCAATGTTTAATAATTTGAATGGTGATTTTTTTTTCCTAGCATCCAGTTTGAATCTCCCCCTTAGGAACTGGAGAAGAGGAGACTCAGGGGTGACCTTATTGCTGTCTACAACTACCTGAAGGGGGGTTGTAGACAGGCAGAAGTTGGTCTCTTCTTCCAGGCAGCCAGCACCAGAACAAGAGGACACAGTCTCAGGCTGTGCCAGGGGAGGTTCAGGCTGGAGGTCAGGAGGAAGTTTTACACAGAGAGAGTGATTGCCCATTGGAATGGGCTGCCTGGGGAGGTGGTGGAATCGCCATCACTGGAGGTGTTCAGGAGGAAACTTGACAGGGTGCTTGGTTGCATGGTTTAGTTGATTGGGTGGTTTTGGATGATAGGTTGGACGCGATGATCTTGAGGGTCTCTTCCAACCTGGTCTGGTCTATTCTATTCTATTCTATTCTATTCTATTCTATTCTATTCTATTCTATTCTATTTTCTATTCCATTCTATTCTATTCTATTCATAATGGCTTATGTTTCCTTAGTCCAAGCTGGAAATGGTGATTATTTTCCTTCCAAATGGCTGTTAAAGTTTTCTCACAATGCCACAGTCAAGATTTCCTGTTTAGCTGTCATGACCACGAAGTGTTTATTAATTTTTGAGTATGTATTAATGGGGGGTTCAGTTTATAAGCTTTTATATTACTACAGTACATGACAATTTAGACATTAGATTCTTAAATGAAAAGAAGTATAAAAGTGAATATCAGTGTATGCTTCTCAAAGCATTGCTTACACGAAATGTCTTGAACATGAGTATCTAACAGGCTGGGGTTTTGTTTTTTGTTGTTTCATTGCTAAAAAAAAACCTGGTCCTTTGTAGAATAAATTTATTTCAAACTCTTTAGCAGGAATAACACCAGAGGTAAAAAATGACAAGAGGAATTATGGGCTAAAGATAAGTCAAGCAAATAGCCAAGCACAAAATCCCCTTTATCAAGGGAAATGGTGCCAGAGTCAAATTAGATTGCTCATTCTTAAGGCCAGGAGTCACATCATCATCATCATCATCTCCCAGTACTTTCAAGCATGTTCTCGACACCTGATGAGCTTCCTGAAGGCCAGCTTGAAATCTTCATTAAAGCTAGTGTACAGCAAAGGGTTGATAAGGGAGTTGACATATCCAAGCCAGGTCAAGAAGTCTGCTACTTCTGGGGAGACAGTACAAACATGGAGGCCCACGAGCAACTCCTTGATGAAAAAGGGCAACCACGACAAAATGAAAGCACCTAGAATCAGCCCCAGGATACGAGCAGCCTTTCGTTCCCGCGTCGTGGAGATCTGCTGCCGGTCGCCGGCCGGGTCCAGGTCATTCTCAAAAGGAGGGATCCTCACGGAGGCATTGATTTTATCAAACTCCGTGGTCGGGTCAGATGTGGAGAAGTCCGAGACACAGAAAGTCTGTGTGAGCTTGCAGCTGGCGAAGGAGTTTTGGCTGTCGGTGCTCCTGTTGCTGAGGTGGCGGCTTGACCCCCGCTTTTGGTAAAGGCTCTTTGCAGCGTGGTAGATTCTGTAGTACAGGATCAGGATCAAAGTCAAGGGGATGTAAAACGCCCCGAAAGTGGAGTAGACGGTGTAGATGACATGATCGTGCTGAATGCGGCACTCGCTGGGAATGCTGACGCTGTGGTGACTCCTCCAAAACAAAGGGGGCATGGAGATGAAAATGGAGATAGTCCAGACGGTGACGATCATCAGCCCAGCCCTTTTAGCCGTTCTTTTCCTGGCATACTCAATCGCGTCTGTGATCGCCCAGTACCTGTCCAGAGCAATGACGCACAGGTGCAGGATGGAGCACGTGCAGCAGGTCATGTCGACGCTGAGCCAGATCTCGCAGATGAAGTATCCCAAAGTCCATTTGTCTATCATTATGTAAGTGATGCTCAAGGGCATGACGAGAACGGCCACGAGGAGATCTGTCACAGCCAGTGAGCATATTAAATAGTTTGCTGGCTGGTGGAGCTTCTTGGTTGTGGAGATTGCTGCGATGACAGCAGAATTCAGCAGCATAGTCAGGGTTGTGATGGTGGCCAAGGTCAGGGTAACCAGCATCTTCTCAGTCACTGTTTTTGGCTTCGCAGCCACGTTGGCTTCGGCGGTGCAGTTTGTGAAATTCATTTTCCCCTCCAGGATGCACAGTGCGGAGGGGAAGGGGGGAAAGGCAAAAAAAAGAAGCTGCTTCAGGTAAGAAAAGTTCCAGGTTCAAAAGTCACCCATTTCAAAGAGGGAAAGAGATGCCCCAGGTGGAATTTTTGTATTTTATAGTCCCATATTCAGCATAGTAGCAAAAAAGCTTCCAGGCTTCCTCCTATTCATTGTCTTCCTAGAAGATAAAAACACATCTGTTAGTGAACCTAGAAAAGCCCTAGGTTTTGGCAAGAAGTCCAATGTTTCTAATATTACCACCTCAAATAAAAACTTTGATCTGGTTTTCCTTCTCTTCTTCTCTCCTGCCTTTTCTCCCCCTTCTTCTCTGCATTCATAGTTCACTGCTTTTTCTTCTCCAAAGGGCACTTTGGGCCAGATTTCCTGCTGATGTTAAATGGCTATGTCTCCTTTGGTTTTGGAGATCTCACTGAAAGTGGAAGGCTGGACTAAGGGACTTCCAGAGGTAATTTCCAACGAACATTTTGATGATCTCTGAACTACTGATACTAGGAGCTGGTTCTTTTCCAGCTTGTTAAATGGGCTCCAGCAGATGAAGAGCTGAGGAAATTTGCCTTTTCATTTTAATTGCTACATAAGAGGGATAAACTGCTCTGTATGTGCTTTTTCCACAGGTGATCCTCTGGGAAAAAAGTAACAGAGCAGCCTATCTCAGCAAAGGCATGGCAGCACTTCACAGCTTCCTATTCAGCTTTTTAAGCATCCATGTCTTTATTAATATCTTGGAAAAAGTACTTTAAAATTACTCAGGTTACCTTTAAGATGCGGCTTTCAAACAATGTTTAAGGCTTTATGGCAAAGGCTTGGTTTTACACAGCACATCAGCAAGGCTAGGAGCTTATATATAGCTTTAATTATTCCTGACATTCCAAATATCCCACTGTGTGTGTCTTTAGAGGAGACAGACAAAAAGTGTTTGCCTTTGCTTTGAGATTTCTGTCACTTTGTGCTCCCTGTTGGAATGGAATGGAATAGAATGGAGTGGAATGGAATGGAATGGAATGGAATGGAATGGAATGGAATGGAATGGAATGGAATGGAATGGAATAGAATGGAATAATGGAATGGAATAGAATAGAATAGAATAGAATAGAATAGAATAGAATAGAATAGAATAGAATAGAATAGAATGGAATGCAATTAACGAGGTTGGAAAAGACCTTTGAGATCATCGAGTCCAACCTATCATCCACACTATCTAGCCAACTAAACCACGGCACCAAGCACTCCAGCTGTTAGCCAGTCCATTATGATGCAAGTTATCAACAATAACTAAACAAAAGAGGTTTAATGTTCTTTCAGGAGTTCATTTCCCCTTTTCCAACATTCTAAATGCTGACCAAAGCCAGAGCTGGCAGTCTGTGACATGCAACTTAGGATACCCTCTGGGGTCTTGCTTTCTAACGTGTAATTTATCTTGGCATAAAGGATGAAGAAAGCGGAAAGCTTGAATCCTTTTCCATTAAAATAACCAGAAAGATTTCTTCCCCTGGCTTCACTTATTGAAGAATAAGGAGTCCTCTAGGCTAGTTCGACTGGTTGCCTCCACAGGCAAGGGATTGGGATAGAGACTGTCAGAAATACACTTGTCCCCTCTCAAGACAAGTCTTGAAGGCAGATGGTGTGAATTACATCCTGTAAATGCTGATCTTTCTCTAATTTGGTCACAAGTGGCTCCTCCACAGTTGCATTTAGAATACATGTCTGATTTTTAGATGGCTAAATTTGAGAGGTAAAACCCATTCTCACTGGCACCAGAGGGACTTCGATTGGGCTCTGAGAGAGAGGTTGCACTTGCAAGCTAATGAGGAAATAAGAATTTGAATGAAGAATGATGAACTTAAAGCCAGTCAGCTGCTGGAAGTTGCCATTCTACACTCTGTGTACATATGCTCTCATTCAGAAATTGGAGTACCATCCTCTGAATGAGCTGAATCAAAAATAGAAACTTCAGGAAAAAACCTGTTCCTTGCAGAGAGGTCCCAGGAAAGCAGGTCTGTATCACTGTAAACTGTGGGTTTGCAAAATGTGAGCTTGGAATTCAACCCATGGGGCCGCAGAAACCCTCCTTCCTCTCCCCCTCAGACCACACTCTGCTCTTCAGAAACTGCTTTAAAGTATCAGTAGCCTTGGAGAAAATATCAGGCCTGATTATTAAGAGTGGATTTGACAAACCAGATGCAAATTCATCCATCAGTCTTCAGACTGTTCCTGCACTGGTAATGCTGATTTCATTGTTTAGGCTTAAAGCCGAAACTTTGGCTCAAATCTTCTTCATATTAGTTTGCACCCTGACAGGCAGAGGTTGGTCTCTTCTCCCAGGCAACCAGCACCAGAACAAGAGGACACAGTCTCAGGCTGCACTAGGGGAGGTTTAGGCTGGAGGAGGAAGTTTTACACAGAGAGACTGATTGTCCATTGGAATGTGCTGCCTGGGGAGGTGGTGGAGTCACCATCACTGGAGGTGTTCAGGGGGAGACTTGTTAGGGTGCTTGGTTGCATGGTTTAGTTGATTAGGTGGTTTTGGATGATAGGTTGGACTCATTGATCTCAAAGGTCTTTTCCAACCTGGTCTGGTCTATTCTATTCTACTCTACTCTACTCCACTCTACTCTACTCTACTCTACTCTACTCTACTCTATTCTGACACTTTGACCAAAGCATAAAGCTCTCTGCACTCCTGGACCCTGGACCACAAGCAACTGCAGTCCATATGCTTTCCTCACCATCACTGCTTAGCCTGTGCTCCCAGTCCACAAGCACACTCAAAGGTACTGGCAGACACCCTGGGATTCACATGCCCCCCACAGCTACCTAATGATGTGGCTCACAAACAAGAGAGCTCCTGCTGCTTCTAGATGTACACAGCATGCTTTTTCCCCCCTGCTTGTTCTTCAGTTCTCTGGGAGCTCTCTGGAAGTTTCATGGCCTCACCATTTCTCCCCATTCTGGGTGGTCCCTGCTATATTCTCTGCTGAGTACTGCCTACATGCATCTTTAATCCAGTGGGATCTGAATTGCTGTGATTCTCTCCCCAAGTGGCCTTTCACAGCAATGTAGCTCTAGAAAGATACTTTCTGAGCTTTACCTACTCTCTGCACTCTGAAAATACAAATAATTTCTTTCCCTTATCTTTAAACAAAACCTATCACTATTTATCATGCACTAGGTCTCTATTAGGACAATGGATGCTGCTCAGGATATCAGGTAGTGATAGGACTAGGGGGAATAGAATGAAACTGGAGGTGGGGAGATTCAGGCTGGATGTGAGGAGGAAGTTCATCACCATGAGAGTGGTGAAGCCCTGGAATGGGTTGACCAGGGAGGTGGTTGGAGCGCTGTCCCTGGTGGTGTTTAGGACCAGGCTGGCTGAGGCTCTGACCAGCCTGATGTAGTGTGGGGTGTCCCTGCCTATGGCAGGGGGGTTGGAACTAGCTGATCCTTGTGGTCCCTTCCAACCCTGACTGATACTATGATACTATGATCACACAGGGGAGTTTGGTTGACAAGTCTGGTCAGTGCCCAGCAAGGCCAGCATTCTCCTTGGAAAACCATTGCAATAACTGAATACAAGGAAAAATATAAACAAATATATGTAAAAAGATAAACAAAGCATCTTCCCTGCACAACACCAACCTGCAGGTACTTCAGACCAGGCAAAGCCATTGCTTCATGTCAAAACCCATGACTGAGGAGTATTGTGCTTTTAATTCCCATGATCCTTGGAGGAAATGAGCCTTCAGCAATTCAGACAACATAAATACCACGTACATATAGTAGAGCAACATTATTAAAGAAGTATATTTAAATGGTGAAATCTGGGGATGTCAGGCTAAAGGTTTCCTCTACAGCTCAAGTCTGTGCCTGTTTTCTTGTCTGGCCAGGGCACCTCAATGATTTGCTTCTCAGCTTCTGGAGTTGTCAGGCTAAAGGCTTCCTCTACAGCTTAGGTCTGTGCCAGTTTTCTTGTCTGGCCAGGGCACCTCAATGATTTGCTTCTCAGCTTCTGGAGTTCTCAGGCTAAAGGTTTCCTCTACAGCTTAGGTCTGTGCCAGTTTTCTTGTCTCGTCAGGGCACCTCAATGATTTGCTTCTCAGATGAGGATGGATGAAAAGCAGGGCTGGCATCACTGGGACAGGTACCAGTCCTGGGGCACTGGGGAATGAGCACAGGGACTCTGAGGCTTAGTCACACAGAATCACATAGAATTGCAGAATCACTATGTTTGGAAGAGACCTCAAAGATCATCAAGTCCAACCTGTCACCACAGACCTCATGATTAAACCATGGCACCAAGTGCCACATCCAATCTCCTCTTGAACATCTCCAGGGATGGTGACTCCACCACCTCCCTGGGCAGCACATTCCAATGGCGAATGACTCTCTCAGTGAAGAACTTTCTACTCACCTTGAGCCTAAACTTCCCCTGGTGCAGCTTGAGACTGTGTCCTCTTGTTCTGGTGCTGTTTGTTTGAGAGAAGAGACCAACCCCTTCCTGGCTACACCCACGGAAACACAGTACTGGGAAATTTGTAGTGTGTTAGGTCATTTATGACAAACTCCTGTAGAGAGACCAAGGATTCAGTAAAGGAGGAGTAACTCCTTGGTAACAAGGAGTATTTTACTATCTCTAGTCAATAGTAGCTGGCTCCCTTTATGTACTATTGCTATGTATAGCACTAGTAGCACCATAGTAACAGCCTGTGGTTTTATAAGTGAATTCTTGGAATGGACATTAATCACATATTTATCTTGTTTAAAGTACTCCCACTAAGAGCACTACCATGTTTATGTTTTGCAGCTGTATCCCTTCAGTCTGTCATTCATTTCACACAGAGTGAGTTTTACACACACACACAGAGACTAATCTTATTGATTTGGGTGGAAAAACTCATCCAGGTTCCTCCAAATGGGAATCTATCACGTTTCATATTAGCTGATTATTGGTAATGCATTGAGTGCTGTCTGGGAGGAGGAAAGGGGAAAGAGGATGATTAATTGTTCCTTAAAAGCAGCTGGACAGATTTAAGCCGTGAGATGGCAATGTTCCCGTCTGCTCCTATCAGATAATATCTTCCCTTTCTCAGCAGAGGACCACTGTGTAGCATAATACACTGAATTTCTGCTGATCAGACTCACACACACACACACCTCCACCCTACACACATCTTGGTCACTGAGCCTTTCACCATTTTATAATGTGGTGGGTTGAAAATTCCCCCCCAACATAAAATTGCCAGACTAGCTCAGTGGAAGCAAATGAAGCTGTATTTACAAGCAAAACTACAATCTGAAATGAAATGCAATGAGTATGTACAAAATATACAATATTTATATATATGTACAATTTATGAACAAGAAGCCCCCTGGATAAACCAGGGGGCTACTAATAGCTGCCCCCTCCCTGCTCCCTTCCCCTGTACATGATAGTTTATTACTTTTAAATGCTGTATTACTTTTAAATGCTCCCTTCCCCTGTACATGATAAAGGAGAGAGAAGAGCAGAGTTGTTTGCTAACGCTCAGCCACAACAAAGCAATGCAGCCAAGGTCAGCAAAGCCAGCAGAAGCCAGAGCTGGTATCTGCTAGAGCGAAGGAAGGGAAAGGAGAGAAAGTTAGTGTACACAACTAGCTTATGTTGGTAACAGCATCAGATTTAACACAGCTAAGTGCTGGGTTCTGCACATTGGCCACAACCCCATGCAGTGCTACAGGCTGGGGACAGAGTGGCTGGAGAGTGGCCAGGTAGAGAGGGACCTGGGGTACTGGTTGACAGCTAACTGAACATGAGCCAGCAGTGTGCCCAGGTAGCCAAGAAAGCCAATAGCATCCTGGCCTGTATCAGGAATAGTGTGGCCAGCAGGAGCAGGGAAGTCATTGTGCCCCTGTACTCAGCACTGGTTAGGCCACAGCTTGAGTCCTGTGTCCAATTCTGGGCCCCTCAGTTTAGGAAAGATGTTGACTTGCTGGAAGGTGCCCAGAGAAAGGCAACAAAGCTGGGGAGAGGTCTGGAGCACAACCCCTATGGCTAAGGGAGCTGGGGTTACTTAGCTTGGGGAACAGGAGGCTCAGTAATAAAACAAGAAACAACAGGTTCAAGCTTGAACATAGAAGATTTCACCTCAACATGAGGAGAAACTTCTTTAGAGTGAGGGTCACAGAGCCCTGGAACAGGCTGCCCAGAGAGGTTGTGGAGTCTACTTCTCTGGAGACATTCCAAACCCACCTGGACGCATTCCTGTGCAGACTACCCTAGGTGATCCTGCTTTGGCAGGAGGGTTGGACTCGATGGTGTCTTGCAGTCCCTTCCAACCTCTGAGGTGCTGTGATACTGTGATACAACACACTGACGTTCAAGCCTTTTGCTTCACATTTATTTTGCAAGATCTTGCAACTTTCTAGATCATCCTGCTAGAAGATGGACAAAGTCAACCTTCTTGGATTTCCTGGCTCCTTGATAGCTAACTGACAGAGATGAGTCCAAGAAGGACATTGAGACACTGGAACGTGTCCAGAGAAGGGCAACAAGGCTGGTGAGAGGCCTTGAGCACAAGCCCTATGAGGAGAGGCTGAGGGAGCTGGGATTGTTTAGCCTGGAGAAGAGGAGGCTCAGGGGTGACCTCATTGCTCTCTACAACTACCTGAAGGGGGATTGTAGCCAGGAGGGAGTTGGTCTCTTCTCTCAGGCAACCAGCACCAGAACAACAGGACACAGTCTCAAGCAGCACCAGGGGAAGTTTAGGCTCGAGGTGAGGAGGAAGTTCTTCACCAAGAGAGTCGTTCGCCATTGGAATGTGCTGCCCAGGGAGGTGGTGGAGTCACTGTCCCTAGAGGTGTTCAAGAGGGGATTGGACGTGGCACTTGGTGCCATGGTCTAGTCATGGGGTCTGTGGTGACAGGTTGGACTCAATGATCTTTGAGGTCTCTTCCAACCTTGGTGATTCGGTGATTCTGCGAAGTGGGATGGGCAGAATCACACCAACCTGTGGCAGGACTGTCAGACAATAAAAATCTTGCTGTCACGAGGCAGCTCATATTCACACTCACAACAGAAGAATTCTTATGTCAGTGGAATTGTAGGCAAAATCAAGGCAAGGTGGGTCAATGTTGCCTTACAGCAGCATAAACTGGGGCAGGACAATAAATGAAATGGCTGTTTCTGTGTGAGGTCTGAAGTTTTGTAAAAGCCTGCCTTTGAGAAATTCCTGGCTGCATTATGGGGCCTCAGACACAAGGATGTGACATTTTTTCTGCACAGACTGAATGAGGCCAAGAATGAAATGATATAGAGTAGAGTAGAGTAGAGTAGAATACAATAGAACAAACCAGGTTGGAAGAGACCTGCAAGATCATTGAGTCCAACCTATCCTCCAACACTATCTAATCAACTAACCCATGGCACCAAGCACCCAATCAAGCCTCCTCCTAAATACCTCCAGTGATGGCGACTCCACCACCTCCCTGGGCAGCACATTCCAATGGCCAATCTCTCTCTCTGTGAAGAATTTCTTCCTAACATCCATCCTAAACCTCCCGTGGGGCAGCTTGAGACTGTGTCCTCTTGTTCTGGTGCTGGTGGCCTGGGAGAAGAGACCAACCTCCACCTGGCTGCAACCTTCCTTCAGGTAGTTGTAGAGAGCAATAAGGTCTCCCTGAGCCTCCTCTTCTCCAGGTTAAGCAACCCCAGCTCCCTCAGCCTCTCCTCACAGGGCTTATGCTCCAGACCCCTCCCCAGCTTTGTTGCCCTTCTCTGGACGTGTTCCAGCAAGTCAACATCTTTCCTAAACTGAGATGAGGAAGTTTGTACAAACTGAGCTATGAATTTGACCTTCAAGTTAGATTTTCCTCATGCATAACGGTGAACCGAGCAGTGTGATGGAAAGCTCAGCATGAAGCAAAGCATGTGGAGGCAATAGCTGTTTGTGTATTTATGTCTGTGGGCATCTGACTAACACTCATACATGTGTTCACCTTGCCATAAATAACCAGAGCACAGTGTGTTGTAATGAAGGGCATAATGGCCTGCAGCCCAGTCTCCAGCATGTTTCTGCAATGAAGATTTCTAGGGCTGCAAGAAGCCCCCCTGCTTGGTCCTGACCAGAGGATGGGCTGAAGAAACAGCATGGGGGACACTGCTGGGCACAGGAGAAATCACTGGATGTGATGGAAACCAGCCAAGGCACTTGACAAAAGTCACAGATGGTGCTGGGGTTGGCAGGTGGCTGAGATGGACTTATGTGAGAAATGGTAAAAGTTCACACCTAAGTAGAAAGGAAGCACTGGGGGCTTTTTGGGAGCACAACCTTGCAAGGCCTACAGCACCCTGGGCACTACATCAATAATTGCATGTAAAGCTCAGTTTGACTACATAGCCATGTCAGATATACCAGAGTTGGTTGTTGCAAAACTGGGTCTGATGGGGAGGAGGTTATTTGGACAGGGTTGTCCCTCTGGGATGAGACTGGGATACAGAAAGAGAGGGTTAGGGCTGGAGAGAAGGTACAAGAAGATGGAGAAGGGATAACAAGAATAAAAAGAGGTACACATTGCTCACTCATTGCCAAAGTCAGGGCAATAACCCAACCTATTGCTCAGACCAGAGCAGCGAGTCAAACCTGCCACTGTGGCTGCAAGGCCCTAGGGGGATAGGTGCTTTTCCTCATGCTGGCTGACATGGGACCCAGGGGACAGAGAGGTATAGCACTTTCTTGGTTGCTTGCATGAGACCTGATGGCATTGGTAGCTACTTATGACCTTGTTGGGGTGATGAGGTGTGACTGTGCCCTCTAGCCTGTCCAAGAGTGAAAACAAGAGCACCTGAAGGCCAGTTCTCTGTGTGTGCACTCACTTTAGTGGCTCTGCATACTACCCACTGAAAATTAAATGCTACCTCTGGGGTTTGCAAAAGAATTAGAATTAACCAGGTTGGAAAAGACCTTTGAGATCATCAAGTCCAACCTATCATCCAACACCATCTAATCAACTAAACCATGGCACCAAGTGCCCCATCCAGTCTCCTCCTAAACACCTCCAGGGATGGTGACTCCACCACCTCCCTGGGCAGCACATTCCAACGGCTAATCACTCTTGCTGAGAATTTCTTCCTAACATCCAGCCTAAACTTCCCCTGACACAGCTTGAGACTGTGTCCTCTTGTTCTGGTGCTGGTTGCCTGGGAGAAGAGACCAACCCCCACCTGTCTACAACCTCCCTTCAGGTAGTTGTAGAGAGCAAGAAGGTCTGCCCTGAGCCTCCTCTTCTCCAGTCTAAGCAACCCCAGCTCCCTCAGCCTCTCCTCTCTAAAAGAGCAAGCTGCAAAGTGCTGTTTTAGCTCTCCTGTTTCTGCCTCTGGATCTGCTGTTTCGTTGCTCTCCAACTCCTTTGCTAAAGAACTCAAGAAGACCACCAGCATGACCGTGATGTTCCAACTCTCTCAGCATCAGAAAGTGAATCTCCTTCAACTTGTCAGGGTGGCTTAACCTCCTTTCCCAGTGGACACTGCCAGCCTGGAGGATTTAATTTCCGTTTGGAAGCCTGGGGGAAAACTGATGGGAGAGGTGAGTTGCTGACTGCCAAAAAGCCACAGTCCTATCAATACCTTCTTTCTGAAAGGGGCAAGAGTGGCTTTGGCTCAGGGTAAGGACAGGACTAAGATCCATCTTCCTCAGTATGCCACATCTCCTAGCCTTAATACAATCAAAATAGGAGGAACTCATATTTTCATGCTGAAATTGCTAGGGGCACTTTTCTCTAATAGAACTGATACAGCATGCAGCTTGCTACACACTCTTCCCAGACACTTCATAAATGCTTCTGTCACGTTGGCAACACTCAAGATATTTGAAAACAATTATACCCTCACCTGAGAAATCCAGCTATTAGAAACTGTACACTGTAAGTCAATACTTGATAGGGTGCTTGGTTGCAGGGTTTAGTTGATTAGATGGTGTTGGATGATGGGTTGGACATGATGATCTTAAAGGTCTCTTCCAACATGGTCTGGTCTATTCTATTCTATTCTATTCTATTCTATTCTATTCTATGCTACGCTACGCTACGCTACGCTACTTTACTCTACTCCTGAGTCTCCTGGAGAAGAGGAGACTCAGGGGTGACCTTATTGCTCTCTACAACTACCTGAAGGGAGGTTGTAGACAGGCAGGGGCTAGTCTCTTCTCCCAGGCAACCAGCACCAGAACAAGAGGACACAGTCTCAAACTGTGCCAGGAGAGGTTTACGCTGCAGGTTAGGAGGAAGTTTTACACAGAGAGAGTGATTGCCCATTGGAATGGGCTGCCTGAGGAGGTGGTGGAGTCACCATCACTGGAGATGTTCAGGAGGAGACTTAACAGGGTGCTTGGTTGCATGGTTTAGTTGATTAGGTGATGTTGGATGGTAGGTTGGACACGATGATCTTGAAGGTCTCTTCCAACCTGCTCCATTCCATTCCATTCCATTCCATTCCATTCCATTCCATTCCATTCCATTCCATTCCATTCCACTCCAGGCTGGGTTTGTTGGATTTATTTTCACCTGCTAAGGTACATTCTTAAGCCAAATTGATGCACACTCATTTTAAACTCCTTTAAGAATCTCCAGGATGAGTTTTGCTGTGGTATAACTGACTCGTTTGAATATCTACCCATTTGCCTAAGCCCTGGAAACCTGGGCCTGAATCCATTTGATCTGCAGTCAACAAAAGACCACAAGTTGCCAGGTTTGCAAAGCTATTTTTAAAGAAATCCATACAGGATCACACCTCAGAGGAAAGCTTTTCTGGTGTAGATCTTGGCACATGCAAATGAGAAACAACAATTAGTGACGCTCTTCAAACCATGCTTCCTCCCACAAGCAGTGGTATAATTATCATTCTGAGATGATTACTCATTTTTACCTACTTTCAATAAAAAAAACCTCAACCCTGTACATAAGCTCCTAAGATGCTGCTGAGCTGCAATCTGAGACAAAGTAGGACTCATAGTAGATTTCGTCTCATAAAATTCTCTGGGATGGTAAATGTCCAAGTTTTGAGCCACCAGCTGCCCAGGGCAAAAGGACAGAAAAGGTATTTCACCTCTTCCCAAGGGAGGAAATAAAAATTCCCCACACTGGATTGGAAGCTTAAAAGAACATCCTAGTTACAAATATATACCAAAGGCATTCAGGTGAAAGAAATACATTCACAAATGAGGCTCAGCTCTTCACCTGAGAACTACCTTCCAGGAACCTTCAGCCCACTCAGCCTCATCAGGCCCATGAGCAGCCAAACTGCCCCCCACCCCCACCCCAAACTAGTCCCAGACCTTCTGCAGGCTTCAACAGGCCCTGTGGCATAGCTGGAAATTCCCTTCCAGCCAAGGCCAGGAGAAAGCCTCTCCCCCACAAACCATAAAGGTAACAGTGCTCTTCCCAAAACAGAGAGAATAGAATAGAATAGGAATAGGAATAGGAATAGGAATAGGTTGGAAAAGACCTTTGAGATCATTGAGTCCAACCTATCATCCAACACCATCTAATCAATTAAACCATGGCACCAAGCACCCCATCCATTCTCTTCCTAAACACCTCCAGGGATGGTGACTCCACCACCTCCCTGGGCAGCAGATTCCAAAGGGCAACCTCTCTTTCTGGGAAGAACTTCCCAACATTCAATCTAAACCTCCCATGGCACGGCTTGAGACTGAGTCCTCTTGTTCTGTTGGTGGTTGCCTGGGAGAAGAGACCAACCCCCACCTGGCTACAACCCCTTTTCAGGTAGTTGTAGACAGCAACAAGGTCTCCCCTGAGCCTCCTCTTCTCCAGGCTAAGCAACCCCAGCTCCCTCAGCCTCTCCTCATAGGGCTTGTGCTCCAAACCCCTCCCCAGCTTTGCTACCCTTTTCTGGACATGTTCCAGCAAGTCAATATCTTTCCTAAAGTGAGGGGCCCAGAACTGGACACAGGACTCAAGGTGTGGCCTAACCAGTGCTGAGTACAGGGCAGAATGACCTCCCTGCTCCCTGTTTTGAGATCCCCTTCTTTGGCCATGCATCTTTACAAGATGCTGTGTTACCAACACTCCCTCTTCCACGCTTTTAACTGAATTCTGAAAGATGTTAATTTCTTTAACTTATGTGGATTCATAAGGTTGACCATTAGGGCACTGATGCCTGCTATGAAATTTTAAAGACTACAAACACAAAACCCTCTTCAGGAAAAGATTTGAAGTTTAGGCTCGAGGTGAGGAGAAAGTTCTTCACAGAGAGAGTTGTTAGCCATTGGAATAGGCTGCCCAGGGAGGTGGTGGAGTCACCATCCCTGGAGGTGTTCAAGAGGGGACTGGATGTGGCACTTGGTGCCATGGTTTAGTCATGAGGTCTGTGGTGACAGGTTGGACTTGATGATCTTTGAGGTCTCTTCCAACCTTGGTGATTCTGCGATTCAAAGGTCTGGTGACATATCCAAATCTCTTGTTGTGGAAAGGTAGTCTGTTCACAGGGAAGACGACACTTGCCCTGGGTGTTTTGCTGCTGCAGTACCCACTGCTGCGTTTGGCTGTCTTGCTCTGCACTTCCCTTTTGTTCTGCTGAATGGTTCAGCAAGCAGCACAGGCAGGCACAAAACAAAAGAGCGCAGATGCTGAGTATTGGAGGATCCTGGGGCCCTCCATAATCCTTCCTCCCACTGCTCAAACTTCCATTCAGACTATTTATTCATTGACTGTATGACTAAGACCTGAAATGAGATAAAATACAGGTGGGAGGACAGCTTGGATAATGAGATATCATGTCAGACATTGGCAGCTAAACTCTGCAATCCCTGGGTGTAATTCATAAGGGGGGAGGGCAAAGGAGTGTGCCACTTACAGCCCTCCTTAGAAGAACGATTCTGGAGATGAAGCTGGGCTGATGGATGGTGCAGGAACAGACATTGATGAAGCTGGTTAGTAAGGTTTAACAGCCATGTGAAGCCCCACAATGTTTGCTCTCCCAGTGGCATGTGAACGGTCCTGAGCAGGCAAGTCCATCCCAAGTGCAGGGTCTGCCTGTAGCCACATCACTTGGTCAGCCAGGGAGCAGCTAAGATGCAGCTCCAACCACAACAAGTCCCAGCAACATTTCCTCAAAGCAAAATAAACCACAGGCACATTTGCCTTCAAAGGAAACAAGCTGGTAGTGATAGGACTAGGGGGAATGGAATGAAGCTGGAGGTGGGGAGATTCAGGCTGGATGTGAGGAGGAAGTTCTTCACCATGAGAGTGGTGAAGCCCTGGAATGGGTTGTCCAGGAGGTGGTTGAGGCCCAGTCCCTGGGGGTGTTTAAGCCCAGGCTGGCTGAGGCTCTGGCCAGCCTGATGTAGTGTGGGGTGTCCCTGCCCATGGCAGGGGGGTTGGAACTAGATGATCCTTGTGGTCCCTTCCAACCCTGACTGATACTATGATACTATGGTGATTCTACATGTAGAGGCCATGCTGTCATGACATTGGAAGACTGGGGCTGAAGAGATCCATGTTTCTTAGCTGGGAATGGCATATGACAGCATCTTGGAGCTTCAAGGAAAAAGGGAATCACACAACAAGGTGCTGGAGGACTTGGGAGAAGTCTGCTCCATTATCTCCTGAAAAAAAAATGTTCTTGCATTAAGAAATTAGATGCAGGGACAAAATGCTTCAGTGTGCCCTTGGTCACTAACCAAGTTTAATCTAAGTAAGAAATCATTGTTTCCCTATTGGTTTTTTAAAAAGAAAACATTGATTTCTCCAGAGGCTGCAGTCTCGTGGAGAATGGAAGAACCATCCACAGAGCTTCAGGAAAGGTATTGGGTAAAACAATGTGAGTTATTTTGGAAGGCCAGGAGCCTTTGGACTAATGCAACACTTCTTGTGTTGTAACTAGAAACAAAATGGCCTTGCTGTGATGCTCCTCTCCCATCAAAATTGTCAAGTGGCTGTATCATAGTATCAGTCAGGGTTGAAAGGGACCACAAGGATCATCTAGTTCCAACCCCCCTGCCATGGGCAGGGACACCCCACACTACATCAGCCTGGCCAGAGCCTCATCCAGCCTGGGCTTAAACACCTCCAGGGACAGGGCCCCAACCACCTCCCTGGACAACGCATTCCAGGGCTTCACCACTCTCATGGGGAAGAAATAGAGACCACTTAGCTGCAGCAAAATCCTGTGTGGGAACAGTATGTTTTAATTTTTAAAAAATATCTTTCTTTAGAAATAAATCTGTTTCATTTGCCAACCATCAGAGCACCTCACTGGAACGTTTTAAAACCTCCCCTGAAAAGTAAGAGGACTATGTCTACAGAATACAGAATTAACCAGGCTGGAAAAGACCTTTGAGGTCATTAACCTATCACCCAACACCATCTAATCAACTAAACCACGGCACTAAGTGCCTCATCCAGTCTCTTTTTAATCACCTCCAGTGATGGTGACTCCATCACCTCTCTGGGCAGCACATTCCAAAGGCCAAACACTCTTCCTGAGAAGAGGCCTATATCTCCCCTGGCACAGCTTAAGACTGTGTCCTCTTGTTCTGGTGCTGGTTGCCTGGGAGAAGAGACCAACCCCCACCTGGCTACAACCTCCCTTCAGGTAGTTGTAGATAGCAATAAGGTCACCCCTGAGTCTCCTCTTCTCCAGGCTAAGCAACCCCAGCTCCCTCAGTCTCTCCTCATAGGGCTTCTGCCCCAATCCCCTCCCCAGCTTTGTTGCCCTTCTCTGGACTTGTTCCAGCAAGTCAACATCCTTCTTAAACTGAGGGGCCCAGAACTGGACACAGGACTCGAGGTGTGGCCTAACCAGTGCAGTGTACAGGGGCAGAATGACCTCCCTGCTCCTGCTGGCCACACTGTTCCTGATACAGGCCAGGATGCTATTGGCCTTTTTGGCCACATGGGCATACTGCAGGCTCATGTTCAGCCTACTGTCAACCAGTACCCCAGGTCCCTCTCTGCCTGGCTGCTCTCCAGCCACTCTGACCCCAGCCTGTAGTGCTGCATGGGGTTGTTGTGGCCAATGTGCAGAGCCCAGCACTCAGATGTCCAATGTAACTAGGAAATGTTGCTGAAGGAACAGTTGGGTTTTCCCACCAGCTGAGTACCCATATTTTTACTCTCATGGAGTGGAAGATCCCAACACCATTTGAAAGCCTCACACTTCTCATCCTGCACACAGGCCCTGCAGGAGGCACAGCCCAATCCCTCACTCATTATCACTTCACAGCAAGCAAAGGCAGCTTTCAAGTGGAAGATAATATAAAAACAATGGGATGGACTTGTCCTGCAGCCCCTGATGCCTGAATGAATGCTGAGTCAGCACTCAAAATTCAACAACACTACAAGCTGCCCATGAACTAGGCTTATCTCTGGGTATGTGCCTGGAATCCTTCTTTATTGTTTTACCACCTAAAGGGAACCTCAGCAGGGAACCTCATAGGAAAGACTCATTCTCTATGGTGAACAGTTATTGTCCTGCCACCTTTCCTGTGTCACTTGTGGTTTTAAAGACTTCTGTTTTCATTGGTCAGATACTCAGTCATCTCTCTCCTTCCTGAAGAGCCTGAGCCTGCTCACTCATTCCTCTAATGAAAACCTGTGCTGCTGTTCCTCATACAGAGGAAAAAAAGCTCATTACATAGGTGCCATATGATTAAAGATGCTTAGGTCACTTAACTCCTACAACAAAGAAAACCCTGGTCCATCAAATCCCTAAGTCATGCAAAACCAGTGAAGCACTCTCTCCTGGGTGCATAAACCCTTTCTGAGTATGAGACTGAAGCTCCTAAATTAATTAGCTACTTCAGTGGGTTTTGTTTGTTTGTCTTCAGAAATATTCTGAGGCTTGGAGCCCTGCCCTGTAGCACAGGATGAGTGGCAGGGTCAGGAAATTGCTGACAGAAACCTACTGCACCACAATCTGCTATGAGTTTCATTGCTCTGTGTGTAATCCACTAACCAGGAAAGGAAGCATCTGCTTTTCAAGGTCTCCCAAATGCATAGAGGGAAAGACAGACCCCTGTAATAAAAATCTGCCCTGAATTCTCACCTGTGAATGCCTTTTACAGCTCAATGCCTCATCTGGCTGCTTAGAGACACAGCAAAGACACACAAATATTTACCAACCAGTATCATTTATTCAGGTCTGGGGAAATGGTTCTGTTTGTGTTTATATGGAGACTATCACTTTACAGGAGCTGAATGTCACTGTACACACATTGTTTTTCAAGTCAATATTTGTTTCTTGCTGCTATTCTGTGCCTGGAGGCTGGTGTTGGTGGGGTTTATCTAATCTTCACATGACTTGGTTCTGTACACAACTGCTCTGCAATTCATGAAGGCCCCAAAATGAACAAAATTTGACAGACTGAAATTCAATAGTGTATTAAGGACTTTCAAGCTTTGAAATCAATGGAAATATTTCCACTCTGAGCAGAAGATTTCAGAGTAAGCCTTAGTGAATATATGCCAAGTTTCTTGCTAATAGAATAAAGCAGATGAGTCATGCCATGGCTCTAGACTTGCTCTGAACAGAGGATTCTGTATGACAGAACAAATAGTCTTACTGTAACAGAAGGTGCTGTGGGTTCTTACATTGAAAATTGTCTTGAGTTGGGGAAAAGCACTGGACTGGTGGTGAGACACTGGTGCTGGGGACTGTGAGTGTGGGATTTCCATCTGGTCAGGGTTCTTGCTGCAAGCACAGTACACATGAATTGCTGACAGCCCACGTGGTGTACAGCACCCTAATGGTCAAGGACAGATTCCTGTTCAGTATGAGAAAACACAGCTTGCACAGGTCCTGGGTGGAAATCCTGCTGATGAAGAAACATTCAGTTATTTGATGGGCTGAACTCTGACCTCTGTGGTGGCCTGATGCACCTTTAGTTTGCACCATGAAGCCAAAGGATTCTGCATTACGTTTATGATGCCATGAGAATAGAACAGAGTCAACCAGGCTGGAAGAGACCTCTGAGATCAAGTCCAATCTATCACCCAACACCATCTAATTAACTAAACCATGGCACCAAGCACCCCATCCAGTCTCTTCCTAAACACCTCCAGGGATGGTGACTCCACCACCTCCCTGGGCAGCACATTCCAATGGCCAATCTCTCTTTCTGTGAAGAACTTCTTCCTAACACCCAGCCTAAACCTCCCCTGGTGCAGCTTGAGACTGCATGCTCTTGTTCTGGTGCTGGCTGCCTGGGAGAAGAGACCAACCTCTACCTGGCTATAACCTCCCTTCAGGTAGTTGTAGAGAGCAATAAGGTCTCTTCTGAGCCTCCTCTTCTCCAGGCTAAGCAACCCCAGCTCCTTCAGCCGCTGAACTGAAATCATGCAACCATCACAGTTCTTAGGGGCTTGGGCCCTGGGCTTCACTTTGAACTAAAATCTCAATCTAACCTTGGTCATTTGCTCTGAAAAAAATTACATGAAAAAGAATGACTGCATTTATGTCTGGAGATTTGCTGTTGGTAGTGGAAGCCATGGGAACCATTAGCTCAATGCCAGACACTCTCTAAGCTGACAGCACATACGGACAATTTTTTGGTCACCCACATGATACAGCCACTGTTCACAGAACCACAAGGTGTTTAGGGGTGGAAGTGACCTCAAAAGATCATCCAGTCCAACACCCCTGCCAGAGCAGGATCACCTGGTGTGAGGAGGAGGTTCTTCACCATGAGAGTGGTGAGACCCTGGAATGGGTTGTCCAGGGAGGTGGTCGAGGCCCCGTCCCTGGGGGTGTTTAAGAGCAGGCTGGATGAGGCTCTGTCCAGCCTGATCTAGTGTGGGGTTTCCCTGCCCATGGCAGGGGGGTTGGAACTAGATGATCCTTGTGGTCCCTTCCAACCCTGAATGAAACTATGAAACTATGAAACCTGCACCAGATCAAACAGGAGTACTTGCAGAAGGGTTTTCACAATCTCCAGAGAGGGAGACTCCACAACCCCTTGGGGCAGCCTGTTCCAGTGTTTTGTCACTCTCACAGGAAAAAAAGTGTCCTCATGTTGCCATAGGACTACCTAGTACAGCACACCTGCAGTACTGTGTAAAGGGCTGGAGCCCTCAATATAGGGCAGACAGACCTGATGGAGAGAGTGCAGAGGAGGGCCACAAAACTGATCAGGGGGTTGGTGCATCTCTACTATGAGGACAGGCTGAGGGAGCTGGGGCTGTTCAGCCTGGAGAAGAGGAGGCTCTGGGGAGACCTAATAGCAGCCTTCCAGTACCTGAAGGGGGTCTACAGGAAGGATGGAGAGACTGTTTACAAGGGCCTGCAGTGACAGGACAAGGGGCAATGGCTTCAAACTAGAGAAGGGCAGATTTAGATTGGATATCAGGAACAAGTTCTTCACTATGAGGGTGGTGGAACAGATTGCAGGGAGGTGGTTGAAACCCCTTCCCTGGAGATATTCAAGGTGAGGCTCAACAAGGCCCCAGAAAACCTGATCTAGTTGGGGATATCCCTGATGACTACAGGGAGGTCAGACTAGGTGACCTTTGAAGTCCTTTTTGACCTGGACCATTCTATGATTCTGTGTTTTTGCACTGCTAGGCTATGGCCAAAATCACAGCATGCAGTGCAAGGAAGCACTTCCCCGCACAGTGAGTGCAGGGAAGGCTGTAGTGACAGCTGTCCACTGTAATGCAGGGCTAAATCCTTCATCCAAGCCCAAACAAGGGCTGCAAAACACAGAGCTGATGCACCTACACTCAGCTTGTGGGCATTCCACTAACTGCTCTCCATTTACCATGGTCATCTTTTCTTTCCACGCTCCTGCATTCACTTTGTTCCCTTTCATGGCTTGGCTGCAAAGTGGACAAGAAACAGTCACAAATTATGCCTGCCATCTAAGGCTAGCTACAGGACATGCTCTCATGATGATTGCAAGTTACAGGTTATACTAAGTAAGCATTTAAAAGCATTTCATATTAATTACAGTCAATTAATGTGAACAAAAAAGCAGCTACCAGGGGTGCAGCAGCATGATTTATATTAATTGAAAGGCACAAGTAGGATTCCTGCTTTCTCGTTGAGAAGCTATGGACATGTCTTGGGGAGCAGGGCTCTCATTTGCCCAATGCTGGGATATGATTCCATTAATCTGAACCAGGTGAGAACAGCCACCACCCAAATAAATGTGCTATGGGATGCTTTCCATGCCACTGTGCTCAGACACTGAAAGTTCTTTGGAAATAACTGAGATGAGATTGTTTTGTCTCCTTGATGGGCACCAGCAGTGCCAGACTTGCAATACATCAGCTACATGCACTCCTATTTCCCTCAGAATCCCAGAATCAGGCAGGTTGGAAGAGACCTCCAAGAACATCAAGCCCAATCAATCACCCAACCCTATCTACTCAAGTAGGCCATGGCACTAAGTGCCTCATCCAGTCTCTTCTTAAACATCACCAGGTACTTTGACCCCATCACCTCCCTGGGCAGCTCACTCCAATGGCCAATCTCAGTTTCTGTGAAGAACTTCTAAGGGCAAGACTAAACTTTCCCCTGCACAGCTTGAGACTGTGTCCTCTTGTTCTGTTGCTGGTTGCCTAGGGGAAGACCCCAATCCCCACCTGGCTACAGCCTCCCCAGCTCCCTCAGCCTCTCCTCACAGCGCTTGTGTTCCATTCCTGCCTGGCAGAGCAGGGAGAGACAAATGTAGGTTTGCAATATCTGTCAGAACAGAGAAAGTGAGAAGAGATACATTCTGTTTCAGAAATAATTTGTGCTTTCAAAGCCTAGTTGCTGCTGTTCATCATCCTGGGCTTTGATATTACCAAGCAGCACTCCACAAGGCAGCTCTGCTAATTTGTGCTGGAGATGGCATCCACAGACACGCTTCAGAAAAGGGACCTCTGGGCTGGTAGGGGTCATCACAGTACATTAGAGGTTGGAAGGGACCTCCAGAGATCAAATCCAACTCCCCTGCCACAGCACCATCACTTAGGGTAGTCTGCACAGGAATGCATCCAGGTGGGTTTGGAAAGTCTCCAGAGAAGGAGACTCCACAACCTCTCTAGACAGCATGTTCCAGTGCTCTGTGACCCTCACTGTAAAGAAGTTTCTCCTCATGTTGAAGCAAAACCTTCTATATTCAAGCTTGTACCTGTTGTTCCTTGTCTTATTACTGTGCACCACTGAGGGAGCTTGGACCCCTCCACTTGACATCCACCCCTCAGATATTAATAGACATTGATCAGATCCCCTCTCAGTCTTAAGGCTAAACAGCCACAGTCTCTCTTCACAGGAAAGATGTTCATGTCCCCTAATCATCTTCATGGCTCTCTGTTGGATTCTCTCCAGCAGGTCTCTGTCTCATTTGACCTGAGAAACCCAAAATAGGACACAGTATTCCAGGTGTGGTCTCACCAGGGCAGAGTAGAGGGGAAGAAGAACCTCCCTAGACCTGCTGCACACACTTCTCTTGATGCACCCCAGGATCCCATTGGCTCTCTTGGCCACTAGGGCACACTGTCCCATGCAGAACTTGCTGTCCACCAGCACTCCAAGGTCTTTCTCCATGGAGCTGCTTTCCAGCAGGGCAGCCCCTAACCTGTACTGGTGCCTGCTGTTATTCCTCCACAGATGCAGGACCCTGCACTTGTTCTTACTGAACTCTAGGAGGTTTGAGCTGTGTGGAGATGGCTTCCTAATGGAAAATTTTGCCTCCCCTACAAACAAACACACACAAAGGAGGTACATGGCAAGATAAAAGGCAACTTGATCCTTTGAAAGTCACATCAGACTTTAACATTGGTAAGAGAACTTGTCAGGGCACTAGGAATTTACTTCAGTGTTTCCACTACCTACACTTCAGACAAAGACTAACTTTTGCTGAGCAACAGGAGTGAAATAGCCAAACCCTTTCACAAATGCAGTGGGATTTTAAATGGTTCTTACACCAGTAATCTTTAGTCACTCTTGAATTTCATCTAAGTATTTAATTTCTTATGTCACTAAACAGAAGACCTTATTCTCAAGATAAGGCAGCTTCAAATCCACAATCCAGAGCTACTAGATCAGCTTTTGATTTCTTTGTACAGTAAGTAAATAAACATGCCCTTAAAGATGCTGACTTGGTCTAGTGGAAGGTGTCCTTGCCCATGGCAAGGGGGTTAAAACTAGATCCTACAATCACCAGAGTTGGAAGTGGCCTCTATAGGTCATCTAGTTTAACCCTCCTCCCTTCCCACCCCCCCCCCCCCACCAGCCTTCATCTTCCCAAAGCAGCTCCTGCTCCCTGTCCACCTGCCCTGTCCCCTGCCTCAACAGCTCCTGCTCCACCACCACCATTTTTGCACCCATCCCAGAGCCAGGGGCAAGATCTTCAACCAACCAAGATACCACACAGAGGAGCTCAGCCCCAGGAAGGAGGCCCAGCCAGCACCCGTGGATGATATTGGAGTAGTCATCAATTCTGGTCCTAACAACCGGGGGGCCACCAGGCCCCCCGGCCTTTGTTGTCACCACCACCATCACCCAGTGATGTGCACCATGGGTACTCACCAGTGATGAGAGGAGGATCCTCCAGCCCAAATGGGCTCAGCTTAGGGCTTCTGGCTTTCCTGGGGGGGATTAAATAGGGCAGTGGGTGGGGAGGGCAAAGTGACCACACCTGGGGTGGGAGGAGGCTCCAACAGACTTCCAACCCCCCTGCCACAGGCACAGACACTTCCCATTAGAGTAGGTTGCTGAAGGCCTTGTCCAACCTGGCCTTGAACACCTTCAAGGAGAGGACATCATGACCTCCTTGGGCAACATATCCCAGTGTCTCACCACTCTCATGTAAAGAATTTCTTCCTAATATCTAGTCTAAATCTACCCTCCCCAAGCTTCAGTCCATTCCCTCTCATCCTATCACTACATACAGAACAAGAGGGAATGGCCTCAACCTGCAACTGGATAGGTTTAGACAGGGCATTAGGAAAAGATTTTTCACAGCAAGAGTGGTCAGTCATTGGCTGCCCAGGGAGGCGGTTTGGGTCCGCAAACCTGGATGTGTTTAAAGGTGGTTTGGATGTGGTGCTTGGGGATATGGTTTAGGGGTGAACCTTGTAGAGTAGGGCTCTGGGCTGGACTTGGTGATCCTGAGGGTCTTTTCCAACCTAAATGTTTCTGTGATTCTGTGAAATCCACCCCCATGCCAGATAGAACCTTCTGCCTTCCCAGGAGAAGGGAGAATGAGGAGGAGCAGGCCATATGGCCAGCTTATAAAGAGATAGCAGAATTATGGGATAGGATAACAATTTACACTTCCCAGTCCATCCCTGCACCTTTCTGGTCCTCCTGGACCTCCTCAGCTCTGTGGTTCTTAAATGCATCCTGCCTCAAACCATAACAATTGTTAAAAAAAATCTTCCCAGGTATTTATCCAAATATGATCAAGTGCTTTTTGTGTTTCTATAAACCCTCAGTGATGGAATCAGTGTGCCAGGCTATGAGTTCACTGAGGGATTACCTCACTCTGCAAGCAAAGAGGAATCACAGAAACACAGAATCACCAAGATTGGAAGAGACCTCAAAGATCATCCAGTTCCAACCTGTCACCACAGACCTCATGACTAAACCATGGCACCAAGTGCCACATCCAATCCCCTCTTGAACACTTCCAGGGATGGTGACTCCACCACCTCCCTAGGCAGCACATTCCAATGACAAATGACTCTCTCGGTGAAAAACTTTCTCCTCACCTCCAGCCTAAACTTCCCCTGGTGCAGCTTGACACTGTGTCCTCTTGTTCTGGTACTGGTTGCCTGAGGGAAGAGACCAAATCCCTTCTGGCCACAACCTCCCTTCAGGTAGTTGTAGACAGCAAAAAGATCTCCCCTGAGCCTCCTCTTCTCCAGGCTAAACAACCCCAGCTCCCTCAGCCTCTCCTCATAGGGCTGTGCTCGAGGCCTCTCCCCAGCCTTGCTGCCCTTCTCTGCACAAGTTTGAGAGTCTCAATGTCCTTACTAAACTGAGGGGCCCAGAACTGGACACAGGACTCAAGGTGTGGCCTAACGAGTGCTGAGTACAGGGGCACAATGACTTCCCTGCTCCTGCTGGCCACACTATACTTGATGCAGGCCAGGATGCCATTGGCCTTCATTGGCCACTTGGGCACACTGCTGGCTCATGTTCAGGTGGTTGTCAATCAGCACCCCCAGGAGGAAGAGGATAAAGGAAAATGCAAAGTACTGCAAGTCTTTAAAATACATTTTGGAGATAAAGGGAGGTGATTTATCTTGCTACTTTTCCCCTGTTATAATTAGCCACCACCGCAAACTTGGTGCCTGTAGCAAAATTTGACCAGAGACACAGGATCATAGGATGTTAGGGGCTGGAAGAGACCTCTGGAGATCATTGAGTCCAACCCCCCTGGCAAAGCAGGATCACGTAAGGTAGTCTGCACAGGAGTGCATCCAGGCAGGTTTTGAAAGTCTCCACAGATGGACACTCCACAACCTCTCTGGGCAGCCTGTTCAGTGCTCTGTCACCCTCACTGTAAAGAAGTTTCTCCTCATGTTGAGGTACTAGGGGCCATAGTATCTAGCACAGGCCACACAGTAATGTATCCAGAGTGGTCTTGAAAGTCTCCAGAGGAGGAGACTCCACAACCTCTCTGGGGAACCTGTTGAACTCCTTTTTTCTACCATCAGATTTATTATCCTTTGTTTACAAAGGCCTGCAGTGACAGGAGGAGGGGCAATGGCTTTAAGCTGGAGAAGGTCTGGAGCCCTCAATAGAGGAAGGATATGCACCTGATGGAAAGGGTCCAGAGGAGGGCCACAAAACTGATCAGGGGGTTGAAGCACCTCTGCTACAAAGACAGGCTGAGGGAGCTGGTGTTGTTCAGCCTGGAGAAGGCTCTGGGAAGACCCAATAGCAGCCTGCCAGTACCTGAAGGGAGCCTACATGAAGGAAGGAGAGAGAATGTTTACAAGGGGCTGCGGTGACAGGATGAGGGGCAATGGTTTCAAACTAGAGAAGAGCAGATTTAGATTGGATATCAGGAAGAAGTTCTTCACTATGAGGGTGGTGGAACACTGCAACAGGTTGCCCAGGGAGGTGGTTGAGGCCCCTTCCCTGGAGATATCCAAAGGGAGGCTCAACAAGACCCTGGGCAACCTGATCTAGTTGGGGATATCCCTGATGACTACAGGGAGGTCAGACTGATCCTTGAGGTTCTTTCTGACCTGGATCATTCTGTGACTTTGCACTGCTAGGCTATGGCCAAAATCACAGCATGCAGTGCAAGGAAGCACTTCCCCGCACAGTGAGTGCAGGGAAGGCTGTAGTGACAGCTGTCCACTGTAATGCAGGGCTAAATCCTTCATCCAAGCCCAAAGACATGGGCTGCAAAACACAGAGCTGATGCACCTACACTCAGCTTGTGAGCATTCCACTAACTGCTCTCCATTTACCATGGTCATCTTTTCTTTCCACGCTCCTGCATTCACTTTGTTCCCTTTCATGGCTTGGCTGCAAAGTGGACAAGAAATAGTCTCAAATTATGCCTGCCATCTAAGGCTAGCTACAGGACATGCTCTCATGATGATTGCAAGTTACAGGTTATACTAAGTAAGCATTTAAAAGCATTTCATATTAATTACAGTCATCAATTAATGTGAACAAAAAAGCAGCTACCAGGGGTGCAGCAGCATGATTTATATTAATTGAAAGGCACAAGTAGGATTCCTGCTTTCTCGTTGAGAAGCTATGGACATGTCTTGGGGAGCAGAGCCCTCATTTGCCCAATGCTGGGATATGATTCCTTTAATCTGAACCAGGTGAGAACAGCCACCACCCAAATAAATGTGCTATGGGATGCTTTCCATGCCACTGTGCTCATCACTGGGCTGAGACACTGTGGGAAGAGTTGTAGACAGCAGTAAGGTCTCCCCTGACATTTCTCTTCTCCAGGCTAAACACCCCCAGCTCCCTCAGCCTCTCCTCATAGGGCTTGTGCCCCAAATCCCTCCCCAGCTTTGTTGCCCTTTTCTGGACATGTTTCAGCAAGTCAACATCCTTCCTAAACTGAGGGGCCCAGAACTGGACACAGGACTCAAGGTGTGGCCTAACCAGTGCTGAGTACAGGGGCACAATGACTTCCCTGCTCCTGCTGGCTACACTATTTGTGATGCAGGCCAGGATGCCGTTGGCCTTCTTGGCCACCTGGGCACACTGCTGGCTCATGTTCAGTTAGCTGTCAAGCAGTACCCCCAGGTGCCTTTCTGCCTGGCTGCTCTCCAGCCACTCTGACCCCTGCCTGTTGCATGGGGTTGTTGTGTACCCTCATCTGTTGTGTACCTCCTCTGTACCCTTAGACCAAAATGTCCTCATGGCATTATTGCAACACATCATCTTGCAACTGTGGGGACAGGGTGGGACATCAGAGACAGTGGTGGACTCTCAGGGAGCTGCTTGGTGCCACGGGAGAGATAGGGGTAGCTGAGACAGTATTTGGGGCAGCAGTGCCCAGACTGTTCTGCTGGTAACCCCACATCTCCCTGCTCATGCTTCAGGCCCACGAGCACTCTGTCTGGACTTCACAGGAGTGCTATGCCTCCTCAAGGGGCTTCAGGTAGGGATCACTATTTTATCAGAGGGAGGAGATTGTGAAGACAGTCTAGACAGAAGTGGGAGAAACCAACACAGTTTTTAAATGGACTTGCTGGAATTGACCAGAAGATGGGAGGCTCAGAGGCAGGCTCTGACTGCTATGTAGTAGTTTTGTCTCCAGCCGCAGCACCCTTGGTGGTACTGAGTAATGTCTCAACTACTCTCTTTCCCAACACACCTTGCAATCTCTCAAAAACTCATTTCATGTGACCCCTTACAAGGCACAACATAACTGAACGTGCTTACACATAACTAACTTGTATTTTAGACTTGGAGAAGGAGGTTGATCAGATGGCCTCTTGAGGCCCAACCTACATGAGGCACGACTCTGTGATTCCAGCCACTGTTGCACACCTTAGAAGAAAACATGGAAGTGACTTAATCATCTCAACCTCTCCTAGTTTAAAAAGGAAATCCTTGTCTACCTAGGGAAGCCTTTTAGAAAAGTTTAAATTAGTGACAGCAGCAGCAGTACTAAACCTCATCTGGGCAAGGGAGCTACTGCAACAGTGGTATTTCTTAGATAAGCTTAAGGAAAGTCTCTTCCATTCAACCCAGCATCTCTGTTTTGCCACAGCCACGTGCCACATAGTCCCATCTGTCCAAAGCTGGGTCCTGTGATGCCTCAGCCCCTGTGAGAAGCAAAGTCCCACCATCCTGTGGGCTGGGGGGGAACCAGTGAGTCACCGCTCTCAATAAGCACTATCATGGGGCACAGGCAGCACAGCAGACTGCTGGGATAGTGAATCACATCCCTCACAAACCACAGAATGTGACAGGAAGAGATGGATATGGAGGTAACCTTAGAGAGGTTCACCAACTTGCCATGCAGCCTGAGCAGTCCCAAAGCTCACACCCCAAAAGAGGTTGCAGCTATGGGTGGCTGGAGGCTGGTGCTGCCATCCTTCTTGCCCAGTCTTTGTGAAGATAGTTGGGCCACAGGGTCCCTTGTGACTCTACCCTCAGTGGTGAGGGAGTGGCTTCACTTGGAATCGTGATGGAGGGTGAGAAGCAGCTGACTGCTCTGGAGGGACTGCACTGCTGTGTTGACTCAGAGGTGCTGGTGACACAGACTCCTCAGCTGGGAGAGCATCTCTCAAGGCACCAGGGGGTTGTCAAAGGGAGGCTGAAGCAGTAAGGATGGCTGCAGGTTGCCATAGTAAATTAAACATTACAAAACAGTAGACAGTTTTATATGATCTAGTAAATGTATTAGACCTTGAGATCAGACTCATTTATTAATGCATGGTACACAGAACACATCAAGTGCCAAAATTCCTCCAGTTCAGGTCCTTTCCAGAGGCCTTGGTGTAGAAGATATCTCCAGTAGGAGTTAGCAGGAGCTGGAAATGTATTCTGGAAGCTGTTCCAGCAATGTCAGAGGAGCAACTGGAGACCTTACTCCTAGTGGTCATTTGTCACATAAGCACTGCTGGTGCACTTGGAAGGAAGTATCAATCCAAAATAGTTTTGTGGAGATTGTCCAGCAAGTCTTCCTCTCAATGACTATGTGAGAGGTACTCCATGTTTCAAATCAGTTTGATTTGCTTCTCACCTAGAGCAGCACTGGTTGTGCAGAAAGCGACCTCCTGCATACTCACACTGGTGGAGCCACTGCCTGCTTTACCCATTGCTGAAGGGTGGCAAACACACCTCTGGGCTGAGTGCCTGCAGGAGGAAAACAAAGCAATTCAGAGGTATGTAACCAGCTGCAGGAATGCTTGTGCTGCTCCTCGTCCTCCTCTGCATAGTGGATGTGCAGGCACTCACCTTTGATAGATGATTACTCTTGGATGAGCTCGCTAATGGCTTCAGTTCTGTCGCTCACAAAACCGATCTTCCCGATTCCTGAAAGACCCCATTAACACTGCATTAGAAGCCTGATGGCTTTCATTCCCTGAATTATTCAATTACTTAAATTTTTTAAACATATCAGAATACCTTCCAAGTCAAACGTGCGCTCTCGGCTCTTCTGTGAGAGGGGCTGACCTTGAGCACGCTTCGGAGGGCTGCTGCAGCCTTGCTTTTCTCTTCTCACACACTGTCCCTACAGCACTCAGCCTTGTACCTTCAGAAAAAGGTGTTATTGACAAAAGCAGCATGCTAAGTGGCTTGCTTTTTTTCCCCTTTTTTTTTTTTTGGTGATTTATCCAAGTGCCAGTTTGCTCCCACATGCCGAGAGTGGATAATAGCAGGTCTCAATCAAAGTTAAAATTACTAACGCTCTTCTGTCTGTGGAAAACTTAATGCAGGGAAAAAAAAACCAACCCAACCTTTAATGATGATGCTGCCCTACTGATCTTACTAAAGCTTGGCAGGTCCTGCCTGACCAACCTGATCTCCTTCTATGATCAGGTGACCCGCCTGGTGGATGTGGGGAGGCCTGTGGATGTGGTCTACTTGGACCTCAGCAAGGCCTTTGACACCGTCCCCCATAGCAAACTCCTGGCCAAGCTGTCAGCCCATGGCTTGGACGGGAGCACACTGCGATGGGTTAGGAACTGGCTGGATGGCCAAGCCCAGAGAGTGGTGGTGAATGGTGCCACATCCAGCTGGTGGCCAGTCACTAGTGGTGTGCCCCAAGGATCAGTGCTGGGCCCCATCCTCTTTAACATCTTTATTGATGATCTGGATGAGGGCATTGAGTCCATCATCAGTAAATTTGCTGATGACACCAAGCTGGGGGCAGGAGTTGATCTGCTGGAGGGTAGAGAGGCTCTGCAGAGGGACCTCGACAGGCTGGACAGATGGGCAGAGTCCAAGGGCAGGAGATTGAACACATCCAAGTGCCGGGTTCTGCACATTGGCCACAACAACCCCAGGCAGTGCTACAGGCTGGGGTCAGAGTGGCTGGAGAGCAGCCAGGCAGAGAGGGACCTGGGGGTACTGGCCGATGGTAGACTGAACATGAGCCTGCAGTGTGCCCAGGCAGCCAAGAGGGCCAATGGCATCCTGGCCTGCACCAAGAACAGTGTGGCCAGCAGGAGCAGGGAGGTCATTCTGCCCCTGTACACTGCACTGGCTAGGCCACATCTAGAGTCCTGTGTCTAGTTCTGGGCCCCTCAATTTAGGAAGGATGTTGACTTGCTGGAATGAGTCCAGAGAAGGGCAACAAAGTTGGTGAGGGGTTTGGAACACAGCCCTGTGAAGAGAGACTGAAGGAGCTGGGGTTGCTTAGCCTGGAGAAGAGGAGACTCAGGGGTGACCTTATTGCTCTCTACAACTACCTGAAGGGAGGTTGTAGACAGGTGGATGTTGGTCTCTTCTCCCAGGCAGCCAGTACCAGAACAAGAGGACACAGTCTCAGACTGCGCCAGGGAAGGTTTAGGTTGGATGTTAGGAAGAAGTTCTATACAGAGAGAGTGATTGCCCATTGGAATGGGCTGCCTGGGGAGGTGGTGGAGTCACCATCATTGGAGGTGTTCAGGAGGAGACTTGATGGGGTGCTTGGTACCATGGATTAGTTGTTTAGGTGGGTTGGATTGGTTGAAGGGTTGGACACGATGATCTTGAAGGTCTCTTCCAACCTGGTTTACTCTATTCTACTCTCCTCCTATGCTAAATCTTCATCCCTGCAGCCCTGTGCAGTATTATTGTATTGACTAGTTACTCCAGTCCATCTCTCTGCTGAAACCAATATAAGACCTGTATCTGATATTCTGCTAAAATAGTGAAGCTAGTGTAAAAAGTAAGCCACATAAACAACAACAGAAAACCAGTGTTTTTCCAGACACCTTGTACATCGTCCACTGTGTGGTGGTGTTGAAATTAACCCCCCAAAAAAATTGCCAGACCAGCTCAGATGGAAGCAAATGAAATAGAATAGAATAGAATAGAATAGAATAGAATAGAATAGAATAGAATAGAATAGAATAGAATAGAATAGACCAGGTTGGAAGAGAAGCAGTATTTACAAACAAAACTTTGAGGAGCAGCTGAGGGAGCTGGGATTGTTTAGCCTGGAGATGAGGAGGCTCAGGGGTGACCTCATTGCTCTCTACAACTACCTGAAAGGTGGTTGTAGCCAGGAAGGGGTTGGTCTCTTCTCCCAGGCAACCAGCACCAGAACAAGGGGACACAGTTTCAAGCTGCACCAGGGGAGGTTTAGACTCAAGGTGAGGAGAAAGTTCTTCACCAAGTGAGTCGTTCATCATTGGACTGTGCTGCCCTGGGAAGTGGTGGATTCACCATCCCTGGAGGTGTTCAAGAGGGGACTGGACATGGCACTTGGTGCCATGGTTTAGTCATGAGGTCTGCGGTGACAGGTTGGACTCAATGATCCTCGAGGTCTCTTTCAACATTAGTGATACTGTGATACCGTGATACAATCTAAAACTACGGAATGCAGTGAATATGTACAAAATATGTAATATTTACAATTTATAAACAGCACAAGAAACTCCCTGGTTTTGTCCTGGCTACCAACAGCTACCCCTTCCCTGCTCCCTTTCCCCACTCTATACAAGGTAAAAGGGTGAAAGAAGAGCAGAGGGTAGGCTGCTAGTACTTAGCCATGACACAGAATGCAGTCAAGGTCAGCGAGCAATCAGCTAGTGTCTGCTATAGTGAAGATATCAAAAAGAGAAAGAGTTACATTACACAACTAACTTTATGTTAGTTATCAGACCAATGGGATTTGGACCTTGTCATTATTTTCCCTTTTGCATCCAATGGTAATTTAGAATAGAATAGAATTAACCAGGCTGAAAGAGACCTTGAGATCATCGAGTGCAACCTATCACCCAACACCATCTAATCAACTAACCCATGGTACCAAGCACCCCATCCAGTCTCTTCCTAAACACCTCCAATGATGGTGACTCCACCACCTCCCTGGGCAGCACATTCCAATGGCAAATAACTCTTTCTGTGAAGAATTTCTTCCTCACCTCCAGCCTAAACCTCCCCTGGCACAGCTTGAGACTGTGTCCTCTTGTTCTGGTGCTGGTTGCCTGGGAGAAGAGACCAACCCCCACCTGGCCACAACCTCCCTTCAGGTAGTTGTAGAGAGCAATAAGGTCTCCCCTGAGCCTCCTCTTCTCCAGGCTAAGCAGCCCCAGCTCCTTCAGCCTCTCCTCACCTCTCCAGACCTCTCCCCAGCTTTGTTGCCCTTCTGTGGACATGTTCCAGAAACTCAACATCTTTCCTAAAGTGAGGGGCCCAGAACTGGACACAGGACTCAAGATGTGGCCTAACCAGTGCTGAGTACAGGGGCAGAATAACCTCCCTGCTCCTGCTGGCCACACTAATGCTGATCTATTTACATTCTACTACTTTCTGTTCAAGATTTGTGGAAAATTTCCTAGGCACAGCCTAAAACTGCTGCACACTGACGCTGGTAATTCAACAGTATGCTGACAGCGATCAGCTCAGAGAATTGCTCTGTCCTCCTCTTGAATATACATTTATAGCAGCAAATTTTGCCTATGTATTTCCTCAAAGCTGGAAGCTGTTGAAATTGTTTTTTGCACAGGATGCTGGAATAGTCTTTAAAAAAAAGCCCCAAACAACTAATCAGCAACAGCAGCCGCTCTTGCGTTGAGTTATTGACACTTTGGTGTCTGCCTACGGTCCCAACATACGTAGACAATGCACCATTCTCTTTCTCCAGCTGTGCTCACCCCAGGGTGCTTTGTGACTCACAAGTTAGGAGTTCTTTTTACTTGGAGCCTGCTAAACCTTGTCAGTCTAAAAGGGCAGAGAGCTGATTTCACAGTATCACAGTATAACTTAGGCCAACCCCTTCCCAGCTACAACCACCTTTCAGGTAGTTGTAGAGGGCAATGAGGTCACCCCTGAGCCTCCTCTTCTCCAGGCTAAACAATCCCAGCTCCCTCAGCCTCTCCTCATAGGGCTTGTGTTCAAGGCCTCTCATCAGCCTTGTTGCCCTTCTCCGGACACGTTCAAGTGTCTCAATGTCCTTCTTAAACTGAGGGTCCCAGAACTGGACATAGGACTCAAGATGCGGCCTAACCAAAGCAGAGTACAGGGGCACAATGACTTCCCTGCTCCTGCTGGCCACACTATTTCTTTCATTTATATATTCCCAGTCACCTACTGAACACAATTAATTGATAGGAACGGGGGAACTAGAAAATGGGACGGCATTAGAGTTTCATGTATTCATGTACAAGGTAATTGTTAGTTGACATGGATGAACTTTGATGGATTATGTAGGGTCAAATTATATGCTTCAAATTAAATGATGTGGTGATGGAGTGGTTTGTCCACATCATAGAGGCTCCTTTTCTCAAAAGGTCTTACATCAGGCATCTGAAACCACTCTTGGGTACTTAATCAAACACAGGCTGGTTTGCAGAGGTTGTCAGCACGTGTGGCTCACTGCCTAAATTACTCCATCTGTATGGTGAGGGTAACTCAAATGTCAGCTAGCCTGAGATCAAGTCATCTTTTATCAGAGTGTCTGGCCTCTGAAGCCTTCAGCAGATGGATGAAATTGTTATCCTTTGGGTGCCTCAGGTGCAGTCAGACTCCCATCAAATACTGCTTGTTCCTTGTGGCACTTGGGAGAATCATTAGCAAATAGCAATATTTACTCTTAAGATATAGTTCTGTCCAAAGACTGAACTCCCTTTTGTCTTGGATGTCTTTTGTGTGCTGTTGTGTACTTTTCCTTGTGCTACATGGAAACCTTGTTGTCACACTGGCTCCAGATACAGACATGCAAATACATATCCTCTTGCTATCCCTTTGTAACTTCTTCCATAGATCTAATAGAAAGCACTTGGCAGACAGTGGAAAGATTTCTATTTCCCCTAACAGGCGTTATAAGAGTATTTCCAGAGGCAGCTGCTGGGGCTGTTCCTGTGCTGAAGAGGAGACATGTATTTGGTTCCCAGAGAACCACCTTCAACAACAGTTTAGACTGAACATTAGGAAAAAAAATTCACAGCAAGAGTGGTCAGGCATCAGAATGTGCTGCCCAGGGAGGCGGTTGAGTCACCAACCCCAGATGTGTTGAAAGGTGGTTTGGATGTGGTGCTTGGGGATATGGTTTAGGGATGAACCTTGTAGAGTAGGGTTCTTGGTTGGACTTAGTGACCCTGTGGGTCTTTCCCAACCTGAATGTTTCTGTGATTCTGTGTATTGCCTGCATGTGGCCAGCATGGGTGTAGGTTCAGAGGCCAACCATGCAAGGGGCTGCCCTAACAGATACAAGCCATGGCTCTTTCCCAGAGACCTTGCAGTTCTGAGTTTGTTTGCTTAAGAGGCAAGAAGGAGCTAATTTCATGCATGTGATCAGGCACCTCTAAGAAACTTCTTCCCTTAATTATGTTTACACAAGAACAAAAACCTAGTAGAAGGGATAACTCAGCACAGCTTGACGTTCCCAGCGCATTACTGCGTGAGATGATCTGGAAACAGAACAAAATGGCATGAATTACTCTTAAAAAAGCTTTTACAACAAATACTACTATGCTTCCATCTTAAAGATGACCTGCAATTGTCAACAATTTGCAAAACCAAGCATATGAATGAAAATGAGGGTCACAAAACTATTACTACCAAGGCTTCAAATAATCAAGTCAAAGCATTCAGCACAACCGGCTTCGAACACGCATTTGCTTTTTCAGTTAAGGCCCTGTGACAGCTGGGCTGGCTGTGTACTCCAGCAGTCAGCAGCAAATGTCTCTGCAGGAGCCTTCTGCTTCTGTGGAGGCAGCACAGCTTCCCTGCTGAACCCAACAGTTTTAGTCAGTCCTTCAAAAATGCCCAATTTTGTAACTCTTCTGGAGGCCCTGCAGGCTGACAGCTGCATCTCGTCCAGCTCTGGTCGTTGTGCCCTCACTATGCTTTGTCTCTGTGTCCCAACAGGGATTTAATTTTATCCCATAGCCTCTCAAGGTGTTGTTTGAGCAAGGAATGGTCAGTCTGCCCTGGACATCTGAAAGGGCCACATCAGGGTCTGTTGGTCTGTGCTAATATGGCCAGGTGTGCTGGCAGCCCTCCACGCCAGGCCTGTAGCGTTCTGGATTAGGTCTTCAACAGCTTGCTGGAACTTTAAATAGCTTTTATTGACAGCCTTACATTAGACCCATCAAAGCCAGTGATTTATTTAATTTAGAGCAGCTTTATTCAGAGATGTTTACCCACAGACTGCCCCAATCTGGAGGCGCTGGAAAGGAGGTCACTTACAATTTGTTTAATTTCTTTTCTGGTTATTTTCAGTAGTTCTCTATTCAAAGTAACTTGGAGCTGTACATAAATGCTGATTATCAAACCTATCCAAGGGATTTAGTCACACAGCTGTGCAATCTCCTTAACCATGTTTCAACTCTCTCAAACACATGATGTTAAATTGGAGATGGGATTTTTGGATTATTGTGGTAGTTTAGGCTGGGTGCCTCCTGTTACTGCCCTGTAAGTTACACCTCCAGTTCCGAGTGTCCAACCCAGTAGCTGGACACAGGAAATAGCCTATTTCATACCCATAGATCCTGTGCCCTATAAATCCACCTGCAAAGTCATTCTCTTCCTCTCTCTTCCCTCTCTGCTCCCATGGGAGATGATCCCTATTGGGCAATGGTGTGGGAAGCTCTCAAGACCTCTCAAGCCTGTCTAGACCTAATGCCAGGAGGAGAAGGGGGGATGGGAGTCTAAGACCTGGCCACCCTGAGACTTGCCTAGCAGTGGGGAGGTGGGGGCGAAGAAAGAACCTTGGGGGTTTTGGGCATACCCTCAGGTAGAGAGAAGGGAAGTGTTGGGAGGCCTTTGGGTGTGGTGTAAGGGACTCTGTATGCTTTGGGGTTTCTTCATAGAATCAACAAAGTTGGAAAAGATCATCAAGTCCAACCTGGCACCACTGACCTCATGACTACTAAACCATGGCTTCAAGTGCCACGTCCAATCCCCTCCTGAACACCTCCAGGGATGGTGACTCCACCACCTCCCTGGGCAGCACATTCCAATGGCCAACAACTTTTCTGTGAAGAACATCTTGCCACTATGCTTTGTAGTTTCTGTAAAACACTAATCGCTTTTCCATCACTCTCCACTCCATTTGTGTGAGTGTCATTCTTTTGTCCCTTTCAGGGGCAATGGAGGATCTGTCTGGCCTCAAACCAGGACAATGACAGAAGAGGGAATATCAGGGTTAGACACTAGGCAAAGATGCAACTTCTGCATAAGGCAATTGCCTGTGAAGTTGTACCACGAACGGTGGAAAGATCTCCTTGGCCTGAGAAGACCAAACAGCATAGACTGCACCAGGCTTTATAAAACTCCCCAAGAAGTGTGCACTAGGACAGCAGCAGTGCTCCTAAAAATACAGCATGCTTTGCACCTGAGGGATTGGGAGGCTGACAGCTTTACACCTTTGGAAACAGCTGCGGATGGCAGGCTTTGCTGAGAAGAATTGTTGTGACCTGCATGAGCAGGAGCTGAGACCCGGGGCTGACACGGTTTCCTGATTAAGCTGAAACACACTGGAGCTACCCTTTCTCCCAGAGACCCAGTCTCACAGCTTTGCCAGATTATTTTGACATGTTTTCTCCACCCTGAGGATTCTAATTTTGCTTGTAACAATGCCTTTTAGCTTGGAAACACTCCTGATTTTCTCTGCAGACTCTTGCCAAAAGAAAAAATAAAGGAAAAAAAAGAAGAGGAAAAGGGGGGAAAAAATAAGACAGAAAACCCCAACAAAAACACAAAAGAGTTGATTTCCAGACATTTGAGAGTACTGGAAATTGTTCAGGTGATGAAGTCAAGCAAGGTATTAGCTGATAAGTGGGAGGTTTAAATGCTAAAAATCTCAAGGTAACAAGACAATGATGTGAAGAGGCCTTCTCTCTTCCGATTGCTACTGAGAAAGGATGATATTACAGTGAAACTTGTTAATACTCCCAACAGACAATAAGTCATGCTAACACTAGTGTCAAACTGAACATCTGAAAGGGACTAATTGCTTTTTCTGCTAGGATCCTGCTAGAAATAACTTCCCATTTTGTCACTGCTTCAATACCTAAGCAACCTCATTAATCTCCAACGTCTGAATCCCAGCTCCTCTCCTTAATTTCTGCTGGGAATTGAGGGAAATGGCAAAACAAGCCATGCCAGAGCTCACAGGAGCTGAATTTGATGTTCTTAAATTAAGTATCAAAACATTTTAGGCTGGAGGTTAGGAGGAAGTTTGACACAAAGAGAGTGATTGCCCTTTGGAATGGGCTGCCCGAGGAGGTGGTGGAGTCACCATCACTGGAGGTGTTCAGGAGGTGACTTGATGGGGTGCTTGGTTGCATGGTTTAGTTGATTGGGTGATGTTGGATGATAGGTTGGACAGGATGATCTTGAAGGTCTCTTCCAACCTGGTTTATTCTATTCTATTCTGCACAGGAGAGTGCCTCATGATGGGTGCTGGTTTGGCCATGCACTGCTGGAACAGGGAGAGATGGATCCTATCCCCACACTCCTGCATGCACTGGCGGGGGACATGTACGAGGCTAAAATGGCAGTTCAGAGGTAGCATGGCAATTCAGAGGGAGGATAACAGTTCAGAGGGAGAGGATGGCTGTACTTGCTGTTGGGAAATTTCTCTCCCTTTCTGTCTCATTGTGATCCCTGGAGGTGTTTAAGCCCAGGCTGGATGAGGCTCTGGCCAGCCTGATCTAGTGTGGGGTGTCCTAGCCCATGGCAGGGGGGTTGGAACTAGATGATCCTTGTGGTCCCTTCCAACCCTGACTGATACTATGATACTATGATTAGCTCATGATAGAGGGAATATGCTCTCCTACTTCCACTCTGCTTCTCTAGAAGTTTCTCTTTGGTCCTAGACTTGAATCAGATAGCTCCCTCCCTTGAGTGTCTTAGCTGCTTAGCTCTGAGGCTCCAAGTGTGTGTTCAGGTTGTTTGAGAGAGCATCAGGAGACAGTATCACCTTGTGTTTGAGAGACAGCATCACAAGAAAGCATCACCTTGTCCTTCAAAAGAAAGCATCAAGTAGAAATGTACAGGGGAAGGACAAGGCTTTCTCATCAGGCAAATGCAAACTGCCAAAGCAGCAGATATTTTGAAGAAGAGCTTGCTGCACAGATGTTGACAAGCAGGTATCTCAGAGCTGTACTCTGCATGGCTGAACAAAATTGGTATTCATCATGCAATGACACGAGGAGGCCATTAAATAAAACACACAAGTGGCAGGCTCAAAATGAATAGAAAGTGTTTTCTTCACATTGAATTCCATACTGTAGGATAGACTGGAAACAGCAACTAAAAAAACAACAATAAAAATCTTCAAATGCTTCAGTTAGAGCCAGGATCAGTACTAAAGAATCTCATTAGGGTATCAGGTTATGATAGGACTAGGGGGAATGGAACCAAAATAGAAATGGGTAGATTCAGATAGGATGTTAGGAAGAAGTTCTTCACCATGAGGGTGGTGAGACACTGGAACAGGTTGCCCAGGGAGGTGGTAGAAGCCTCATCCCTGGAGGTTTTTATGGCCAGGCTGGATGCGGCCCTGAGCAACCTGATCTAGTGTGAGGTGTCCCTGCCCATGGCAAGGGGGTGGAACTGGATGATCCTTGAGGTCCCTTCCAACCCTTACAATTCTATGATTCTATGATCTGAGATCTCTGTCTCAAAACAACAAAAAAGGAAGATATACTGACAGAAACCCTTACCCTGCAAGACATGAACATGAAGCCCTCAGACCAACAACACTGCAAGCATCGCAAATGGCAGCATTGCTTAGGGCAAGCTTTTTGGGGTCATTTAGACTGGAGGTGAGGAGAAAGTTCTTCACAGAGAGAGTCATTAGGCATTGAAATGTGCTGCCCAGGGAGGTGGTGGAGTCACCGTCCCTGGAGGCGTTCCAGAGGGGATTGGACGTGGCACTTGGTACCATGGCCTAGTAGTCATGAGGTCTTGGGTGCCAGGTTGGACTTGATGAACTTTGAGATCTTTTCCAACCTTATTGATTCATCTTTGTCTGATTTGGGGAAGAGTTTACAGGCAAAGATATGGAGATCTCTGCATCATCAGAGGTGCTCTGACTCTTTCCAAAGGTGCTAGCTACATGCAAACCCTCTCATGAATTCGGTGCAAAGGATAATGCACCTGAGGACAAACCTCAGAACAAGAAGGGAACACTGGCAGTCAACTGGAAGGAGGCAACTGTGTCGATATTTCTGCCCAAATTGATAAGGAAGAAGGAAAATTGTGCTGGAAATAGCTTCAAGGGCATTTCATGGCTAAAAGAGCTGTCAGTATCAGCACTTTGGGGCACCATTTCGTAGCACACAGGGCAGAGAAGTAATAGAAATTGTATATGAATTTTGAGAGACCAAAGCAATTAGGTAAAGAGACAATTTTGGAGATTAGCAGTCAGTTGTTCAGGGCCATTTCTGAAGTGTCGGTTCCACAAGAAGCAATGAGTAGCTAGATCAATGTGTGTTGAGTGCAGAAATCCAAGGAACCATGAAGGAATTGCAGGCAACTCAACTCCATTATGTTAGGCATGGGTAGATTGATGATCAGGATGTGACACTTTCTTGATGATTTTCTTACTATCATCTGGCTTCATTGTCCAAGGTGTACTTTCTACATGCATTCTAAATTTCACACAGAAACACAGAATGTTAGGGGCCGGAAGGGACCTTGAATATTCATTGAGTCCACCCCCAACTGCCAGAGGAGAATCACCTATACCACATCACACAGGAACACATCCAGGCAGGTCTTGAATATCTCTGGAGAGGGAGACTCCACAACCCCCTGGGCAGCCTGTTCCAGTGTTCCATCACCCTCACAGTGAAAAAACTTGTTTCCATGGAACTTCCTATGCTTCAGCTTCCACCCATTGCCTTTTGTCCTTTCGAGCTCCTTTTGATCCCTAACATATCCCATAACATCTCATATTTTACTTCTACTTTCCAAAAAAACCCACACAGCAAGAGTGGTCAGGCATTGGAATGTGCTGCCCAGGGAGGTGGTTGAGTCCCCAACCCTGGATGTGTTTAAAGGTGGTTTGGATGTGGTGCCTGGGGATATGGTCTAGGGGTGAGCCTTGTAGAGTAGGGTTATTGGTTGGACTTGGTGATCCTGAGGGTCTTTCCAACCTGAATGATTTTGTGAAAAATAGAATAGAATAGAATAGAATAGAATAGAATAGAATAGACCAGGTTGGAAGAGACCTTCACGATCATTGTGTCCAACCTACCATCCAACACCACCTAATCAACTAAACCATGCAACCAAGCACCCCATCCAGTCTCCTCCTAAACACCTCCAGTGATAGTGACTCCACCACCTCCCCAGGCAGCCCATTCCAATGGGCAATCACTCTCTCTATGAAGAATTTCCTCCTAACATACAGTCTAAACTTCCCCTGGCACAGCTTGAGACTGTGTCCTCTGGTTCTGGTGCTAGTTGCCTGGGAGAAGAGACCAGCCCCTGCCTGTCTACAACTTCCCTTCAGGTAGTTGTAGAGAGCAATAAGGTCTTCCCTGAAAACAAGTGAAAATCCAGACAGAGCAGTTTCAGACTCATTTTCAGGATCACACAGTGCTGCTCAGCCTTGTACTGCACACAGCTTGAACCACACACGCAGGACTTCTTGCCTCATGAAACAGCTTAAAGTATTCTATCTAATATGGCCCAAAATTAGATCAGTGCTGGTACTGCTGGGCTAGATAGTGAAATTATTTAAAGGTTGTTACATTAAAAGGTCCATTAAGATATTTGTTGTTGAATCAACAATGTAAAAGCATTATGCTTCACATAGTTAACATAAAATTACTTCCATGCTTTGCCTGCTGAAGACAACACTTAAAAGGCAATTTTGTAAACCAGTTGTAGGGAAAACACATATTTTGCTGAAAACAGACTATGACACCAACAGTATGATGAATTAAATGCACCAAGAAGAGAGAGATGCATGACATGCTCCTGAAGAAACATATCTTTGGAAATAACTGTACCTTCTTTTCTTTCCCCTTCTTGAATAATGCCTGTTGAGTGCCTGGCTAGAAAACAATAGCTTGGTTATGAAATAATGGAAATGTTATCCATGAAGATGCCACCCTCACATTAAAATCATCACACAGCTCACAGCATGCTGTCTGCAAGATTCTTGGGTATAAAGCTGTCAGTAAACAAGGACTATTTTACCACGACTCCTAACCTGAGGGAAATGTTTCATCAAATAGTGGATTAGAACGTGCTATAAACTATCAAACAAATAGTGACAACAAAGAGATCAAATTAAGTTGCACTGTAAAAATTAAACCAAAAAATGAGACAAATGCTAGCCTCTGTATTACAGAATCACACAATCACCAAGGTTGGAAGAGACCTCAAAGATCATCAAGTCCAACCTGGCACCACAGACCTCATGACTAAACCACGGCACCAAGTGCCACATCCAATCTCCTCTTGAACACCTCCAGGGATGGGGACTCCACCACCTCCCTGGGCAGCCCATTCCAATGGCTAACAACTCTCTCAGTGAAGAGCTTTCTCCTCACCTCCAGCCTAAACTTGTTAACCTTCTTCTAAATTTTCCATTTGAGGTCCAGGTACTGAAGACTCTATGGTGGCAGCTCTACTGCTTGCTCTCTGAGCAACCTGATCTAGTGTGGTGTCCCTGCCCATGGCAGGGAGGGTTGGAACTGGATGATCCTTGAGGTCCCTTCCAACCCTAACTATTTAATGATTCTATGATTCAATGCTGTCCCAAGGCACAGCTGGGAAAGCCATGAAGTCCCTGAACCTACAGAATCATAGAAGGCATCAGGTTGGAAGGGACCCTTCAAAGGTCATCTTGTTCAACTCCCCTGCACTGAGCAGCGACATCTTTAACCAAATCACGCTGAGGAGGATTGCATCAAGTTTGACCTTGATTATCTCTGGGAACAGGGCTTCTACTACTTCTCTGGGCAACCTATTCCAGTATTTCACTACCCTCATTGTAAAGAACATTCTCCTAATGTCCAATGTACCCATGCCAGGCTGCTTGGTGGCTGTAGCTGGTCAGACCTGGGAGGAGGACTTGCAAAGCATGGGAGGCTGATGCGACTTGATGTTCACTTTTCTGAAGCTGCTTTAGTCAAGGATGTAAACTCTCAGTTTTCATAGTTTCATAGTTTCATAGTTTCATTCAGGGTTGGAAGGGACCACAAGGATCATCTAGTTCCAACCCCCCTGCCATGGGCAGGGAAACCCCACACTAGATCAGGCTGGCCAGAGCCTCATCCAGCCTGCTCTTAAACATCCCCAGGGACGGAGCCTCGACCACCTCCCTGGACAACCCATTCCAGGGTCTCACCACTCTCATGGTGAAGAACCTCCTCCTCACATCTAGCCTGAATCTCCCCACCTCCATTCTCCCCATTACCTGGCTCTGACGGCTCAGGGAACACCCTTGTGCCTTGGTAACAAGCCTCACAGAGTGGTGCTGAGTGTGGGCAGAAGATGGTAATCCAACAGCAGCACAGCCTGTCCATGAAGGAAAGCTACTGTATCATTTTCAGTGTGACACAGCCTGGATCTCAGCATTACACATGGTATTTAAAAACACTTTCACATCTGAAGAGGCTGGAATGAAGAGCCAGCACTTGGCTCTGTTCACATTTGCTGAATTCCCCAAACCCTAAAGGAACCAGGATAACAGCATTTTCCCTTAGAAAACTCCCTCAGCAGCCAGAAAATACATTTGGCTTAAGAAAAGTTACACTCTTTAATAAGGTGTGGAAGATACTTAAGTAATATTTTGTCCCCTATTTGCTGGTGTTTTCAGCAGTTCCCTTATATCTGTTGGCTCCAGTGGGCATCTACAGTGCCTAGGGGATGTGGACAAAACCTCAAAGTCCATGCTAGAGAGCAGGGGCTTGGGAAAATTGGCATGACTTTTTTTCTTCTGATACACTGCTGTGATTTGGCCAAGTCTTGACTTCTCCCCTGGCCCTGATATCTGGGCTTGTCTGTACTCCAGGTTTAAGCTTTCCTGGTGATGCAAAGCAGTACTTTAACACGAGCCTCAAGCTCAGCTCCCTCTCTGAGCTCGGCTGCCCTCTAGGGCTAGGCCAGGATGTTCAAATCTCACTTGTTCTTTCGGTTGCTCTCCAGCAGCACTGGGCCAGGGTTCTCTGCTAGCACTTATTAAGAGGAGCAGTTAACAGAAATGGCATGATTATACATTTCCAAACACCCATGAGGTGTTTTTTTAACAGCAAGCTAAAAAAGTTACAAATATCTCAACCAGTAAATCCCAGTATACCTATCTATCACCCACCCACACATCCAACTTGCCTAAAAGCAAGCTGTGCTTAAACCCCTTGTGTTCTGATTTCCTGATTTTTCTTTAGGATCTGTTTTTTTTCCCTCTTGTATGACATATGGTAAATATTTTCCTCTTCTGCTTTGTTTTAGCAAAGTGTTTGAAAACAGTGCTTCCATTATCAAATACTTGGGAAAATAAGCAAGCATTACTTTTTCTAGAAGGCATTTCCTTCTAGCAGCTTAGTATGTATGTTGAATCATAAGCAAGAGCCTATGAACAAGTTATTGAAAATGGATATTTTGACATTAGAATAGAAAAGAATAGAATAGAATAAACCAGGTTGGAAGAGACCTTCAAGATCATCACATCCAACACCACCTAATCAACCAACCCATGCAACCAAGCACCCTATCAAGTCTCCTCCTGAACACCTCCAGTGATAAGAATAGAATAGAATAGAATAGACCTTCAAGATCATCACGTCCAACCCATCATCCAACACCACCTAATCAACTAACCCATGCAACCAAGCACCCTATCAAGTCTCCTCCTGAACACCTCCAGTGATGAGAATAGAATAGATTAGAATAGAATAGACCAGACCAGACATGAAGAGACCTTCAAGATCATCACATCCAACCTATCACCCAACACCACCTAATCAACTAACCCATGCAACCAAGCACCCTATCAAGTCTCCTCCTGAACACCTCCAGTGATGACAATAGAATAGAATAGAATAGAATAGAATAGACCAGACCAGGTTGGAAGAGACCTTCAAGATCATCGCACCTAACCCATCATCCAACACCACCTAATCAACTAAACCATGGCACCAAGCACCCTATCAAGTCTCCTCCTAAACACCTGCATGTCAATTTCCACTCAAAATGAGGTTTCAAAGCAAATTTGGCACCTCTTTCACGCACTTCTGTGTCTCCTAGAGAGGGCAGAGATTCAGCATTCGCCTCAAACTCTCCAGGACAGAGACCATGACAAGTGTCAGGTTAAACACAGGGCTTGTGGAATGTTTTCAACAGTAAGATCTGCCTGTAGATTCCCTAATTTCTGATTCCAAACTTCTCCACAAGTGGGAGCTTTTAGGTGTGTAGTCACTGACTCCAAACAGAAGACACAGCACTTTGGACACCCCCCACCCCAGGCCCCACTGAATCTCAGCCAGGCCGTGTCATCTGACCGTGGGAGATCTTCTGATGCTAGACTGCAAGCAGAAATTGTAATGATTTGGGGTAATTACTTCTTTTGTGCACTGGAATAAGAATTTCCTACTGTATCTTCCTCTTTATTTCTTTATGTTTGTTTGTTTGTTGCTGTTTGGTTTGTTCTCTTCTGTAAGTAGGGGGACTTTTTGCTTTGCATCCATGCATTACCTGGAAAACATCCACAGGAGGAGACCAGAGCTTTCCTAACAGCAAAAGGCTTAAACAGCTAATGAGACCTCCCCCCTACTCCCTCCTTGAGTCTGATGGGTTAGGTTTTTTTGAGGACCCGTGGGAGGAATTCAAATGTGGCCAAGATGATCACTGTTTTTCAGAGGAACAGTGTGTGTTTTAACGTCCCTGAAAGCTCTCCTGAGCCTCAGCAAGCAGACGCTGTGCAAAATGCAGTCCAAAGAAAGGCTCACACATACAGCAGGAAAGTGCTACTGTCACCCAGGTGAGTCCTCTGTTCATACCAGCTTCTAACATATAATTTGTCAGACTATTCAGGATTTTCAGATCCTTGTTTCAGTCCAGGGAATAAAAGAAGTGATGATCTTAGCTTTGAATCCAAGAAGATACTGTCCATCATAAGTTGATATTTAGCTGTCTCTTCCAGTGTGGAATCACACTTGCACTGCACAAAACAGCTTTATCAAGGACTTACAGCTCTGTGAGACCTCTTGGCTAGTCTGTGCTAGCCTATGAAATACAACAGCTCCAAAGCCATCAGCAAAGAGAGGAAGGCAGATACTTGACTTTCACAACTCAGGGGAATGTGAAGTGCACAGAAAACCATCTGAGCAGCTGTACGGTGACCGCTGTCACAGCAAGCTGCATCAGATTGAGAGCAGGATGCATGGACGTACCCAGCTGGGCCACTTCACCCTAGCCAGAGCAGGCACATGCTGCTCTGACTCTCAGAAATTTGGCAGTATCAGTTGGAAAAAGAAAGTGTGCCTGCTTGTGCGATCCATTCCAGACCTCAATCCTAATTTCCAGATTGGGTGCTAACTACTGAGGCTAACCTATTTAATCAGTTTGAGGAGTGCTTTGTTTTGTTACATCAGTGCTGTCCCTGAGTGCATGAGCACGTGAATTGTGCCTATGTATCACCAGCACCCATTCCTATGATCAGCTCTTGCTGGGCAGCAAACTTTGGGTTTGCACCTTTGGATTTTGGGGATGAGAAGTTAAGACACTGCACAGGTGCAATTTTGCTGAGCTCCAAGCATTTCCCCCCAAGCAAATCTTCACACATAGGAGATATGTCACTACTCAAAAGCATTACTGCAGGAACACAGTGGTGCTGATGGATCATAGGATGTTAGGGGTTGGAAGGGACCTTTGAAGATCATCATGTCCAACCCCCAGGCCAGAGCAGGACCATAGAATCTAGCACAGATTGCACAAATCCTAGACTTGGTTCAAGAGAGAACATTAGGGATTCTTCCAGTATGGACAAGTTTGGAGAAAGACAGGGAGCTCTTGAGCCAGCATCAGAAGCAGGGAGCAAGAACTTGTACTGTTAGCTGGCTGAGTACCCTTTGTGTCCAAGTTCTGGGCTTCTAGAAGTTGGAAGGGACCTCTGGAGATTATCAAGTCCAACCCCCCTGCCAGGGCAGGACCATAGAATCTAGCACAGATTGCACAGGAACACATCCAGATGGGTCTTGAAAGTTTCCAGAGACGGAGACTCCACAACCTCTCTGGGCAGCCTGTTCCAGTGCTCTGTGACCCTCCCAGTGAATAAGTCCCTCCTCAACTCCTGTGCTGTAGTTTATATCCATTACCCCTTGTCCTATCACAGGGTGCAGGGAAGCTGTCCATTTAAAAATTCAGATATTCGATTGGCAGCCACTGCATAGTTCAAGTGAAGACATAGTTACAGCTCAGCTGTCTATGAAACTCTCTCTCTCTCTCTAGGAGAAAATGGAAAGATTCTCATCAACACAACACTTGAAGCAAGACACATTCAATTCTGTGAAACACAGAACAGTGGCATTATCATGGCAATTTACATGTGAGCTCTGAGTCAGTGCTTTCAAGCAAGGAATCATTCCACATAAGCATCCCTGATGAAACAGGATCATAAGTCTCTTTCTGAAGGGAATTTTTCATGCATGTGCTCGGCTTCAAATTTATCTCCTGCAGGGAAGGCACTTGGAGAAAAAATTAGCACAGGACCTAACCTATGGAGCAGAGTTCAAGAGGTTATTTTGCTACTTGCATGCTCCTATGCTAGTTTGAAAGGAGTGTTCAAATGAGTATTGGAAATGGGCATTTCAAAGTGAATAAAAAACCACCAACAGAACAAAGCAAACGAATAAGTGAAACAACAGGGCAGGCAGCAACTCCTTAAAGAAAAAGGTAAGTCAGAACCAATAATACCTTAATAGGAAAACCTATCTAATCTAATGCCTGTGGGGAAGACTAAATTAACCTGGAAGTTAATAAATGCATAGGTTGTTTGCTCTCTATCTTCTTTTCTCTTCTGCTGCTGGTGCTTTAAATATAAAACAATCTCCTTTCTAAACACATCACCAGGAGTGGATCTGGAGCTGGCCAGTGCATTCTGGCCACAGACTGAATGTGGAAAATGATGAGATGCTGTAGCTGCAAAAACACCCAGAGGCACAGAGAAGATGGGAGGGATGGGAAAGAGCCAAGGACTCAGGTGGCCTGTGCTGGGACTCGAGCTGTCCAACCTGGGAAACTGGGTTAGTGCTACTCCTCTTAAAGGCTTTGCCAATGAGATGTCACTTTGTCTGAGATACAGGTCCAGGAGGGGGATCTTTCCTGGCCTTTTGTGACTTCTGGCTCTTAACTGAGCATAAACTGGTAAATCAGCTATCAGTGCAATTAGAAGCTGTCAATGTGATACCCATCCAGGCCTTCCAAACCTGGAAAGGATAATTCTTTAAGGGCAATGCTGGAGGTCTTTCTGCAGCCTGTTACCTGCCAGGTTGAAGCTGTAATGTGTGGTCAGAAGTGTGAAGGAGGAGGGTTTCCAAGTGACAGTGCTGGGGACTAGAAATACACTGCTGTTTCCCAGCTTTTAAATCATATTTGGTGTCTGTTTCAGAGGACTGCAGATTGATTGATGGTTCAGGTGCTGTCAAAAACTCCATTTTCAGACAGAGCTCTGGGAGGACAGATTTAGACTGGGACAGATTTAGACGAGGTATTAGGAAGAAATTCTTTACACTAAGGGTGGTGAAACACTGGAACAGGTTGTCCAGGGAGGTTGTGGATGCTCCCTCCCTGGAGGTGTTCAAGGCCAGGCTGGATGAAGCTGTGAGCAACCTGGTCTAGTGGAAGGTGCCCCTGCCGATGCCAGGGTGGTTGGAACTAGATGATCTCTAAGGTCCCTTCCAACCTAAACCATTCTATGAATCTATGACATGGGTGACCCTCAGAGGCAATTTTGCTCTGAGTTTCTGTGACAGATATAAATAATTGTCTTGCCTGCTCTTGGCGGGCATGACCCTGGGTGTCTCCCCACAAGAGTGGGGCTGGGCTGGGCAGGCAAAAGCTGTGTCCTATGTCCCACAGGCTTTTTGGGGAAGGGAAGCACCTGGTAATGGGAAATCATGGGTGATGGAGAAGGAAACCCTGGCAGTGCAGAGTGATGTCCAGAGCAGACAGGAGCAGACATGTGCCCTAGCAATGGGGCAAGCAGAAGCCTTCCCTGCTCCCCTCTCTGTGGAGTAAGCAGACATGTGCAGCCCAAGAAGCTGCCATCTGGACCAACCAAAGTCAAGAGAGGGGAAACTGGCATTCAGAAAGCCTCAGGCAGCATCCACAGCCTTGGTGACTGCCACATGCAAGACTAAGCCTTGTCTTTAAGAGGATGGCCTTCATTTTGGTGCTTTGGTTCCTTGTTCCTCTTCTGGATGTGAAGGAACAGTAACAAAAAGGGTAGTTCCTTGTGAGCAGGAGTTTGGTGTTGGGGCTGACCAGTGTGTATCTCAGGTCTCTAAATAATTTACAGCCCTAACCAGTTCTGTTCAAGTGATTTTGCTGCCTATAGGACTAAAGGAAAAATACTCCTTTGTAGTATGAATCCCTTGTTAGAAAAGCAGCTGTGCCAAGTCCAGCCCTAGCCTAGGTTGCCTTATGACACCCTATGGCTCTGTCAGGGGTACCTCCTTGCCTGGATGGGAGTACAGCCACTACTGTGAATGTCACATCCCCATGGGAACTTTCTCAGCAGTCCAGTGCTGGGGTTGCACCTGGACTTGAGCCCTCACTGGCTGCATGGGGAGTGGATAACTCCCTCCCCCTTGGAGCAAACATCTCTAGATGTGAATGTTATTAGCATGTTCTACTTCAGTTCACCCTTCAAGGTTAAGGAACTTCATCAGTCTTCTTTGAGCCATGTTTTTAAGCCCTTCCTTGTACCCTCACCAGGAAGCTCACACACTGAATGGCCATGTCCTGACAGGCAGAGTCCTCCAGCCAAGACCTCACCAATGCTGAGCTGCTGGAGGGTGCAATCATCTTTGTGCAGCCCTTTGAGACATTTGCCTCTCTCTCTCAGCACTGATTTCTCCTGCAGAAGTGCTACCAGGCGAGCTGCTTCCCATCCTATATTTGTGTGGCAGATCATTCTCATCTTAGTGTGATGCTTCCTGCTTGGTCTTCCTGAATCCACTTCTGCAGATCACATCTCTAATTCTCCTTGGTTGCATTCAAATTCTGACCTCATTGGCACCTGCTGAACTTCCTGCCACACATGTCCTCCACAGACCCTCACACTTGTTACCGCCAGGACTGCCAAAAGCACCAAATTAGCTATGAAAAAAGGCTCAGAAGGGCTAATCCAGCAGCTATTTGCAGAAGTAAAACCTCGGGCAGGTGGTTAACTTTACACAGGTCAACCCCAAATTTATGAGAGCTGCTCATAAGCAGCTGTATTTACATACTTGAGAGTGTGGAGACCCTTTAATAGAAGTGCTGGCCTTTTTAATCTACTGGTCACTTTATTAAGGAGAACTAGAATGTCATTTTCAGTCAACTTATGCAAGGGATTAGTTTGACAGACTTAATGTAATTGGATGGAGGTGAGTTTGGCTCGGTGACCTTTCTCTTCGTCTTGGTGTCCAGTGTTAGGCCAATGACTCTTCAAGCAGCTTTGAACTGATTTAAGGTTTTTCCTCACTATTTGCATTGAGCATTGAGCCCCTTTTCTCTCTTTTTAGATTACAAGACCAGTTCCTTTGTGTCCTGTAAAAGACCCTCATGTGTTAAATCTGTCACTCCTAGAAGGAGCATAAGGCTGCTAAATTCAAACTCCTCAGCCAGAAGAGGTGCTACTGCCACATTCCTCTTTTACATACTCATGTGATTATCAGCAAAGGGCACCTGGATTTCAGCAGAAAAACCAGGATCAGGGAAATAGGAGATTTAAAGCTGACATCCACTGTCTTTAGGTGGCCACTTGGTGAAGCTGGTGGGTTTTAAAGGGAAAAAAACCAACAAAGGTCAAGGCACATTTTCAACAGCAATATGCTAAAGCTCCTAGCTGCTAAACAAACACTACCTCAGCCTGAATGCTCCTGAAGTTGTTAAGCAACAACACAAGCTAAAGTGCACCTTAACTTCTCCTGGAACTCTTAAGACAGGCATGCTCATCTGCTTCCTAGAAAGAAAGGGATGACACCCCAGGATATAGACGACCTCAGCACGCACAGGACAAGCATGGAATGGTAAAGTAATTTTCCAAGGAACCAAAGATAGGTTATTTAGACATAAATTATACTCTTTGGACATCTTAATTGTATAATCTTCTCTCTCTCTCTTTTTTGTATGCTGTAAAGTGCTCTGGTTCCTGGCAATCATCTATGTACCTGGTACCTGGCAATCATCTGTGGTTTTGGTGTTTGGAAACGAATTACAGATCACAGTTTTACCAAATAAAAGGTTCTGTGTTTGCCTTTTTTTTTTTCCCCTTTGCAACTGGTAGCTCTTGTTAGAGCTGCCTGCCCGAGTCCCAGAGTTCAAGAGACAACCGAAACAAAGGTAGGCTAAAACCAGCCCACGATCGCAGAGGGCTGCTAGGGTCTTGCAAGGTTGTGATCTACACTTCAAGACAGAATCAAGAACAGCTTGCTCCCTACTTACAGATCTCCTAAAAATCACAGGGAGGAAAAAAATCCACAGCACTGGGGATTTCCTAGTTCTTGTGCAGGTGGAGTGGTGATGCTCTTTAGTCCTTGATTTCCCCGATTCAGTCTGCCTTGACCTTTTGAACAAGGACAGTTCAGGCAACTGAATGCTTCTTAGAGCGGTACTTAAGCCCGCGATCAGGAAGGCACCGAAGCACGTTTGCCTTCAGCCTTGCCTTCAGCTGCTGAGTAATTCCACTGAAGTTCACAGCACCTAAGCCCTCACTTGAATTGAACAAGCACCTTGCTGGGTGGAAGCTGTGCTTAGGATCGTTCTCTGGGGGCAAGTAGTGCAGTTTCTCTGTCGTCAGAGTTGCAGGTTTTATTTTGTTGTTTATTTTATTTTCTCTAAACTTGGAGCCTTAGCTGTGTGAACACATGACTGCATGCCACTTCCAGCTTTGTTCTTTTGAAACCGAACATTTCAGGAGTTTTGCAGTGAGATTCTCAGCCACCAGGAAATATAAACACCGACCTTTTGAAATGCCCCATGATTTTAACTGCCCATTGTTTGGAAAAAGCATCATGGACCCACACCATGGACTTTGAATGAGGAAGGCTGGTTACCAACAATAAAATGAACTAGCCTGGTTCTCTGCCCACCATCCCTCTCTATATATATTGAAGGACCCTTCAGTCTGTAACCAAAGCAAAGTCTCTATTCCACCCAATACACATTTTGGGTCACACATGGACAGTCCAACAGCTACACTGTACGCCCTGCCCTGAAGCAAGGAGCACCAATCTACCCCTTGCAGTGCTGAGAACAACTATTTCACACCCTGTGTATCATTCCACCACTCAGCCCCCACGCAGGTGTGGAAAAGCAGACGCCAAAGACCTGCTCTTCCTATTGAAAACATGGGTGAGGGACTTTAGAGACGACCTCAAAGCATTACGAACAGTGAGCAGGGATGATCTCGGCGACCCCGTCTGAGACAGAACCCGGAGATGCCGAGCACCGCGGGGAAGTCCACTCGATGGGATGCCCGGTACCCACCCTTCCTCCGAGCTTCCCAAAGCCACCACAGCCCAGGACGGGGGGCTCCTCAGCCCAGGAGAACTCCTCCGGGATGCCGACAGGAACCATCTCCAGCTCACGGAAGAGAATTCCGGAGCAAGTCTAACGGCGGCAACCTGCTGCTTGCCCACTGCTCCGCGGGGTTTCCCCCCTGCAGCCCGTCCCTTCGAGGCAGCAACCGCGAACCCCAGCCGAAGCACCTCTCATCCCTCCCGCGGCTCCCAAGGTCCTCCGCACAGTCCCTTCCCTCCTCTCGCGGCTCCCAGGGACACCCACACCGTCCATTCCCTCCTCCTGCCGCCCACAGACCCGGGCATTCACCTGGGCTCCGGCGGCAGCAGCTCCTGTTGGCTCTCGGGCGGGTGTCCTCTGCCTTCCTGCAGCGCTGCAACCGCCAAGTGCGGCGCTACCCCCCGGGCAGTGGGATTTATCGGCGGCAGCGGGGCGGGGAAGGGGACACACGCCGTACGGAGCCACCTCGGGGCGCGGCGCGGCTGCGGACAGCGCCTGCTTGCCTTTCCCGCCCCTCGGGCACGGGCGGGGGGGAGCCGGCGTGGCCAGGCTGATGCTATGGTTTCGCTCCGCTCCTCTTCTCTCCGCACTGGAGAGAACACAGAGGCGGTGTGTCCGTGCCCGCCAGGGGGCACCGCCGCCCGCCCCCGCCGGCTTGGGGCAGCGGCAGGGAGAGGAGCTCGGGGAGTCCGGGCTCGGCCCCCGCTGCTGCCGCCGCCGCTGTCGCCGCCGCTCCTCCTCGGGCCAATGCGCCGCCGCTCCCCCGCGTCGCGCTGCTGCTGCCAGTGCTCAGGCACGACCCTGGGTGCTGGCGCGGAGGGCTGGACCTGTGCTGGGTAGGCTGTTCCTTCCCCGGTGAGGGACGGGAGGTTGCTGGCAGCTGCAGCCCCGCGTGGAGCCCAGTGGCGGGGCTGAGTCACGCCGCTCCCGGGTGGAGCTCAGGCCGGCCCGACACGGACAGCGGCGAGGAGAGGAGGTGTGTCCACAGGCAGAGCTCCTGCCAGCGCTGCTACCTGCCGGTCTCGGCTTCGGGGACTCTCTGGAAACTGGGAGAGCCTCCTCGGGGCTTGCCCCCTCTTTGCTGCCCATCCCTCAGAGAGCCGTGCTGAGTGGTGCTGGGGGGTAAGATCCTGCACCAGGCGGGGCTGTAGTGACAGCCCTGTAGCTCTGCGAGATTGTTTGGTGACGTGTCGTCCAGGCTGGCCGAAGACAACAAAGTGAAAGTCACTCAGTTCTGTGTTGTATACCCTACACAGAGGGACATAAAATACGCCCTGTGGAAGTATCAGAGAATTAAGATGCCATCAGTGACTCAAAATCAAGTAGCTTTTCCTTCCTTGAATGACACAATTTTTACTAGCGATGCCTACTTTGTCAAATGCAACTTCGAGGCTGTATTTTCTGCCAAAATAGTAGGATGGAAGCTTCCCCACATATCAAACTATTTGAATAAAAATGCCACAGAAGTGTCTTAAAAGGTTTCTGCTTTTCTGAGGAAGGGTGGCTGAATGCATGAGATACAAGGGGGGAAAAAAAGTGGTGAAGAACCTCTGCTTTGTCTAAGGAACTTGTCTCTAATCAGAAATCATATTATATCCATGGAATCATAGGATTGCTTGGGTTGGAAAAGGCCTCTTAAGAGAATAAACCAGGTTGGAAGAGACCTTCAAGATCATCATGTCCAACCTATCATCCAACACCACCCAACCAACTAAACCATGCAACCAAGCACCCTATCAAGTCTCCTCCTGAACACCTCCAGTGATGGTGACTTCAACACCTCCCCGGGCAGCCCATTCCAGTGGGCAATCACTCTCTCTGTGTAAAACTTCCTCCTGACCTCCAGCCTAAACTTCCCCTGGTGCAGCCTGAGACTGTGTCCTCTTGTTCTGGTATTGATTGCCTGGGAGAAGAGACCAACCTCTGCCTGTCTACAACCTCCCTTCAGGTAGTTGTAGAGAGCGATAAGGTCACCCCTGAGTCTCCTCTTCTCCAGGCTAAGCAGCCCCAGCTCCCTCAGATCATTGAGTCCCTTGTCTGACTCTGCCATGTTCCTTAGCACCACATCTCTGTGTCTTTTCAGCGCCACCAGGGATGGGGATTCAACCACCGCCCTGGGAAACCTATTCCAGAGTTTGAAGAAGTTTCTTCTAGCACCCAATCTAAAGCTCCCCTGGTGCAACTTGAGGCCATTTCCTCTTGTCTGGTTTTGCACAGCTTTAAACACTTTTGTTTTAATATGGAGTGTTGCTTGCTTAAAATCACTGTCTCTTCCTGTTTGTCCTCTTTTACTTAAGAGACAGGGTCCAAAAAAGATGTCTTCTCGCACTGTGCTTAATGGTGGCCTATATCCAGGACTACTGGAGGAGTCCATAATCTGAAATGAATGACAGAAACATTCAGGTTGCAAAAGACTCTCAGGATCACCAAGTTCAGCCAACAACCCTACTCTACAAATGAGAGTGGGAGATGACACAGATGAAGAAAAGCAAAAGTCTCCAGACCTCATGAATCATGTGTAACACCTTCCTTGAATTTTGAATAAAGGATTGAGATTCCCAGGCATTTTTGTATGGTTGTCAGTGCTGAAGAGCCTTTGTCATGCATTTTCTATACAGTTTCTGACCTCTCTTACTTCTGTTAGAGGAGATGGGAAGGCTGCTAGGTTGGAAAAGACCTCAGAGATCATCAAGTCCAACCTATTACCTGATACCTCATGACAACTAAATCATGTCTCCAAGTGCCACATTCAATCCTCTTCTGAACACCTTCAGGGACAGGGACTCCACCATCTCCCTGGGCAGCCCATTCCAATGGCAAATCACTCTTGCTGTGAAGATTTTCTTCCTAACATCCAGCCTAAACCTCCCTTGGTGCAGCTTGAGACTGTGTCCTCTTTTTCTGTCAGTGGTTGCCTTGGAGAAGAGACCAACCCCCGCCTGGCTACAACCTCCCTTTGGGTAGTTGTAGGCAGCAATAAAGTCTCCAGGCTGAACAACCCCAGCTCCCTCAGCCTCTCCTCACAGGGCTTGTGGTTGAGACTTCTCACCAGCTTTGTTTCCTTTCTCTGGGCACATTCAAGTATCTCTATGTCCTTAAATTGAGGAACCCACCAGAACTGGACACAGGACTCAAGCTGTGGCCTGACAGTGCTCAGTACAGGGCAGAATGACTTCCTTGTTCCTGCTGTCCACACTATTCCTGATGCAGGCCAGGATGCCATTGGCCTTCTTGGCCACCTGGGCACACTGCTGGCTCATGTTCAGGGTCATTGTTCATACAATGTCAGTACAATGTCAGCCATAAAAAGGACATAATCTTCAGTGGGGCCACCATCATGATGGCTGGACAAATAAATACTGCATGCTGCAGTCTTTATTCATACATGTCTCAAGCTGTGCCAGGGGAAGTTCAGGCTGGAGGTGAGGAGAAAGTTCTTCACAGAGAGTCGTTAGCCATTGGAATGTGCTGCCCAGGGAGGTGGTGGAGTCACCGTCCCTGGAGGTGTTCAAGAGGGGATTGCTTGTGGCACTTGGTGCCATGGTTTAGTAGTCATGAGGTGTTGGGTGACCAGTTGGACTTGATGATCTTTGAGGTCTTTCCCAACCTTATTGATTCTATGATTCTATGTGCACAACTGAATAAAAAACTTGCTGGCTATCTCCATTCTAGCGTATGTTCCAGGTTGTGATGCTACATCTCACCCATTCTTCCCTACCATCCTACAGCGAGAGGTAAAAGACACTTCCAGGAGCAGGAGGCAACTGCATCCATCACACACACATGGAAAGCCCTCTGTCCAGGGTGCCTGACAGTGAAAACACAGATTTGACAAATAAAAGCAATAGTATGCAAATGTTAAGCATCAAAGGAAGGATTTAAACTGAGACAAAGGGCTCTTAACAAAAGCCACAAACATCAGTCACTCACAGCTGAGTACAAGTTGATTGGGAGCTGGGTGGAGTGACAGCCCAGAAAGCTTCACATTATTAAGCCAATTAAATCCCATTATTCTTTAGGGGTTTTTTTATAAATAATTAAATTAATTTCATGTGACTGTGAAAGGCTCTGAAATGACTGCCAAAATCTCTTTCTTGTGACAGACTACAGAGGCAGGATTAGTCAGTAAATTATGGAACCAGGCTGGTGCTCAGGAGAGATGGGTTAAGAGTTTTGTGTCTTGACTGCCCAGCTCCGAGTGGTGGTTGAGAATTGGTGTTGAGAGCAGCTTGCATTTTAGAAAGGTAGCACCATAACTGGCCCACCTTTCACAGTATCCTAGCAATGCTCCTCAGACCTGGACTGTGATTTCCTGGGCAGGTTTGTGGGTGGATGATGCAGAGCATCATAAATGTCACATATGTCTATCCATGGAAAGGAACTGCAGGCTCAGTTCACCACAACACCTTCATGGTAGAGTTGTGGATGCAAGACAAAAGGCAGTGTGAGGCCATCTTGTTGTAGGGATTATCACTGCCTCCCTTACTTTGGTTCTGAATCCTTCAGATATGAATGGTCATGCTGAGCCATGATGTTTTGTGCAGGAAAAAGCCAGTAGGGAATTGTTGGCTGGTTGTTATCTGCATCCATGGTTGTATCTGCATACCTGCTGGTTGCTACCTGCTCCCCTAGGTGATCCTGCTCTGGCTGAGGGAGCTGGGGTTGCTTAGCCTGGAGAAGAGGAGGCTCAGGGGAGACTTTATTGCTTTCTACAACTACCTGAAGGGAGGTTGTAGACAGGTGAGGGCTGGTCTCTTCTCCCAGGCAACCAGCACCAGAACAAGAGGACACAGTCTCAAGCTGTGCCAGGGGAGGTTTAGGCTGGATGCTAGGAAGAAATTCTTCGCAGAAAGAGTGATTGGCCATTGGAATGTGCTGCCCAGGGAGGTGGTGGAGTCACTGTCACTGGAGGTGTTCAGGAGGAGACTTGATTGGGTGCTTGGTGCCATGGTTTAGTTGATTAGATATTGTTGGATGATAGGTTGGACACGATGATCTTGAAGGTCTCTTCCAACCTGGTCCATTCCATTCCATTCCATTCCTGGAGGTCCCTTCCAACCTCGAATGTACTGTGATACATTTCTTCTTCTCTTTCTTTAATGTACTATTGTTCTTTCCCAGTCCTTTCTTTGTATTCAGGTTGCTGCTTCTTTCCTAGGAAGTCATTGGCTATGTCACCAGGTGTGCCTCTGCAGAGCTAGGAGAAGCTGCCTGAGTGGCTGTCAGCAGTGTGCTCTGTAGCCCCCTCCCTTCTCTCTGCAGGGCTGACTGCTCAAATGCTAATGCACTGCATGTGGGATTCATCTGCCTTTAGCTTTTGACACCGTAAGTTAATCATCAGAGTGCAAGCTCGTCACCTAAGGCTCTCTACATAGTTAATGGAGAGAAATAGATACCTCCAGAAGGCACCTCATCTCATCCATCTTCGGCGGCTGTGTGAGGATGAAATTGGTTGCCTTTTGGAGGTGCCCATTTCTCTCCACTGAGTCTGAAGGGAGCCCAGGATGTCTCGCTTAGATGGAGATGATTAACGTTTAGATATTGACAGTGAGGTGAAATAGGCCTCACTCCTTTTGAGAAATTCTGGCAGTCATGACCTAGCGGAGACCAAGGACCCTTTGAGACTTTTCTCTATAGCCTATAAAATCCTAGCTGGGGGCAAATCTGAGTTGCCTTGCAGTTTTCTGGCAAACAAAAGCAGTGCTGATCAGTCAGGTTAATCCCAGTGCAGCAGGATGAGGCTAACCTATGGAAAGGCAAAGGAATCTTGTTCAAGCAGGCTCCAGAGATGCATTTTCTCGAGTCCTGTGTCCAGTTCTGGGCCCTCAGTTTAGGAAGGAGGTTGACTTGCTGAGGCGTGTCCAGAGAAGGGCAACAAAGCTGGTGAGGGGTTTGGAACACAAGCCCTATGAGGAGAGGCTGAGGGAGCTGGGGCTGCTTAGCCTGGGGTGACCTTATTGCTCTCTAGAACTACCTGAAGGGAGGTTGTAGACAGGCAGAGGTTGGTCTCTTCTCCCAGGCAGCCAACACCAGAACAAGAGGACACAGTCTCAGGCTGCGCCAGGGGAGGTTCAGGCTGGAGGTCAGGAGGAAGTTTTACACAGAGAGAGTGATTGCCCATTGGAATAGGCTGCCTGAGGAGGTGGTGGAGTCACTATCACTGGAGGTGTTCAGGAGGAGACTTGACAGGGTGCTTGGTTGCATGGTTTAGTTGGTTGGGTGGTGTTGGATGATAGGTGGGACGCGATGACCTTGAAGGTCTCTTCCAACCTGGTCTGGTCTATTCTATTCTATTCTATTCTATTCTATTCTATTCTATTCTATTCTATTCTATTCTATTCTATGGTGTTGGATGATAGGTTGGACACGATGATCTTGAGGGTCTCTTCCAACCTGGTCTGGTCTATTCTATTCTATTTTATTCCATTCTATTCTATTCTATTCTATTCTATTCTATTCTATTCTATTCTATTCTATTCTATTCTATTCTCCTATGGGCTGCTCCCACCCACCTACTCACCATGACTGGCTGCTCAGAAGCAGGTGACTCCAGATACCCTCTTGCCTGTGCCAAACCAAGTTCTTCAACACAAGTGATTTGAAAGTCATTGTAAGGGCTCTTGCAGCTCTCTTTGAAGCACCATGTGCTGGGTATGATGAGATGCTGTATGAGGCACTTACCAGACTCACTATAGCCCTTCTCTCAAAGCTGTCTCTTTTCTGAGTGCTGGATGCCAGCCGATTGCCTTCCTAAGGACATAATTGGCTTTTGCCTTCTATGAAGAAGTGATCTGTTGTGCTGTCAGTGCACAGTAGTCCACTGCACTGCAATTGCTCCTTGTGAGGAAATTACGAAGCAGCATCATCATTGTATTTGGAGTAGCTTCTGCAGTTCAGAGTTGACAGACGACACCAAAAATACCAATGTAAATCCTCAGAGCTTTAAGTTTGAGTTTCTCAGAAATAAATACTCCCAGGCTTATGTTATCCATGGGTGGTTCCTGGTCATAAGCAGTTCTAGGACTCTGAAGAACCAACAGATGGCCACTTCTGCAGGGAAAAGCAGAGCTGCCTTTTTGACAAACGCTGTCCAAAGAAAAGATGCTGAAATTCAAAGCTTGGCAGGATCCTATTCCTCAGCAAGGAGGAGACAATTGGTCATTAGATTGCTGTTATTCTGTGATCCCTTCCTTGTCCACATGTCAGCACTGCAGCCCCAGATGCCTTGGAGCTGTAATGTGCTCCCTGACGCTGTCAGTGCTGTCTTGCTTCAACGGGAGCAGCCATGGTGTCAGCTCACCAGCAAAGATCTGGAGGTGAGCGTTGCTCAGAGGACACAGACATGTAGCAGCACTGGCATTTAGCAAAGCGTTCATGTCTGTGGCACGGTACAGGTACAGTGCCTTTTGATTCTGCCACTCTGGGGCAAAGCCTGTGCTTGTGACTTCTTTATTTGTACAGTGGTCAAAAATTATTATGTACTAGCTGGTGCTGGGTGTTTCCTTTCCATCTCTGTCAGTGGCACTAGTAAATGCTCAGCATATGTCACCCTTACTCCATTACTGACTCTCAAGTTATTTTGCAGGCTTATCCAACCTACAGCATCTCCCCCACCTCTGCAGCTTGCTCTTGTGCAGTTCATTTACTGCTCACAACTTGTATGAGATCTGCTTTTGCTAATGCTTTAGCAAAACCTTAATATATCTTGATCATTGCTCCACCAAGGCTGACATTTCTCACAGCCTTTTTTCTTATAGAATCATAGAATCAATAAGGTTGGAAAAGACCTCAAAGATCATCAAGTCCAACCTGTCACCCAAGACCTCATGACTGCTAGCCCATGACACCAAGTGCCACATCCAATCCCCTCTTGAACACCTCCAGGGACAGTGACTCCATCACCTCCCTGGGCAGCACATTCCAATGCCTAACAACTGTGAAGAACTTTCTCCTCACCTCCAGCCTAAACTTCCCCTGGTGCAGCTTGAGACTGTGTCCTCTTGTTCTGGTGCTGGTTGCCTGGGAGAAGAGACCAACCCCTTCCTGGCTACAACCTCCCTTCAGGTAGTTGTAGACAATAAGGTCTCCCCTGAGCCTCCTCTTCTCCAGGCTAAACAATCACAACTTGATAACAACAAACCTGGTTCTATGGTACTCTACAGTATGGGAGCTTGAACTTCCCTGTATCACACCTGATGAGATGTGGTTTCTACAAGTTGCTGCCTCACCTCAGCTTCAATGGGGGGATAGTACTGCAGTGCCTTCTTTGCAGGCACTGTGTAGTGCCTGAGGACCCTGTTGTCCTGTGTCTTGACCTGAGCTATAACAGAACTAATTCTGGTCTGTGGTTTTACTTTTCAGCTTCCAAGTAGCTGCACTTTCTGAAGTTAATGGCGTGTGTCTGCTTGTAGCAGTTAAAACACTCAGTTAGTACCAAGGACTGGTTTGCAGAAAGGTTCTTGATTATCCTTGCTCCCTTGGAGACCAAGGGCACTGCTAAATTTTGTGTGTCGTGCTGGGGGTGCAGTAAGTAAAAGGTCACACCTTACAAACCTCCAGGGATGAGGCTTCTACCATCTCCCTGGGCAACCTGTTCCAGTGCCTCACCACCCTTATAGTGAAGAACTTCTTCCTAATGTCTAATCTAAAACTCCCCTGCTCTAGCTTGGATCCATTCCCCCTAGTCCTATCACTGCCTGACACCCTAAAAAGTCCCTCCCCAGCTTTCTTGTAGGCCCCCTTCAGATACTGGAAGGACACAATAAGGTCACCTCGGAGCCTTCTCTTCTCCAGACTGAACAGCTCTCTCAGTCTGTCCTCATAGGAGAGGAGCTCCAGCCCTCTGATCATCCTCATGGGCCTTCTCTGAACATGCTCCAGCATGTCCAGATCCTTCCTGTAACAGGGTCTCCAGAACTGGACACAGTACTCCAGCTGTGGTCTCTCAAGAGTGGTGTAGAAGGGGAAAATCACCTCTCTTGACCTGCTGGCCACACTTCTCTTGATGCAGCCCAGGATGTGATTTGCTTTCTGGGCTGCAAGTGCACACTGCTGGCTCATATGAAGCTTCTCATCTACCAGCATCTCCACGTCCTTTTCTTCAGTGCTGCACTCAAGCCAGTCACTGCCCAGCCTATATCAATGCCTGGGATTGCCCTGACCCAGATGCAGAACCTTACAGTATTATTACATTGTATTTTAAAATAACCAGTGAATGAAAACACAACCTGAAACTTAGCCCACGTTTTTCTGGCAATAAAGTGAATTGAACAGGATGTCTCCTCCAAACTCTTTGCCTTAGGATGACTATCCATTGCTGGAATCCTTATTCCTCTTAAAATGCAAACAGCCCAATGTTTAACCTCCAGGTTTGTTAAAAGTTCCTTCTAGTTTCACACCACATTTATTCCATGTCTTTGTATATATGGGGAGATTCCAGTAGACGAGTCAGAATTTCTCTGCTAAACCAGGGCTGCTCTGAAGTAGCCTCTTTAGGCCATGTTGTACAACGACTGGATGACCTTTTTTCCCCCTTCTTTTATTCTTCTGTGATGTTGTGATATTCTGACAACCCCCAATTAAATGCTTCTCAGTTACTTTCATATTGCTAGATAAGGAATAGCCAAAAGAGTATCTTAAAATCTCAAAGGGCTGTGTCCTCTCAGCTTATTGTGCTCTTCACATTTGTGGAGGCATCAAGCAAATAATTGTGTTCTGTTATGATTCAAAATGAGGACACACAGAAATTACACAGAAAAGAAAAAAAATGTGGCTGAAGTGGTGAAAAACAAAATCAATTCGACACTGAGGACCTAAAGCAATGCATGGCTGAAGTTGTTTGTAGGCAATAGCTGTAGCTGATAAAATCCTCCAGATTAAAAGCATCTTGTAAGTCTTGTTTTTTTCCTCTCCTCTCCCTCCCCTCCCCTCCCCTCCCCCTCCCCCCCTCCCTCCCCTCCCCTCTCCCTCCCCTCCCTCTCCTCTCCCTCTCCTCTCCTCTCCTCTCCTCTCCTCTCCTCTCCTCTCCTCTCCTCTCCTCTCCTCTCCTCTCCTCTCCTCTCCTCTCCTCTCCCTCTCCTCTCTCCCTCTCCTCTCCTCTCCTCTCCTCTCCCCTCCCTCTCCTCTCTCTCCTCTCCTCTCCTTCTCCTTTCTTTTCTTTTCTTTCTTTTTTTCCTGTCTTTTTTTTGTATATTTTTTTCTCAAGACCTGCTCCAAACCTTGACTTATTCTGACTACATTCTACAGCAGTGCTTTAATGATGTCTATCCCACCTCCTGGGAATGTGCCTCTGATAACTGTACATTTGATGGCACAGCGTGTTCCAGGTTTCTTGCTGTTGCTTCTGCTGTTAACTGAGGGTGTTCTGTGGTTCTCAGCCTGACTGTAATGGGGATGGATCACTGATTTGGGATGTTGTTTGAAAACACTGCCATCGCCTCTGCCAAACGGTTAGGTGGTGAACCAGGTGATAAATAGGGGTGGGGACAACGTGGTCCCTTAATAAATACATATCTCTGTATGGGTTTAAAAGATGAAATGAAGATGACACCCAAAAGCTGGAATCTTGTTTCAGTCTGGCATTTGATAAAGCCATCTCCACTGGATTAATCTGAAGTCTTTTCAGGCACTTCTGCAGTGTGATTTTTCATTGTACCCAAAGCCTGCTGAAATCAGTAAGAAAACTTGCCCAGTCCAATGGGTGGTGGATCACACTTTTGGAACAAGTTGTACAGAGAGCATCTCCACTCAGACATCCTCTGTTCCATTCCTAGCCTTTCTTCAAGAAACACTTAAGCAGCAATTCACATTACCTAGAAGTTAGTAAAGGTGCCAATGCCCAGCAAGAGGGTTCACTGACCAGCAGGTTTCTATCACTGGCAATCAAAAGATGTGTTAGGATCTAACAATGTGGAGAGGTTTCTGGGCCAAGGAGGGATTCAGGATTTCTGAGACTATGTTTTAGGAAGATGGCTGCAAGCAACTAAGCTATTAAATCTTTCACATGCTTACAGCTATGCTTGGCCAGATAAGTAGTCTCACTACCACTGGGTAAGACAAGAAGCCACTTACGTGCTGTGAGTCTGCTGTTCCTCTTGATGGCACTGCCCCAACCAGTGAAGCTGGCACACTCTCTCTCTCTCTGTAAACTTTCTGACATGACAGAGCCCAGCTGATTTACACCACTGTCAGGAACAGTGCTTGTTATGGGCCATGTGTTTCTCCAGTGTGTTGTATGGCACATTTACTCTGAACAGTATTTGTTGCTGATTGTTGCCCAATTATCTGCATGGGCTACCAGGTGCATCCCAGATGCAGCAGGTGGTTGCTCAGCCAAATCACTTGGTGAGCTGACAGCTCTGTTTCCTTCACATAGCTCTCATTTGATAACTCTGTTTTACTCACCTCTGTGGCTTGGGAATGCAGAGGGTCTATATGCAGGGCAACATAAGCTCTGATGCTTTTCATGCATGCACACAGAAAGGCAAATGGGTCTGTAGGAGAGCAGAAAGTATCTATGGAAGGTTTTAGGACAAGAAAGAACAACAGGCCACTGATACTGGAAGGATGGCTTGATGATAAAGAAGAGCTGACCTGGTAAACAACCTGAGGTGCGAGACAGGAGGACACTTGCCTCCATGCTGGAGAAGATCAACCTGATATGGGATAAAGATAACAATGGTGTCGTAGTTTGGGCTGGGTGTCCTCTGCTACAGGGGTGTTTCCTGTGTCCAGAAGTCCAGCCCAGTGGGTGGACACAGGAAATTAGGTTATTTCCTACCATGATCCCTTGCACCACTATAAGTTTCATGGCGGGGTCTGGCACTTCCTCTTTTCCTTCCTCCTCGCCACCTGGTAACTGGGGGAGAGATCTCCCGGCCATGGGCCTGGCTAGGCCCAAGGCCACGGGGGGATGGGCAGTCTCAGATCTGGCCAGCTGAGACTAGCCTAGCAGTGGGGGGGGAAGGAGGAGCCCTGGGGGTTTGGGTGCACCCTCAGGTGGGGTTGGGATCTCTCTGGGTCTGTTTTGGGGTTTCCTCTTGTCACTGTGTTTCTAGCTCTCTGCACGCACTCACTGTTCTATTTAAACTTTCCATCACTTTTGCAATCTGTTTGTCTGAGTCGTTATTTCTGCGCGTGGTGGGGAGGGGGTCTGCCCCAACCCATTACAAATGGACAGCTGCATATCAAAGGAGAAAACTCAGTTAGCAGCAGTGGTGCAAGAATGTCAGGGAATTGCTTACCCTGCTCGATTTTTCCTATATAAGCTGCTTGTTCTGTACCAATAAACGATTCCTGCCTCACCAACAAGGGAGTCCGTGCATGCTTTCCGACATGGGTCTGGATCACTTGGGAATGGGGCCATGATCTTGAGCATCAGAAGCACCTGAAGAGGGCTCCCTCTGGAGTCCCAGATTGCTCGGGAACAACTTTCTGTGCCACTGTGTATGGTGTTTGTATGACCATCACTTGGTCATATTTTCTACTTGTGTGTGTGCAAACTTGTGAGTATTCAGTACAACATGCAGGGGAGTGAAGGAGTTGGGGCTGTTCAGTCTGCAGAAGAGAAGGCTCCGAGGTGACCTCATTGTGGCCTTCCAGTATCTGAAGGGGGCCTACAGGAAGACTGGGGAGGGACTTCTCAGGATCTCAGGTAGTGATAGGACTAGGGGGAATGGAATGAAGCTGGAGGTGGGGAGATTCAGGCTGGAGGTGAGGAGGTGGTTCTTCCCCATGAGAGTGGTGAGACCCTGGAATGGGTTGTCCAGGGAGGTGGTTGAGGCCCCACCCCTGGAGGTGTTTAAGCCCAGGCTGGATGAGGCTCTGTCCAGCCTGATGTAGTGTGAGGTGTCCCTGCCCATGGCAGGGGGGTTGGAACTAAATGATCCTTGTGGTCCCTTCCAACCCTGAATGGTACTATGATACTATACTATGATACTATGAGTGATACAACCTGGGCACCCTTATGACAAGAGACACCATGGGGTGTCAGGGGATAAGCAGGTTTGTTTCCTTCATAACACCAGCAAGGACTCAAATCAAATGAGACATGTAGGACATTTCTGCATGTATCTCCAGAGATACTGCACACTAAGCAGTATTTTCTTTGTCTGGTCTATATTCCTTTAGGGTCATCTCATTTGGCCTGTGATTATTTAGAGGAAGCAGGTGGAGAATTTCCAGGGAGAGGAATAATATAGATGGAAATGAACTTGCCTGTGTCATCAGGCTAAACTGTTTTGAGACAATTCAAGCACATTTGTTGCATGAGAAATTCCAGTTACCACTACCTTCCATATGTCTCTCCACATTTCTTGCATCTTCTATATTACTTGGTTGTTCCTCACCCCAAGACCTCCCTCTGTCCTCAGGGGAAATCAGTAATACCAGAATATTCTTGGTCTCCCTCTAAGTGCAGCTAACAGTGTTTGAGACTTGCTATACAGTGTCCTCTACTTTTTTATTTCCTATATTATTCAATCTGTTTATCCCAGCCTTCTGAAATTCTGTGCTGATCCACTCCTTCTTGAGCTTCCAACATCATAGAATCATAGAATGCACTGGGTTGGAATGGGGCTCTAGAGGTCATCTAGTCTGAGCCCCTTGCAGTAAGCAGGAGCATCCCCAACTGGATTGGAATGGAATGGAATGGAATGGAATGGAATTAACCAGGTTGGAAAAGCCTTTGAGATCATCAAGTCCAACCTATCATCCAACACCATTTAATCAACTAAACCATGGCACCAAGCGCCCCATTCAGTCTCTTCCTAAACAGACTTAGAGTTCAACATTCACTAGACAGGTTGGACTCAATGATCTTTGAGGTCTCTTCCAACCTTAGGAATACTGAAGTTCACCATGTAATGCTGTGAAGTAGAAGACTGTGAAAGAAAGTTAGTTTTTCTACTTTTCTATTGGGAAAAAATTGAAGACACTGTGTATTGTATGGAAGTCAAAAGCTTGTCAGGTAGTGATAGGATTAGAATAGAATAGAATAAACCAGGTTGGAAGAGACCTTCAAGATCATCGCGTCCAACCTATCATCCAACACCACCCAATCAACTAAACCATGCAGCTAGGTTGCTGAGAGTCCCATCAAACCTGACCTTGAATATCCCCATCCTTTCTTTTCACTTTAGTCCATGCCCTTCTGGTAATTAAAAAGAACAGAAGTTCTGTCTGCTGACAGAAGTGCTGTTGGTAAAACAAGGTTTGTTCACAGTGGAAGGGTTCTTTAGGTAACTGGCAGTGAGCACCAAGTGCCTGATGACTTGAAACTACATACAAGCTGTGAAAAGAGATGTGCCCCAAATGGCACTGCCCAGGCCAGTAACATTTGCTAAACGTTCAGTACAGAAAGTCCTGGATCATCTCTGTATGTAGGCAAAGCAAACCATGAACTGCAGTTGTGCATTGTGAAAGATTTGTGGAAAACAAAGTTATTCTAAAATCCTCTTTTTCACCACCACCTCCCCTTTCCCACTGTATCTACCCCTTTCCTCCCCATCCCCTACCACATTTTCCCCTCCCACCCCCTACCCCATTTTCCCCTCAAATCCCAGAGCACCTGGGCTCTGGTGGAGTCTCCTCCCACCCCAGGTGTGGTCACTTTGCCCTCCCCACCCACTCCCTTATTTAATCCCCTCCAGGAAAGCCAGAAGCCCTAAGCTGAGCCCATCTGGGCTGAGGGATCCTCCTCTCATCACTGGTGAGTACCCATGGTGCACCTCACTGGGTGATGGTGGTGGTGACAACAAAGGCCGGGGGGCCTGGTGGCCCCCGGTTGTTAGGACCAGAATTGGTGACTACTCTGATATCATCCACGGGTGCTGGCTGGGCCTCCTTACTGGGACTGAGCTCCTCTGTGTGGTATCTTGGTTGGTTGAAGGTCTTGCCCCTGGCTCTGGGATGGGTGCAAAAATGGTGGCGGTGGGGCAGGAGCTGTTGAGGCAGGGGACAGGGCAGGTGGAGAGGGAGCCGGAGCTGTGGAGGATGGTGGAGAGGGAGTGGGAGCAGGAGCTGTTGAGGCAGGGGGCAGGGTAGTGGAGAGGGAACAGGACCTGCTTTGGGAAGATGAAGGCTGGTGGTGATGGAGAGAGGGTGTTAAACTAGATGACCTGTAGAGGCAACTTTCACTCTGGTCATTCTGTGATTCTAGGATCTAGTTTTAACCCCCTTGCCATGGGCAAGGACACCTTCCACTAGACCAAGTCAGCATCTTCAAGGGCATATTTAATTTCTTACTGTACATATAAATCAAAAGATAATCTGGTAGCTCTGATGGATTATAGATTTGAAGCTACTTCATCTTCTGTATATTGCCATAAGAAATAAGATAATTAGATGAAATTCAAGAGTGACTAAAAATTATTGGCACGAGAATCATTTAAAATCCCACTGAACTTGTGGGAAAAGGCTTGGGTACATCACTCCTATTGCTCAGCAAAAGTTAGTCTTTATCTGAAGTGTAAGTAGTGGAAACACTGAAGTAAATTCCTAATGCCATGACAAGTTCTCTTACCAATGTTAAAGTCTGATGTGACTTTCAAAGGATCAAGTTGCCTTTTATCTTGCCCTGTACCTCCTTTGTGTGTGTTTGTCTGTAAGGGAGGTAAAATTTTCCATTAGGAAGCCATCTCCACACAACTCAAACCTCCTAGAGTTCAATAAGGACAAGTGCAGGGTCCTGCATCTGTGGAGGAATAACAGCAGGCACCAGTACAGGTTAGGGGCTGCCCTGCTGGAAAGCAGCTCCATGGAGAAAGACCTTGGAGTGCTGATGGACAGCAAGTTCTGCATGGGACAGCAATGTGCCCTGGTGGCCAAGAGAGCCATTGGTATCTGAGGGTGCATGAAGAAAAGTGTGTCTAGCAGGTCTAGGGAGGTTCTTCTCCCCCTCTACTCTGCTCTGGTGAGACCACACCAGGAATACTGTGTCCAGCTTTGGGCTCCCCCATTCAAGAGAGACCTGCTGGAGAGAATCCAACAGAGAGCATGAGGGTGATTAGGGAACATGAACATCTTCCTTATGGAGAGAGACTGAGTGCCCTGTGGCTGTTTAGTCTTGAGAAGACTGAGAGGGGATCTGATCAATATCTGAGGGGTGGGTGTCAAAAGCAGGGAGCCAAGCTCTTTTTGGTGATGTGCAATAACAAGACAAGAAACCACATGTTCAAGCTTGAACACAGAAGATTTTACCTCAACACAAGGAGAAACTTCTTCACAGTGGGGGTGACAGAGCTCAGAGAGGCTGTGGAATCTCCTACCACCCAAGACCATCTAATCAAATAAACCATGGCACCAAGCACCCCATCCAGTCTCTTCCTAAACACCTCCAGTGATGGTGACTCCACCACCTCCCTGAGCAGCCCATTCCAATGGCTAATCACTCTTTCTGTGACGAATTTCTTCCTAGCATCCAGCCTAAACCTCCCCTGGCTCAGCTTGAGACTGTGTCCTCTTGTTCTGATGCTGGTTGCCTGGGAGAAGGGACCAACATAATCCCCCACACACAGTGACTTCTTATTAGATACTTGGAGCTCAGGCTTCACTTTCTTGCCCAAACGTGGCTCTCATTCTCCAAACTCATTGCTTTCACATACTATGTAAACAAGCAGAGCTAATGAATAATTAAGTTGCAGAATTACCATCAATAGTTTTCTCTAGCATTGCCAATCAAGGTCTGGATCTCTTGAGCTTGTTTCAGGGAACATGGTTAAAAATTAATCATTTTCACCAAATCCATTCTGGCTCTGTTGTGGTGGTGCAAAATGTCCCTCAAAGAAATGAGAAACAAGCAAGAATCCCACTGGACCACATCAAGGTTTCCTTCTCCCTGCCTTTTGAGTGATGATTTGGTTGGAAAGACTGACAAAAGGTGAGTCACAACTGTACTGCAGGGCAGTTTGGTGATTACAAGATACATGCTGAACATAATTTTGTTTAGAAATCATATTTTATATGGATCAGAATGTAGAGATCATATACTGTGAGGAGAAAAAGGAGTTTAGCACCAAGTCCTCATATCCATGGCAACATAGGAGGGATCTCTTCAACAAAAGGTGTTTCTTATTCATGAGGCAATTACAGCTAAACAAGAGGTACAGTACTTCTGGGGGCCTGGTGAGCAGTGGCTTAAGATGTTGTTTTTGAGAGGACCTTGGACCTTCTGCAGTGTTGAGTCAGTCCTCAGGACACAAAGGAAAGGGAGCATCACAAACTGTGAGCAGCACTGTGGCTCTGTGAGCCCAGCTTCCCCCCCCCCATCTGCATCCTGGGGCAGGTGGAGATCTTGCATTTTGTCCCCATGATGTTCAGCAGTGTGAAGGCAGAGGGGCAAAAGGCAGGGAGAACCTTTTGGAGGAGGGCAGGCTCTGTGGGGAGGGGGCTGGGACAACAGAAGGTAGTCACCCACTGAGGAAGACTGCAGGGAGGTCAGACTAGATGACCTTTGGAGGTCTCTTCTGGCTTGGACCCTTCTATGACTTCACAACAGCCATGAAGAAACACCTCTGGGATTATATTTCTGTGCTGAGAGGCCACCTAAGGGTCTTTGTTACAGACTTGGAGCCCATCTGAGTTCAGAGTGAGCAAAATTGAAGTTTACTCTTTCTATCCCTTGTGGAATTCCTTTATTTTAAGTTGCCCTCTAAAATTCACCTCCACACAGTTAATCACTCTCTGTATTAGCAGATGCACCTACTTGAGTACTGACAAGTAGTCAGTGGTGTAACAGCCTAAGTAGCTTTCATAAAGCAAGCCTAAGATTGCTTTAAAAGCTGTACCAATTAATATTTTACAGATATTTACCTGATAGAAATCAAAAAGATTCTTAGAATGTGTGTGGAGATTAATATATATTCAGCTGCCTGCCTAGCTATTTGTTTTATTCCTTCCTGTTTACACAGATTCCTTGGTGTGAGGCTACAGAGGTATTGTTGATCGCTTAGCAGTCACAGCTATATGCAAAGCAGGCATCATTCTTATTGACATGCTGCTAGATCTCACCTCTCAAGTGAAATAGATGAGCTGCAGGTCTGGAGGGATGACAAGGAACTGTCAGAAGTGCAGACTGGTTTTGCTTTCTCTTTCATGCCACTCTGTCATCCATTCTGGATTTCCCATGTATGCTTTCAGCAGGCTTTGTGTAGCTTCCAGGTGTTTACTGAACTGCAGTTTGCTGGGTTTTGGTGCTATCAGTTTTATAGCACCTGAACAATATTTTCATTTGCCATGTCCTCATGACCATCTCCTCCTATTCAGAAGACAGATTCACTTAAAACCCCAGGATTTATTGCATCTCATTCCTCTTTTTAGTTCATAGTATCAGTCAGGGTTGGAAGATCATCAAGTCCGACCAATCACCCAACCCTAGCTAATCACCTAGACCATGGCACTAAGTGCCTCACCTAGTCTTTTCTTAAACACCTCCAGGGACAGTCTCAGGCTGCGCCAGGGGAAGTTCAGGCTGGAGGTCAGGAGGAAGTTTTACACAGAGAGAGTGATTGCCCATTGGAATGGGCTGCCTGGGGAGGTGGTGGAGTTGCCGTCACTGGAGGTGTTCAGGAGGAGACTTGACAGGGTGCTTGGTTGCATGGTTTAGTTGATTAGGTGATGTTGGATGATAGGTTGGACGCAATGATCTTGAAGGTCTCTTCCAACCTGGTTTATTCTATTCACCCCACCACCTCCCTGGGCAGCCCATTCAAATGGGCAGTCTCTCTTTCTATGAAGAACTTCTTTCTAAGATCAAGCCTAAACTTCCCCCTGCACAGCTTGAGACTGTGTCCTCTTGTTTTGTTGCTGGTTGTCTGGGAGAGGACACCAGCCTCAACCTGGCTGCAACCTCCCTTCAGGTAGTTGCTCTATCATAGTATCAGTCAGGGTTGGAAGGGACCACAAGGATCATCTAGTTCCAACCCCCCTGCCATGGGCAGGGACACCCCACACGACATCAGGCTGGACAGAGCCTCATCCAGCCTGGGCTTAAACACCTCCAGGGGTGGGGCCTCAACCACCTCCCTGGACAACCCATTCCAGGGTCTCACCACTCTCATGGGGAAGAACCACCTCCTCACATCTAGCCTGAATCTCCCCACCTCCAGCTTCATTCCATTCCCCCTAGTCCTATCACTACCTGAGATCCTGACAAGTCCCTCCCCAGTCTTCCTGTAGGCCCTCTTCAGATACTGGAAGGCCACAATTAGGTCACCTTGGAGCCTTCTCTTCTGCAGACTGAACAGCCCCAACTCCTTCAGTCTGTCCTCATAGGAGAGGTGCTCCAGCCCTCTGATCATCCTCCTGGCCCTTCTCTGGACACATTCCAGCACCTCCATATCCCTCTTGTAATAGGGGCTCCAGAACTGGATGCAGTACTCCAGGTGGGATCTCAGCAGAGCTGAGTAGAGGGGGAGAATCACCTCCCTTGACCTGCTGGCCACACTTCTCCTGATGCAGCCCAGGATCTGATTGGCTTTGCGGGCTGCAAGTACACATTGAGTTATAAATAACTCTCAATTTCCCGTGTGCCTTCTTCAGCTCCATCCTGCCAACCAAGCTTTCCTTTTTCTTCTTGAGATCAGGAACTTGGCTAGAACATGATCTTCATCACTGATGTGCCATGAATTTGACAAGCCCTAGTACTATGCTTGCTTGAGCAGAAATACCCCAATTCCAGCACTGTTTTGCTCCCTGCACTCAGCTAACTGTAGACAAGACAAGGAGTTCAGATGCCCTATCAAAGGGGTTTAGAGGTTCAGCAAAGTCACTGTTTGAAGATCTTGATGCAGCCATCTTTCAGGATGCTGTGCTGTTTGAGATGCACTTTGGTGTGTGAATGACTGGTGACAAATGGTAGCTCCCTATAATTGTGCTGACTCAGCTGACACTCAAGAACACACCAGCTGAGCACACTGGTGTCCAGTGCTGACAATTCTGGGAGCAGTGTCAGGCAAAACTCGTTGTGAGGATTAATCTTTGCAGCTGTGGAACAAGAAAGGAAAAGGGGCAAAAACAGGCTTGTCTGAGTGGGCAAGCATGTAATGTTGTGGCGCTCAGGAGCGCACTGAAGGCTGGGAGGCTCTCACACATAATCTGGTGTGGCAGGACTCATGAATAGAGCCAACCAGGTTTGAAAAGACTTCAGATGAAGTCCAACCTATTACCTAACATAGAATAGAATTAACCAGGTTGTAAAAGAACTTAGAGGTTATCAAGTCCAACCTATCATCCAACACCATCTAATCAACTAAACCATGGTGCCAAGCACCCCATCCAGTCTCTTCCTAAACCCCTCCAGGGATGGTGATTCCACCACCTCCCTGGGCAGCCCATTCCCAGAAAGAATAATTGGCCTTTGGAAGAACTTTCTCCTCACCTCGAGCCTAAACTTCCTCTAGCACAGCTTGAGGAAGTTTCCTCTTCTTCTGTTGCTCATTGCCTGGGAGAAGAGACCAACCCCCACCTGGCTACAGCCTCCCTTCAGGTAGTTGTAGAGAGCAATCAGGTCTCCCCTGAGCCTCCTCTTCTCCAGGCTAAACTACCTCAGCTGCTTCTTGTAAGACTTATTGTCAACATCTTCATTACTGCTTGTACAAATTCAAATAGGTGCCTGGATAGTGTGTGAGTGAATGAATAGGACCAGACACAGAACCATAGAATTGTCAGGGTTGGAAGGGACCTCAAGGATCATCTAGTTTCACGCCCCCGCCATGGCCAGGGACACCTCACACTACATCTGCTTGCTAGCAGCCACATCCAGCCTGGCCTTACAAACCCTCCAGGGATGAGGCTTCCACCACCACCTCCTGGGGCAACCTATTCCAGTGTCTCACCACCCTCATGGTGAAGAATTTCTTCCTAACATCCAATCTGAATCTACCCATTTCTATTTTTACTCCATTCCCCCTAGTCCTATCACTACCTGACACCCTAAAAAGTCCCTTCCTGGTTTTCTTGTAGGCCCCCTTCAGATAGTGGAAGGACACAGTAAAGTCTCCTTGGAGCCTTCTCTTCTTCAGACTGAACAGCCTCAACTCCCTTAGTCTGTCCTCATAGGAGAGGTGCTCCAGCCCTCTGATCATCCTTGTGTTATGATTTTATTTTTGGTTTTTTATCCTTTTGGAAGGTCTGTTGGAGCAAGATGCTTCCCCAAGAAGTGCAACTGTGGATGAGCAGGGGGTTGGGCATGGCTTTAACCTTGGTGAACTGGAACTCTGGAACCAGGAGTATAAACGACTCGAGAGGAAGATCTGTGAAAAACAAAGGAAGAAGCAAGAGAAGTCCCCAGCCTACCAAAAGGAGGAGAGAGACACTTGGACAGGAAGCCTGAAATAATCACTTAATTGCCAAGGGTGTGTGGATACAGAGGGAAGAACATATAAGCCATGATGTATATTAATAAAGGGCTGATGCTTGAGCACATCTTAGTGTTGGTCATTTTTCTCTGCCACTGACATGCGCCTATGTAAGCACCTTCACAAAGGAGCAGGATGGAGAGGGACCTGGGACTCCAACTGGTGGCAAATAGCAACAAAATAGGCAAATCCCTCCGTTTGCAGACCAAATCTACAGGTGAATCCCCAGGATACTCATCAGGGAAGTCATCAGTTATTTCCCTGTGAGGGTGACAGAACACTGGAACAGGCTGCCCAGGGGGGTTGTGGAGTCTCCCTCTCTGGAGTTATTCAAAACCCACTTGGATGTGTTCCTGTGTGATCTGCTCTGGTAGGGGGGTTGGACTGGATGATCTTTCAAGGTCACTTCCAGCAACTAACATTCTGTTATCAAGGACATACCAACACAAGGAACTATGGTGATTGAACCAAAAATACCTTCTTGTGCAGTGCAAGTGCAGATCAGAGATAAGATTTTTGTCTGAATCTTTCAAAAGACAGGTGTCAAATCCTGGCACTCCCAAGCTAGTTTAAGGCAAGCCTTGTTGTCCTGCTTATATTTGTTGTTCCTATTAACTTTGACAGGGTTTTGGCCTCCCTCTAATACAGGGAGTAGGGGAAAAAAACTCTGAAGATTCAGAAAATGTTGGGGTTTTTTTTCAGGGCAGGAAACATATTGCCACAAGAATTTTATAATACAGCCCAGTTCAACAGTGGGGACATTCGATTCCTCTCAGAGCTGGGTGTAAATGTCACAATCACAGACATACCCAGGTTGAAAAAGACCCCCAGGATCAAAAGGTCCAACCCAGAACCCCACTCCACAAAGCTCACCCCAAACCATATCCCCAGGCATATCCCCTACCTGAAAGGATGCTGTGGAGAGGCTGGTCCTGGTCTCTTCTCACAGGTAGTTAGTGATAGAACAAGAGGGAATGGCCTCAAGCTACAATTGGGTAGGTTTAGACTGGATATTAGGGAACACTTATCATGGAAAGAGTGGTCAGGGGTTGGAATGTGCTGCTCAGGGAGGTGGCTGAGTCCCCAAGCCTGGATGTGTTTCAAGGTGGTTGGGATGTGGTGCTTGGGGCTCTGGCCCAGGGGTGAGCCCCACATAGTAGGGTTCTGGGCCAGACCTGGTGATCCTGAAGGTCTTCTCCAACCTGAGTGCCTCTGTGATTCTTTTACACTTTTGTTTCATTTTTGTTGTAAATTAAGGACTCTTTATTTTATCTCCCTGGGTATTTATATGATGTATCTGTAATAGATATTCACTGATCTGGTAATGAAGGATAATAAAGATTTTCAGCATCTTCAGCTTTGGTTTCAAATGCTTGAGTTGCAAGCTTGCATTTAAAACTGCAAAATGAGGAAGGTGCAGATCAGCAAACAGTGCAGAAGCCATCAAATAGGATACAGCTACACGTCAGCACCCATGCCACCCACACACAGGAAACAATTGGCTTATAATTGCATTTCAAGTAGGGAATTAATTGGTTAATTTGTACTTATACAGGAAAAATGTATTAATTAATGTATTAAATGTATTAATGCTGGGGTCAGAGTGGCTGGAGAGCTGCCAAACAGAAAGGGACCTGGGGGTGCTGATTGACAGCCACCTAAACATGAGCCGGCAGTGTGCCCAGGTGGCCAAGAAGGCCAATGGCATCCTGGCCTGCATAGTGTGGCCAGCAGGAGCAGGGAGGTCATTGTGCCCCTGTACTCTGCTTTGGTTAGGCCACACCTTGAGTTCTGTGTCCAGTTCTGGGCCCCTCAGTTTAAGAAGGACATCAAGACACTTGAACATGTCCAGAGAAGGGCAACAAGGCTGGGGAGAGGCCTTGAGCACAAGCCCTGTGAGGAGAGGCTGAGGGAGCTGGGATTGTTTAGCCTGGAGAAGCAGAGACTCAGGGGAGACCTTATTGCTTCTCTGCAACTACCTGAAGGGAGGTTGTAGACAGGCAGAGGTTGGTCTCTTCTCCTAGGCAGCCAGTACCATAACAAGAGGACCTAGTCCTAAGCTGCGCTGGGGGGGTTTAGGTTGGATGTTAGGAAGAAGTTCTATACAGGAGAGTGATTGCCCATTGGAATGTGCTGCCTGGGGAGGTAGTGGAGTCACCATCATTGGAGGTGTTCAGGAGGAGACATGATGGGGTGCTTGGTACCATGGTTTTGTTGATTAGGTGGGTTGGATTGGTTGATGGGTTGGATGCAATGATCTTGAAGGTCTCTTCCAACCTGGTTTATTCTATGTATTCTAACTACCTGAAGGGGGATTGTAGCCAGGAGGGGGTTGGTCTCTTCTCCCAGGCAAGCAGCACCAGAACTAGAGGACACAGTCTCGAGCTGCACCAGGGGAAGTTTAGTCTTGAGGTGAGGAGAAAGTTCTTCACAGAGAGAGTTGTTCACTATTGGAATGTGCTGTCCCAGGAGGTGGTGGAGTCACCATCCCTGGGTGTGTTCAAGAGGGAATTGGACGTGGCACTCGGTGCCATGGTCTAGTCATGAGGTCTTGGGTGACAGGTGGGACTTGACGATGTTTGAGGTCTCTTCCAACCTTGGTGATACTGTGATACTGTAAATTAACATTAAAAAAATAAACCCAAAAAATCTTCAAAGCAGGCTAACACATCCTGACATGCTCTGTCTCAGCACAAATGCATCCTGAGAACCTATGATAAAAGGCAGCCTATTTATACCAGAAATACCAATAGGCCTTTAACTATTTACAATGCAAATGATGCCACTCTAATTAAAATTGGGAAATGGCTATATTCAGCCTTTAATGAAAATATTCTTCCATGCATTTCCCAATCTCTGCCATGGTTTCACTTTGTGTGTAGTGGTCTTGGAATTAATTACTTCAATGGAAGGCTAAATCTCCATGAATACAGCGGTAATCAAAGGCTTCTGCAGTCACCACTCAGATGAGCTGTTCTGCTGTGAGTGAATGAGTAGAGATCTGCACTGCCTGCAAAGCTGCTTTCACCTTGGGAATTAGATGGAATAAATGTTAGGTAGTTGTAAGCGCTGACCAGCTGGCCTGAGCTGTTTGTGCTGTGCAGGGGATTGTCTCACCATTGGAGCCACGCTGAGTGTATGCAATTCAGCAAAGCACTGAGGTACTTCTAGAAGTGTGATTAGGTAGAGTACCTTTGTTTTTGGTCTTGCAGCCTGGAAATTCCAGGTCACCCCAGGTCTAAACTGCAGCCTGCAAAAGCCAGGTCACCCCAGGTCTAAACTGCAGCCTGGAAATGCCAGGCCACCCCCAAGCCTAACTGAAGAGCAAATACAGGTCTGACTGAAGGGAAATGGTGGGGGATCAAATCAAAGAACTACAGAACCTTAGGCCAAGGCTTTCTCAACACTACCTTGTTTGCTGCCACCACTGGGCTTATGCTGACCACTTTCATCCTCTTTCTTCTCAGTGGAGGGAGAGTGTGAACTTCCCATGGACTGCCCAGAGTCATTCAGATTATCAAAGGTATAAGGTTGGGAGGGACCCTCAAAGGTCATCAAGTAGAATAGAATAGAATAGAATAGAATAGAATAGAATAGAATAGAATAGAATAGAATAGAATAGAATAGAATAGACCAGGTTGGAAGAGACCTTCAAGATCATCACGTCCAACCAATCAACCAATCAATCCCACCTAAACAGCTAACCCATGGCACCAAGCACCCCATCAAGTCTCCTCCTGAACACCTCCAATGATGGTGACTCCACCACCTCCCCGGGCAGCCCATTCCAATGGGCAATCACTCTCTCTGTATAGATCAGGTTGCTCAGGTCCTCATCAAATTGGACCTTGACTGTCTCTGGGGATGGGGCCTCCACCACATCTCTGAGCAACCTGTTCAACCCCATGCAGCACTGCAGGCTGGCATTGGAGTGGCTGAAGAGCAGCCAGGTGGAAAGGTATCAGGGGGTACCAGCTGACAGCAGGCTGAACACGAGCCAGCAGTGTGACCAGGTGGCCTAGAAGGCCAATGGCATCGGGCCTGCGTCAGAAATAGTGTAGCCAGCAGGAGCAGGGAAGTCATTGTGCCCTTGTGCTCAGCACTGGTTAGGCCATACCTTGAGTCCTGTGTCCAGTTCTGGTGGGCCCCTCAGTTTAGGAAAGATGTTGAGTTGCTGGAACGTGTCCAGAGAAGGGCAACAAAGCTGGGGAGGGGTCTGGAGCATAAGCCCTATGAAGAGAGGCTGAGGGAGCTGGGGTTGCTCAGCCTGGAGAAGAGGAGGCTCAGGGGAGACCTTCTTGCTCTCCACAACTACCTGAAGGAAGGTTGTAGCCAGATGGGGGTTGGTCTCTTCTCCTGCATGGCCAGCACCAGAACAAGAGACACAGTCTAAAGCTGCACCAGGGGAGGTTTAGGCTGGATGTTAAGAAGAAGTTCTTCATAGAAAGAGAGATTGGCCATTGGAATGTGCTGCCCAGGGAGGTGGTGGAGTCACCATCACTGGAGGTGTTTAGGAAGAGACTGGATGGGGTGCTTGGTGCCATGGTTTATTTGATTAGATATTGCTGGATGGTAGGTTGGACTCAATGATCTCAGAGGTAATTTCCAACCCGGTTAATTCTATTCTATTCTATTCTATTCTATTCTATTCTATTCTATTCTATTCTATTCTATTCTACTCTACTCTACTCTACTCTACTCTACTCTACTCTACTCTACTCTATTCCTATTCTACTCAGTGGATTCTGTAATATTCTGGATAAGTCTTATAGAAAGTTTAAAAAAAAAAGGGGAGGAAGCCATTCTTCATAGCCCTTTCTCTTATGTTTCACATTCCTGTGATTTTTTTGTTGCTTTTGGTAGAATTCCCATACCAGCAAATGCCACCCTTCCTTCACTGCTAATACTGACAGGAAGCAAGGGTAAAACATCACTTACCGTCTGGGACCTGCAACAGCTGGTGCTTGCAGGTGCTCTGAGACAAAAGCAGTCTCTGTGTGCATTAAAAGTATTTTTAACAGGGAATGGAGGATTAAAACATCTTAAATTCAGCACTAAATAAGCCCTGAAGATTTTCACTGTGCTCTATGGAAGGTGTCATATGCTTCTGTGCCAAGCATATCACAACAGCACCTAGATGTTAATGACTGCAAGCCTTTGGTGCAGCTGTTTTCTGCATTAGTCTTGATCAAAGGGATGTCTGATTTCAGGTGACTGAGAAGCACCACAGTGCAGGCCAGCCCAGCTCCTGGAGGTCACTCTTGGACATTCTCTTTCAAAAGGATGTGTCCCAGTTGGCCTCTTGAAGCCCCACTTCCAATGAGCCATGGCAAGGAGTCTGTCAAAAGTTTTGTGGGTGGTGTTCCAGCCTGTTAAGGGCTGCACTGCAGTAACTTCAGGGTAAAATAAAGCTGAGTCAGGAAAAGTAGGATCAGAGTTTCAAAGGCTTAATACAAAGTGGCCAAAGTTTGTTATCCTATGGCCAGGAGGTTGTTGATTGCAGCTGAAGAAAAGATCATAGAATCACTAAGGTTGGAAAATACCTCAAATATCATCAAGTCCAACCTGTCACCCAACACCTCATGACTACTGAATCATGGCTTCAAGTGCCACATCCAATGCCTTTTTGAATACCTCCAGGCATGGTAACTCCACCCCCTCCCTGGGCAGCACATTCCAATGGCTAACAACTCTCTCTGTAAAGAACTTTCTCCTCGCCATGAGCCTAAACTTCCCCTGGCACATTTTGAGACTGTGTCCTCTTGTTCTGCTGCTGATTGCCTGGGAGAAGAGACCAAACTCCACCTGTCTACAACCTCCCTTCAGGTAGTTGTAGAGAGCATGCTTTGTGTTTCCTGTTATCAAGCAAGGCCTCCCAGCAAATCACCTCCCAGAAAATTGGGCAGTTTCCCTTCCCATCCAGTAGTGATTCTTTCTTTATTTCCTGCTACATGGTCTGTTAGAATAGAATAGAATAGAATAGAATAGAATAGAATAGAATAGAATAGAATAGAATAGAATAGAATAGACAGATCAGATTGGAAGAGACCTTCAAGATCATTGTGTCCCACCTATCATCCAACACCATCTAATCAACTAAATTATGGCACCAAGCACCCCATCCAGTCTCTTCCTAAAGACCTCCAATGATGGTGACTCCACCACCTCCCCAGGCAGCCCATTCCAATGGGTAATCACTCTCTCTGTGAAGAATTTCTTCCTAATATCCAGTCTGAACCTCCCCTGATGCAGCTTGAGACTGTGTCCTCTTGTTCTGTCACTGGTTACTGTTGTTTCAGTGCAAGAGCTGTTGTGTAGATTGATAGCTGTGTTGTCTCCTGATTGTGCCTGTGCAAAGACCATGACCCTGATTTGTTATGGGGCCACAGGACATTACCAGAATCACAGCTGCTCAGAATGTGCAACACAGAGGGGTCTTACATAGATTTCATTAGGAAAGGAGTCCCTAACTAGTGCAGAAGAGCATCAGTGTCTTACTTTTTCATATTGTGTCTGAGATTTAATTGTGCCTCTAGATTTATCATGACCATTCACTGGGGAGTTACTGATTAAAATCATTCTCATTCTTTGCACATGTAATTTTACCTTATTCCAGGCACCAACACAAAGCTATACCGTGAGAAAATCTCTTGACTTGCAGACCTGGGCTCAGGTTTCAGTGTACAGCTCTCCTGCTCTGTTTGCATCTCTTGTCAACAGCACTCGGGGTGGCTAATGGGATTCATGCACTGGCTGGTCCATGTTCCTCATGGCCTGGCTCCAGAGCTTTTCATGATCTCTGTCTTTTTCTCCATGAATGGTGCTTGCACAGGAAGCCAACCTCACTGCAGCAAGTGCCTTTCTCATAACACTCAGGAAAACAGAAAACCAGAGCAAAACAGTACAAGTCTAAAGCACTTCAGATAATGTTGTTTTCTTCTGTATGCTTCTCATAATATAATTTATTTCCCAAGACTTATCATTTTCTGCTTGTTCTACCCCTGCACTTAGTAAACAAAACCCAGAGCCACCCATTTTGGTCAAGCTCTGCTGACTTGCTGTATCCAGTTTGCTGCCATAGGGAAAATACTGTGCTCTGTCTGATTATTTTCCTGACTCTGACATGTTTGTTTGTTTGCTTTTCCTCCCTGTAACTTACTGTCTGTTAAGCTACAACCTGGGGACAGAGTGGCTGGAGAGCAGCCAGGCAGAAAGGGGCCTGGGGGTAGAGGTTGACAGGTGGCTGAATGGGTGCCAGCAGAGTGCCCAGGTGGCCAAGAAGGCCAATGGCATCCTGGCCTGCATCAGGAATAGTGTGGCCAGGAGGAGAAGGGAAGTCATTGTGCCCCTGTACTCTGCACTGGTTGGGCCACACCTTGAGTCCTGTGTCCAGTTCTGGGCCCCTCAGTTTAAGGAGGGCACTGAGACACTTCGGATGCATCCAGAAAAGGGCAACGAGGATGGTGAGAGGTCTTGAATACAAGCCCTATGAGGAGAGGCTGAGGGAGCTGGGATTGTTTAGCCTGGAGAAGAGGAGGCTTAGGGGAGACCTTATTGCTTCTCTACAACTACCTGAAAGGAGGTTGTAGCCAGGTGGGGGTTGGTCTCTTCTTCCAGGCAACCAGCACCAGAACAAGAGGACACAGTCTCAAGCTGCGCCAGGGGAGGTTTAGGCTGGAGGTGAGGAGAAAGTTCTTCACAGAAAGAGTTGCTGGCCATTGGAATGTGCTGCCCAGGGAGGTGGTGGAGTCACCATCCCTGGAGGTGTTCAAGAGGTGATTGGACGTGGCACTTGGAGCCATGGTTTACTTGTCGGGAGGTGTTAGGTAATAGGTTGGACTTACTGATCTCTGAGGTCTTTTCCAACCTTATTGATTCTTTGATTCTAAGCTGTATATTAAAGAACTTTAACCATGATACTAATACCTTTTCTTTCCTTCTGAAAGTAAGCATATCATTGTGAGCTGCACTGATTCCAAAATCTTCAAAATTATTGATATTTCAGACAGCTTTGAATCTGACTTTCACAGTTTGTTTTCATCAGTTTTTCACAAGTCTGCAGTTTGCCTGAGGAGGTGGTGGAGTCACCATCACTGGAGGTGTTCAGGAGGAGACTTGATGGGGTGCTTGGTGCCATGGTTTAGTTGATTAGGTGGTGTTGGGTGATAGCTTGGACACGATGACCTTGAAGGTCTCTTCCAACCTGGTCTGGTCTGGTCTGGTTTGGTCTATTCTATTCTATTCTATTCTATTCTATTCTATTCTATTCTATTCTATTCTATTCTCTACTCTACTCTACTCTACTCTACATTTTACAGTTGTGCATTTTGCTGAGAAGTTTTAACCACTGTGGTGGGTTGAGATTACCCCCCAATTAGTTTGAGGAAATTACTCCACGCCCCCCCAGATAAAATTCCTAGACAAGCTCAGTGGAAGCAAATGAAGCTGTATTTACAAGCAAAACTGCAGTCTAGAAATATGAAATGCAATGAATGTGTACAAAATATACAGCATTTACCTGTATTTACAATTTATAAACAGCACAAGAAACCCCCCTGGACAAAACCAGGAGGCTACTAATGGCTTCCCCCTCTCTGCTCCCTCTCCTCCTACCCTACACAAGGGAAAAGAGAGAGAGAAGAGAGTAGCTTGTTAGTCTTAGGCACAACAAAGAGACACAGCCAAGGTCAGCAAGCCAGCAGAAGCAACCAGCTAGTATCTGCTAGAGTGAAGAAGATGAGAAAGAGCAAAAGTTAGTTTGTACAACCAACTTTATCAGACCAATAGGATTATTTAGACCTTATCATTATTTTCTCTTTACATCCAATGGTAGTTTATTGACATTCTATCACTTTCTACTCAAGATCTGTGGAAAATTTCCTAGGTATCAGCTTAAAACTGCCACAACCATCATGTTTGGTTTTGTGGCATTTGGGTTTGTTTTTGTTGTTGCTGCTGTTGTTTTTCCTGATGTGATTTTGTCTCTGTAACTGGAGTTCTGGGCTTGTTAGAAAGGACAGGGATAAATACCACCTCCTGCTTCCGGCCTTGTTAGGGACATGCTGATATGTTTTCACAACATGCTCACTCAGTTAGTGGTAGATGAAGACTCATGGTCACTCATAGGAAACAGAGACCAAAAGCTGCAGAAGGGAGAAGTGCCTGGTATGCAGTGGGAGAGGGAAAAGAAAGGAGAGGGAGAGGGAAGATTGTGGTGGGTTAACGCCCATTCTGAACAACAGGGTGGAGGGCTAGCGAGTGCTTAGCCCTCCCTACAGGGCGTTTTCCCCCTGGGAAATTGAGTCTGTTCCCCTCTCCCCTCCCTGCCCAGCTAGGGTATAAAAGGGAAGGCATTGGAGTCATTAGCTCCTTTTGGCTCCTGCCTCTCCTGGATGAGAGCTACTGGAGCTGCCTTCCTGCTCCTATGTCATGTGGCCAGGCCTGATCCTTCTCCCTGCTGCCTCTGTGCCTCTTCAAAGAGAGACTCTCTCTGTTGGGAGGGAGGAGAGGGGAGTGGGGGAGAGATTCTCAGCCTTGCCCCCATCTGAGCTCTTAACTCCCAGTTAAGGCTTAAACCACCACAAAGATCTTCATAATAGAATCATAGAAGGGTCTGGATTGGGAAGGCCCTTCGAAGGCAATCTAGTCCAACCCCATCTGCAGTCAGCAGGGGCATCATCAACTAGATCAGGTTGCCCAGAGTGCTGTTGAGCCCCACTGAGTATCCCCAGGAATAAAGCCCCAAACACCTCCCTTGACAATCTGTTCCAGCATTCCACCACCCTCTTAGTTAAGAACCTGTTCCTAACATCCAATCTAAATCTTATCTTCTCCAGTTTGAAGCCATTGCCTCTTGTCCTATCATGACAAGCTTTGGTAGACAGTCTCTCTCCATCCTTGTAGGCCCCCTTCAGGCACTGGAAGGCTGCTATTAGGTCTCCCCAGAGCCTTCTCTTCTCCAGGCTGAACAACCCCAGCTCCCTCAGCTTGTCTTCATAACAGAGGTGCTTCAACCCCCTGTTCATTTTTGTGGCCCTTCTCTGGATCCACTCCATGAGCCCTATGTCCTTCCTGTATTGAGGGCTCCAGAGTTGGATACAGTACTCCAGGTGAGGTATGATCAGAATAAAGTGGCAGAATCATCTCTCTGGATCTACTGACAACACATCTGTTGATGCAGCCCAGGATGTGATTGGCCTTCTAGGGTGCAAGTGAACACTGCCTACTCATGTCCAGTTTCTTATAATGCCTGCATTTTGAAGCAGACCAGAGAGAGATGCTGGAGTACAACAAACTGTCCTGACAGCAAGAAGGGTCTTGTTGCAGAAGAATTATTTTAAGAGGTCTTTTGGGGGATAACACAGTTAATATCTATTTAGTAGAAACATGAATGGGAAAGCAAGCCTGGGAGAACGTCCCCATGCACATGTGGTAAGAGCTGGGAGGGAGCAGATGCTGCAGAGAGACCTTGCTGCAGGGGCACAGATGGGAGCAAAGACAAGTATGGAGAGCTTTGTCTTCTCCTTTGTCCCTGCTGTGACTGAAACACCCATCTAGGCATTTGGAACCCTGCACTATCTACAACACAATGCTTCATGATGTGGAAATTTGCAGGTGAAGACAGGGAAGCAGGGTCAGAGTGTACAGGACTGAAGTGGTCAGGGAATTGACCCATCCCTGATGTGTTTAAGGTCAGGCTGGATGTGGCTCTGTGCAGCCTGATCTAGTGGGAAGTGTTCCTGCCCATGGCAGGGGGTTTGGAACTAGATGGTCCTTGAGGTCCCTTCCAACCCTGACATTTCTGTGATCCATTGAGAAATGCGGTCTCCTGAAGTCCAGCAGCTTAGAGGGCTGGAGCACCCCTCCTGTGAGGACAGATTGAGGGAGCTGGGGCTATTCAGTCTGGAGAAGAGAAGGCTCCAGGAGGCCTAATTGTGACCTTCCAGTATCTGAAGGGGGCCTACAAGAAAGCTGGGGAGGGACCTTTTAGGGTGTCAGATAATGACAGGACTAGGGGGAATGGAAAAAAATAGAAATGGGTAGATTGAGATTGGATGTTAGGAAGAAGTTCTTCCCCATGAGGGTGGTGAGACACTGGAACAGGTTGCCCAGGGAGGTGGTACAAGCCTCATCCCTGGATGTTTTAAAGGCCAGGCTGGATCTGGCTCTGAGCAACCTGATCTAGTGTGAGGTGTCCCTAGCCATGGCAGGGAGGGTTGGAACTGGATGATCCTTGAGGTCCCTTCCAACCCTGACAATTCTATGATTCACTGAAGGTAAAATTGTATGAGCAGTGATCCAGGAGCAGACATGATGCAACCTGACACTTTAAATGTTTGCTTAAAGGAAATCCTGGTAAGAAATTTGTCACAATGAGATTGATGTGAAAAGGCAGAAGTAGCATTGAGCATTCATAGAAGAGTGTTGACTGGCTAAAGACTGGCATCTATTGGAAGCCAAACTGTGGAGGGCCATGCATTCAAAATGTAGAGGTGCTGCTTGAGTAGGATGAAAAGATGTGGAATGACTGGAGAGGCAAAAGACCAGCGTGGGGTTTACTACTGCAACCATCAGAACCAATCAGAAGAAGGGTAGGGGAGAGAAAGAACATGATCCTACATGGTTGAGGAAATCCCCCAGGAACAAGTGAGAGAAAGAAAAAGATTCACAGCTTAAGACAGTGGAAAACTGGGAGGATTGGGCATTTTATAAGAGTAATAGAGGGGATAAGGGTAAAACCCAAGATGCTTAGAGGTGTGAGTAGAGACAGGCACCCTGGGACAGGGAAAGGAGGAGTAGTTGATATGAAGTTTGTATTGATACATAAAAAACAGAAAAGAGAAATGCCATGGAGGTCATGAAGAAGAAGAAACAGAGCTTCAGCTACAGCACTGTGCACAGGCTGTGACAAGCACAGGGAACTGGCACAGCAGCCCAGGATAAAAGGACTTGCAGAAACTGCAATAGGATTTGCCATCCCAGTTAGAGGCCTGCAGTTTAAAGTCACTAATGTCTTTGCAATGAGGATGCTATGGCATCTGCCTTAAACAACTCAGGCAGCATGCAGGAAGAGATGTCACCTGGTGAAGACTTATGGATTTCCAAGAAATATCTGTCCAAGGAAGGTATACAACAACAGGTACAATGTCACAGTGACTTCCCTGCAGAAAAGAACATTTCCACCTCTCTTCTTCCTCCCACACTGCTCAATTCCCATTCCCTTTCTGGATGAAAGCGAGAAAATAGGTATTCCCTAAGGGCCAACCACAAAACATCCATTGGAGGGACAACTATCAAGAATAAATAAGAAAGCAGTGGGACTGGGTGACTGGAAATGTGGTGGGAGAAGAGTTAAAGATTGCCAGGAATAGTGCCTGAGAGGTAGAAAATGCTATGAATTTGCCTGTGGAAATAAACAAAAGGTATCAGGCAAAATATATTCTGCTGCATGCTGTAACAAAGATGCTATTACAGCTTGAACTGATGGAGAAATTGAACATGTGCCAAAACACAGCAGTCTTGAAGAACAAAAACCCTGAAGATTGTGTTTGAGAGTCTCCTGGAAGAGCAGAGACCTCTGAGCTCCCAATTAAAGTGCCTGTTCAGGGGTTACCACACGAAAATTGTCCTTTCCCCACTGAGAGGCAGGCAGCATGCCTGTTTGGCTGAAGGGGGTTGACACAGATGAGCTCTCCCTGCTGATGGAGCCACATCTGCAAGAGCATGAAACGGCTTTATTGTCACAGGGGCAGCCTGGCTGGTGGGGCTGGACCACAGCAGTAGGCTAATAAATCCTCCAGCACACTGCAATAGGTGTCTGTGCATAATCCACTCACTCGGACCTGCCCAGGGGTTTTGCTGTTTTGGTGAGATAGACTAGGCTAGACTAGACTAGAGTAGACTAGAATAGAATAAAAAAACCAGGTTGGAAGAGACCTTCAAGATCATCGTGTCCAACCTATCATCCAACACCATCTAATCAACTAACCCATGGCACCAAGCACCCCATCAAGTCTCCTCCTGAACACCTCCAGTGATGGTGACTCCACCACCTCCCCGGGCAACCCATTCCAATGGGCAATCACTCTCTCTCTGAAGAACTTCCTCCTAACCTCCAGTCTACACCTCTCCTGGTGCAGCCTGAGACTGTGTCCTCTTGTTCTGGTGCTGGCTACCTGGGAGAAGAGACCAACCTCTGCCTGCCTACAACCTCCCTTAAGATAGTTATAGAGAGCAATAAGGTCACTCCTGAGTCTCCTCTTCTCCAGGCTAAGCAATCCCAGCTCCCTCAGTCTCTCCTCACAGGGCTTGTGTTCCAAACCCCTCACCAACTTAGTTTCATAGTTTCATAGTTTCATTCAGGGTTGGAAGGGACCACAAGGATCATCTAGTTCCAACACCCCTGCCATGGGCAGGGACACCCCACACTACATCAGCCTGGCCAGAGCCTCATCCAGCCTGGCCTTAAACACCTCCAGGGGTGGGGCCTCAACCACCTCCCTGGACAACACATTCCAGGGTTTCACCACTCTCATGGTGAAGAACCTCCTCCTCACATCTAGCCTGAATCTCCCCACCTCCAGCTTCATTCCATTCCCCCTAGTCCTATCACTACCTGACATCCTGAGAAGTCCCTCCCCAGCCTTCTTGTAGGCCCCCTTCAGATACTGGAAGGCCACAATTAGGTCACCTCGGAGCCTTCTCTTCTGCAGACTGAACAGCCCCAACTCCTTCAGTCTGTCCTCATAGCAGAGGTGCTCCAGCCCTCTGATCATCCTTGTGGCCCTTCTCTGGACACCTTCCAGCACTTCCACATCCCTCTTGTAATAGGGACTCCAGAACTGGAGGCAGTACTCCAGGTGGGGTCTCACCAGGGCTGAGTAGAGGGGGAGGATCACCTCCCTCAACCTGCTAGCCACACTTCTCCTGATGCAGCCCAGGATCTGATTGGCTTTGTGGGCTGCAAGTGCACACTGAGAGCTCATGTTGAGCTTTTTGTCCACCAGCACCCCCAAGTCTCTCTCCTCAGGGCTGCTTTCCAGCCAGTCACTGCCCAGCCTGGATTTGTGCCTGGGATTGCCTCCACCCAGATGCAGGACCCTGCACTTGCTCTTATTGAACTTCATGAGGTTGGCTTGTGCCCACCTCTCCAGCCTGTCAAGGTCCCTCTGGATGGCCTCCCTTCCCTCCAGCGTGTCTGCTGCACCACACAGCTTGGTGTCATCAGCAAACTTGCTGAGGGTGCACTCAATGCCACTGTCCATGGCACCCACAAAGATGTTGAACAAGCCTGGTTCCAGGACTGATCCCTGAGGGACTCCGCTTGTCCCTGGCCTCCACTGGGACATGGAGCCATTGACAGCCACTCTTTGGGTGTGGCCATCAAGCCAGTTCCTTATCCATCTAGTGGTCCACTCATCAAACCCATGTGTCACCAGTTTGGAGACCAGGATGTGGTGTGGGACAGTGTCGAAGGCTTTGCTCAGGTCCAGGTAAATGACATCAGTTGCTCGCCCCTCATCTATTAATGTTGTCACCTGTTCATAGAAGGCCACCAGGTTGGTCAGGCAGGATTTGCCCTTGGCAAAGCCATGCTGACTGTTCCCAATCACCTCTTCACTATTCTTCTGAGCCAGTAGTGCCTGCAGGAGGATCTGCTCCATGATCTTTCCAGGCACAGAGGTGAGACTGACTGGCCTGTAGTTCCCTGGTTCCTCCTTCTTACCCTTTTTGAAGATGGGGGCAATGTTTGGTTGCCCTTCTCTGTATTTTGTACATGTTCATTGCATTCCATGCTTCTAGATTGTAGTTTTGCTTGTAAACACAGCTTCATTTGCTTTTAACTGAGCCGCTCTGGCAATTTTATGTTGGGGGGTGTGGGGGCAGAATTTCAACCCACCACAGAAGCACAGTGCTGTCTGCAGGTCTGAAGCAACAATATTTGTGGAAATGAAGTCAAAGGGAGCTCAGATGAGTATTTAGCTACAGAGGAAAATCCCTTGGCTCTTACTGCTTGAAACTAAAGCCTGATGCTGCAGTTCTGGAAGCATGGACACAGCTAGACACACCATGACCAGCTGGTGTCATGGGCAGGCACAATGGAGCTACATGATAGCTTCCTACCCTGGTACAGCCCACAGATTATTAGCCATTATTAACCTTCCAGACAGGTAATGATGACCTTGCAAAAAGGAAGCTGAAGGCTATCAAAAGAGGCTTCAGGGCTTTGGGTCAACTGGTCAAGAGAGTAGGAGCACAGGCAGTGTTCTCTTCTATTCTCCTAGTGACTGGGACCAACTGAGAAAGACTGAGGAGGACACACCAGATCAACTCCCCAGATCAATTCTTGGCTTTGAAGCTGATGCCTCAAACAGGACTTTGGTTTTTTTGACTATTGGTGACCTCACATGATGCCAGAACTGCTGGTGGCAGATGGGGTGCATCTCTCTCAAAGGGGGAGAAGGTTTATATCACAGGGACTGGCTGGGCTCATCAATTGAGCCTTAAACTAGATTCAAAGGGGGAAAGGGGAAAAGCCAGGCTTGCTGGGATCAATCCTGAGATGCTTGTGAGGTGGTGTGCCAGCTCCACTGCTACTTCAGGGGGGGTAGGGGATAATGAGCCATGTGTTGGGGAAGATACAAGAGCCAGCAAAGAAACATCAGCACATTCAGGGCTCACTGGTAGGTTGATGGTCATGGAGGTAGGGGACAAGGGATAATGGATATAAACTACAGCACAGGAGGTTCCACCTCAATATAAGGAGACATTTCTTTACTGTGAGGGTCCCAGAGCACTGGAACAGGCTGCCCAGGGTGGTTATGGAGTCTCCTTCTCTGGAGACTTTCAAGACCCATCTGGATGCATTCCTGTGTGACCTGTGCTGGATTCTATGGTCCTGCTCTGGCAGGGGAGGTTGGACTCGATGATCTCTGGAGGTCCCTTCCAGCCCCTAACGTCCTGTGATCCTGTGTGCTGCAAAGATGAAGGATGAAGGGTTGCACTGAGGGCACAACACCCTGTCATGTGCATTTGTTTATGACTGAACATCCAGTTATTTACAGGTGACACAGCAGCAGAGGATTTTTGGCATCATTGCAATTCAGTGCGTTTCTCCAACCAACCCAAAGCAAACCACTTTCTGTGGTGTCTCAGGATATGATAGAAGATTAATGCAGGATGTAGAGGAAGTGTAAATACCTTCTTAGCTCCATGAAGCTTACAGGCTGCATATTTCTAGGCTTTTATTTTTTTTTTTTCCACCAAGATGCCTTTGGGTTACTGGCTGTGGCAAATATTAATTAAGGAAAGAGAGTTCTTGACCTATTGAACAGTGCTCTGAAGTTATATATAGAGCAATAAAACATAAATCAATAACATTGTTCATTTAGTGCTTATTGCAAGATTTACTTAGGATTGGCTGAGTAGTTTAAAGTGAAAGGGGCAGAGGCAAATACCATATGAAGCATAAAATTAACCTGCTATGACATGTTTACAATCAGTGAACTTTCAAGAGTAGAGCAGATGATGACAATTACTTGTGTCCCTCGATGCCTCATGATTAGTACATTTTCTATGCCTATTTCTGGTCCCTAATCTGCCTGTTTAACATGTAGTGTATGAAATATTGGACACATCAAGGGAACCACAGCAAAGAGCACGAATGCTCTGCAAAAGAATAAAGCCTGGACTGCCTCTCAGCCTTCACTGACTGCTTTTTGACATCTGCTCAGCTGAGCAGGTTGCTTACATGATTTTTTTGCAAAGCAGTGGAGGTGTCCTGCTTCAGCCTGCAAAGAATAGAATAGAATAAAACCAGGTTGGAAGAGACCTTCAAGGTCATCGCGTCCAACTCATCAACCAATCCAACCCACCTAAACAGCTAACCCATGGCACCAAGCACCCCATCAAGTCTCCTCCTGAACACCTCCAATGATGGTGACTCCACCACCTCCATGGGCAGCCCATTCCAATGGGCAGTCACTCTCTCTGTATAGAACTTCTTCCTAAGATCTGAGAGGCCAGGCCAGCTCTGATGCTGTGCAGTGCTCAGGGCCACCCTCACTGCGCTGCTTGAGGAAACATCTGAGCAGAGCGTTTCAGTCTGTGGACCTTGTGCATCCTGCTTTTCCCCATGTTTTCCATGTTCATGCCTGTGTGGGCTTTCAGACTGTTCCTCAGGCCTCTGAAGTTCAAGGCAGATTGTTTCTGATTCAGATCCCACCCACCTCGAGTACTGTGTCCAGTTCTGGGCCCTTCAGTTTAGGAAGGATGTTGACTTGCTGGAATGAGTCCACAGAAGGGCAAGGAAGTTAGTGAGGGGCTTGGAACACAAGCCCTATGAGGAAAGACTGAGGGAGCTGGGGCTGCTTAGCCTGGAGAGGAGGAGACTCAGGGGTGACCTTATTGCTCTCTACAACTACCTGAAGGGGGTTGTAAACAGGCAGAGGTTGGTCTCTTCTCCCAGGCAGCCAGCACCAGAACAAGAGGACACAGTCTCAAGCTGCACCAGGGGAAGTTCAGGCTGGAGGTCAGGAGGAAGTTTTACACAGAGAGAGTGATTGCCCATTGGAATGGACTGCCCGGGGAGGTGGTGGAATCGCCATCACTGGAGGTGTTCAGGAGGAGACTTGACAGGGTGCTTGGTTGCATGGGTTAGTTGATTAGGTGGTGCTGGATGATAGGTTGGACACGATGATCTTGAAGGTCTCTTCCAAACTGGTCTGGTCTATCCTATCCTATCCTATCCTATCCTATCCTATCCTATCCTATCCTATCCTATCCTATCCTATCCTATCCTATCCTATCCTATCCTAATTTGCACTGAAGAGCACACACATCTTGTGTACACTGTGAGGACACATCCACCGCACACAGCCTGATGCCAGGCAGACTTAGAATGCAGTTTCTCTGAGCATGTGTAGTAGGATGCAAGGCCTAGAGGGATCACTGTGATCATTTTGCCTGTCATGCTGCTCAGCACAGCCTGGAGGACAATCCTAGATGAATCATTGCTTGAAATACTCGGCAGCGCTGAGCAATTAATTTCTTCTTGAAAAATTCTGGTCCTGGAGCAGCTCCCATCACTACCACTGATGTGTTGCAGTGCTTAGCTCCTCTTAGCAGTGCATTTGGACGTCTTTATTTTGCTATCTGACTGTACTTTGACTAAAAAGATCAGTTTGTTTCATGTAGGTAGGTAAGATAAGCGTGTGCTTAACCTCTGCTTAATTACCTGAGAACTCCCAGAGTGTCTTAACATTTTTCAAGCTGCTAATGCTTATGCTTGCCCAATTTTTCATCCTTCTCTGTCATTTCACAGGATCATAGAATTGTCAGGATTGGAAGGGACTTCAAGGATCATCTAGTTCCAAGCCCCTTGTCCTGGGGCAGGGACACCTCACACTAGATCAGGTTGCTCAGAGCCACATCCAGCCTGGTGTTAAAAACCTCCAGGGACAGGGCCTCGACCACCTCCCTGGACAACACATTCCAGGGCTTCACCACTCTCATGGGGAAAAACCTCCTCCTCACATCCAGCCTGAATCTCCCCACCTCCAGCTTCATTCCATTCCCCCTAGTCCTGTCACTACCTGAGATCCTGACAAGTCCTTCCCCAGCCTTCCTGTAGGCCCCCTTCAGATACTGGGAGGCCACAATTAGGTCACCTCGGAGCCTTCTCTTGTCCAGACTGAACAGCCCCAACTCCTTCAGTCTGTCCTCATAGGAGAGGAGCTCCAGCCCTCTGATCATCCTCATGGCCCTTCTCTGGACACATTACATTTGTAGATCTAGAGGTCACACTTTTGTTTTTGCCTAGTCTTGAGAGCTCACGTTTAGTTGGTTAGTCACCATCATGCACACATCATCCTCAGTCATACTCATGGTAAGTTTTAGAATAGAATAGAATAAACCAGGTTGGAAGAGACCTTCAAGATCATCGCGTCCAACCTATCACCCAACACCACCTAATCAACTAACCCATGTAACCAAGCACCTTGTCAAGTCTCCTCCTGAACACCTCCAGTGACGGCGACTCCACCACCTCCCCGGGCAGTCCATTCCAATGTGCAATCACTCTCTCTGTGTAAAACTTCCTCCTGACCTCCAGCCTGAACTTCCCCTGGCGCAGCCTGAGACTGTGTCCTCTTGTTCTGGTTCTGGCTGCCTGGGAGAAGAGACCAACCTCTGCCTGTTTACAACCTCCCTTCAGGTAGTTGTAGAGAGCAATAATGTCACCCCTGAGTCTCCTCCTTCTCCCGGCTAAGCAGCCCCAGCTCCCTCAGTCTCTCCTCATAGGGCTTGTGTTCCAAACCCCTCACTAACTTCGTTGCCCTTCTGTGGACTCATTCCAGCAACTCAACATCCTTCCTAAACTGAGGGGCCCAGAACTGGACACAGGACTCGAGGTGTGGCCTAACCAGTGCAGTGTAGAGGGGCAGAATGACCTCCCTGCTCCTGCTGGCCACACTGTTCTTAATGCAGGCCAGGATGCCATTGGCCCTCTTGGCTGCCTGGGCACACTGCAGGCTCATGTTCATCCTACCATCAACCAGCACCCCCAGGTCCCTCTCTGCCTGGCCCCTCTCCAGCCAGTCTGACCCCAGCCTGTAGCTCTGCATGGGGTTGTTGTGGCCAATGTGCAGAACCTGGCACTTGGATGTGTTCAATCTCCTGCCCTTGGATTCTGCCCATCTGTCCAGCCTGTCGAGGTCTCTCTGCAGAGCCTCTCTACCCTCTAGCAGATCAACTCCTGTCCCTAGCTTGGTGTCATCAGCAAATTTACTGATGATGGACTCAATGCCCTCATCCAGAGCATCAATAAAGATGTTAAAGAGGATGGGGCCCAGCACTGATCCCTGGGGGACTCCACTACTGACTGGCCGCCAGCTGGATGTGACACCATTCACCACCACTCTCTGGGTTTGGCCATCCAGCCAGTTCCTAACCCAGCTTCAGAGTGCTGCTGTCCAAGCCATGGACTGACAGCTTGGCCAGGAGTTTGCTATGGGGGACGGTGTCAAAGGCCTTGCTGAGGTCCAGGTAAACTACATCCACAGGCCTCCCCATATCCACCAGGCGGGTCACCTGATCATAGAAGGAGATCAGGTTGGTCAGGCAGGACCTGCCCTTCCTAAATCCATGTTGGCTGAGCCCGATCCCTTGGCCATCCTCTAAGTGCTGTGTTAATGCACTCAGGATGACCTGTTCCATGATCTTGCCTGGCACTGAGGTCAGGCTCACAGGCCTATAATTCCCTGGCTCATCCAACCGGCCCTTCTTGTGGATGGGCACCATGCTGGCCATCTTCCAGTCCTCTGGGACCTCTCCAGTGAGCCAGGACTGCTGAAAAATGATGGAGAGAGGCTTGGCCAGCTCCTCTGACAGCTCCCTCAGCACCCTAGGATGGATCCCATCTGGTCCCATGGACTTGTGGGGATCCAGGCGGCTGAGCAGATCACCAACTACCCCATTTTGGAACAGTGGAAAACGATGCTGCTCCCTGGCTCCTTCTGCCAGCTCTGGAGGCCAGCTGTCTGGAAGACATTCTGTCCTGCTAGTAAAAATTGAGGCAAAGAAGGTGTTAAGTATCTCTGCCTTTTCCTCATCCCTTATCACAACGTTCCCCTCCATGTCCACCAAGGAGCGGAGGCTGTCTCTGCCCTTCCTCTTGCTATTAATGTATTTATAGAAGGACTTTTTGTTGTCCTTCACAGCAGAGGCCAGACTAAGCTCCAAATGCACTTTTGCCTCCCTAATTTTCTTCCTGCAAGACCTAGCAACATCCTTAAATTTTTCACGGGTTGCCTCCCCTCTCTTCCAAAGGTGACACACCCTCTTTTCTTCCCTTAGTTCCATTAAAAGTTCTTTAACCATCCAGGCTGGCCATCTGCCCCGGCGGCTCATCTTCCGGCACATTGGCACAGCCTGTCCCTGAGCCTTCAACAGTTCTTCCTTGAAGTAGGACCAGCTCTCCTGGACCCCTTTGTTTTTAAGGGCTTTATCCCAAGGAACACTCTCAATTAGTTCCTTGAGTAGCCTGAAGTCCACCCTCCGGAAATCCAGAGTGGAGGTCTTCTTGCTACCCCTCTTAGGTTGACCAAATACTGAGAATTCAATTATCTCGTGGTCACTGGCCCCTAAGCACCCTCCGACCACCACATCACCCACCAACCCTTCCCTATTGGTGAAGAGGAGGTCAAGCATAGCCTTGCCCCTGGTAGGCTCTCGCAGCACCTGGGATAAGAAGCTGTCCTCCATGCATTCTAAGAACCTCCTAGATTGCCACTTCTCTGCTATGTTAAGATCCCAGCAGATATCAGGCAAGTTGAAGTCGCCCATGAGAACAAGGTCAGGCTATCTTGAGACAGCCTTAAGCTGCCTATAGAATGACTCATCAACATCCTCCTCCTGGTTGGGTGGTCTATAACAGACTCCAACCAGGTGTCTGCCCTGTTGGCCTTCCCTCTAATTCTTACCCACAGGCACTCAACCCGATCGTCCCTAATCTCCGTCTCAATGGCATCTAGTGCCTCCCTGATGTACAGGGCCACCCCTCCACCCCTTCTTCCTTGCCTGTCTCTCCTGAAGAGCCTGTAGCCATCAATTGCAGCACTCCAGTCATGTGAGTCATCCCACCACGTCTCTGTGATGGCAACTACATCATAACTTTCCTGCTGCAGCAAGGCTTCCAGCTCCTCTTGTTTGTTGCCCATGCTTCGTGCATTAGTGTACATGCACTTCAGCCAGGCTGCTGGTTTCACCTCTGGCTCTGGCTTATCACCCCCAGACCCCAGCCTGGGGGGAGTGGTTTCAACCGCTTCCCCCTTCGAAATTAGTTTTCTGCACATGTACACCACCTGCTCTCCACACCATGGGTACCCTGGGAGTCTATGGGTTTGCTTGGAGAAGGAGTTGAAACCCCACAAAAAGCCAGGTGTCTGCAGCGGACCCACCACTGTGTGCCTCTTTTCACTGGTTTCCATCCTCACTCATTCCTCTTCTTTACATGCCTCAATCTTGAGGGAACTGTGGAAATGCCAGTGTGGAAAGCTGACTGTGAAAATGCTTCTCATCCTAGCCTGAGAAGAATGAAAGTTTTGGGGGATACTTGGGGTCATTACATCACCTGGCTTCTGTCCAGTGCAATTTTCATCTAAAATAGACATGCAGTGGAAGAGCTTTTCTCTCTCTCTCTCTCTCTCTCTCTCTCTTTCCTTTCTCCTCGTGCAAATGCCAGAAGATCAGCTGTTCACACTCTATCTTTAATTATGTATTAAAGGAACATCCTGTTCCCACAATATTTTACATAATGGCCAGCCAACAGGAGAAATTAATGCAGGAACAGATAGGGAACAAAGCTGGAGGAGGGGAGGCGGGAAATGAGAATTGCTGCTGAAACAAAGGGAAGTTGTGCCATTAGTGCAGAGAAAATGGAAGATGAGAAAGGTGCCAGGAAAATAATAGTACTGAGTAGAAACACACCAAACCACTGGGAGAAACAGAATGATGAAGTGGAAAGGACAAAGGACTCCAGCATATGCAGGTGGAAAACGAAGGGAAGCATCCAGCTGTCTCCATTATCACATCTGGGGATCACACTCAGGGGATACCTTATTGCTGTCTATTACTACCTCAAGGGTGGTTGTAGCCAGGAGGGGGTTGGTCTCATCTCCCAGGCAACCAGCACCAGCACAAGAGGATACAATCTCAAGTTGTGCCAGGGGAAGTTTAGGCTGGAGGTGAAGAGAAAGTTCTTCACAGAGAGAGTTGTTAGGCATTGGAATGTGCTGCCCAGGGAGGTGGTGGAGTCACCATCCCTGGAGGTGTTCAAGAGGGGATTGGATGTGGCACTTGGTGCCATGGTTTATTCATGAGGTGCTGGGTGACAGGTTGGACTTGATGATCTTTGAGGACTCTTCCATCCTTGGTGATCCTGTGATCTGTTCCTGTATCCTCTTCCTACAGGGTTCAGTTCCTGATCTTTGCCATAGTTGCTCATTCTCTGTGTGTCCATGTCCTGGTGTACCCAGTGGTCCCATCGTCTTCCACCTCCCACCTTCTCAGCTGGCTTTCTGTCCTGTCACCCTAGCCTATGTACCTGACATCCCATGTATAAATCTGCCTTAGTCCTGAGAAATGAAAAATGAAAGGCATGATTGGTTTGGTGAAGTCCCCATAGCAAATACACGGAGGAGCTGTGCTCAGACATGTGGTCACCTGCCCTTCAGCCTTTTTTATTTCATCTTTTAGATGATGTATTCCAAATTCATGGTGCACCAGGCAATAAGCCTCAGGATCATTTTTACAGTAATTTTCTCTTACAGATTAGGTGATGTGACTTCAGAGAACTCTGTGGGAAACTGTCTAACTTGGCAGCTGTGTGTGGGCCACAGTATCTGGAAACTACTGCCACTGACCTCTCCATTCCACTTTGGAGGAGTCCCATTGTGAGAGACCCATCTCTCTTGATGTGACACAACAAAGATGAAATCACCTTTGCTGCTGGCCCGGACAATAGCTGATGTGTATTGGGCAGATGTCACTGGAACGACTCTCTGGAAGGTGCATAGATAAAGATTGCTCATCTGACTGCAGCTGCCCTGGAAAAAAATGGGCAGAGGCCACTGCTATCCATACTCTCTGGAATATACATACCTAAAAACTGTATAAAAGATCTGAGCAACTACTGGCTCAGGAGAAGGAAAACACAGAAGGAATAGACCTGGACAATGCTGCTGAGAAGGAAAACACGAGAGAAGGAAAAGCCCAGGGCAATGCTGCTCTGAAGAAAAACAGAGAGAATACCAGGAGAGAGACATCACCATGTAGCCTGGAAGAACCCTCTCTCTGTGTCCTAAGTTCTGCCTGCTGCACTCGTGGAGCTGAAGAGGCTGCTCAGAGGACAGCACAGCCAACAAGGACATCTCTTCTACAGCTAAAGCTGCAGCAGCCTTCCTCTACAGACCCAACATCTCCTCTACATCCAAAGCTGCAGCACCTTTCCTCCACAGGCTCAAACCGTCTTGGGAGGGGGAGGGGTGTGGTAATATGATTCCTTTCCTCTTCTCTCTCCCTCCTCTCTCTCCCTCTCTATTCCCTCTCTCTCCCCTTCTTATCCATCCACTTTATTTGTATAATAAATAGCCCCAAGGACTGTTGATATTTTGGCCTCGTTTGTGCCTCTAGTTTCATGACACAGGAATATTCAAAAGAACTGAGTCTCTTTCCCTCTCTGGACAGAGACACCCATTCTATAGGAAGTAAGTGGAATCTTTACCCTTGGCTTCATTTTTCCTCTGTTAAGCAAGTGAGCAGAGATGACAGAATAAAGGCCCAGCTCCAGCAATGCAAAGTGTTGAGAAAATTACAGAGATGCATCTGAATTCTCATTGACAGGAGCCTTAATCTAAAAGCATGGAAACAGACCAAATGGTTCATTTGCCTCTGCCAAGCTGATTGCTGCTGCACAATGTTTGTCTCTGAAACTTCTCCACTCTGGAGGATAAATCCAGCTTTCAAAGTAAGGTAACAGCTGTGATTGCTGCAGCCAGTCCAGCATGGTATCAGTTTTGGGGTGATGATAGAGGGAAAGATGTGACAGCAGAAAAAGTAGGATGCAGTGAGGATGGAAATACTCTGTGCTCCTTACTGTATCTATGCCCATTAGACCCAAGGAAAGAATAGGATAGGATAGGATAGGATAGGATAGGATAGGATAGGATAGGATAGGATAGGATAGGATAGGATAGAATAGGATAGAATTAACCAGGTTGGAAAAGACCTTCAAGATCATTGTGTCCAACCTGTCACCCAACACCATCTAATCAACTAAACCATGGCACTGAGTGCCTCATCCAGTCTCCTCTTAAACACTTCCAGTGATGGCGGCTCCACTACCTCCCTGGGCAGCACATTCCAATGGCCAATCATTCTTTCTATGAAGAACTTCTTCCTAACATCCAGCCTAAACCTTCCCTGGCTCAGTTTGAGACTGTGTCCTCTTGTTCTGGTGTTGGCTGCCTGCCCAGGAGAAGAGACCAACCCCCAACTGGCTACAACCTCCCTTCAGGTAGTTGTAGACAGCAATGAGGTCTGCCCTGAGCCTCCTCTTCTCCAGGCTAAGCAGCCCCAGCTCCCTCAGCCTCTCCTATAGGGCTTGTGTTCCAAACCCCTCCCCAGCTTTGTTGCCCTTCTCTGGACACATTCCAGCAACTCAACATTGTTCCTAACCTGAGGGGCCCAGAACTGTACACAGGACTCAAGGTGTGGCCTAACCAGTGCTGAATACAGAATGACTTCCCTGCTCCTACTGGCCACACTATTCCTGATGCAGGCCAGGATGCCACTGGCCCTCTTGGCCACCTGGGCAAGAAGCACAACCAAACCATTCCCCATGGGTGAGAGGAGGGGCAGGGCATGACTGTGTGTTCTGGATACACTTCGGCTCTCTGGGTTTTCATCTGGATATGCCAGAGTCTTTCATAATCTCCCCTATGTTGTGCTATTTCTTCCCCTAGTTTGGGTTATGAGTTCTTGTCCTGCTGTCTCTGAACCACGGTTAAATGCATTTTCACAGTTATCTGGAGTAAAAGAGCTTCCAGCCACCACTGTGACTATTTTCAAGCCCCATTACCAGTACATCTTCACTCAAAGAATGTTTTGATAGTGGTAAAGGACTTGTATGTGTACCCACACCTTAATATAGGAAAGGAGCTGAGAGGTATCAGGAATGGTGTGACCAGCAAGAACAGGGAAGCGATTGTCCTCCTGTACACAGCACTGATGAGGCCACACCTTCCATACTGTGTTCACTTTTGGACTCCTCACTACAAGGAAGACACTGAGGTGCTGAAGCATGTTCAGATTGGAATGGACTTAGATAAAGCCTAATTGTTACTTTTTCTGGATTTGACTAATTCCTTTTAAAAGGATAGCCTGTCCCAGGCTCACTGGAGCAGAAATTGAGGGAGAAGTTTTGAATGTTTATTTTTTTTCCCCCTCACATGAAATAGGAACTCTTTTGAAGCCTTTCACATGGTTTTGTGTCTCCTCTGTATTCATCACCTTTTTGGCTTGGGAGAAGTAAATAACCAACTGACACAGAAGATCTTAAATTTGCACAAATCACTTCATCTGTAACTTTATTTGCATCTGTTGCCCAGTGCATTAAATTATTCCATCGGCTAATTCTCCTATTTCACTGATCCAATTTCTCTTTTGGTAACAACATCTATGTCACAAATGCAGCAACTGAAGAAAAATAGTTGCTCTGATCCTGGCAAATGCAATTTACAGAATACAGAATTAGCCAGGTTGGAAAAGACCTTCGAGATCATCAAGTCCAACCTATCACCCAACACCATCTAATCAACTAAACCATGGCACTAAGTGCCTCATCCAGTCTCTTTTTAAACACCTCCAGTGATGGTGACTCCATCACCTCCCTGGGCAGCCCATTCCAATGGCCAATCACTCTTTCTGTGAAGAATTGCTTCCTGACATCCAGCCTAAACCTCCCCTGGTGCAGCTTAAGACTATGTCCTCTTGTTCTGAATTTGTTAGGTCCTAATTGCATTGGTATAGCAAGGGTGTATGACACTTGTTTTAAGAGCAAATTTTTTGTCCTGCATGTCCATGTATTCCCTGGGAGAATAGAGACAATAGGAGGCAGGCCCAAATCCTTTAGCAACGACACAAGGTTGAGACACCTTATTGTGGCCAATAATACCCAAAGGGGGCATCTAATAAAGATGGGGATAGAATCATAGAATCACAGAATCAATAAGGTTGGAAGAGACCTCAAAGATCATCAAGTCCAACCTGTCACCCAACACCTCATGACTACTAAACCATGGTACCAACTGCCATGTCCAATCCCTTTTTGAACACCTCCAGGGATGGTGACTCCGCCACCTCCCTGGGCAGCCTATTCCAATGGCTAACAACTCTCTCTGTGAAGGATTGTCTTTCTTAGAAGGCTCTCTTGCAACAGGATAAAGGGTAATGTTATTAAACTAAAAGAGCGTAGATTTATGCTAGATATAAGGAAGAAAATGTTTAGAATGAGGGTGGTGAAGCACTGGCATAGGTTGCTTGAAGAGCTGATTCAGTATCACTAAGGTTGGAAGAGACCTCAAAGATCATCAAGTCCAACCTGTCACCACAGACCTCATGACTAGAGTAGGGAGGACACTACTCCCCACTGCAGGCTTGAACTTACGACCTTCTCATTAGCGGTCTTATGTGCTACCAACTGAGCTGCTGGGTGCCCTGTCCCTGGAAACACTGGATGGGGTTCTGAGAAACCTGATCTAGTTGAAGATGTTTCAGGGCACTGCAAAGGTATTGGACTAGATGACCTTCAAAGCTTCCTTCCAACTCAAAGCATTCTGTGATTGTATGAAGTGAGAACAATGTTTCTGCTTCCTTCTAAAAATGTGCCTTTGCTTCAGAGGCAGAGGCCAAGTGCTCTGCTTGCCTGTTCCAGCTCCCTCATCTACTTGGGAGTGTTTGTCTCTGAACTCTCTTGACTCCTGATGACAAACACAATTTTCCTGATGACAAACACAATTTTCAGAATTAGGCAAAGATTCTGATGACTGTAGAGAATTTGGCATGCTATTAAAAACGAGCTCTAATGACTTATGGTTCATAAAGCTTATTTCTTCTCAGAGCAAACCCAGCAAAATATGAGATTTTGCTTCTTTTCTGTTCTGTTTTAACACTGATAAAATGACATTTCAGGAGAAAAATATTAAAAGCATGGAAACCATTCAATACCTAGCTAGTTTTCTCACTACTTTGTATTCCTTTGCAGTGCTTTTCTCATTCAAAAATGAGGAAAGTGTTAATTAATTTATCTTACTGCCTCTATTACAGTGTTAATTAATTTGTTCTACTTCTACTGTTACAGAATCATAGAATCAGGGTTGGAAGGAATCATAGTCAGAGTTGGAAGGAATCATAGGGTTGGAAGGGACCACAAGGATCTTCTAGTTCCAACCCCCTGCCATGGGCAGGGACACCCCACACTACATCAGCCTGGCCAGAGCCTCATCCAGCCTGGGCTTAAACACCTCCAGGGACGGGGCCTCAACCACCTCCCTGGACAACCCATTCCAGGGCTTCACCACTCTCATGGTGAAGAATTTCCTCCTCACCTCCAGCCTGAATCTCCCCACCTCCAGCTTCATTCCATTCCCCCTAGTCCTATCACTACCTGAGATCCTAAGTCCCTCCCTATCCTTCTTGTAGACACCCTTCAGATCCTGCAAGGCCACAATTAGGTCACCTCGGAGCCTTCTCTTCTCCAGACTGAACAGCCCCAGCTCCTTCAGTCTGTCCTCATAGGAGAGGTGCTCCACCCCTCTGATCATCCTCATGGCATACTAATATTATTGTAAGACACACATAGCAAAACCAAGAGGGAGAAAAATGAAAATACTCAGATTAGAGATTTCATTACTCCTCTGAATTTCCAATTGCCACTGTTTATGCTTGTTCTTTACACCAGGCTAAAGAGCAGAGAATAGAGGTAAATGCCTGAAAAAAAGCCAAGAGCCAGGTACCCACTGCCATAAGGTGCTTTGTCTCACACAGCTGATTGCTACTATGAGGTGAATATGAAAGAACTCAGTACTGGGACCAGTCCTGTTCAATTTCTTTATCAATCACTTGGATGAGGAGATCAGTAAGCTTGGAGATGACAAGAAATTAGAATATAGAATTAACCAGGTTGGAAAAGACCTTAGAGACCATCAGGTCTAACCTATTACCCAACACTATCTAATCAATTAAATCATGGCACTAAGTGCCTCATCCAGTCTCTTCCTAAACACCTTCCAAATATCCAGCCTAAACCTCCCCTGGTGCAGCTTGAGACTGTGTCCTATTGTTCTGGTACTGGTTGCCTGGGAGAAGAGACCAACCCCCACCTGGCTACCACCATCCTTCAATAAGTTGTAGAGAGCAATAAGGTCTCCTCTGAGCCTCCTCTTCTTCAGGCTAAACAATCCCTGAGAGGATTGTCTCAAGCTGTGCCAAGGGAAGTTTAGGCTTAAGGTGAGGAGAAAGTTCTTCACAGAAAGAGTTGTTGGCCATTGGAATGTGCTGCCCAGGGAGGTGGTGGAGTCACCATCCCTGGAGGTGTTCAAAAAGGGATTGGACGTGGCACTTGGTGCCATGGTTTAGTCATGAGGTGTCGGATGACAAGTTGGACTTGATGATCTTTGAAGTGTTTTCCAACCTTATTGATTCTAAGATTGTATGAAAATACAGAATACATGAAGCCTTAACACCCAATACATGTACAGATGTGGTGAGTTGGAAATTCCCCCCTAAAACATTGTTTGCCATACCAGCTCATCTGGAAGCAAATGAAAACTGCATTTACAAGCAAAACCACAGTCTGCAATGAAATGCAATGAATATGTACAAATGTACAGTATTTACAATATTTACATATCTTTAGGTACTTTCTAGACTGGATGATCCTGTGATTCTGTGAGTTGCCACTCCTAGTTAGAAGCTGAACAAGAAACAGGTGGGGATTTCAGGTTAAAAATACTACATCAGGAACAGTGTGGCCAGAAGGAGCAGGGAGGTCATTGTGCCCCTGTACACTGCATTGGTTAAGCCACACCTTGAGTCCTGTGTCCAGTTCTGGGGCCCTCAGTTTAGGAAGGAGGTTGACTTGCTGGAATGAGTCCAGAGAAGGGCAAGAAAGTTGGTGATGGGTTTGCAACACAAGCCCTATGAGGAGGGGCTGAGGGAGCTGGGGTTGCTTAGCCTGGAGAAGAGGAGGCTCAGGGCAGACCTCATTGCTGTCTACAACTACCTGAAGGGAGGTTGTAGCCAGGTGGGGGTTGGTCTCTTGGTCTCTTCTCCCAGGCAACCAGCACCAGAACAAGAGGACACAGTCTCAAGCTGCGCCAAGGGAGGTTCAAACTGGATGTTAGGAAGAAATTCTACACAGAGAGAGTGATTGCCCATTGGAATGGGCTGCCCAGGGAGGTGGTGGAGTCACCATCACTGGAAGTGTTTAGGAGGAGACTTGATGGGGTGCTTGGTGCCATGGTTTAGTTGATTAGGTGGTGTTGGATGTTCCATATGACTGCTCATAAAAGGCTGCAAATGAAGTTGTTGCCATGAATAACACAATACAGAGTTTGAATAAGTACCCTTTGTCCAGTGAGAGTGTCTTGGAAGTTGTGGTGAGCTGCACAGCACGATCCCTGTGTGTAAAAGTCTTCATTCTGTTGTCAAGGAGACTAGCTTTTGCTTGTCAGATACAGCTTGGAAAGTGAAGAAATATAGGAAGGAAAACTATGTGTACTGGTGATACTTAAACAGACCTATTTCTCAAACTCCATGAAAATTTGATTTCTCTTCCTCATTTACACAGACACAGCAGTAATGAGGGTTTAGACATTTCTTAATACTCCTGTATTACGCCCTCAGAGTCAGTAAAATCAAGTGGCAAACACTGCTTATCAGTTCCCAGGTGGATGTCAGACTTCTCTGCACCAGGGCTGTCGAGGGTACAGTCAGCTAGGATTCTGCTCTGGTCTTTGGAAAGTGCTGTTCTTCTGGGTCCTGAGGGTTCTAATGGACAAGCAGCTGAATGTGAGCAAACAATGTGCCCAGGTGGCCAAGAAAGCCAATGGCATCCTGGCTTGGATCAGAAATGCTGTGTCCAGCAGGAGTAGGGAGGTGATTGTCCCCTTGTACTCTGCTCTGGTGAGGCCACAGCTTGAGTACTGTGTCCAGTTTTGGGCATCTCAATACAAGAGAGATGTGGAGGTGCTGGAGCCAGTGCAGAGGAGGGCAACCAAGATGGGGAAGGGCATGGAGAATAAATCTGATGAAGAGTGACTGAAGGAGCTGGGGATGGTTAGTTTGGAAAAGAGGAGGCTGAGAGGAGACCTCATTGTTGTCTACAACTACCTGAAAGGACCTTGTGGAGAGGCTGGTGCTGGCCTCTTCTCACAGGGAATTAGTGATAGAACCACATAAAGAGTGTCTTCCTAATATCTAGTCTAAATCTGCCCTCCCCAAGCTTCAGTCCATTCCCTCTCATCCTATCACTACAGATAGAACAAGAGGGAACAGCCTCAAGCTGTGACTGAGTAGGTTTAGACTGGGTATTAGGAAAAACATTTTCACAGTCAGGCCTTGGAATGTGCTGCCCAGGGAGGTGGTTGAGTCACCAACCCTGGATGTGTTCAAAGGTGGTTTGGATGTGGTGCTTGGAGATGTGGTTTAGGGGTGAACTTTGAGGAGTAGGGTTATTGTTTGGACTTGGTGATCCTGAGGGGCTTTTCCAACCTGAATATTTCTGTGGTTCTGTGATCAGGGACAGGCAGATCACAGAATTGATCTTTCCTGGGTTTAGTGGACCTTTTGGCCCACAGATTTCTAGACAAGCAGAAGCTTTGCCCTTTGTTGTGCTCTGCTTTTGTACTCTCTTAGAAGAAGGTTGAAAGGGACCTTTAGGATTTCTCAGTCCCTTCTCTTGCCTTCACTCTGCTTCCCCTGCCCCCATGCCAGTCCCTGGAGATGCTAGACAAGTATCTCCATGTTTGGTACCACATGTCCCTTCTTTGTGCAGTTCTGTGCTCCAAATCTTTCTGGCCCTCCTTCCATGCTCACTGTGTCTTCTGGGCTTTCTCCATGTGGCCCAAGCATTTCCTGAAGCACAGTGTCTCACATTAGGTCTGGTACTTCAGAAGGGACCTTAGCAGTGCCAAGCAGAGTTGAAGGACTATCTCATATGCTGAGCTCTGCTCTGTGTGTTCAGTAATGTGGTTGCATTTTTGTAACAGCAAATCACGTTGGGCTAATGACTGATTGTCTGTGTCTTGCATCCTGCCTGCCTTCCACCACCTCAGTAGGTTCACCACTGGTAGACCCAGAACAGTAAATTTCTACTTCTTCATTTCAATTTTGGATAGATTGCTCTTTGGATCAGGGCATGCACCAAGTTTTGCATCCATTCCTTCATATTTTTCCCTTAGCTTCTTTATGAGAGAGTAATCAAAGTGACACAAGAAACCTGAATAAAACCAAGTTGTGATATCTCCTTTTGCAGCTCTATTCAGTTACTGAGTTGCAGAAGGTAATTCAATTGATTTGACACAGTTTGTTTTAGCATATAAAGCTTGTCCAGGTATCTTAAAAGCAGAGAAGGCTGTTTGATGTACTGAGGGTTTAATTACCCCAAATGTCCCCAAAATGCCTTCAAAAATGCAAGTTTCAAAAGTGTGTTTCACTTTACAGCACTCTACATTCAGATTTTGTTTAGTGCTGCTTTCAATTCATCAGATTCTGGATTCACAGCAATGAAAATGAGTTTTATTGGAGTGCTGAACAGATCTTTATACTGCATGAATTTACAACCTGAGCTGCCACTGACAAATGTGCTGGGATTTCAGAAAGTGCTTCCCTGCTGTGTTGAGGGCTAGAAATCTTCCCCCAATAGATTTTATCTATTGACACTCTTCAGTCGTTTCAAGCTCATTAGGCTATCACAGCTATGACATCTCCTAGTGAGGCTGCAACTTCAGAAGTACTCTGTGCTTTACTGTATCATTATTTCATTTTATGAGGCATGGAAAGGACAGCAACTGGAATGACAATTCACCCAGCCCTGCACTGCTTTGTCCTTTCCCCTGTGCCTCTTTTACAGCTGGCTACAAAAACACAAAGCTGACCTACAGGAAAGCAGCCCCAGTCTGTGTGAGTGCACCTCCCTTTTATCTGCCCTGTGTTTTCAGCTTTGCCAAAGAAATGAAAACCTACAGGCATCAGGCACAGGTTGTTGTTGTTTGGTTTTTTTTCCATGTCATTCAAAGACATCAGCTACAATGGAGATTATTTACCTCCCACCTCACAAGTGCTTGGGGCTGCGGTGGGGATACTGCCTGTGGAGCTGATCCTCCTCCAGCCACAAGGCAGGGATGATCCCAGCCTGCAGGACCCCTGGGGAAGGCAAGCTGCTGGCAGAGCAAACAGCAGAAGTGTGGGAGGGAAAAGCAGGGTGACAGTGAGGGGAAACCATGCCTGTGGAGTGCAGAGAATATGCAGTGCTCAGATTTTCCTTTTGAGGCCACCAGTTAGCAAGTGCTAGTTTAATGACGTCTCTATTCCCAGCTGTCTTGCTGCCTCTATTAGCAGTTTCCTGGAAGCTTCAAAGGAGGATGAGCTCTGGGAGAGGAACAGATTGATTGCAGATCAGTCTGGAGAAGCAGCCCTGTCCCTGTAAATCCATGGGAAAAGGAGTTTTACAGTTTCTTGTGCTGGTGATCAGACACAGGAGATCAAGGCTGGTAGGAGAGCAGGAATAGGGAAGACAGGGTGGAAAGATGCAGCAGGAGGTCAGAAGAGAGGTTGCACAACCAAGTCAGTGACAATGGATGCCCCTGGGGAGGAGGCAAGGAGTCCTCTGCCGTGCTGCTGATCAGAGAGAGGACCATCCACTCTGTATTGCCCTTAGGACATTTCAGTAGAGAACTCTTGGAACAGCCAAGCACCTGCAGCCGTCTTAGCCTGTCGTACCACTCACCGTCTCTTGTCTTCTTAGCTGGTTGCCAGCTTGAGTGTGGCATGGGCAGGTACAAAACCAGCCAGATCAGTCCTGGCCAGGCCAGGGTGCTGGGTTTCTAGATGTGATGACCAGTCATGCTATAACCAGTCTTGCCACAGGAATCCACAATGAAGTGACCAAACTGTGTGAGCATTCCCTCCTTTCCAGGTGCAGGCAGAGATATTTTTGATGGACTTTAATGGATTTCAGGCATGCATCAGGTGGCTGCTCCTGCCACCAAATCACCAAGGAGTGCTGATCTACTTCTGTTTTGACAGTGGGGACAGAGCCTACCTCCACATAACTGCTTGGTGCATTTCCAGGCAGAGCAGTGGGGCTGGATGTCTGATAACAAACCATGTTGTAACTCCACAACTGGCATCATGCTGTCTACCCTGCTGGTGAGGCATCAACAGCCTCTACCCCCAGCCAGATTACTTGCAGCATAGAATCATAGAATCACAGAATGTTAGAGGTTGGAAGGGACTTCCAGAGGTCATCGAGTCCAACCCCCCTGCCAAAGCAGGATCACCTAGGGTAGTCCACACAGGAATGCATGCAGGTGGGTTTGGAAAGTCTCCAGAGAAGGAGACTCCACAACCTCCTGGGCAGCCTGTTCCAGGGCTCTGTCACCCTCACTGTAAAGAAGTTTCTCCTCATGTTGAGGTGAAACCTTCTATGTTCAAGTTTGTATCCATTGTTCCTTGTCTTATTACTCTGCACCACTGAGAAGAGCTTGGCCCCCTCCACTTGACACCTACCCCTCAGATATTGATAGACATTGATGAGATCCCCTCTCAGTCCTCTCTTCTCAAGACTAAACAGCCCCAGGACTCTCAGTCTCTTTTCACAGGGAAGATGCTCAAGCCCCTAATCATCCTCCTGGCTTTCCATTGGATTATCTCCAGCAGGTGTCTGTCACTCTTGAACCAGGGAGCCCAGAACTGGATGAAATATTCCAGGTGTGGTCTCACCAGGGCAGAGCAGAGTGGGAGAAGAACCTCCCTAGACCTGCTGGACACTCTTTGCTTGATGCATCCCATCATGATGACCCTCCATGTCACAGCTGTGGTTTATAGAGACAAATTTGCAGCTCTGGGCTGGAGAGCAGCAAGTGCCACCTCCCTAACTGAAGTCTCTTACCATAGATTTGATGAAGATATTTTTGCCACAACAGGAAAACTGATGTATCTTGTGGTACTACAGGAGAAACACCAAGATAGACAGGTGAAGAACCATCTTTGCTGACCTGTAAGGTTCATATATAGAGTTACATCTCTGTGATACAGCTATCTTCAAACACAGGGCTGAGTTCTCTTAGCAACATCTATCCCATACAGACTGACACAGCTCAATAAGTTCTTCCTTATTTATTGCAAGGAAAAATGAAGCTTTAATTATTGTACTGATCACAGAAGCATGACATTTCACACTGGAAATGACTCTCCTTTTTATAAAGCATGGCTCAGTTACATATTCAATTTAAATATCTATGAAACATTTCATTTAAACACTTAGAACAGATCTTTCTTTACAGATAGAAGAGTTTATTCTCAATTTATTCTTCAGTTTAGGAAAGATGTTGAGTTGCTGGAATGTGTCCAGAGAAGGGCAACAAAGCTGGGGAGGGGTCTGGAACACAAGCCCTATGAGGAGAGGCTGAGGGAGCTGGGGTTGCTTAGCCTGGAGAAGAGGAGGCTCAGGGGAGACCTTATTGCTCTCTACAACTCCCTGAAGGGAGGTAGTAGTTGGTGGGGGTTGGTCTCTTCTCCCAGGCAACCAGCACCAGAACAAGAGGACACAGTCTCAAACTGAGCCAGGGGAGGTTTAGGCTGGATGTTAGGAAGTTCTTCATAGAAAGAGTGATTGCCCATTGGAATGGGATGCCCAGGGAGATGGTGGAGTCACCATCACTGGGAGTGTTTAAGAGGAGACTGGATGGGGTGCTTGATGCCATGGTTTAGTTGATTAGATGGTGTTGGGTCTGGTTAATTATCTTTTCTTTTCTTTTCTTTTCTTTTCTTTTCTTTTCTTTTCTTTTCTTTTCTTTTCTTTTCTTTTCTTTTCTTTTCTTTTCTTTTCTTTTCTTTTCTTTTCTTTTCTTTTCTTTTCTTTTCCTTTCTTTTCCTTTCTTTTCCTTTCTTTTCCTTTCTTTTCCTTTCTTTTCCTTTTTTTTTCTTTTCCCTTTCCTTTCCTTTCCTTTCCTTTCCTTTCCTTTCCTTTCCTTTCCTTTCCTTTCCTTTCCTTTCCTTTCCTTTCCTTTCCTTTCTTTTCCTTTCCTTTTCCTTTCCTTTCCTTTCCTTTCCTTTCCTTTCCTTTCCTTTCCTTTCCTTTCCTTTCCTTTCTTTCCTTTCCTTTCCTTTCCTTTCCTTTCCTTTTCTTTCCTTTTTCTTTTCTTTCCTTTCTTTCCTTTCTTTCCTCTCTTTCCTTTCCTCTCCTCTCCTCTCCTCTCCTTTCTTCTTCTTCTTCTTCTTCTCTTTTCTTTTCTCCTTTCTTTTCCTTTTTCTCCTTTTCTCTTTCTTTTCTTTTCTTTCTCCTTTCCTTCCTCTCCTTTCCTTTCTCTCTCCTTTCCTTTCCTCTCCTCTTTCCTCTCCTTTTCCTCTCCTCTTTCCTCTCCTCTTTCCTCTCCTCTTTCCTCTCCTCTTTCCTCTCCTCTTTCCTCTCCTCTTTCCTCTCCTCTTTCCTCTCCTCTTTCCTCTCCTCTTTCCTCTCCTCTTTCCTCTCCTCTTTCCTCTCCTCTTCCTTTCCTCTTCCTTTCCTTTCCTTTCCTTTCCTCTTTCTTTTCCTTTCTTTTCTTCCTGCTTTTTATACTCAAAATTCTACAAGTTTGAACATGGCTAAAGGAGAGAAGGGAGATTCAGGACCTCCAGGACCAGCTGCCGTGAGTGTAAGTAGATGCAAACCGAAATCAGATGAAGAGGAATCACTGAGTGAAATGGTGCAGTTCTGAGCTTCTTTGAAATGTAAATGCTGTCATCATTGTCTGTTTAGAATGGCTCTCTGTTTTTTGTGTCATTTCAAAGGCAAAAAAAAGGGAGTTTTCTAAATATAAAGCAAACAAGCATGCTGAGAACCTCTTTCCCAGCAAGAATATTACTTGGTTTCATTTTGGGGGTGTGTGTGGCATTTTGTTTGCTTCTTTGCTTTATTTATGTTTGTATTTGTAAATTTTAAGTTTTAATTTTGATTTATGTCCGGTTTTCTTTTTATTTGTTTTCTCCTTCTTTCTTCTTCTTTCTTCTTCTTTCTTCTCCTTTCTTCTTCCTCCTCCTCCTTCTTCTTCTTCTTCTTCTTCTTCTTCTTCTTCTTCTTCTTCTTCTTCTTCTTCTTCTTCTTCTTCTTCTTCTTCTTCTTCTTCTTCTTCTCCTCCTTTCTTCTTTCTTCTTCTTCTTCTTCTTCTTCTTCTTCTTCTTCTTCTTCTTCTTCTTCTTCTTCTTCTTCTTCTTTCTTCTTCTTCTTCTTCTTCTTCTTCTTCTTCTTCTTCTTCTTCTTCTTCTTCTTCTTCTTCTTCTTCTTCTTCCTTCTTCTCCTTTCTTCTTCTTCTTCTTCTTCCTTCTTCTTCCTTCTTCTTCCTTCTTCTTCCTTCTTCTTCCTTCTTCTTCCTTCTTCTCCTTTCTTCTTTCTTCTTCTTCTTCTTCTTCTTCTTCTTCTTCTTCTTCTTCTTCTTCTTCTTCTTCTTCTTCTTCTTCTTCTTCTTCTTCTTCTTCTTCCTTCTTCTCCTCCTTTCTTCTTCCTTCTTCTCCTTTCTTCTTTCTTCTTCTTCTTCTTCCTTCTTCTTCCTTCTTCTTCCTTCTTCTCCTTTCTTCTTTCTTCTTCTTCTTCTTCTTCTTCTTCTTCTTCTTCTTCTTCTTCTTCTTCTTCTTCTTCTTCTTCTTCTTCTTCTTCTTCTTCTTCTTCTTCTTCTTCTTCTTCTTCTTCTTCTTCCTTCTTCTTCTTCTTCTTCTTCTTCTTCTTCCTTCTTCTTCCTTCTTCTTCTTTCTTCTTCTTCTTCTTCTTCCTTCTTCTTCCTTCTTCTTCCTTCTTCTTCTTCTTCTTCTTCTTCTTCTTCTTCTTCTTCTTCTTCTTCTTCTTCTTCTTCTTCTTCTTCCTTCTTCTTCTTCTTCTTCTTCTTCTTCTTCTTCTTCTTCTTCTTCTTCTTCTTCTTCTTCTTCTTCTTAGTTTTTATTTGTTTTCTTTATTTTTGTTTTCTTATTAGTTTTTATTATTAGTTTTTATTTGGTTATACTTTTGATTTTTAATCTTTTTTATTCTTGATCTTTAGCTTTAATTTTCTTTAATATTGGGGGGTTTATGTTTAATCTGGTTCTATTTTTGGTATTTTATAATTTTTATCTTTAATTTATTATAATTTAAAAAGTAAGATTTTATTTTTGCTATTATTTTTATTTTTAATTTTCTATTTTTTATTGTTATTATTTTTATTGTTATTATTTTTTATTCTTATGGTTTGTTTTAGCTTTAATTTTTTTTTAATGCTATTTTCTTAGTTTTAATCTGGTCTTATTTTTATTTTTTCTATCTTGTAATTTTTACCTTTCATTTATAATCATTTAAAAAGTGACTTTTCATTTTTGGTTTATTTTTTTATTTTTGTTTTATTTTTTAATTTTTATTAGTTTTTTTATTCTTAATTTTTTTTGCTTTAATTTTTTTCAAACGTTATTTTTTATTTTTTAATCTGGTTTTATTTTTAACTTTGCTAATTTTTAGTTTTTACCTTTCATTTATAATCACTTAAACAGTGACTTTTTATTTTTGTTTTATTTTGTTTTATTGTTATTATTTTTATTCTTAATTCTTATTTTTAATTTTTTTAACGTAATTTTTTATTTTTAGTCTGGTTTTATTTTCTACTTTTGCTATTTTTTAAATTTTACACTGATCAGTTTTAAGACTCAGCTTGCCAGGGTGCTGGGCCAGCTCATTTCAACTCCATTCGCCTAGAAAGGCTGAACCAAATGATTCTTGGGGTCCCTTCCAACCTGGCAGTCTGTGAGTCTGTGATCTCAGAACAATGCTTGTTAATCATGAAGGGAAGTTTGCATCTCTCACTGTGACTAAGTAGCAGGTCAGACAATATCAGGGTTCACGTGTCACTGGATGAGATCTTAGTCTTTCAGGACCGTTCAGGCTGTTAGAGCCCAAAATGTGACATCAGTGCTTCAGTTCTGAACCCTGTGAAAGTAAAGTTTGCAAAATTCTATTCATTTTGTGTCCAGTTCTGGGCCCCTCAATTTAAGAAGGACATTGAGACACTTGAATGTGTCCAGAGAAGGGCAATGAGGCTGGGGAGAGGCCTCGAGAACAGCTCTATGAAGAGAGACTGAGGGAGCTGGGGCTGTGTAGCCTGGAGAAGAGGAGGCTCAGGGGAGACCTTACTGCTCTCCACAACTCCCTGAAGGGAGGTTGTAGCCAGGAGGAGGTTGGTCTCTTCTCTGAGGCAACCAGTACCAGAACAACAGGACACAGTCTCAAGTGTGCCAGGGGAGATTTAGGCTTGAGGTGAGGAGAAAGTTCTTCCCAGAGAGAGTCGTTAACCATTGGAATGTGCTGTCCAGGTTGGTGGTGGAGTCACCATCCCTGGAGGTGTTCAAGAGGGGATTGGATGTGGCACTTGGTGCCATGGTTTAGTAGTCATGAGGTGTTGGGTGACAGGTTGGACTTGATGATCCTTGAGGTCTTTTCCAGCCTTATTGATTCTATGATTCTATGATTCTGTGATTCTATGGTGCTTTGCATTTAGATCCATGACAGAGAGAAACAGTGAGAGTGCTTGTGACTGGACAGCTTCCTTGTGACAAGAGAACACTTGGTGAGCAGAAGTGACAGCTTTCTGTATCTGAAGGGATTTTGGTGCTGATGATCTTCCTAAAGCTTTCAGGCATGTGTCACTTCAAATCTTCCTTTGACTTCACTTATGTTCTGCCTCAGAGAAAGATATTACCTGGTGTGCACACAGGAGTAGGAGTAGGACAAGGGAGGAAAGGTGCAGTGTTTCAGCACCATGGTGGTCACAGCACAGCCTGCAGCCTAATGCTGTACTGAGACTTGCAGGAATAAGTGGAGTCCATGGCTCCACGCCTTCCAACCCAACAGACTCTGGAATGAGAGGGAGGAGGCACATCTCTGCAGCTCTCAGTGGGGCATTCATTCACAACAGATTTGCCTCTCTGCTGAAGTCTGGCAAGATAAATGATCTGAAGCCCAAGGCTCAGTATCGTTCATGGACCAACAGCACTCACTGTTCAGGAATCTCCAGGAAAGGAAGAAGCCAGTGGGGGTGCAAAAATGAGTGGGTGGACTGGGGGATACTGCTGTTAGAGGGAGGGAAGCATCCTCCTTCAGCAGCTGCCTCTGACCCCAGGGGTGTTCGAGTGAACTGAGATTTGAGAGACCTAGACTTAATCCACAAAACACCATGGTGGAGAAAAGCACTCAAATCTGCTGATTTGACCAGGGAACAGGGAAAATGCCATTAAAACCACTGAAATGGGGAGAAAAGAGAGAAGGAAAGAGGGAAGGAGGGAAGGAAGGAAGGAAGGAAGGAAGGAAGGAAGGAAGGAAGGAAGGAAGGAAGGAAGGAAGGAAGGAAGGAAGGAAGGAAGGAAGGAAGGAAGGAAAGAAAGAAGGAAAGAAAGAAGGAAAGAAAGAAGGAAAGAAAGAAAGAGAGAGAAAATGAAAGAGAGAGAGAAAGAAAAGAAAGAGAAAGAAAGAGAGAAAGAAAGAAAGAAAGAAAGAAAGAAAGAAAGAAAGAAAGAAAGAAAGAGAAAGAAAGAAAGAAAGAGAAAGAAAGAGAAAGAAAAAGAAAGAAAGAAAGAAAGAAAGAAAGAAAGAAAGAAAGAAAGAAAGAAAGAAAGAGAAAGAAAGAGAAAGAAAGAGAGAGAGAGAGAAAGAAAGAAAAAGAAAGAAAGAGAGAAAGAAAGAAAAAGAAAGAAAGAGAGAAAGAAAGAAGAAAGAAGGGAAGGAGGGAAGGAAGGAAGGAGGGAAGGAAGGAAGGAAGGAAGGAAGGAAGGAAGGAAGGAAGGAAGGAAGGAAGGAAGGAAGGAAGGAAGGAAGGAAGGAAGGAAGGAAGGAAGGAAGGAAGGAAGGGAGGGAGGGAGGGAGAAAGGGAGAAAGAAAGAGAGAAAGGGAGAAAGAAAGAAGATGGATTTTGGAATTACTTTCAGTTAGTTAGTTAGTTAGTTAGTTTAGTTTAACCCAGGTCATTTGCACTATTTTCTGTGGGCTTTGCTGTCCAAGTCTCATTCAACAGAGGGGAAGATACAGAATGTAAAAACCTCCCACCCTGGGAAGAATCAGTGGCTGTAGGCCTGCAGGGATTTCCTCTTCTAGAAGGCGACTGACCCAACATAACTCATACTGCCTCTGTGGCCAGATCCCCTCCTGACAGCTGAATGCTGCTGGGGCAATAAATCCCTCCACTGCTGTTGGCATTCTCATAAGCAGAAAAGGCTGAACAATGTCTGAGCTGTATTCAGGTGGTTCACTGAGTGCTTGCTTTCCTCTGACTCTCCATACTGTACTACAGCAGCTGCACACACTAGGATTAGTGAAAAGTATATAACATTCCAGATGTAATATGGTCCTGATACTTCCAGCTATGTAAAATGCCTCCATCTTCTCAGATTTCTCTAATTTTTTGCTGCAGATCTTTCCAACCCTCAGCACAGGGAGCTTCCTAGAGGGTAAGTGGAAGATGCTTGTGACAATGGGGACAGGAATTGCAGTCCTTTAAGGTGAGATAGTTTCTTTGGAAACTGCAAAGAAAAAACCTTGCAGAAAAAGTCATTTCACTTTGGCTATTCAGGAAAAGAAGAGGAAAAAAAAGCCCACTAAAATTCACAACCAGACACAAGACAAAGCCATAAGGGAGGGGAACAAGTCATTTTTGGAGATGAGGCTCAGGGGAGACCTTATTGCTCTCTACAACTACCTGAAAGGAGGTTGTGGACAGGTGGGAGTTGCTCTCTTCTGCCAGGCAACCAGTGACAGAATAGAGTAGAGTAGAGTAGAGTAGAGTAGAGTAGAGTAGAGTAGAGTAGAGTAGAGTAGAGTAGAGTAGAGTAGAGTAGAGTGGAATGGAATGGAATGGAATGGAATGGAATGGAATGGAATGGAATAGAATAGAATAGAATAGAATAGAATAGAATAGAATAGAATAGAATAGAATAGAACAGAACAGACCAAGTTGGAAAAGACCTTTGAGATCATCAAGTCCAACTTATCATCCAACACTATCTAATCCACTAAACCATGGCACCAAGCTCCCCATCCAGTCTCTTCTTAAACACCTCCAGTGATGGTGACTCCACCACCTCCCTGGGCAGCACATTCCAATGGGCAATCACTCTCTCGGTGAAGAACTTCTTCCTAACATCCTGCCTAAACCTCCCCTGTTGCAGCTTGAGACTGTGTCCTCTTATTCTGGTGCTGGTTGCCTGGGACAAGAGACCAGCCCCCACCTAGCTACAACCTCCCTTCTCAAGCTGTGCCAGAGGAGGTGTAGGCTGGATGTTAGGAAGAAGTTCTTCACAGAAAGAGTAATTGGCTATGGGAATGTGCTGCCCAGGGAGGTGGTGGAGTCACCATCACTGAAGGTGCTCAAAAAAAAGATTGGATGTGGCACTTGGAGCCATGGTTTAGTTGTCAGGAGGTATCAGGTGATGGGCTGGATTTGATGATCTCAGAGGTCTTTTCCAACCTGGCTGATTCTGTAATTCTGTGAAAGTGCTTATCTGGGCAGTTTTCAACCACCTACAACACAGAGGTATGGTACTTACTTACCTATCTACCTACCTAACTACCTTTAAACATTTTGCTCTACTCACACAGGCCAGGGGTTGAAAGATTTTATAGCTGATGAAGACATTTTGGCTACTCCCATAAATCGTATGGATACAACCCTCTGCTTCCAGCAGAGGAAGGGGAGATAGAATAGACTAGACTAGACTGGACTTGACAAACTTGACTAGAATAGAATAGAATTAACCAGTTTGGGAGAGACCTTTGAGATCATTTTGTCCAACCTACCAGGATGTCTCTGTGTGTCTCAGTACAGCTGCCACCACTACTGCTTCACTCCATGCATCACTGAGAAGACATATAGGACAGTCTCCAAAGGAGATGTCACAATTCAGGGGAGACCTTATTGCTGACTACAACTACTTGAAGGGAGGTTGAAGCCAGGTGGGGTTTGGTCTCTTCTCCCAGGCTGCCAGCAACAGAACAAGAGGACACAGTCTCAAGCTGTACAGGGGGAAGTTTAGGCTTGATCTTAGAAAGAAGCTCTTTGCAAACAGAGTGATTTGCCATCAGAATGGGCTGTTCAGGGAGGTGGTGAGGTCAGTGTCCCTGGAGGTGTTGAAGAGGAGGCTAGAAGAGGCACTTAGTGCTATGATCTACTTGATTAGTTAGGGTTGGGTGATTGGTTGGACTTGATCTTGGAGGTCTCTTCTGTCGAGGGTTGGAAGGGTAAGGCCCAAAAGCCTCCTCCCTCCCCCCTGTAATGTAAAGGGAAAGAAAATTGAAGGGAAAGGGAAAAAAAACTCACAGCTGAATTAGCAAAGCAGTGGAGCTGTATATTTACAAAGCAATGTAGGATATGCAGGGGAATATATACAAATTTACAATATTTACAATATATACAAAGATATACAATAAAGTAACACAGAAATGAGAGTTCCCTCCCCCCTGCTGAGGGGGTTCCCCACCTCTGCTCTCCCCCTCTCTCCCCCTATTCCCCAGAGTGGGTTAGAAAAGAGAGAGAAAGAGAAAAAAATAGTTAGAAGCAGTTTTGTGTTAATTGGAAAGGAGTTAATACAGGCCTTATCAGTTCAAGGCCAAAGCCTTGGCCGAAAGCCCAGGAGCTGCAAGCCGCTGCCCGAAGGAGAAGCGGAAGCAAGACTAAAGATAAAGTGCTGGAGTGCCCAGGATACCCTCCTGCACTCCCAGTTCAGAAGGTGCTTCCTCCCACTTTACCAATGAAATTAGTTTAGATCCTTCTTTTTGTTTAACAACTTCCGTCCACCATATTCCCTTTCTTAAGGGGACAGCCCCAATCGGTGACATCTTCTACCCTGGTTGATTCTTTCTATACAGAGAGAGTGATTGCCCATTGGAATGGGCTGCCAGGGGAGGTGGTGGAGTCACCATCATTGGAGGTGTTCAGGAGGAGACTTGATGGGGTGCTTGGTGCCATGGGTTAGTTGTTTAGGTGGGTTGGATTGGTTGATGAGTTGGACGCGATGATCTTGAAGGTCTCTTCCAACCTGGTTTATTCTATGTAATTCTGTGTAATTCTGTGGTTCAATGCATCCTTGGGATCTGTGACAAGTGCACACTGAAGTGCGCGATGTGCACTGCAGAGCCCAACCCTACCAGTGGCAGAAAGGTCAGATTTATTTCACGAGCCATGACTGTGACACTACAGAGCTGATTCCCACCAGGAAAAAGAAATTCCCAGCATTCATAACAACTTCCACCCTGCTTTCTCCTGGGGTTTTAGAAGAACATGCACAGTGGGATGTGACCATGATTTGGACTTCCCAAAACTTACAGGGGTACAAATGATTACTGTGTATAACAGGAGGGGGAAAACATCCTTATGGCTGGAAGGTAAAATTGCCTGAGGAACAAACAGTGCTTAAATGTCACTGCTGCTGGAAGGAGGCTCCTGGTGCAACTCTTACTGGGTGTTTCTGCTGCTGCTTTCTAAAATGCAGCTGACTACCAGATGCACTCCTGGGAGGCCTGTTTGCCAGAGGGCAAATGTTTGGCAAGACTAGACTGCTCTTACTGCGTGCAAAGCATTACTAAAACTCTGAATTTAAGTCAAGTTTTCTTCAAGGCAGGTGAAATGTAGACTGCTTTCAAGACACCAGTTTCACCTTTTGTACTAATATCCACTGAATTAGCCGCTGTTGGGATGGGCAGCCTGAACTGGATCCCTTTCTGAGTCTGCTGTGCATGTCATCCAAAAGCTAGTTGTCATTTTATCTTCTCTCTCTCCCCTCTCATTCCTTAATCTTCCAAAACTACTCGCTGAAGCAAAGAACATTAGCAAAGGGAAAATCAGGTCAAACAGTTTAATGAGATGTAATTAGTGCTTCTCCAGCTGCCACTGAGGAAAGAAGAGGCCTTGGCTGCTGCTTTCAGACAGAATAGCCTTAATCAGAATAGCCCTAATGCTGTTTGCTGAACAGTGTGCTGAAAACAGTCCTCTGGGAAGTTCACCTGTGGTGAAGAGTATCTCTAATGTGGAGTTTCACAGATCACAGGATCACAGGATGCTAGGGGTTGGAAGAGACCTCTGATGGTCATTGAATGCAACCCTCCTGCGAGAGCAGGGCCACAGAATCCAGCACAGGTCACACAGGAACACATCCAGGTGGGTCTTGAAAGTCTTCAGAGAAGGAGACTCCACAACCTCTCTTGGGAGCCTGTTCCAGAGCTCTGTGACCCTCACAGTGAAGTTCTTGTCATGTTGAGGTGGAACCTCCTGTGCTGTAGTTTATATCCATTACTTCTTGTCCTGTCACAGGATGCAACTGAGAAGAGCCTGTCCCCTTCCCCTTGACACCCAGGCCTCAAATGTTGATAGACATTGATCCACTCTCAGTCTTTTAGGCTGGATGTTAGGAAGAAATTCTTTATAGAGAGAGTGATTTGCCATTGGAATAAGTTGCCCAGGGAGGTGGTGGAGTCACCATCACTGGAGGTCTAGGAATACACTGGATGGGGAGCTTGGTGCCATGGTTTAGTTGATTAGGTGGTGGTGGATGATGGATTGGACTCAATGATCTTGAAGGTCTTGTCCAAGGTCTAGTCCTATTCTATTCTATTCTATTCTATTCTATTCTATTCTATTCTATTCTATTCTATTCTATTCTATTCTATTCTATTCTATTCTATTCTTCTCCTGTCAAGACTAAGCAGCCCCAGGGATCTCAGCCTCTCTTCATCAGGCAGTGCTCCAGTCCCTCAATCATCCTGGTAGTTCTCCATTCGACTTTCTCCAACAGATCCCTGTCCCTCTTGAACTGGGGAGCCCAGAAATGGATGCAATATTCCAGGTGAGGTCTCACTAGGTCAGAATAGAGGGGGAGGAGAGACTCCCTCAATCTGCTGAACACACTTGTCTTAATGCAGCCCAGGATCCCATTGGCCTTCTTGGTCACAAGGGCACATTGCTGACCCATGGATAACTTCTTGTCCACCAGGACTCCCAGGTACTTCTCCACGGGACTGCTGTCCAGCAGATCAGCTCCTAACCTGTACTGGTACAGCTGGCTGATTTCTGGTAGGTCTCCTGACTCTCAAAAAAAGCACAACTAACCTCATCAGTCAAAGGAATAAATGCCATGAATGAAGCCATGTTCTCAGGGAAGGATTGTGTTTTCCTTGAATCCAGGAGAAATGAGCTCTGGTATCAGTACAGCTCTGCTAATAACTAGTGCAGAGTCTTTCTACTAAAAATACCCAGGTTTGCATATCATTATAGTTAAAAATGAAGACAATGCATATTTCAGACAGTAATGTATAATGTTAAGAGTACTCTAGAGTAATGAGTTGTAACTTGAGGTAATTTTCAGGGGACTTCAGCAGAAGAAGTGGCATTTTTAATTTTCTCTTAAAATCCTTTGCCTTTTATAAATGACTCTGCAATTATTTAATAAAGCATAATTTTGAGAACCCAGAGCTGCCTCTCTGCTTGTGAAGTGCCAGTTTATCCTGGAGGGACCCAGAAAGGACTGAGCCTACTTTTCTCATTGTTGTCAGATGCGAGTAGCTTCTCTTCGCTCTCTTGCTGAATATATCTCCACCATGAGATGGTGGCTAGGCATCCAGTGACCATGGCAGCCCTGTTTTTCCCAAGTTGCCCTTTATATTTGCTTTCACCACTTCGCTGTCTCCTATTATAACAAAGAATCATGCTGCAAAGGTGCAATGATAGTGAGTAAGGCTGGAAATACTGTGTAGAATTAACAGAGAAAAGTAATGATAGAAATTCATGGAGGCTTTGTTTCATTCCAGGCAGAGAGGGACCTGGGGGTGCTGGTTGATAGTAGGCTGAACATGAGCCAGCAGTGTGCCCAGGTGGCCAAGAAGGCCAATGGCATCCTGGCCTTCATCAGGAATAGTGTGGCCAGCAGGAGCAGGGAGGTCATTCTGTACTCAGCACTGATTAGGCCACACCCTGAGTCCTGTGTCTAGTTCTGGGCCCCTCAGTTTAGGAAAGATGTTGAGTTGCTGGAACGTGGCCAGAGAAGGGCAACAAAGCTGGGGAGGGGTCTGGAGCACAAGCCCTATGAGGAGAGGCTAAGGGAGCTGGAGTTGCTTAGCCTGGAGAAGAGGAGGCTCAGGGGAGACCTTCTTGCTGTCTGCAACTACCTGAAGGGAGGTTGTAGCCAGGTGGGGGTTGGTCTTTTCTCCCAGGCAACCAGCACCAGAACAAGAGGACACAGTCTTAGGCTGTACCAGGGGAGGTTTAGGCTGGATGTTAGGAAGAAGTTCTTCACAGAAAGAGAGACTGGCCATTGGAATGTGCTGCCCAGGGAGGTGGTGGAGTCACCATCACTGGGAGTGTTTAAGAAGAGACTTGATGGGGTGCTTGGTGCCATGGTTTAGTTGATTAGATGGTGTTGGATGATAGGTTGACTCAATGATCTTGAAGGTCTTTTCCAATCTGGTTAATTCTGTATTCTGTATTCAGCCTATTTTCTCTAGACTTGCTGGGTGATCTTGTGCTTTCAGTCTCCCAGTTTACCCATCTGCAGAGCAGAATAATATTCATCTGACTCTGTATTCTCAGCTGCTGCATTTTCCTTACAAGGAGAGACTGAGGGAGCTCTTTTGCTTGGAGGAGACTGAGAGGTGACCTCATTCATGTTTATGAATATGTAAATGTTTATAAACATGTAAAGAGTGAGTGCCAAGAGGATGGAGCCAGGCTCTTCTGGTGGATGCCCATTGACAGGACAAGGGGCACTGGGTAGGAGTTGAGGCATAGGAAGTTCCATAGAAACAAGAAGAAAAACTTTTTCCCTGTGATGGTGACAGAACACTGGAACAGGCTCCCCAGGTGGGGTTGTGGAGTCTCCCTCTCTGGAGACATTCAAACCCTGCCTGGATGCATTCCTGTGTGATCTGCTCTAGGTGATCCTGCTCTGGCAGAGGGGTTGGTCTGGATGATCTTTCAGTGTCCCTTCCAACCCCTCACATTCTGTGACTGTCATAGGTGAGTTTTTCTTTTGCACATGTATGTGTTTGTCTCTTCTCATACCTAGCAATATTATCAAGAAATAACAATCATGATGAGTGTGCCCCCCTCTTGCCTACTTTCAGTGGTACCAGGCAACATTTCTCTTCAAAACTGATGAATCAACCCCTCTTTATTGACTGTCCTGGGCTGCATGAATCATAGTATAGCTGACCAGTTGAAAGAGGTGATGTTCTACTATACTCTGCATTGGTGTGGCCTCACCTCTAGTATTGTGTGCAGTTTTCAGTTTCACTGTGTCAGAAGAATATAAACTATTAGAATGTATCCACAGGTGGAAAAAAAAGATGGTGAAAGGAGTCGAGGGCATAGCTTATGAGGGTTGACTTCATAGCTCTTTACAACTTCCTCAAGAGAGGAATTGGAGAGTGAGGTGCTGACCTTTTCTTTCTACTGTCCAGTGACAGGACACAAGAGAATGGCTCAAAGCTGCATAGAGGAATCTCAGATTAGAAACGAGTTCTTCACTGAGAGGGTGGTTGAGAACTGGAACAAGCTTCCCAGGGAAGAGGTCATGGCCCCAAGTTTGTTGGTTTTCAAAAGGTGTTTGCACAATGCTCTTAAATATATGGTTTAATTTTTAGGTTGCCTTGTGTAAAGTCAGGATTTAGACCTATGATCCTCATGGCTCCTTTCCAACTCAGAATATTTTATGACTCTAGATCGTCATATCAGAGGCAATACTGGTGAGTTGGTTAGAAGTTTATACCCTTTCTTATGCTCTGAATGAGCCATGGAAAGTAAACAACAGATGCATTTTGTTATTTCAGCAGGGGTGCTGTCCAGTCCTGCAAGATTCAATGGAGAAAAGAAGCAAATACACAGATCCCTCAACCCTTTCTTGGTCCCTGCCTCATAGATGGCACTTTGTCTGGGATTTAAAGCAGTGTGAACCTTGACTGTAAGAGCTGTGTTGGGGAAAGCTCATACTGTACACAGACCTGTACAATGCATTCACTGTTCTGGGCCTCTCAGTTTAGGAAGGATGTTGACTTGCTGGAATGTGTCCAGAGAAGGGCAACAAGGTTGATGAGGGGCTTGGAGTACAAGCCCTGTGAAGAGAGGATGAGGGAACTGGGGTTGCTTAGCCTGGAGAGGAGGAGGCTCAGATGAGACCTTATTGCTGTCTACAACTACCTGAAGGGAGGTTGTGGACAGGCAGAGGTTGGTCTCTTCTCCCAGGCAACCAGCACTAGAACAAGAGGACACAGTCTCAGGCTGCGCCAGGGGAGGTTTAGGCTGGAGATTAGGAAAAATTCTACACAGAGAGAGTGATTTGCCATTGGAATGTGCTGCCCAGGGAGGTGGTGGAGTCACTGTCATTGGAGGTGTTTAGGAGGAGACTTGATGGGGTGCTTGGTGCCATGAGTCAGTTGGTTAGGTGGTGGGGTGGATAATAGGTTGGACACGATCATCTTGAAGGTCTCTTCCAACCTGGTCTGGTCCGGTCCATTCCATTCCATTCCATTCCATTCCATTCCATTCCATTCCATTCCATTCCATTCCATTCCATTCCATTCCATTCCACTCCATTTCCATTCCACTCCATTTCCATTTCCATTAACTGGTTTGCAGTGGTGACAGTTACTAGTAGTGATTTTTTTACTGTGGCATCCACATAGGGAGCTCTTGTCCTCTGCCATCTATTGATATTACTCTCCCCACAGAGAGTGTCAAAGCCCTGGTGCTGCAGAGCAGAAACTCCAGCTCCAGGCAACTGTGTCTCTTCTACCAGTCAAGCAAGCAATGGAGTTATCTGAACGATCCTCACCTAGAAAGGGAAAACAATTCCCCATAAAGGTTTAAAAACTCCTTTTCTAAAATTAGTTTCAAATCTCTTGCAGTTGAAGTTACATCCTGAGAAGAAAGCTCTTGGCTTCTGGGCCTGAGGCATTGAAAGCTCCAGAGGTAGCTGTGATTAATAATTGCATGTAATGACATCTTCATAAGGGAACCTAGATATCATCTGATGCTTTCTTGGCCACTGCCAGCCTGCATTGGATTTGTGGGCTGGATTTTATGGGCTGATTGCTACTCCTTGAGTTTATCTCAACCCCACACCTAACATTCCCCTCAATGAGACAGCAATCTGAACTTCAGTGTGTGTTTGAGGAGAATTGTAATCAGTCAATGAATTATTTTACAGTACAGAATATTAACTCATTGCAGAGAATGCCTGAGGTCTTGTTCGTTACTATTTTTTTCCTTAATTGAATTTTGAGCAAGTGCTCAGCCATGCAAACTACCAAAGTAATTATGTTGTGGTACTGGGGCATACAGGTCCCAGATAGAGGGTTCAGTTGAAAATTAATTGACAAAGTCAAACTGGGCTCTCAACTAGGTAAATTCTTGCAGGGCCATGAGACAGTACTCACAGAATCACCAAGGTTGGAAGAGACCTCAAAGATCATCAAGTCCAACCTGCCACCCCAGACCTCATGACTACTAAACCATGGCACCAAGTACCACATCCAATCCCTTTTTGAACACCTCCAGTGATGGTGACTCCACCACCTCCCTGGGCAGCACATTCTAATGGCTAACAACTCTTTCCTTGAAGAACTTTCTCCTCACCTCCAGCCTAAACTTCCCCTGGCACAGCTTGAGACTGTGTCCTCTTGTTCCGGTGCTGGTTGCCTGCAAGAAGAGAGCAATCCCCTCCCGGCTACAACCCCCCTTCAGGTAGTTGTAGAGGGCAATAAGGTCTCCCCTGAGTCTCCTCTTCTGCAGGCTAAACAATCCCAGCTCCCTCAGCCTCTCCTCATAGGGCTTGTGTTCAAGGCCTCTCCCCAGCCTTGTTGCCCTTCTCTGCACATGTTCAAGTGTCTAAATGTCCTTCTTAAACTGAGGGGCCCAGAACTGGACACAATACTCAAGGTTTGGCTTAACCAGTGCTGAGTAGCTCTCTTTGTCCTTGCACACCGCCAGCGCTCTTTGAGCCTCTTTAGATAATGGCTGTGATCCAGATAGGGCTATAAATTTTAAACTAATTACTGGTAATGTGCTATTCAAAAAGTGATAATGGAACTCTATCACAGCAGTTAAAGAAGTACTGATGTTTTAAAAAATCTGCAATGATAACAGTAGTCTTTTTCTTTCCCTACATGTATTTCTGTTTAAAAAAGAGGTTTAGAAACTGGCACTCAAGTCTAGGAAACAAAACCTATGTTGGATATGTACACTGAAGGCAAAAACTTCGGTTCCACTTGAAGCAGTGTTACAAAGGAATAACACAGGGGGAAAAAAACATATGCTGGATTTGTATATTGAAGGCAAAAAGCTTTCAGTTTTGTTGTGGGTTAAGGGAAGTCAAGAGTTAATTGGTGTAACCACAAAGAAAAGTCCCCCAGAGGCTAAAGAGTCCCAGGGGGATTGGCAGTTTGTCCCAGGATATTGTAATCTGTTATTCTATTCAGTTTTCCTGTACCTCCCTATTTGAAGGAGTGTACAGACAAATCTCTCTCTCTCTTCCCTTCATCTCAAGATGTGTGCACCTTATCTTTGTGGTTTGTGGCTTCATGGCTGGCAATGAATTTCCAGCTACACCACAGGGCCTGTTGTAGCCTGTGGTACACTGGGTCTAGTGGGAGGGCAGTTTGGCTGCTCTTGGACCTGCTGAGGCTGAGTGGGGTGGAGGGTTTTGGAAGGCTCTGGAAGGTTTTGGCCTGATAGGCACAGGTGTATTCCTTTTACCTGAATGCCTTTGGCATATATTTGTAAATAGAATTTCCATTTGAACTTCCAGTCCAGTGTGGAGCATTCTTCTTTTTAATTTCCTCCTTGAGAAGGGGTAAAACTTTTCTGTCCTTTTGCCCTGGGCAGCTCGTGGCTCAAAACTAGGACACTGTGAAACAATGCTATAAAGGAACCAACACTGTGAAACACAGCAATGGCTTAAGACTACATTCACTCCCAAGTGTACAGAAGCCATTGGTAGCCTAGTGTTTGTCATTAATTATTTATCTATTATTTGCAGTGTGCTCAGGACTTACCAGGCATAGCTCAGATCGTTAAAAAGGGAGTTCTAGCTCCGAGATGGGCTACAGTAGAAAGACAGGGGTTATGTTTTCTCTGCACCATAGTTAATAGCCTTCAAGGAAAACCTTATCAAGATAACACAGTCTAAACTAAATGTTCCAAGTAACAGATAATTTTGGAGTAATTTCATGTTGCATCTTCTCTGCAAAATACTGGTAATGATTGCTTATGCAGGGACTCTGGAAATATTGGAGCATACATGAAAGAAAGTATACAGAGTGCAGAAAAGCATTTCAGCAAATTAGAATAGAATAGAATAGAATAGAATAGAATAGAATAGAATAGAATTAACCAGGTTGGAAGAGACCTCTGAGATCATCGAGCCCAACTGATCATCCAACACCGTCCAGTCAACTAAACCATGGCACCAAGCACCCCATCCAGTTTCTTCCTGAACACCTCCAGTGATGGTGACTCCACTACCTCCCTGGGCAGCACATTCCAATGGCCAATCACTCTTGCTATGAAGAACTTCTTCCTAACATCCAGCCTAAACTTCCCATGCTTGAGATTGTGTCCTCTTGTTCTGGTGCTGGTCACCTGGGATAAGACACCATTCCCCACCTGACTAAAGCCTCCTTTCAGGTAGTTGTAGACAGCAATAAGGTCTCCTCTGAGCCTTCTCTTCTGCAGGCTAAGCAATCCCAGCTCCCTTAGCCTCTCCTCATAGGGCTGTGCTCCAAAATTCTTCATTAAAGTCCCAGATAAGGGTCATACAGAAGGGATTTAAGCTATTACAGCAAATCTAACCACTTGGAAAGAAAATGAATGCGATGTATTCAACCCACTTGTCTTGCACCAAGGAAGAATTGACACCTCCTCTGTGCAAATATTCGTAGAGTCATAGAGTTGTTTTGGTTGGAGAAGACCTCCAGGATCATTGAGCACATTGGTCATTCACATGAAAATGCCTGGAGCAGGAGACCTAGCCCAAGGCATGTTGTGTTGGCCTCCAATTTTGCTTAGAAATACTGAAACACCCAAGGCTGTCAATATGCAAGAGGAAGTCTATTGTTTTGCACAGGATCCTGTGCTAAATGCTATTTTCATAACACAGCTGAATATGATTTAAACTGATTTCCTGAAGACAATATCAGAAGGACATAATAATGGTAGAAAATGTCACATAATTTGCCTATTTTCTGGGTCAGTCTGACTTGGTTTCACAACACCCTGTGAAAGACCTAAATTAGCCAGGGTGACAGAGAGAAGAGAGAGTGACCAAGAATGAGAGACACCAACTCCAGGAAAGTTTTAGCTGCCAAGGGAGATTGTGGCATTGCAAAGCCCAGCATCTGAGCTGAGGCTAAAACCTCCTTCTGTAAGCAGGTGGCTTGACCTCAAGGGATGCACTGCAGCTGCCTGGTTGCTGTGCTTGGTTGGGCCAGGGAGAATGTCCGCAGGCACTTCTGGCTCATTGCAAATGCAAAGTGGTCCATTTGCCACAGAGAAGGAGCAGAGGCACGGGCTGTTACCAGAGCTCAGGTGACATGCAATAACTCGTTATGCCATGGTAATTTGATTATATGTCTAGCCTGAAGATGTATCTGTTACCACTCAGTGCCTTGCATTTTTGATGAGCTGAACGCTATGTCCCTGCCAGGCAGACATTTGCCTGAATGAGTAATGAATAATCATCTGGAAGGCAGTGTTGTCCCCCTCTTGGTGTGAGCAATCCCATGGCTTCTTGTGGGTGTATTTGCAGTGGAAAAGAAGCACTCAGCATGAGCTTGGATGTCAGAAGCAGCCTGTATGACCACTAGTTCTGACCATCCAAGTGCATCTCTGATTGAAGACTAACATTTCATGCTTCTTCCCTACTTGAATGCTGAGACTTTCCAATGAACCAGGGTTTTCTACTTCAGCTGTTATTATTTCAAGTGACAAAAGACAGAGTGATCTCCAGCCCTGTCACAGCCTTGTGCCATGCCATGAGGGCAGTGGGATCAAAATCTAGAACACAGTTGCTGCCTGCCTTACAAGGTAAATCATACCTGCTCAGGAGAACAGGGTGAGTGAGCAGGAGCCAGAAGAAAAGCTCACCCTCTCACTCTTCCAGCAATATATTGGCTTTGCAATTGGTTTTGTGGCTACCTGGTGAGCATCAGGATGTACAACAGTGTAAAGACAGGATAACACCCTACCCTCAGCAAGCAGGTGGAACGAGGTGCCCTGAGGTGGCTGGCAGGTTTCAAACACTGCTGTCTTAATAAGCTCACTTAAGGGTACTGAAACAGATGTTCAAGAGACTGAAAGAGAAAGACTCAGCAAATGGAAACATGAAACAGGTCCCAGACTGGCTAGAAGAGCAAGGCCTGGAGGGACAATGGTAGTAGAGCAGTGAGGCTCAAGCTGCAGCTCACCAGTTCCACCAACACTCACTGCACAAAGTGTGATCAGCCCCAAAGCATTTTCCCCACAGGCTGACCCCACATGAGATTTTTCTGGGGGTTACCTAGGCTAGGTGCCCTCTATCAAGGCAGTGGATTCCTGTGCTGGTGCCACCCATGGTAAGCACCATGACAAAGTGAGAGGCTGCCACATCTCTTCATCTGGGAAACAGTGGTGCAAGACCATGCAAGGAGGCTACCAGAGTGGCCAAATGTCCTCTCTCCTGTGAAAGTTCTTTTTTTGTTGTTGTTCACTTCACCTGGCAGAAACTGTTCAGATCAAAAGAGTTTCCTTGGGTATGCAGGAAGAGTTATTGGCTCAGCAAACTAAACACCAATAAAACTGGGATAATGAGCCATTATTTATGCAGTGGAGCCATTATGCTTTTATTTATTGCACTCACTGTAATTACAGTTTCACCAGAGCTGACAGTAACAGATCCTTTAATGATGCACCCAAAGAAAGGATTTATTTGAAAAATAAAAAAAAAAACCCAGAAGTGTTAGTCATAACTTAAGTTCTGCTTGAAGTTTTTTTGGGAAGGGAGAGAGAAAATCTAAATAATGGATTTGGAAAGAAAAGAGTTTGTAACTCTTTGCCACGCTTCCAACCTCCCCATCAATCTGAAAGGTCACAGAGTGAAAGCTGCTGTTGTAGTGCTAAAACCTTTTTAGTGCTAAAACCTGACAACGAGAGTGGCTGCTTTATATCATGGGATCTAATAAAGCAGCACGTGCAGAGATGCTTGTGGAAAAGTGATTGATGGTAAACAGAGAACTCCATTCAGACAATAAAACTTGCCCGATGGCAGCTTCACCAGGTCTCCCACGTTTCTGGCATCACCAGAGCTCTGACATTTTGGCCAGGCAGAGAGGGACCTGGGGATGCTGGTCGATGGTAGGCTGAACATGAGCCTGCAGTGTGCCCAGGCAGCCAAGAGGGCCAATGGCATCCTGACCTGCATCAAGAATAGTGTGACCAGCAGGAGCAGGGAGGTCATTCTCCCCCTATACTCAGCACTGGTTAGGCCACACCTTGAGTCCTGTGTCCAGTTCTGGGGCCCTCAGTTGAGGAAAGATGTTGACTTGCTGGAACGTGTCCAGAGAAGGACAGCAAAGCTGGTGAGGGGTTTGGAACACAAGCCCTATGAGGAGAGGCTGAGGGAGCTGGGGTTGCTTAGCCTGGAGAAGAGGAGACTCAGGGGTGACCTTATTGCTCTCTACAACTACCTGAAGGGAGGTTGTAGCCAGGCGGAGGTTGGTCTCTTCTCCCAGGCAGCCAGCACCAGAACAAGAGGACACAGTCTCAAGCTGTACCAGGGGAGGTTTAGGCTGGATGTTAGGAAGAAGTTCTACACAGAGAGAGTGATTGCCCATTGGAATGGGCTGCCTGGGGAGGTGGTGGAGTCACCATCACTGGAGGTGTTCAGGAGGAGACTGGATGGGGTGCTTGGTTGCATGGTTTAGTTGATTACATGGTGTTGGGTTATAGGATGGATGCGATGATCTTGAAGGTCTCTTCTGGTCTATTCTATTCTATTCTATTCTATTCTATTCTATTCTATTCTATTCTATTCTATTCTATCCCATCCCATCCCATCCCATCCCATCCCATCCCATCCCATCCCAGGTAGGAGCATGTCGCAGGAGATGCCGCTGCCATGTCTGACTGTGTTTGCACTGAGAGGACATGCTGTAATCCTCAATGTGGTGGAAGTTTGAGTGCCATCATTCTGGATTGGGTTGAATTTTCTTCCAGTCTTCTCTGACTGATCTGTTATTTGGTGAGTTGCTGATTGGATCAGGCACTGGAGACACCCATATTGTGTGGCTGTGGGTGAAGTTGTGACTGATACCAAGCTGGAGGAGAGCTGACAGCTCACAGCAATGCCAGGAAGAACACCAATAGCAAATTATGTATGTGTGTGTATATGTGTGTGTAAAGGTAGATCTTCTGTGTGTTAAGAAGTGAAAAGCTCACCAAGAATGAGGAAAAATAAGCAGAAGTTCCTCATGCTTTATTATTCTGTTTGCTTAAAAGTTCACTGCCTTTTTGTGCTGCTCCTGTCCCACATGGAGCTGTGCTCATTCATAACTTATTTGCTGTTTGTTCTTCCAACAGAGCAATAGTTTCTTCGTGCCTCTTTCTGCTTCTTTTAAATCAACATCTGCTCCCATGTTTGTCTCTGAAGTCACCCCCTGTGTTTCTGGATGATTGTCTTCACAATTTGTATCGACTGGGCTGCTGAAGAAAAGTACCAGTTGCTCATAGCCAGGGGAACAGGCCTGCATTTATTTACATCTGGAAGCAAGCAAGAAAAAGTTAGAACTCTGCAGCTCTACAAACTTTTTCTGAAGCCATGAGGCATTTTATCATGGCCAGCCCTCACATTCTTCCTCCCATGTTTTTGCTGCAGTGACTTGTCAAACCTTCTCTTGAATTAGGTTGTTAGCTTTTCAGGACTGAGGTGCTAGCCTCTGTCATTTAATGGCATTCACTGGGCCACACAGAACTATTTATGAAAAACTCCAGGAGTCCCCTTCCTTCTGATGAAAGTAATTAGGGAATTGGAATTGCCTTTCTGCTCCTGTTCCCAGCTGTGCTGAGCATTCAAGCCAGATGGCATCAAGTACATTAGCCTACTTGTAGAAAAGGTTGGGAACAACAGGCAAGTAGGGAAAAATCAAATAAGCAACCATGAAGAAGTTGCTTATAATATTCACCTAGGACCATGAAGGCTTCATTGAATAATTTTTTTGGGCAGTGTCAAAAGAGCAAAAGAAATACTTGGGCCTTTATTTCACAGAATTAAAATCACAGAATCAACCAGGTTGAAAGAGACCTCCAAGATCATCAAGTCCAACCAATCACCCAACCCTAGCTAATCATCTAGACTATGACACTAAGTGCCTCACCCAGTCTTTTTTAAACACCTCCAGGGACATTGACCCCACCACCTCCCTGGGCAGCCCATTCCAATGGGCAATCTCTCTTTCTATGAAGAACTTCTTTCTAAGATCAAGCCTAAACTTCCCCCTGCACAGCTTGAGACTGTGTCCTCTTGTTCTGTTGCCAGTTGCCTGGCAGAAGATACCAACCCCAACCTGGCTGCAACCTCCCTTCAGGTAGTTGCTCTATCTGCAAGGGCAGTGGGCAGCAGATTGATCCAAAGTCCCAGCATGAGACAATTTGTCCAGGAAGTTCCAGGATGTTCCTGGACTGCATAGAAGACAACTTCCTCCTCCAAATGGTAGAGGAACCAACAAGAAATGGTGCTATGCTGGACCTTGTTCTCACCAACAGGGAAGGGCTGGTAAGCAATGTGAGGCTCAGAGACGGCCTTGGCTGCAGTGACCATGAAGCAGTTGAATTTAACATCCTCAGGGCAATCAGAGGAATTTGTCCACCCTAGACTTTAAGATTTTGACGCTTCAGGGATCTGCTAGCCAAAGTGTCGTGGGACAAAGCCCTGGAGGGAAGAGGGACCCAGGACAGCTGGTCAATATTCAAGGACCACCTCCTCTGTGTCCAGGAGCTCTGTGTACCAACAAAGAGAAAAGCAGGTAAGAATGCCAGGAGGCCTGCCTGGATGGGCAAGGAGCTACTGGACACACTATTACTTAAAAGGAAACTCTACAGGAAGTGGAGAGAAGGACAGGTAGAACAGGGGAATATAAGGAAGCTGCCTGAGCAGCAAGAGTCCTGGTTAGGAAAGCCAAAGCAGAGTTTGAATTGAATCTAGCCAGGGAGATTAGAGGGAACACTAAGAACTTCTACAGGTATATTAATGGGAAGAAGAAGACTAGGGAAGGTGTGGGCCCCCTCAGAAAGGAAAATGGTGACATGGTCACAAGTGATGAGGAAAAGGCTGAGGTACTTAATAACTTCTTTACCTCAGTCTTCACTGCAAGGGCCTCTAGCCACACTCCTGATGTTATGGAAGTCAAAGCCAGGGACGGGGAGGAAGAACTGCCCATTGTAAGTGCAGATCAGGTTGGTGATCATCTGAAGAACCTGAAAGTGTTCAAGTCCATGGGACCCGACGGGATACACCCACGGGTGCTGAGAGAACTGGCAGATGAGGTTGCTAAACCCCTCTCTATTATATTTCAAAAGTCATGGCAATCTGGTGAAGTCCCCACGGACTGGAAAAGGGGAAACATTGCCCCCATCTTCAAAAAGGGTAAGAAGGAGGAGCCAGGGAACTACAGGCCAGTCAGTCTCACCTCTGTGCCTGGAAAGATCATGGAGCAGATCCTCCTGGAGTCACTACTCGCTCAAAAGAATAGTGAGGAGGTGATTGGGAACAGTCAGCATGGCTTTGCCAAGGGCAAATCCTGCCTGACCAACCTGGTTGCCTTCTATGAGCAGGTGACAACATTAATAGATGAGGGGCGAGCAACCGATGTCATTTACCTGGACCTGAGCAAAGCCTTCGACACTGTCCCGCACCACATCCTGGTCTCCAGGCTGGTGACACATGGGTTTGATGTGTGGACCACTAGATGGATAAGGAACTGGCTTGATGGCCGCACCCAAAGAGTGGCTGTCAATGGCTCCATGTCCCAGTGGAGGCCAGGGACAAGCAGAGTCCCTCAGGGATCAGTCCTGGGACCTGTCTTGTTCAACATCTTTGTGGGGGACATGGACAGTGGCATTGAGTGCACCCTCAGCAAGTTTGCTGATGACACCAAGCTGTGTGGTGCAGCAGACACGCTGGAGGGAAGGGAGGCCATCCAGAGGGACCTTGACAGGCTGGAGAGGTGGGCACAAGCCAACCTCATGAAGTTCAATAAGAGCAAGTGCAGGGTCCTGCATCTGGGTTGAGGCAATCCCAGGCACAAATACAGGCTGGGCAGTGACTGGCTGGAAAGTAGCCCTGAGGAGAGAGACTTGGGGGTACTGGTGGACAAAAAGCTCAACATGAGCTCTCAATGTGCACTTGCAGCCTGCAAGGCCAATCAGATCCTGGGCTGCATCAGGAGAAGTGTGGCTAGCAGGTCGAGGGAGGTGATCCTCCCCCTCTACTCAGCCCTGGTGAGACCCCATCTGGAGTACTGTGTCCAGTTCTGGAGTCCCTATTACAAGAGGGATCTGGAGGTGCTGGAACGTGTCCAGAGAAGGGCCACGAGGATGATCAGAGGGCTGGAGCACCTCTCCTATGAGGACAGACTGAAGGAGTTGGGGCTGTTCAGTCTGCAGAAGAGAAGGCTCCCAGGTGACCTAATTGTGGCCTTCCAGTATCTGAAGGGGGCCTACAGGAAGGCTGGGGAAGGACTTCTCAGGATGTCAGGTAGTGATAGGACTAGGGGGAATGGAATGAAGCTGGAGGTGGGGAGATTCAGGCTGGGTGTGAGGAGGAGGTTCTTCACCATGAGAGTGGTGAGACCCTGGAATGGGTTGTCCAGGGAGGTGGTCGAGGCCCCGTCCCTGGGGGTGTTTAAGACCAGGCTGGATGAGGCTCTGTCCAGCCTGATCTAGTGTGGGGTTTCCCTGCCCATGGCAGGGGTGTTGGAACTAGATGATCCTTGTGGTCCCTTCCAACCCTGTATGAAACTATGAAACTATAAGAACATGTTGAGGTGACAGAGTCAACCTCTTGATGGTGTCTCCAAATCTGTTTTAGTCCATAGTCTTCACCAGGTTTGCAGGACAAGTTTTGTGGCTGTCTTTGGCAATACGCTAAATCCAAAGTCACTGTTGTGGTGTGACCAAAACCAAGGGGCTGACAGGGCAGACCTCATCATCAATGAAACAGGAAACACAAAGTTGTGTCCACCAGAGTTCATGCAGAAATGAAGCAAATTTTTAGTTGCTGGCAACAGAATCAGGACAGGTTGCATGCAAACAGTGATTCTGTCCATCCACATTATATGGATGTCAGTACAGCATCTGTGATGGGAGCCAGGAGACTTACTTACACTGAAGGAATAAATGGGGGGCAGAGTTCCAAGTTTATTCCATAGCAAAAACTGACACCTATAAAAATGGTATGGTTTTCTGGGCAAGACTGTGTTGGTGCTCCTGAATGGCTGTGCAGCTTCAGTTACAGCAAAACAGCAACTGACTTCTTGCCTAGCATGCAGGCTAACTCCAGAGCACCTCAGCACAAGATGTTACAGATACTGCGTGTTCTGGAGATGAAGAAAGCTCAGTCAAAAAGTGAGTCTGCGATCAGAAATATCATCAGATCCAATGAGATTAGAAATAGTGTAGGAAAAATGTCTGCCTCAGGAAGTACTTGAACCTTGGTCACAGAATACAGAACTAACCAGGTTGGAAAAGACCTCGGAGATCACCAAGTCTAACCTGTCACCCAACACCATCTAATCAACTAAATCACGGCACTAGAGTGCCTCTTCCAGTCTCTTTTTAAATACTCCCAGTGATGGTGACTCCACCATCTCCCTGGGCAGCACATTCCAAAGGCCAATCTCTTTTTCTGTGATGAATTTCTTCCTAACATTCAGCCTAAACCTCCATTGGTGTAGCCTGAGACTGTGTCCTCTTGTTCCGGTGCTGGTTGCCTGGGAGAAGAGACCAACCCCCACCTGGCTACTACCTCCCTTCAGGTAGTTGTAGACAGCAATAAGGTCTCCCCTGAGCCTCCTCCTCTCCAGGCTAAGCAACCCCAGCTCCCTTAGTCTCTTGTCATAGAGCTTGTGTTCCAAACTCCTCACCAACTTCGTTGCCCTTCTCTGGACTCGTTCCAGCAAGTCAACATCCTTCCTAAACTGAGGGGCCCAGAACTGGACACAGTACTCGAGGTAGTGTTTTGTGTTATACCTACTTGTGTATGTGTAGAAAAGCTAACAGAAATACTAGGGTTTCCTCAGGGTGATTTTCTTAACATTTTGGATGACAAAATATCTATCTGCATGTGCTGATAAATTACTTCTACTTTAGTGGCATTGCCTCCCAGATTTCAGCTAATCAGATGTCTTAAAAATTTGAGCCTTAGAAGGGAAATTAATCACCATCACTGGAGGTGCTTAGGAGGAGACTGGATGGGGTGCTTGGTGCCATGGTTTAGTTGATTAGATATTGTTGGATGATAGGTTGGACTTGATGATCTCAAAGGTCTTTTCCAACCTGGTCCTATTCTATTCTACTTCTACTCTACTCTACTCTACTCTACTCTACTCTACTCTACTCTGCTTTACTCTGCTCTACTCTACTCTATTCATTTGCAAGAGTTAGATCAGTTTCCTCCTCTGAGTGATTTCCAGACCTAGTTTTCTAGAAGTGCCTGGGAATTCACAACTCTACCAATAGATCCTCTTTTCAAATTGTAAGTTCCATAGGTATTGTACTATTGCTGAAGAAAATTACTGTGCCAAAATCAGTCGTGCCATCAAAACTCTGTGAATTCAATGACATTTCACAACTGATTAATTTAATTTAGTCACCTGGACAGATGCTTTGATGAGAATCATTCATTTTAAAACTCTATGTAAATGTCTTCCCTATCTTGGTAAGCATATTGGCTTTTGAAGAAATTCATTGCAAAGTAAAACAAGAACAGAGAATTCTTCAAAGATGCTTTGAGAGTTATCTTCTCTGCTTGCTCAGTAGATCTTCATGAAAATTCATAGTAACAACAGAGTTATTTCACAGCCACTCACAGGACATATCCCGTATATTTCTGTTTGTTCCTTATCACAGAATCACAGAATGTTAGGTGTTGGAAGGGAGCTCGAAAGATCATCCAGTCCAACTCCACTGCCAAAGCAGAATCACCTAGACCAGATCACACAGGAATGCACCCAGGCAGTTTTTGAGTATCTCCAGAGAGGGAGACTCCACAATCCCCCGGGCAGCCTGTTGCAGTGTTCCATCACCCTCACATTGAAAAACTTCTTTATGTTTCCATGGAACTTCCTATGCCTCAACTCTCAACTTGCACCCATTGTCCCTTGTCAGAGAAGAGAAGAGAAGAGAAGAGAAGAGAAGAGAAGAGAAGAGAAGAGAAGAGAAGAGAAGAGAAGAGAAGAGAAGAGAAGAGAAGAGAAGAGAAGAGAAGAGAAGAGAAGAGAAGAGAAGAGAAGAGAAGAGAAGAGAAGAGAAGAATAAACCAGGTTGGAAAAGACCTTCGAGATCATAGAGTCCAACCTATAATCCAACACCATCTAATCAACTAAACCATGGCACCAAGCTCCCCATCCAGTCTCTTCCTAAACACCTCCAGTGATGGTGACTCCACCACCTCCCTGGGCAGCCCATTCCTCCAAGATCATCCAGTCCAAACCTATCACTCAGCCCTATTCAATCAACTAGACCATGGCACTAAGTGCTTCATCCAGTCTTTTCTTGAAGATCTCCAGGGATGGTGACTCCACCACCTCCCTGGGCAGCACATTCCAATGGCCAATCACTCTACCTGTGAAGAACTTCTTCCTAATATCCAGGCTGAACCTCCCTAGGTTCTTGGGCATCACCAACCAGAGCCCTACTCCATTCTCTTGGCACTCACCCTTTATATATTTATAAATATGAATGAACTCAACCCTCTTCTCCAAGCGAAAGAGCCCCAGTCCCTCAGTCTCTCCTCATAAGGAAGATGTTCTACTTCCTTACTCATCTCTGTGGCTCTGTGCTGGACTCTTTCAAGCAGTTCCCTGAGGTCCTCCTTGAACTGAGGGGCCCAGAACTGGACACAATATTCCAGATGCAGCCTCACCAGGGCAGAGGAAAGGGGGAGGAGAACCTCTCTTGACCTACTAACCACAGCCCTTCTAATCTGCCCCAGAATGGCATTGTCCTTCTTGTCCACAAGCGCACATTGCTGGCTCATGGTCAACCTTCCATCCACTAAGACCTCCAGGTCCTTTCTCCCCTTGGACTGAACACAACACCAAGGAAAAAAAAAAAAGGTAAATCAAGGACTGTGTGTTTTTTGCACAGTGAGACATAATTTTTCAGTCATTCTCTCTTTGTCCTCAAGTAGGATTCCCCAAGAGAAGCAAAACCAAACAGACCTAATACAAATATATTCCTCTTACTTCTTGCTTTTTTTCTATGTCAGGGCAGGTCAATGTGATTTGTTTGGCTTCCCTCATGACTTTTTGAACATAAATCTTTTCAAAAGGGAGTCATGAATGCAAATAAATCATAGTCCTACAGGTCACTCTGTAACCTGAACCGAGGCAAATTTTATGCAGTGTCAGGCTTGTGGACCAAAAGTTGAAATAGACTTGTTTACATAATCTCCTTCACATCTCCACAGACTCTATAATGAAAGTGCAATTAAGGTGAAAGAGTTTGCTGTGCCCAGAGAGTCATTCACCTCTAAGATATACCCAGAGGTACTGAGAGAGCTGGTGAAGTGCCCACAAAGCCACTTTCCAACATTTAGCAGCAGACTTGGCTAACCAGCAAGGTCCCAGTAGACAGAAGATTGGCAAATGTGACACCCTTCTACAGGAAGGGCTGGAAGGACAATCTGGAGAACAACAAACCTGTCTGTTTGACCTTGATGATGAGGAAGGGCATGGAGTGCCAGGACAACAAGGGGACCAGGTTCAGTCACCATGTATTCATGAATGACAGGTCCTGCTTGACTACCCTGATATCCTTCTGTGCCAAGGTGACCCACCTAGTGGATGAGGAAAAGGCTTGGGGGTGTTTTTTACTTGGACTTTAGTAAGACACTTGACACTGTCCCACAGTATGCTTCTGGGGAAACTGGCTCCTTGTGGCTTGGATGGGTGGACACTTACAGAGAATCATAGAATCAATAAGGTGGGAAAAGACCTCAAAGATAATCAAGTCCAACCTCTCACCCAAGACCTCATGACTAACTAAACCATGGCTTCAAGTGCCACGTCAAATCCCCTTTTCAACACCTCAGGGATGGTGACTCCACCACCTCCCCAGGCAGCACATTCCAATGGCTAACATCTCTCTCTGTGAAGAACTTTCTCCCCACCTCCAGCCTAAACTTCCCCTGGTGCAGCTTGTGACCGTGTCCTCTTGTTCTGGTGCTGGTTGCCTGGGAGAGAAGACCAATCCCCTCCTGGCTACAACCACCCTTCAGGTAGTTGTAGACAGCAATAAGGTCTCCTCTGAGCCTCCTCTTCTCCAGGCTAAACAACCCCAGCTCCCTTAGCCTCTTCTCACAGGGCTTGTGCTTTCAACCCCTCCCCAGCTTTGTTGCCCTTCTCTGGACATGTTCAAGTATCTCAATGTCCTTCTTAAACTGAGGGGTCCAGAACTGGAGAAAAGCTAAATGGTACATAGATTTGCCTGTGTCCCTGTACTTTTGTAGGCTGAAATAATAAACTGGCTTCTGCAGAGAGAGCACCAAAAAAATGCCATGGGATTCAGGTGGCAGAACGCAGTCCACAGCAGCACTGAGCTGTTTTCTTGCACCCTCCAAAGACGGCAAACAGCGCAGCAGAACTGTGGCAGAAGTAGCCTCGGGCGGGCAACGTGATGCTGTGAGTGACACTCACTGCCCATCTGTCTGGAGAAAAAAAAGTCTGTGCTGTTGAGTGAATGAGGAGTGAAGGGAAGTGCTGAATTTCTCAAAAGCAAGCCAGAAAGATGCACTGATTTCCTGTTTTGGCCAATGATGCCAGCGCTGTCACGTTTGGGGTTTGGTGTTTTTGGGGGTTTTATTTTTTTTTTGAGCTGGATCAAAATCTGAAAGATAATTTTGCCACTGTAAACGACAGCACTGAAGGCAGAGACTTTTTAATGTTCATAGGCAGTGAAACTGAGATGGAAATGGGAAGAAAGGAACGTGTCCAAAAACTGGTTGGATTCAAAACAGCTGATAAACCACCCCATAATTCTTTCCACTGCATGGTGTGTGCTGTTCATAATGAAGGCATCTATTGTTCATGCAAAAGCTCTGCATAGTCCAAGAAGCAGGAAAAAGAGAAACTGCATATACATAGCAGAAATCTATTTCAGAAGTTTCAGTTGGCCAGATTGGAGGGAATTGCCTTCACCATCAGTGGATTGCTTGGGTCTGAAGTATAGAATAGAATAGAATAGAATAGAATAGAATAGAATAGAATAGAATAGACCAGACCAGACCAGGTTGGAAGAGACCTTCAAGATCATCTCATCCAACCCATCAACCAATCCAACCCACCTAATCAACTAACCCATGGCACCAAGCACCCCATCAAGTCTCCTCCTGAACACCTCCAATGATGGTGATTCCACTACCTCCCCAGGCAGCCCATTCCAATGGGCAATCATTCTCTCTGTATAGAACTTCTTCCTGACCTCCAACCTAAACCTCCCCTGGTACAACCTGAGACTGTGTCCTCTTGTTCTGGTACTGGCTGCCTGGGAGAAGAGACCAACCTCTGCCTGTCTACAACCTCCCTTCAGGTAGTTGTAGAGAGCAATAAGGTCACCCCTGAGTCTCCTCTTCTCCAGGCTAAGCAACCCCAGCTCCCTCAGCCTCTCCTCATAGGGCTTGTGTTCCAAACCCCTCACTAACTTTGTTGCCCTTCTCTGGACACATTCCAGCAAGTCAACCTCCTTCCTAAACTGAGGGGCCCAGAACTGGACACAGGACTCAAGGTGTGGCCTAACCAGTGCAGTGTACAGGGGCAGAATGACCTCCCTGCTCCTGCTGGCCACACTGTTCTTGATGCAGGCCAGGATGCCATTGGCCCTCTTGGCTGCCTGGGCACACTGCAGGCTCATGTTCAGTCTACCATCGACCAGTACCCCCAGGTCCCTCTCTACCTGGCTGCTCTCCAGCCACTCTGCCCCCAGCCTGTAGCTCTGCATGGGGTTGTTGTGGCCAATGTGCAGAACCCAGCACTTGGATGTGTTAAATCTCCTGCCCTTGGACTCTGCCCATCTGTCCAGCCTGTCGAGGTCCCTCTGCAGAGCCTCTCTACCCTCCAGCAGATCAACTCCTGCCCCCAGCAGATCTTAAAAGCTGTTAAAGTAAAGATGGTTGTCCTGGCTGTCTTCCCACAAATCAAGAGTCTGATTGCAGAATCTGTGTTAACAATATCAGACATTTGCCTCTCATTCATGAATACCACTTAATCACTTTTCCCTAAAATGTAATTTTGTGAAGCTATGAATTGATGAACTTTCTCAATGAGTAGTTGCTTCTGGTGAGATCATCCAGGGTTTTCCCAGGAGATGTGGTTGGGAAGTTCTAGCCCTGCAATTAGGATGAGAATAATTAGGCAAAAAAAGCAGCAGAGAGATACTTTGTTAGCAGAAGAACATGAGAAAGTTGTTCAGCTGTCTTTGCTGCCCTTGCTGCTGCTGAGACATGAAAATAGCTACCTCCAGACCATAGAATTGAAAGGGTTGGAAGGGACCTCAAGGATCATCCAGTTCCAACCCCCCTGCCATGGGCAGGGACACCTCACACTACATCAGATTGTGCAGAGCCACATCCAGCCTGGCCTTTAAAGCTCCAGAGATGAGGCTTCCACCACCTGCCTGGGCAACCTGTTCCAGTGTCTCACCACCCTCATGGGGAAGAACTTCCTAACATCCATCCTTCCTGTAGGCCCCCTTCAGGGCTGAACAGCCCCGGTTCCCTCAGCCTGTCCTCACAGCTGAGGTGCTCCAACCCCCTGATCATTTTCATGGACCCTCTCCATCAGATCTATGTTTTTCCTATATTGAGGGCTCCAGAGCTGGGCACAATACTCCAGGTGAGGTCTCACCAGAGCAAAGTGACTCTGCTGGCAACACATCTTTTGATGCAGCCCGGGATGTGATTTGCCTTCTGGGATGCAAGCTCACACTGCCTGCTCATGTCCAGCTTCTTCTATGTCCAATCTTGAAGCCCTTGTTTCTTGTGTTATTATTGCACGCCACCAAAAAGATCTTGGCCCCCTCCACTTGACACGCACCCCTCATATTTATACACATCGATCAGAGACCCTCTCAGTCATCTCTTCCCAAGTCTAAACAGCCCCAGAGATCTTAGTCTCTCTTCATAGGGAAGATGCTCAAGTCCTCTCATCATCTTTGTGGCTCTCCGTTTGACTCTCTCCAGCAGGTCTCTGTCTCTCTTGAACTGGGGAGCCCAAAACTGGACACAATACTCCAGGAGTGGTCTCACGAGGGAGACCACAAATTCTACTGAATTGTTGGAGTTGTCTGAGCAGTCTGACTGTTAGTGAGCAAATGTGGAGCGCTCTCGTTGAAGTTAACTGAGCAGTGCTTGGGAGATTTGCCAGACACCTGCCCTGAGTAAGGCTGAAGGCAGAAACAGCAGAATCTCATCTTTTTGGTGTTTGGCTGGCATACAGGGGCAAGGGAAATGTAAGTGCTGTGTATTGCAAAGCTTTGGTATCCTCCTGTGAGGAGAGGCATGTGCAGCTCCTCTTTTTGTATTGCATGATAATTTCATTTACTGCCTCTCTGTGTGTGCTTTTATTGAAGTAGTTCACAGAGGTGGTGTTCCTCAGTTTAGTTTGGTAACAAAACTGAGCACCTCCTCACTTACTATGGGAGAGAAAAGCAAGTGTCTCAGGCTGCTGCCTTATGCTGTTTGTTTTATTATTTTCCTCACATGTCAGCTTTAATCAACAGGATAAGAAGTACTCTTGAAGTGCAGGCAAAGGAATGCTGTCATTCCTCAGGCTCATTCAAAACTCTTGAGAGGCTAGAAGAGTTTCATAAAGAATATACCTTGTGTAATGGCTTCATGACACTGTGCTTCTCTCCCATCCATCAGGATTAAACCAGATTTGTGTCAAAACCAGCCTGCAGAATACATTTTGTACCTGGAAAAGACATACACATGCAGATTAACAGCAGCCAGCACTGGGATCTGAGTAACAAAAAGTCACTCTTCCTCTCTCTTTGGGAGGGATTTAATCATCAGAGACCATCCTGCTCCCCTGCAGTTCAAAAGTAGGGGAGGATGCCTCAGGTATTCTGAAATAGCCTACCTTAAAAATAACATCAAAGTGTCCATGGTATGAGACATATGAGAAAGAGAAGCAGAGGACCACAGCTCTTCTCCAGCAAAAGCCTCAGCACCGTTTCTCTACAGACCCAACATCTCCTGCAGCACCTTTCCTCCACAGACTTTAACTGTCTTGGGGGGGATGAGGGGTGTGGTAATATAATTCCTTTCCTCTTCTCTCTCTCCTTCTCTATTTTCTCCCTCTCCCCTTCTTATGTCCACTTTATTTATGTAATAAATATTCTAGCTGTTGATACTTTGACCTTGTTTGTGCCTCTAATTTCACAACACAGGAATATTTAAAAGAACTGTGTCTCTGGACTGAGACATTTAATGTCTCCAGACCTTGGTAGGGGTACTTGCTGCATGTTGGTGATGTATTCCTGAAAAAGCAATACAGCCCAATACTGCATGAAACTCATAGAGTAAGAGAATAGAATCATAGACTTGCTAGGCTTGGAAGGGACCTCAAGGATCATCCAGTTCCAATCCCCCTGCTATGGGCAGGGACACCTCACACTACAGCAGGTTGTGCATAGCCACATCCAGCCTGGCCTTAAAAACCTCCCGGGATGAGGCTTCCACCACCTCCCTGGGCAACCTGTTCCAGTGTCTTACCACCCTTATGGGGAAGAACTTTTTCCTGACATCCAATCTGAATCTACCCATTTCTAGTTTTGTTCAATTCCCCCTAGTCCTATCATTACCTGACACCCTAAAAGGTCCCTCACCAGGGTCTGTCCTTTGACAGTTCGAACTAAGTAGCATCTGCCTACCTCTCTTCTGGAGACTCACTTTCCTGACAGGTTTCTTAAGATCCACCACCTGCAGAAAAAAAAATAAATGGATTGGTTTTAAGGGCTGATTGAAGTGATGGAAATTGTTGTCTAGGGGGCAGCCTTTCCTAATGGCTTGATAAAACTCTTTGAATGTTAGGTCACCAAATTTTACCAAATTATTACTCTTTTTTGGTCATAATTTGAATGGAAGGATGCCATTCTTGGATATTTTGACTAAGTTGATCCCTCTCTTTTTAAAGGAAATCTATGTTAAGTGTCTAAGGCACTAATTTAGCCTTATATATCACAGTATCACAGCATCACTAAGGTTGGAAGAGACCTCAAGGATCATTGTGTCCAACCTGTCACCACAGACCTCATGACTAGACCATGACACCAAGTGCCATGTCCAATCCCCTCTTGAACACCTCCAGGGATGGTGACTCCACCACCTCCCTGGGCAGCACATTCCAATGACAAATGACTCTCTCTGTGAAAAACTTTCTCCTCACCTCCAGCCTAAACTTCCCCAGGCGCAGCTTGAGACTGTGTCCCCTTCTTCTGGTGCTGGTTGCCTGGGAGAAGAGACCAACCCCTTCCTGGCTACAAGCTCCTTTCAGGTGGTTGTAGAGAGCAATGAGGTTACCCCTGAGCCTCGTCTTCTCCAGGCTAAACAATCCCAGCTCCCTCAGCCTCTCCTCACAGGACTGTGCTCAAGGCCTCTCCCCAGCTTTGTTGCCCTTCTCTGGACACATTCCAGCAACTCGACATCTTTCCTGAACTGAGGGGCCCAGAATTAGACACAGGACTCAAGGTGTGGCCAAACCAGTGCTGAGTACAGGGGTGTGGTGGGGTGGAAAGGTAAGGCCAAAGAGCCTCTTCCCTCCCCCCTTGTAAAGTAAAGGGAAAGAAAATTGAAGGGAAAGGAAAAAAAAACTCACAGCTGAATTAGCAAAGCAGTGGAGCTGTATATTTACAAAGCAATGTGGGATATGCAGGGGAATATATACAAATTTACAATATTTACAATATATACAAAGATATACAACAGAGTAACACAGAAATGAGAGTTCCCCTCCTTGCTGAGGGGGTTCCCCACCTCTGCTCTCCCCCTCTCTCCCCTTCTTCCCCAGAGCAGGTTAGAAAAGAGAGAGAAAGAGAGAAAAAAAAATTAGAAGCAGTTTGTGTTAATTGGAAAGGAGTTAATACAGGCCTTATCAGGTTTGTCAGTTTGAAGGCCAAAGCCTTGGCAGAAAGCCCAGCACAGAAAACTGCTGCCCGAAGAAGAGGTGGAAGCAAGACTGAAGATAGAAGTGCCGGAGTGCCCAGGATACTCCTCCTGCACTCCCAGTTCAGAAGGTGCTTCCTCCCACTTCACCAATGTAATTAGTTTAGATCGTTCTTTTTGTTTATCAACTTCCGTCCACCATATTCCCTTTCTTAAGGGGACAGCCCCAACCGGTGACAAGGGGCACAATGACCTCCCTGCTCTTGCTGGCCACACTATTCCAAATGCAGGCCAGGATACCATTGGCCTTCTTGGCCACCTGGACACACTGCTGGCTCATGTTTAGGTGGCTGTCAATCAGCACCCCCAGGTCCCTCTCTGTTTGGGAGCTCTCCAGGCACTCCGACCCCAGCCTGTAGCTCTGCATGGGGTTACCGATATGGGTATGACAATTAGCCATTTAATATCCACTGGCATTTTACTGTGTCTATAAACTACTGGCTAAGAATCAAACCTGTCACTTCCCCACAACCTTCCCCTCTTCAAAACAGCAGCCCAATTTATCACCTCATTATACAAATTTTATGCCAGCCTATCTGTGGAGCTGCAGAATGAAAGTGGAGAGATGCATTAGCATATAAATGTCTCAAAGTCTCTGGAATTCACGGGTTTCCTAGTCTCTCGCAGTACTGAAAGCGCCATCAATTCTAGGTGAATGGTGTTCTCTACTTTGGCCCCCATTTCCCTCCACTCATTTGTTCTTATAGCAGACATAAATCAGAACATCCTACTTCACCAGCTCAGAAATCTTCAGGCTTTTGGCTCTTCTGACTTCACAATGTGCTGCACCTTTCCAGCTACTTTCCTGTAACAATTAGGGAAGATTACAGATGGTCATCTCTGGTTTTAATGTCACTTGTCTTGCCTAATCATTGATAAGCTTAGCAAGACCCTATTAAAAGGGTACATGGCTTTACTCAGCATGTTCAGTGTGCAAGAAGAGAGGTTTTAGACTGCATGTCTCATTGTGTTGCATCATTTTGGTGCAAGATCTGTTCTCACTGGATTTGGAAACCACAGTCTGTAGCTGCTGCATCTGGAAAATTCACTTCCATATCTGGTAAGTATTGAAAACAAACAGAGCTATGTCATATTTAAAGACGTAGTCTCCAAAGTCATGGGATGAGGTGAAGAGGGAAGAGCAGCTTTTCTTGCTCTGTCTTCCAGCTGTGGTGTCTTGTTGTGTGTTGGGTTTTAGGGGTGGAGAGGTGAAGAGGGACAAGCAGTTTTTCTTGCTCTGTCTCCCAGCTGTGGTGTCTTGCTGTGTGTTGGGTTTTAGGGGTGGAGAGGTGAAGAGGGACGAGCAGCTTTTCTTGCTCTGTCTTCCATCTGTGGTGTCTTGCTTTGTGTGGGGTTTCAGGGATGGAGAGATGAAGAGAGGAGTAGCTTTTCTTTCTCTGTCTCCCAGCTGTTGTGTCTTTCTGTGTGTTGGTTTTAGAATAGAATAGAATAAACCAGGTTGGAAGAGACCTTCAAGATCATCGCGTCCAACCTATCACCCAACACCACCTAATCAACTAACCCATGTAACCAAGCTCCCTGTCAAGTCTCCTCCTGAACACCTCCAGTGACGGCGACTCCACCACCTCCCCAGGCAGCCCATTCCAATGGGCAATCACTCTCTCTGTGTAAAACTTCCTCCTGACCTCCAGCCTGAACTTCCCCTGGCGCAGCCTGAGACTGTGTCCTCTTGTTCTGGTGCTGGCTGCCTGGGAGAAGAGACCAACCTCTGCCTGTTTACAACCTCCCTTCAGGTAGTTGTAGAGAGTAATGAGGTCACCCCTGAGTCTCCTCCCCTCCAAGCTAAGCAGCCCCAGCTCCCTCAGTCTCTCCTCACAGGGCTGTGTTCCAAACCCCTCACTAACTTCGTTGCCCTTCTCTGGACTCGTTCCAGCAAGTCAACCTCCTTCCTAAACTGAGGGGCCCAGAACTGGACACAGGACTCGAGGTGTGGCCTAACCAGTGCAGTGTCCAGGGGCAGAATGACCTCCCTGCTCCTGCTGGCCACACTGTTCTTAATGCAGGCCAGGATGCCATTGGCCCTCTTGGCTGCCTGGGCACACTGCAGGCTCATGTTCATCCTACCATCAACCAGCACTCCCAGGTCCCTCTCTGCCTGGCTGCTCTCCAGCCACTCTGACCCCAGCCTGTAGCACTGCATGGGGTTGTTGTGGCCAATGTGCAGAACCCAGCACTTGGATGCATTAAATCTCCTGCCCTTGGACTCTGCCCATCTGTCCAGCCTGTCGAGGTCTCTCTGCAAAGCCTCTCCACCCTCTAGCAGATCAACTCCTGTCCCCAGCTTGGTGTCATCAGCAAATTTACTGATGATAGACTCAATGCCCTCATCCAGATCATCAACAAAGATGTTAAAGAGGATGGGGCTCAGCACTGATCCCTGGGGGACTCCACTACTGACTGGCTGCCAGCCGGATGTGGCACCATTCACCACCACTCTCTGGGTTCGGCCATCCAGCCAGTTCCTAACCCAGCTCAGAGTGCTGCTGTCCAAGCCATGGGCTGACAGCTTGGCCAGGAGTTTGCTATGGGGGACGGTGTCAAAGGCCTTGCTGAGATCCAGGTAAACTACATCCACAGGCCTCCCCACATCCACCAGGTGGGTCACCTGATCGTAGAAGGAGATCAGGTTGGTCAGGCAGGACCTGCCCTTCCTAAATCCATGTTAGCTGAGCCTGATCCCTTGGCCATCCTCTAAGTGCTGTGTTAATGCACTCAGGATGACCTGTTCCATGGTCTTGCCTGGCACTGAGGTCAGGTTGTCAGGCCTGTAATTCCCTGGCTCATCCAACCGGCCCTTCTTATGGATGGGCACCACGTTGGCCAGCTTCCAGTCCTCTGGGACCTCTCCAGTGAGCCAGGTCTGCTGAAAAATGATGGAGAGCAGCTTGGCCAGCTCCTCTGACAGCTCCCTCAGCACCCTAGGATGGATCCCATCTGGTCCCATGGACTTGTGGGGATCCAGGCAGCTGAGCAGATCACCAACTACCCCATTTTGGAACAGTGGAAAACTATGCTGCTCCCTGGCTCCTTCTGCCAGCTCTGGAGGCCAGCTGTCTGGAAGACATTCTGTCCTGCTAGTAAAAATTGAGGCAAAGAAGGTGTTAAGTATCTCTGCCTTTTCCTCATCCCTTATCACAACATTCCCCTCCGTGTCCACCAAGGAGTGGAGGTTGTCCTTTCCCTTCCTCTTGCTATTAATGTATTTATAGAAGGACTTTTTGTTGTCCTTCACAGCAGAGGCCAGTTTAAGCTCCAAGTGTGCTTTTGCCTCCCTAATTTTCTTCCTGCAAGACCTAGCAACATCCTTAAATTTTCACGGGTTGCCTCCTCTCTTCAAAGGTGATACACCTTCTTTTTTCCCTTAGTTCCATTAAAAGTTCTTTAACCATCCAGGCTGGCCGTCTGCCCCGGCTCATCTTCCGGCACATTGGCACAGCCTGTCCCTGAGCCTTCAACAGTTCTTCCTTAAAGTAGGACCAGCTCTCCTGGACCCCTTTGTTTTTAAGGGCTTTATCCCAAGGAACCCTCTGAATTAGTTCCTTGAGTAGCCTGAAGTCCACCCTCCGGAAATCCAGAGTGGAGGTCTTCTTGCTACCCCTCTTAGCTTGACCAAATAATGAGAATTCAATTATCTCGTGGTCACTGGCCCCTAAGCACCCTCCGACCACCACATCACCCACCAACCCTTCCCTATTGGTGAAGAGGAGGTCAAGCATAGCCTTGCCCTGGTAGGCTCTCGCAGCACCTGGGATAAGAAGCTGTCCTCCATGCATTCTAAGAACCTCCTAGATTGCCACTTCTCTGCTATGTTAAGATCCCAGCAGATATCAGGCAAGTTGAAGTCACCCATGAGAACAAGGTCAGACGATCTTGAGACAGCCTTAAGCTGCCTATAGAATGACTCATCAACATCCTCCTCCTGGTTGGGTGGTCTATAACAGACTCCAACCAGGATGTCAGCCCTGTTGGCCTTCCCTCTAATTCTTACCTACAGGCACTCAACCCGATCGTCCCTAATCTCCGTCTCAATGGCATCTAGTGCCTCCCTGACGTACAGGGTCACCCCTCCACCCTTTCTTGTGGACCCTTTTCAGGTCCACAAAGATCAACCTCACACACTTGCAGTATTTGATAGACTCCAGATATCAGAGAAGAAAAAGCAGGTTAACTCTCTGCAAGGATGTTTCTAGTTTTAGTGACTTTTGCTTCAGAAGACACCAAAAAATTCTTGGCATCATTAGCAGTAATTAAGCATTCTGTCTGAGGAAATAGTTTCTAGTAGGGCTCTTACAGATTTCTTCCAGCCTAATTGATTCCATGATTCTATGAAATTGCAAGTTCAGTTGCAAATTTCATAGAATCAAAAATTGTTAGGGCTGGAAGGGACCTCAAGTATCATCAAGTTCCAACCCCCCTGCCATGGGCAGAGATACCTCACACTACATCAGGTTGCTCAGAGCCACATCCAGCCTGGCCTTTAAAAGCTCCAGGGATGAGGCTTCCACCACCTTCCTGGGCAACCTGTGCCAGTGTCTCACCACCCTCATGGGAAGAACTTCTTCCTAACATCCAATCTGAATCTACCCATTTCTATTTTTTTGCCCATTCCTCCTAGTCCTATCACTCCCTGACACCCTAAAAAGTCCTTCCCCAGCTTTCTTGGAGGCCCCCTTCAGATACTGGAAGGCCACAATAAGGTCTCCTCAGAGCTTTCTCTTTTCCAGACTGAGTAGACCCAACTCCTTCAGTCTGTCCTCATAGAAGAGGTGCTCCAGCCCTCTGATCATCCTCGTGGGCCTTCTCTGGACATGCTCCAGCACCTCCATATCCCTCTTGTAATAGGGGCTCTAGAATTGGATGCAGTACTCCAGGTGAGGTCTCACCAGGGTGGAGCAGAGGGGGAGAATCATCTGCCTTGACCTGCTGGCTATGCTTCCCTTGATGCAGCCCAGGATGTGATTTGCTTTCTGGGTTGCAAGTGCACACTCTAGACAATTAATCAATTTCAGTTTCTTGCAAGGTGTGTTTCTGCTGGAAGCAGTATTGAAATGAGAGGTTCTCCACAAGGACAAACTTTTATTACACATTCCAGAAAAATGTCTGAAATGCAACCTTTGCTTATGAAGTTGAGTCTTGATTTTTCCTCATCTGAAAAATTGGAGCTCCATTTAAAAATTAATTTTACTTTGCTATAAGATCTTAGCTGAAAAGTTTTAAAGTTGAGACAACCATTGGATATATTCTGCATTTGGAGAGTTTATTATGGTAATTTTGTGTCCTAAGACATTTAGAACGTCTTTCTGTTTTATGTTGTTCAGAAAATCTTTCCCCAAAACTGTGAATTCCTCATGAAGGAAACGTTCCAACTCCCTCCAATTTTTGAGTGTTGTTGTAGTGTGATGGTTTAACCCACCCACATTAACAAAAGCTCAGCTGAGCCCAGTTGGAGAAGCAAAATGAAGCTGTATTTTACAAGCAAGAATGGAATGCAATGAATATGTACAGAGTACACAGTATTTACAATATGTGTCCAGTTCTGGGCCCCTCAGTTTAGGAAGGATGTTGACTTGCTGGAATGTGTCCAGAGAAGGGCAACAAAGTTGGTGAGGGGTTTGGAACACAAGCCCTGTGAGGAGAGACTGAGGGAGCTGGGGTTGCTTAGTCTGGAGAAGAGGAGGCTTAGGAGTGACCTTATTGCTCTCTACAACTACCTGAAGGGAGGTTGTAGACAGGCAGAGGTTGGTCTCTACTCCCAGCCAACCAGTACCAGAACAAGAGGACACAGTCTCAAGCTGCACCAGGGGAGGTTTAGGCTGGAGGTTAGGAGGAAGTTCTACACAGAGAGAGTGATTGCCCATTGGAATGTGCTGTCCAGGGAGGTGGTGGAGTCACCATCACTGGAGGTGTTCAGGAGGAGACTGGATGAGGCACTTGGTGCCATGGTTTAGTTGATTAGATGGTGTTGGATGATAGGTTGGACACAATGATCTTGAAGGTAAGGTCTATTCCATTCCATTCCATTCCATTCCATTCCATTCCATTCCATTCCATTCCATTCCATTCCATTCCATTCCATTCCATTCCATTCCATTCCATTCCATTCCTTTTATACAAGTATTTACAACGAGGAAAAAAACAACCACTTAAATCCTCCTTTGGGCAGGAGGATTCCACCTCGGCCCCCCCTCCCAACCTCTCTCCTTCCCCTTTCCCTCTAGTTAATTAGAAGAAAAGAGGAGAGGAGAAAAATGTTAGGGGGGATTTCAGTTAGCTCAAAGCGTTGTTAAGAAGTTAGTTTTGCTTATCTGAAGGCTGCAGATAGGAGGTCTCCCTCTCTGTCCAGAACAACACCATGCATTCCAGCAGAAAGAGACAGAGTGAGACTGAGAGAAAGGAATGTGAGAGATATTGCTGTGGTACATCTCATATCTGACCAATGAAATTTGTTTAGAATTAGCTTTCTTTTGCCTTCCTTTTTACACTAACCATAGCTCCTAGCTTAAATGCACAACCTAAATTGTCACAAGTAGCTGCTGGCAGATTTTGTAAACCATGGAGCAGGATGAAAAACAGAAAGAATGAATAGGATGGGATGGGATGGGATGGGATGGGATGGAATGGAATGGAATGGAATGGAATGGAATGGAATAGACCAGGTTGGAAAAGACCTTTGAGATCATCAAGTCCAACCCATCACCCAACACCATCTAATCAACTAAACCAGTACTCAAGGTATGAGCTAACCAGTGCTGAGTACAGGGGAGTTTATCTTGCAGAGTGGTGAAGTATATTTCGAGATTATTTCCCTGGGAGCACGTGGTGATCTGTTGGTGGATTTGATCTGTGGTGAACTAATTAAAGTGAAGGTGTTAGTGTCTTACCCTGGTGTCTGCTTGCAGATTTGTAAATCAGCTATACAACTGTGTATGGCAGCCATGGGGCTGCATGTGGTAACTCCTCCAGGAGTAATGTGTCTCTCACATAACCTTAGGCAGTTGGTGCTGCTGATGTTCTTTATATTATATGCCTTGGCATCTCCCTATCACAACTGCCACAGTTTCCCTGTGGAGAATTAGAAACCCTAAATCTTCTAAAGTCATGATTTATTGCAGTAACTCTGCAACTCAGCTGGAGCTTGAATCTAATGCTTCACAATGCCAGATATGGAAACTAAGGTTTCTTTATTCTTGAAATGGATAATTCTGAAAGACAGAAATGGGAGATATCAACAAGCCAGACATTTTCTCATTTTCCTTGTTCATATAACTACCTATCTGGTTCCCAGGGTTCTCATAGAAGTTCAGATTTACTTTTTTCCCCCACAAACATAAACCCCAGAGCTTTATGGGCTTCAATAACTGCAGGGTTTTTGCCATCACCTAAAAGTGGAATGGTAGTGGAAAATAAATAAAAATAAAAATAAAAAGCAGCAATAAGAAAGAGAATCAAGTTCTGCCACTCCTAATGCAGAGAAAGTACCCAGGCAAACAGATGGCATTCCTCTTCTGCTGAACTAAATGCGTGTGCAGTTCTGGGGCCCACAGGTTAAGAAGGATGTGAGGATCCACCCGTGTCCAAAGGAGGGCAACAAAGCTGGTGAAAGGGCTGGAAGGAATGTCCTATGGGGAGTGGCTAAGGACTTTGGGTTCATCTAGCTTGGAGAAAAGGTGCCTGAGCAGCAACCCCATTGCTCTCTACAGCTTCCTGAAAAGGGGAGATGGAGAGGGAGGTGCTGATCTCTACTTTCTGATATTCAGTAACAGTGGGAATGGTTCAGAGGTGCTCCAGGGAGGTTTAGACTGGACATTAGGAAGCATTTCTTTATCAAGACTTTGGTCAGACAGTGGACCAGGCTTCTTGGGGAGGTGGTCAATGCCCAAGCCTGCCAGCATGTAGTGAGCATTTGAACTTAATAATAACAACAATAGTAACAATAACTACAACAATAATAATTTATAATAATTAAACTTAATAATAATATTTTAACTTTTGATCAGCCCTGAAGCAGTTATGCAGTTGAACTAGATGATTTTGGTAGTTCCTCTCCCCTTCTCTCCCCTCCTCTCCCCTCCTCTCCCTCCTCTCCCTCCTCTCCCCTCCTCCCCTCCTCCCCCCTCCTCTCCCCTCCTCTCCCCTCCTCTCCCCCTCCTCCCCTCCTCTCCCCTCCTCTCCCCTCCTCTCCCCTCCTCTCCCCTCCTCTCCCCTCTACATCACAAATAATTTGATGTTTCTGTTCACTCAACTCCAGCTCCAATTTTGGCTAAAACACATCTCACACTGCAACCTGATGTGTGCTGGGACAATTGACATTATGTCAAAGCAAGAGCAACACATGAGACACCATGGACAGGAAGAGATAAAGGTCATTATGCAGCTGTTGTCATCTGCACCTTGCTGTCTCTTGCAGCCATCAGCCATGTGTATAAATTGGGACATATACTGTCTTTCATAAATTGTGTCCTTGAATGATGAAGTTTCATTCAGCTTCAGTTCTCTTCTCCATTAAAGTATGCACTTTAGGGTGAACTGAATGTCCCCAACCCCCACCTACTGCATTGATTACGCTTCCATCTGTTATAGTTGTTGCCTAGATAGCTAAAATGCTGTCAGACACCTAAATCCAAGTATCTTAGTCTCCAGCTGAATCCTTGCCCTCCAATTCTGGATATAAATGAGAGCTGGCTAATGCCATGGTTGCAGTAAGACTGAATATGGTGATAACTGCATATTATGTTTTATCAGCTGTGGTTGTGTGAGTTGTGTTTTTTGTCTTTTTAAGCAGTTACACATTAGAACGGTTCATTAGGACATTGAATCTATCTGTTCACCACTTGATGGAAATAATGACATGTTTGTCTCTCTTAATGTAAATCAACAAAGATAAAGTGAATCCTGTCTAACTCACTTCTAAAGGACATTTTAGAATCTATCTGCTGATGAAAGGTATTTCCCACCCCCTCCAGCCAGGCACCACTTTCCTGAAGGGATCAGGTCAATGACTATATACCAACACCTGCCTGAGGACTAAAAAACTGTATAAAAGACTTGAGCAACTACTGGTTTGTAGAGAGAGAAACAGAGGAGAGAAACAGAGGAGAAAAACGGGGAGGAAAACGGAGATGAAGGAAAACACAGGAGACGGGCCAGGCCGCTGAGAAGAGAAAGCCAGGACGATGCTGCTCCGGAGAAAAGAAGCTGCCCGGAGGACCACAGCTCCAGCCAAATCCTCAGCACCCCTCCTCTACAGACCCAGGCTGCCCAGAGGAGCCTCAGCACTGTTCCTGTATCAACCCAACATCTCCCCAGAGGACCACAGCTGTTCTCCAGTAAAAGCCTCACCAGCGTTTCTCTCTACAAACCCAACATCTGCAGCACCTTGCCTCCACAGACTTTAACTGTCTTGGGGGGGGGATGAGGGGTGTGGTAATATAATTCCTTTCCTCTTCTATCTCTATCTCTCGTCTCTCTCTCTCTCTCTCTCTTTTCTCCCTCTCCCCTTTCTTATGTCCACTTTAGTTATGTAATAAATAGTCTAGCTGTTGATACTTTGGCCTCGTTTGTGCCTTTAATTTCACAACACGGGAATATTTAAAAGAACTGTGTCTCCGGACCGAGACATCTAATGTCTCCGGACCGTGACAAGTGTATGCAATAGGTAAACAGGCAGGCAGTTAATACCCAGTTGACATAATTAATGTGTCTACCTTTTTTGTGAGCAGATCATGCTGAAACAAGCAAAAACCTCTTCAATTTTACTAATATTTTGCAATCTCCTCCCTTGGAGGGGAAAAAAACCAAAAGGATACATAATTCTACCAAAATTATCTGTTTATTACCTATTCCTTACACTTATGGCAACTTTAAGTGCATGTGGCATGCTAGACAAAAGAGATTTCAACTTTGAGCAAACCTAAACCAAAATCACAATCAGTTTGCAGCTATTGCAGCATTGAAGTTTTTCCTTGGGCTTAACATCATAAATTTCAATACAGAATACAGAATTAACCAGGTTGGAAAAGACCTTTGAGATCATCAAGTCCAACCCATCACCCAACACCATCTAATCAACTAAACCATGGCACCAAGTGCCTCACCCAGTCTCTTTTTAAACACTTCCACCACCTTCCTGGGCAATTTGTGATATTTTATCTCCTGTATTCTATACCTCCCAAAATGGTATAACTGTGAAGAGAGCTGCTCTGACAGACAACCTTTTCATGAGTCTGTGCTTCAGCTGAGGTGGAAACCACACAATGGAGGCAAGGGGCATTCTCCTGAGAAAGCCCAGACGAGCAGAGCTGCTGGAGCAAATCTGCAGTGGCTTTGTCCAGTTGAAGTCCCAGGTAATGAACTCGGGTACCTGGAAAGGGAGCACTGACCATATGTGATGGTTTGAGCCTTAACTGGGGCTTAAGAGCTCAGATGGGGGCAAGGCTGAGAATCCCTCCCCCTCTCTCCCCTCCTCTTTCCCAATAGAGAGGAAAAGAAAGGGAAGGAGCAAATCTACCAAGAAATAATTTGGAGTCGGCTTGGAAGTAGAGAGGTAAAGAATTTTCTTTAAACAAATACATATAGATAGATATATATGATATAGATATAGATATAGATATAGATATAGATATAGATATAGATATAGGTGATATAGATATAGGTGATGTAGATGTAGATGTAGATGTAGATGTAGATGTAGATGTAGATGTAGATGTAGATGTAGATATGACAGGAAGGGTTCACAAGGGTAAGGAACAAGGATGGATGGGGAAAATATGAACACAAAACCAGTCCTTTGAAGAGGCGTGGATGTAGCAGGGAGAGGACCAGGCCTGGCCATGTGGCAGATAAGCAGGAAGGCAGAAGCAGTTGCTCTCATCTAGGAAAGGCAGGAGCCAAAATGAGAGCTAATGGCTGCAGTGTCTTCCTTTTTATAGGCTTGATGGACAGGGAGGGGGAGTGGAACAGACTAACTCAGTTTCCCAGGGGAAAAACCCCCTCCAGGGAGGGGAAAGCTCTCACAAGCCCTCCTCCCCCCTGCTGCTTTCAGTGTGGGCATAACCCATCACACCATATCATTAGCATCAAGCACATCTCTAAAGGGGAAGAACTTATTCTCTGGTCATTTTGGTTAGAGGAGTCACTTTGCATATTCATTTTAAGTTCACCATTATTTTTGCTTACATCCTGGTGGGGGTTGAAATTAACCCCCCAAAAATAAAATTGCCAGACTAGCTCAGTGGAAGCAAATGAAGCTACATTTACAAGCAAAACTAAATACCTAGAAATATGGAATGCACTGAATATGTACAAAATATACAACATTTACATGTATTTACAATTGATAAACAACACAAGAACCCCCCTGGACAAAACCAGGGGGTTACCAACAACTTCCCCTTCTCCCCTCCCAGACAAGGGAAAAAGAAAGAGGAAGAAAAGCAGAAAGTAGCTTAGAATTTAGACACAAGAAGAATGCAGCCAAAGTCAGCAACAGCCAAGCAAAAGCATCAACTGGTATCTGCTAGAGCAAGAGTTATACAACTAACAACATGTTAGTTATCAGAGCAATGGGATTATTTAGACCTCATCATGAAGGGAGGTTGTAGCCAGGTGGAGGTTGGTCTCTTCTTCCAGGCAACCGGCACCAGAACAAGAGGACACAGTCTCAAACTGAGCCAGGGGAGGTTTAGGCTGGATGTTAGGAGGAAGTTCTTCATAGAAAGAGTGATTGGCCATTGGAATGGGTGCCCAGGGAAGTGGTGGAGTCACCATCACTGTAGGTGTTTAAGAGGAGACTGGATGAGGCACTTGGTGCCATGGTTTAGCTGATTAATGGTGTTGGATGATAGGCTGGACTCGATGATCTCAAAGGTCTTTTCCAATCTGGTCTGGTCTATTCTATTCTATTCTATTCTATTCTATTCTATTCTATTCTACTCTACTCTACTCTATTATTTCTATTCTTTCTATTCTATTCTATTCTATTCTATTCTATTCTATTCTATTCTATTCTATTCTATTCTACTCTACTCTACTCTACTCTATTCTATTCTATTCTATTCTATTCTATTCTATTCTGTTCTGTTCTGTTCTATTCTTTTTTTTCCTTTTCCATCCAATGCTAATTTATTTCCATTCTACCAATTTTCTACTCAATCTGTGGAAAATTTTCCTAGGCATCAGCCTAAAACTACCACAAGTCCTTAGTGCAGAACTGCCCCGGCAAGCTGAGAAGATCTGAAATCAAAGGAGAAGTAATTATTCATGGCACTCCATAATGTATTGCAAAAGTATAATATCCATCCAGACAGAAATCAAATTAATGAAAGATTAATGTTGTTACAGACATCTCTCTTATACAGAGTATCTACTGCCTTTTACTGATGGGCTCCAAATACTTGAAAGAAAAGGCTAATGAATCATTCATTGGTTCTGTGAAGTGACGAGCCTGCAACCTACGTTGGTGAGTCTGCTTTCTTGGTTTCCAGACACTTGCTTTTTACAGATTTTAATGGTCAATGTGACTTTGAAGTACAGGGAGTGTCAGAACATTTTCCTCCTGCTTATTTTTACCAGTGGGACATTGAGAAGCCTAACAAACTTTTTGACAATGATAGTAAGTCCTTCTGCCTCTGAGTTCAGCATAGTGTCTTGCTGCTGGGAGATCTTCATTGTCTAGCTTCTTCTCAGTTCATCTTTTCAGCATCTCAGTGCAGGAGGACACATCCAAATGTCATCTAGTCCAGCTCCCCTGCAGTCAGCAGGGACATCCTCCACTAGATTAGGTTGCTTAGGGCCTTGTTGAGCCTGACCTTGAGTAGCTCCAGGGATGGGGCCTCAACTATCTCCATGGGAAACATGTTCCAGTGTTCCACCATTCTCATGGTCAAGAATTTGTTCCTAACATCCAATTTAAAGCTGCTCTTCTCTCATTTCAAACCATTGCCCCTTGTCCTATCACTGCACGCCTTTGGAAGCAGTCCCTCTGCAACCTTCTTGTAGCTTCCTTCAGGTATTGGCAGGCTGCTATTAGGTCTCCTTGGAGTCTTCTCTTCTCCAGGCTGAACAACCCCAGCTTCTGTATCCACCTGTCCTTGCAGCAAAGCTGCTCCAGCTCCCTGATCACCCTTGTGTTGGAAAAGATCATGGTAACTCTCTAGCACACTGCAGTGTTCTTTGGGGGCCCTTCATAATTTACATTTGAACAAAAGTTCAGCCCATGTTACTGGTGTTGCAGCAGCAACAGGGGCCTGTGAGAGACTAAATCTTGTCTCTCTTGATGTGACTCAACAAAGATAAAATCATCTTTGCTGCTTGCCCAGAAAATAGCTGATACGTATTGGGCAGTTGCCACTGGATAATGACTCTCTGGAAGGGGTATAGATATGGATTGTTCACCAGGCTGCAGTTGCCCTGGAAATAATGGGCAAGGCCACTGCTATCCATACTCTCTGGAATATACACACTAAAAATTGTATAAAATATCTGAGCAACTACTGGCTCAGAAGAAGGAAAACACTAGAGAATGATGAGACCTGGACAATTCTGCTGAGAAGGAAAACATGAGAGAAGGAAAAGCCCAGGGCAATGCTGCTCTGAAGAAAAACAGAGAGAATACCAGGAGAGAAAAAATGACAGAGACATCATCATGTTGCCTGGAAGCAGACCAAGGGGATCCCTCTCTCTGTGTCCTAAGTTCTGCCTGCTACAACTCATGGAGCTGAAGAGGCTGCTCAGAGCACAGCACAGCCAACATCTCCTCGACGCCAAAGCTTCAGCAACCTTCCTTCACAGACCCATACTGTCTTAGGGGATGAGGGGTGTGGTAATATAATTCCTTTCCTCTTCTTGCTCCCTCTTCACTCTCTCACTCTCTGTTTTCTCTCTCTCTCCCTTCTGATCCATCTAGTTTATTCTGTTAATAAATAGCCTCAAAGGCTGTTGATACTTTGGCCTCGTTTGTGCCTCTAGTTTCATAACACGGGAGTATTCAAAAGAACTGAGTCTCCTTCCCTCTCTGGACCGAGACAAGGCCCCCAGCAAGGGGACATTACCCTTACACCTTGCATAATTCCAGAAAAAATAAAAGCAGTTATAACTCAGTGTAAAGAATAGATGAGATGTCAGGGATGAAACCAGACTGAGAAGTCTGGATAGGAGACATAAATGGAGAGACATCAGGATGGGGATGATCTCAGCACAGTGGCCATCACCATACATAACCTCCCTCATCTCCTGGTGGGTGCATGCTCAGGAACCATCCTTGCCATATAGCAAAGGAGAATTGCAAGACACCAATTCCTCTCTTCCTGGATTAGATGACTACTTTAGACTGAAATACCTCTCTGGTCCTTTCATCTAACCAAGGTTTGCAGTTCTCATGTTCTAAGGCTACTTAGCTGGATGGATCTTGCAGGAATGGGATATGGGAAAAGAGGAGGCAGGATGGACAAAGTGGAAATACAGGGTAATCAAAGATGCTCAGGAGTCATCTAAAGGTTATCTTTCACCATTAAATGCACTTTTAAGTATTTTTTATCCACATTCCAGTTGGCAGCTATATTTCTCACTTCAAACCCCAAACCCCCACATCTTCTCATTGCCTGGAATATGCTTACTAAAAAACTATGTTTTGTTTGTAGAAAAAAAAAGGAAGGCATAGCATTTATATTCAGATCCAGATTTCCCTTAAAGGCTTACAATGTCAGCTCCAGAGGACACAATCTCAAGCTGTGCCAGGGGAGGTTTAGACTGGATGTTAGGAAGAAATTCTTCATAGAGAGAGTGATTGCCCATTGGAATGGGCTGCCTGGGAGGTGGTGGGGTCACCACCCCTGGAGGTGTTTAGGAAGAGACTGGATGGGGTGCTTGGTGCCATGGTTTAGTTGATTAGATGGTGTTGGATGATGGGCTGGACTTGATGATCTCAAAGGTCTTTTCCAACCTGGTCTGGTCTGATCTGGTCCATTCCATTCCATTCCATTCCATTCCATTCCATTCCATTCCATTCCATTCCATTCCATTCCATTCCATTCCATTCCATTCTCCTCATGTGCTTCCCTGTCTTCACCTGGCAATAAGCAGACATCATCATCAACATGCAGAAAGCTCCAGGTATAAGGAATGGGATTCATAAAAAGTTCATGCAACACATTTTCTTAAACCTGCAAGCATAACATTGTATAATGCAAGCAGGCAAAGCTAGTGAAGTGCACCCCCTCCTGTGGCAGGGACCCCCAGTTTGTCCTCAGTGCCAGCACTGCACAGCCACAGAGGATGTGCTTTGCTGCTCAGCCAAGGACACAGAAATAACCTCTGCTTTGATAGAACTCCCATCCTGTCTCAAACATCTTTGCAGGCTAGATTAAAAGATTCAGCTGACAGTGCAGCAAACAGCATGAGACACCTTTAACTTCAGAGAAGGAGTTCTTGAGTCATCATGCCTTGAACTGAACTGGTCATTGCCAGGAGGGCAGATCTCCCACCCAGCAAGCCTGCAAGGAAGGAAGGGGCTGGAGAACACATTGTTATCATTTGCACCGGTCTTGCTTGCTGAAGCTGTGCTGTTTTAGTAACGATAATCAATGTCTCTCATGCAATTCAAAGAATACCACGTTGGAAAGGACCTCGAGAATCATCTAGTCCAACAGTTTAGGCTGAGAATATAGTTTAAATGAGATGGCTCAGCACCCTGTCAAGCTGGGCCTCTGGTCAGGCTACACCTCAAGTCCTGTGTCCAGTTCTGGGCCACCCAGTTTAGGAAAGATGTTGACTTGCTGGAACATGTCCAGAGAAGGGCAACAAAGCTGGGGAGGGGTTTGGAGCACAAGCCCTATGAGGAGAGGCTGAGGGAGCTGGGGTTGCTCAGCCTGGAGAAGAGGAGGCTCAGGGGAGAACTTCTTGCTCTCTACAACTACCTGAAGGGAGGTTGTAGCCAAGAAGGGGATGGTCTCTTTTCCCAGGCAACCAGCATCAGAACACAGTGTAAAACTGCTGCACCAGGGGAAGTTTAGCCTAGATGTTAGGAAGAAATTCTTCCTGGAAAGAGAGATTGGCCATTGGAATGGGCTGCCCAGGGAGGTGGTGGAGTCACCATTATTGGAGATGTTTAAGAAGAGACTGGATGGGGTGCTTGGTGCCATGGTTTAATTGATTAGATGGTGTTGGGTGATAGGTTGGACTCAATGATCTCAAAGGTGTTTTCCAACCTGGTTCATTCTATTCTATTCTATTCTATTCTATTCTATTCTATTCTATTCTATTCTATTCTATTCTATTCTATTCTATCCTATCCTATCCTATCCTATCCTATCCTATCCTATCCTGTTCTAATCCACCACCTCCCTTGGGTACTGTTGAATCTCTTACAGTCTTGGAGTGGGGTTTATTTGATTTCTTGGTTGTTGTTTTGTTTTTCAAGTGTTTCCTAGAAAAATAAGGCATGTAGCAAAAAGTACAAGGGGCAAAGGGTTTGAGACAAGGGTAGATTTAGATTGAACATTAGGGAAAAGTTCTTTACTATGAGGGTTGTGGAACACTGAAACAGATTGCCCAGGAAGGTGGTTGAGGTCCCACCCTGGAGTCATTCAAAGTCAGGCTTGATGGAGCTCTGCGCAACCTGATTTACTTGAGCATGTCCCTACTCACTGCTTGGGGGTTGGACTAGATGAGCTTTAAGGGTCCTTTTCAACCCAGTACATTCTGTGATTCTATAGTGACAGAGTTCTGGGAAAATACTGTGTTTAAGAAAGTTAAATTTTGTTGTCCAGGGAGGTGGTTGGGGCACCATCCCTGGAGGTGTTTAAGACCAGGCTGGATGAGGCTCTGGCCAGCCTGATGTAGTGTAGGGTGTCCCTGCCCATGGCAAGGGGGTTGGAACTAGATGATCCTTGTGGTCCCTTCCAGCCCTGACTGATACTGATTTGGAGCTTAGTCTGGCCTCTGTTGTGAAGGACAACAAAAAGTCCTTCTATAAATACATTAATAGCAAGAGGAAGGGCAGAGACAACCTCCACTCCTTGGTGGACATGGAAGGGAACGTTGTGATAAGGGATGAGGAAAAGGCAGAGATACTTAACACCTTCTTTGCCTCAATTTTTACTAGCAGGACAAAATGTCTTCCAGACAGCTGGCCTCCAGAGCTGGCAGAAGGAGCCAGGGAGCTGCACAGTTTTCCACTGTTCCAAAATGGGGTAGTTGGTGAACTGCTCAGCCGCCTGGATCCCCACAAGTCCATGGGACCAGATGGGATCCATCCTAGGGTGCTGAGGGAGCTGTCAGAGGAGCTGGCCAAGCCGCTCTCCATCATTTTCCAGCAGTCCTGGCTCACTGGAGAGGTCCCAGAGGACTGGAAGCTGGCCAACGTGGTGCCCATCCATAAGAAGGGCCGGTTGGATGAGCCAGGGAATTACAGGCCTGTCAGCCTGACCTCAGTGCCAGGCAAGATCATGGAACAGGTCATCCTGAGTGCATTAACACAGCACTTAGAGGATGGCCAAGGGATCAGGCTCAGCCAACATGGATTTAGGAAGGGCAGGTCCTGCCTGACCAACCTGATCTCCTTCTACGAGCAGGTGACCCGCCTGGTGGATGTGGGGAGGCCTGTGGATGTAGTTTACCTGGACCTCAGCAAGGCCTTTGACACCGTCCCCCATAGCAAACTCCTGGCCAAGCTGTCAGCCCATGGCTTGGACAGCAGCACTCTGAGCTGGGTTAGGAACTGGCTGGATGGATGAACCCAGAGAGTGGTGGTGAATGGTGCCACATCCAGCTGGCAGCCAGTCAGTAGTGGTGTCCCCCAGGGATCAGTGCTGGGCCCCATCCTCTTTAACATCTTTATTGATGATCTGGATGAGGACATTGAGTCCATCATCAGTAAATTTGCTGATGACACCAAGCTGGGGACAGGAGTTGATCTGCTAGAGGGTGGAGAGGCTTTGCAGAGGGACCTCGACAGGCTGGACAGATGGACAGAGTCCAACGGCATGAGATTGAACACATCCAAGTGCCGGGTTCTGCACATTGGCCACAACAACCCCAGGCAGTGCTACAGGCTGGGGTCAGAGTGGCTGGAGAGCAGCCAGGCAGAGAGGGACCTGGGGGTGCTGGTTGATGGTAAGATGAACATGAGTCTGCAGTGTGCCCAGGTGGCCAGGAGGGCCAATGGCATCCTGGCCTGCATTAAGAACAGTGTGGCCAGCAGGAGCAGGGAGGTCATTCTGCCCCTGTACACTGCACTGGTTAGACCACACCTCGAGTACTGTGTCCAGTTCTGGGCCCCTCAGTTTAGGAAGGAGGTTGACTTGCTGGAACGAGTCCAGAGAAGGGCAACGAAGTTAGTGAGGGGCTTGGAACACAAGCCCTATGAGGAGAGACTGAGGGAGCTGGGGCTGCTTAGCCTGGAGAGGAGGAGACTCAGGGGTGACCTCATTACTCTCTACAACTACCTGAAGGGAGGTTGTAAACAGGCAGAGGTTGGTCTCTTCTCCCAGGCAGCCAGTACCAGAACAAGAGGACACAGTCTCAGGCTGTGCCAGGGGAAGTTCAGGCTGGAGGTCAGGAGGAAGTTTTACACAGAGAGAGTGATTGCCCATTGGAATGGACTGCCTGGGGAGGTGGTGGAGTCGCCGTCACTGGAGGTGTTCAGGAGGAGACTTGACAGGGTGCTTGGTTACATGGGTTAGTTAATTAGGTGGTGTTGGGTGATAGGTTGGACGCGATGATCTTGAAGGTCTCTTCCAACCTGGTCTGTTCTATTCTATTCTATTCTATTCTATTCTATTCTATTCTATTCTATTCTATTCTATTCTATTCTATTCTGATACTAAGATTTAGGTCGTGTGACAGTGGGGAAGATCATGAGAATAACATCCTTCAGCAGGCTGCTGCCTGAGCACATGGGAGGAGCAGTATTGCTCCATCTTGGCACTAGGAAGAAACAGTGCAAGAAGGAAGAAAAGCAAACCCAACAGAAGCTCTGCAGACCTATATTCTTAACCAAAGTAGGTCAAGTTTCTCCCAAATTCACCTAGCTCTTAGTACTGGGGTTTCCTTAGTGGCATAGATACTGGGTCTCTGTGTTACGCTTGTTACCTTGCTAAAGCAGCCGCTCAACAAGTGAGTGTTTGATCCTTGCCCTGTGAGGATGAATGAGCAGAAGCTCAGCCTGAAGCTATCACCCCTCTTTTGCAAATATTTGTGTTACACTTCTACCCTTCTTCTCTCACAACTCTGTAGTAAGCTTGTTAAGAACCTGGTGGACCATAACATACTGGATAAAGTTACAGACAGCTCCCAGATTATGCATGAAAGGTCAGACCCAGGCATCTTATTATTCTGTTGTATTCTCCAAGATGTCATATGAATTCATCAGTCTTTTTTATTGAAATTCATTAATTCAGTTGCAGAAAATGATGAACTGCATTTATTTAGAACACTTTGGGAATAGACAGGGATGTTTTTCACCTGCACTATTAACTTCCTAATGTTTATTGAAAGACACTTGAACTCAGATCAAGAATATAAGTGGAACTTTTTTTTTTTCCCTGAAAAAAACTTCCCCTCCCCCCCTATAAACAGAGAAAGTCATTTATTTAGGGTAAGTGCAGCAGACATGCTGGAGGGAAGGGAGGCCATCCAGAGGGACCTTGACAGGCTGGAGAGGTGGGCACAAGCCAACCTCATGAAGTTCAATAAGAGCAAGTGCAGGGTCCTGCATTTGGGTCAAGGTAATCCCAGGCACAAATCCAGGCTGGGCAGTGACTGGCTGGAAAGCAGCCCTGAGGAGAGAGACTTGGGGGTGCTGGTGGACAAAAAACTCAACATGAGCTCTCAGTGTGCACTTGCAGCCCACAAAGCCAATCAGATCCTGGGCTGCATCAGAAGTGTGGCCAGCAGGTCAAGGGAGGTGATCCTCCCCCTCTACTCAGCTCTGGGAGACCCCACCTGGAGTACTGCATCCAGTTCTGGAGCCCCTATGACAAGAGGGATCTGGAGTTGCTGGAAGGTGTCCAGAGAAGGGCCACAAGGATGATCAGAGGGCTGGAGCACCTCTCCTATGAGGACAGACTGAAAGAGTTGGGGCTGTTCGGTCTGGAGAAGAGAAGGCTCCGAGGTGACCTCATTGTGGCCTTCCAGTATCTGAAAGGGGCCTACAGGAAGGCTGGGGAGGGACTTCTCAGAATATCAGGTAGTGATAGGACTAGGGGGAATGGAATGAAGATGGAGGTGGGAGATACAGACTGGATATGAGGCATAAGTTCTTCCCCATGAGAGTAGTGAAGCCCTGGAATGGGTTGTCCAGGGAGGTGGTTGAGGCCCCATCCCTGGAGGTGTTTAAGCCCAGGCTGGATGAGGCTCTGGCCAGGCTGATGTAGTGTGGGGTGTCCCTGCCCATGGCAGGGGGGTTGGAACTAGATGATCCTTGTGGTCCCTTCCAACCCTGACTGATTCTGTTACTATGCAGTGACAATATTTCTTTTCTCCTACTTCTGTGAAAATGAAGGCATTAGCTGATTTATAGCTGCCTTAAATTGACTGCAAAAAAATTACATGGGATGTTCCAGAAGAGGTTAAATGACAGAGCAGTTAATGAATGTCTTGCAATTGCATATGCAGAGAGAAATACAAACAGTGTGCTCGTTAATCAGGAAAGAAGAACTGGATTTTATACATAACTAATGCCTGCCTAATATTCCTTCCACGTCACTTAAATGTAAAGTGGGATCTGCATATATCTCTTTATCTGTCAACCTATCTTCAGCTGGCAAAATCTACCAGAGGGCATCCATACTGACACTGTACACAAAGTGAAATTCTGTCTGGGATCCCATTGGAATGTAGAAGGACTTCAGGATTTTGCCTCTGCTGGATGGGTCATGTCGTCTCTGTACAGTTAGAATGAGGCAAGGGGCTTCTGTAGCCTCACACCTTCCAAAGAACAGGCAGTGCATTCAGCTGCACCTTCTTGAAGGTTTTGCTATTTGTCTTCCAGCAGAAAAGGCTGGAAAGAGCTGGGACAAGGGCTTGCAAACTCTGGGTCAGAGAGGTCCTCTCTAAGGATCCCTGGAGGTTTGCATCTTCCCTGTGGAGCAGAGGTGTTGAGATCTCCTCATCTGCTGAGTAATGGTTTTCTCCAGGCTCCATAAAACTGAAGACCTCCAAGTGTCCTTCAGGTGACCAAAATCCAACTTTGCAGGTTTTGGGGAGCTGCAGCTACTGCTGAATGTGCTAAGGAGGGGAGATTTAGTTTAGACATCAGGAAGAAGTTCTTCCCCATGAGAGTGGTGGGATATTGGAACAGGTTGCCCAGGGAGAGGCGGTAGAAGCCCCATCCCTGGAGGTTTTTAAGGCCAGGCTGGATGTGGATCTGGGCAACCTGATCCACCATGGCAGGTGGGGTTGGAACTAGATGATCCTTGGGCTCCCTTCCAACCTTGACAGTTCAATGATTCTATTTAGTGTCTAACTACTTTATAGTAGATAGTCTTTCAGCTGGTTTCTCAAGTGACCATGCCATCTTTTTCAGCCGTGTGAAGCAGCTGGACTTGGCAGGCACCAGAGAAAAAAAGTATTCTATGAGCTAACTCAAGCAAAAAGAAGTGAGGATCTGTTCCAAATACCCCAGAAAGAAATCAAGCAAGGATTCTTCTTGCTTGAAGAAGGCAAACCAAGCTAGATATGAATATCTGCCCCAAATAGACTGGCAGCTTTGACATCATTCATAGCTTCAGAGATCCTGGGGGGACCAGCTTTTGCTCACACAGCAGAAGCTGGTGGATATTAGGTCAATTTGAATTTGTTCTTTATTTACCTGTTACTGGCCATGTAATAGCTGCATACAATACTGGCACATTCTGCAACAGCTTTACTATCTTCTTCCTAGCAGCAGTGCAACATCAGGCAGCTGCAGGCCCACAGCCCAAGCACCGATCTCCACCTCTGGTGAAAAGGAGGGAGGATATCTCACGATTGGTGCAGTAAGCTCCCTGCTACAGGAATGTCTCTGTGACTTCTTGCAACCAGACAGCTCTGTGACCTGATGTTAGTACTAGCAAGTACAAAACACTGACTCTGAAAATGGGCATTTCTATCCTCTCAGGTTACCCAAAGCCAGAAAAAAAAATGATCATTTCTGCTGTTTAAAATTTGTAATACTTTCTCTAGGTGCTGAGCCAGAAAACATCAGTGTGATGCAAGGTAGTATTTTTCTCTCTATGGCTCTTTGTCAGACATCATGTAACTGCCAAGGAAGAGCCCACACAGATTCATTAGCTGCCTGTTTTCTTTTTAATACCATTCTTGGCCTCCTCTCTAACAAGTCAGTCTTAACTTTACAACTCCCAAATAACTGCTGTGTACACAAATTCAAGCACTTTCGTGCAGATCTTTAATCCTCCCTGGTTGCAGGAATGAGGTCCTGTTTGACAGCACGGGAAAGGCCAAATTTGTTACTGTCTTGTTATGACATGTGTATACTGAAAATAAACAAGAGGACACAGCCTCAGAGGAGTCCTTATTGCTAAATACAACCACCTGAAGGGAGGGTTGGTCTCTTCTCCCAGGCAACCAGCACCAGAACAAGAGGACACAGTCTCAAGCTGTGCCAGGGAGGTTTAGGCTGGATGTTAGGAGGAAGTTCTTCATAGATAGAGAGATTGACCATTGAAATGTGCTGCCCAGGGAGGTGGTGGAGTCACCATCACTGGAGGTGTTTAGGAAGAAACTGGATGGGGCGTTCGGTGCCATGGTTTAGTTGATTAGATAGTGTTGGGTGATAGGTTGGACCCCATGATCTGAAAGGTCTTTTCCAAGCTGGTCTGGTCTGGTCTGGCCTATTCCATTCCATTCCATTCCATTCCATTCCATTCCATTCCATTCCATTCCATTCCATTCCATTCCATTCCATTCCATTCTTCTGCTTCTACTGTATTCCTTCATCTCATCTTGCAAGGGCATCAAGGTAGAGATAGCAACCTGGTAATAGCAAAAACTTCTCATACAGGTTCATAACCATCTCTATCTTGGAACAAAGAACTCTGCTTCTACAAACAGTGGATTATGAAGGAATTACATAAATTCAGTACTTGGCAGATAATTATTCATAGTTCTAATGCTTTTCTGTGTAACTTATATTTTAGGTTCAATTACTTTTTCTCTGTACCTCTAAAACACTGAGCAGTGTCAGAATGTCACAAATATCTACTTTCTATTAAAAACAGTTATGCATACACAAGGTGTTCTTGCCTTACAAGGTCACTCAGAGCAACTTTTATGTCTGATTAAATGTATGATTCAAGTTACCTAGTGTTAAGATCCTAAGATTCCCATCTAGTCAGCAGAGAGAGGTAAATCATAGAATCATAGAATCAATAAGGTTGGAAAAGACCTCAAAGATCATCAAGTCCAACCTGTCACCCAAGACCTCTGGCACCAAATGCCACATCCAATCCCCTCTTGAACACCTCCAGGGACAGTGACTCCACCACCTCCCTGGGCAGCACATTCCAATGGCTAACAACTCTCTCTGTGAAGAACTTTCTCCTCACCTCCAGCCTAAACCTCCCCTGGTGAGCTTGAGACTGTGTCCTTTTGTTCTGGTGTTGATTGCCTGGGAGAAGAGACCAACCCCCACCTGGCTACAGCCTCCTTTCAGGTAGCTGTAGACAGCAATAAGGTCTCCCCTGAGCCTCCTCTTCTCCAGGCTAGACGATCCCAGCTCCCTCAGCCTCTCCTCATAGAACTTGTGTTCAAGGCCTCTCCCCAGCCTTGTTGCCCTTCTCTGGACATGTTCAAGTGTCTCAATGTCCTCCTTAAACTGAGGGGCCCAGAACTGGACACAGTACTCCAAAGAACAAATTACACTAACTAAGTAAACAGTGTGAGTGGTTATCCAGTTTCACTAGCTCAGTTAATGAAGAAAAATTGCTTTGGGAATGTTTCTGGAGTGATTTACAAACTAAGCAATAAATACTGCCACTTTCTAGAACAAGAGGACACAGTCTCAAACTGTGCCAGGGGAAGTTTAGGCTGGAGGTGAGGAGAAAGTTCTTCACTGAGAGAGTTGTTAGCCATTGGAATGTGCTGCCCAGGGAGGTGGTAGAGTCACTATCCCTGGAGGTGTTCAAGAGGGGATTGGATGTGGCACTTGAAGCCATGGTTTAGTAGCCATGAGGTGTTGGGTGACAGGTTGGACTTGATGATCTTTGAAGTCTTTTCCAAATTCATTGATTCTATGATTCTATGATTCATGATGTTAAGTACTTGCATCTTGGTATATGCTTTCCTCTGGATTCAACCAGGTAAGACAAAGAAAGCAAACTGATATTCAGAAAAACACACAGGGAAAAGAAATCTTGGCTGAGACTATTTAAAAGCACAGGATGGGCACTGTGACCTTATTCTGTTCCTGATGAGATCTAAGATTGCTTTATTAGTTAGAGCTGAAAATTAATAGCTCTGAGTACTTCAGAGAGCAAAAATGTGCAGTACTGCTTTAATGGGATAGTGTTGAATAACTTCATTCAGGAGTGCTTGGTAGTTCTCTCCTGGTTCATTAATTAGGGAAAAGAACCTCTTGCCAATTGAGTGCAATCAGAAATGTAATCTCCTACATTTAGGAGGTGCAGGGGTAAAAGCTCAGTGAACAGAAGCAGAATGTCTCAAGTGCCAAGGACAGATGGAACACAGCCTGGTTACAAACACCTGGGCAGACTGCAGCCTTTTGGATAAAAGTCTGAGCTGTTGAATTTCTGGGTTCCTGTCAAAGTTTGAAATCACTCAGGAATGAGAGCTTGCAAACAGAGACACAGGTCATATAGGAAGAGCAGAGAAAGAAAAGAATCTGGAATGAGCTTCTGATATGCCAGAGGGATGTCAACAGACTGGAGAAATGGGCTGGCAGGAATTTCATAAATCTCAACAAAGTCCTGTGCCAGGAGGGGAATAATCCAATGAACCAGTACAGGCTGAGGGATGTCTGACCAGAAACCAGATCTACAGAAAGGGACCTGGGGGTCCTATGGACAAGCTGACATGAGCCTGCAATGCAACTTCATGGCAAAAATGGCCAAACATCCTGAGGTGGAGCATTACCAGCAGACTGAGCAAGCTGATCCTTCCTCTCTGCTTGGCACTGGTGACACGCCTGAAGTGCTGGGTCTAGGTTAGGGCTCCCCAGCACACAGGAAATAAGAACATACCAGCAATGCCAGCAAAAAGTCAACAATGAGATGAAGGGACAGAAGGATCTTTCATGATTGAAGAGCTGGAACTGTTCAGACTGGAGAAAAGAAGGCATGAAAAAGGAGCCAGGTTCTTCTTGGTGGTGTCCACTGATGGGAAAAGAGACAGTAGGCACAAATTAAAACCCATGAGATTTCATCTTAAGAAATAAGTGTGTTACTGTGAGAGCAGCCAAAGACTGACACAGGCTGCCCAGGGAAGTTGAGTCTCCATCCCCTGAGATATTCAGACCCTGACTGGACACGGCCCTCTATCTGACCCTGCTTTAGCATTGGGTTTGGACAATATGTTATCCAGATACTTCCTCTTCAACCTCAGCAGTTCTGTGGAACTTTTTGTCCCATTATATAAGGTAAGCTTAGGAAAATGATAGGAACTCATCTGAATGCAGAATAATTTGTCCTGTATAAAGTGACATTCATGCTTGGACACTGTGTGCCAGTCTGTGTGAGACACCAACTTCCATGAACGAGGTTTAAAAACAACACTGCAGATTGTGAAAGTACTACATGATCTAATAAAATATATTACTGCTACCCACGGACATAGTGTAGCTCATCTCTGCACAATCATGTGGTGGTTTGAGCCTTAACTGGGATTTAAGAGCTCAGATGGGGGCCAAGAGTGAGAATCGCTCCCCTCTCCTCTTTCTTGATTGAGAGAAAAAAAAACAAGGGAAGGGGAAAGAACAGGGAAGGAAAGGGAAGGAAAAAAATGGAAAGAAGGGGATGAGGGGTAAGGGAAAAAAAAGGGAGGAGGAAAATCTACTGAGAAATAATTTAGAGTCAGTTCAGAAGTAGAGAGGTAAAATTTTCTTTAAACTATATATATATAAACTATATATATATATAATAACAATAACAGGAAGTGTTCACAAGGGTAAGGAACAAGGTTAGATAGGGAGAATACATATACAAAACCAACAATCCGTTGAAGATGCAGGAGGGAGAAAAGACCAGGCCTGACCATGTGGCAGAGGAGCAGGAAGCCAGCAGCAGTCCTCTCGTCCAGGCAAGGCAGGAGCAAAGAGAGCAAATGGTTGCAGTGTCTTCCTTTTTATAGGCTTGCTGGACAGGGAGGGGGAGTGGAACAGACTAACTCAGTTTCCCAGGGCAAAAACCCCTCTCTGAGGAGGGCAAGGCTCTCACAAGCCCTCCCCCCACATCGTTCAGGATGGGCATAACCAATCACAGGTCACTATTCAAAATTAAATGACAGTTCTGCAGCAGGAGTTTGTTTGGGTGTTTGGGTTTGGCATTTTTGTTGTTTTGGGTTTATTGGGGTGTTGGGGTTTTTTTGTTGGTTTTGGTTTGGTTTTTTTGGGGGGGCTGTGGGAAACAAAGCTTTTTAATTGCTCCCTACTTATTCTTGTTTGTGTATGGCTGCTAATGTCTTTATATGATGGTAAGCGGATAAGAAATACTCTTCTTCATTAGTCACAAAATGTATTACAGGAGAGGCACATTGGCAAAGAGCTATGCTGGGAACTGGGTGTCCCTCCTCAACTGGAAATGGAGAATTCCTCAAACTACAGCCATTGGGGCATTACAGAAATTGCATCCATTCTCCTGGGTGTAATGTACATGAATTATAAAATAAATCAGGAAAATTGAAATAAAAAGAGCAACTCATATGAAGGAGAGAGACTGTACAGTTTGGGTTATGATAGTGACTTTTTATTTCTCAAACCTGGTCTAGTATTTTCTGAAACTCTTTGTAAATCATTAGGAAGCTCTACCTAGCCAAGGAAGCAAACCATTGCATTTAGCACTGTAAGATAAACAGCACTACCATAGCAGAAGTGTTGTGTCTTTCTGTGTGTTGGTTTTAGAATAGAATAGAATAGAATAAACCAGGTTGGAAGAGACCTTCAAGATCATCGCGTCCAACCAATCACCCAACACCACCTAATTAACTAACCCATGTAACCAGGCACCCTGTCAAGTCTCCTCCTGAACACCTCCAGTGACGGTGACTCCACCACCTTCCCGGGCAGTCCATTCCAATGGGCAATCACTCTCTCTGTGTAAAACTTCCTCCTGACCTCCAGCCTGAACTTCCCCTGGCACAGCCTGAGACTGTGTTCTCTTGTTCTGGTGCTGGCTGCCTGGGAGAAGAGACCAACCTCTGCCTGTTTACAACCCCCCTTCAGGTAGTTGTAGAGAGTAATGAGGTCATCCCTGAGTCTCCTCCTCTCCATAGAATAGAATAGAATAGAATAGAATAGAATAGAATAGAATAGACCAGAATAGAATAGACCAGACCAGACCAGGTTGGAAGATACTTTCAAGATCATCGTGTCCAACCCTTCAACCAATCCAACCCACCTAAACAACTAACCCATGGCACCAAGCACCCCATCAAATCTCCTTCTGAAAACCTCCAATGATGGTGACTCCACCACCTCCCCAGGCAGCCATTCCAATGGGCAATCACTCTCTCTGTATAGAACTTCTTCCTAACATCCAACCTGAACCTCCCCTGGTGCAGCCTGAGACTGTGTCCTCTTGTTCTGGTACTGGCTGCCTGGGAGAAGAGACCATCATCCGCCTGTCTACAACCTCCCTTCAGGTAGTTGTAGAGTAATAAGGTCACCCCTGAGTCTCCTCTTCTCCAGGCTAATCAACCCCAGCTCCCTCAGTCTCTCCTCATAGGGCAAGAGGTGATGATATCAGGTTTTAGCAGGGGAAATTAAAGCCAGGCGTAAGAAAAAATATGTTCCCTCTGGGGGTGGTCAGGCACAAGACTGGGATGCTCAGAGGCTGGAGGATCTCCATCCTTGAAAATTCAAAGCTCAGGCAGACAAGGCACTGAGCAGCCTGATCTAACTTTCAAGATAGTTCTGCTCTGAGCAGGAAGTTGGACTAGGTGATGCCAAAATACTGGAGTATTTCTTATGCAATCACAGAACCACAGAATACACTGCTTGGAAGAGACCCCAAAGATCATCCAGTCCAACCCTCAGCCCAGCCCTGGAAGGTCAAACTGTGTCACACATTATCACTGAATGTTATGGGTTGGAAGGGACCTTGAAAGATCATCCAGTCCAACCCCCCAGCCAGAGCAGGATCACCTAGAACAGATCACACAGGAATGTATCTAGGTGGGTCTTGAATATCTCCGGAGAGGGAGACTCCACAACCCCTTTGGGCAGCCTGTTCCAGTGTTCTGTCACCCTCAAAGTGAAAATTTTTTTTCTTCATGTTTGCATGGAACTTCCTGTGCCTCAACTTCCACTCATTGCCCCTTGTCCTGTCATTGTGCATGACCCAGAAGAGCCTGGCTCCATCCTCTTGTCCCTAAGTTCCAGGTCCACATGCTTCTTGAACACCACTAGGGATGGCGACTCCACCACTGCCCTGGGCAGACGATTCCAGCGTTTCATAACCCATTCAGTGAAGAAATATTTCCTAACATCCAATAACTCCCTGAAAATAAATCTGCAAGAGGCATTAGAGGGATAGAATTTATTCCCTTGCTCAACCTACTCATGAAAGATACTGATAATATGAAATTATTGACAAGTGGGGAGGAAAAAAAGAGATAATAGCTGTTGCCGTTATGTTCTTTGGAAGATATGTTTTAGTGTTCTTCCTTTGTCCCCTTTTCAAATGCAAGCTCCTGGAATTTACATAGTGCAATTTAGGATGACACTTTAGAGGGGTTTTTTTTTATTAAGTTGCCTATTATCACAATGAGACTAGCAAGTCAAGAACTATTATTTACACAAAATACATGACATGAGAGAGTGGTGTACTCTGTGTTCCTCACTTAGGTATTTTTATCCCCAAATACCTCTTTCTTCAAGATGCTATTGAAACCAGAAGATAAACATGTTGGATAATAATGAAAGGCATTAATAGGAATAAGGTATTGGATATGAAATTTGGGGGGGGGGGGGGGATGGAGGGGGAACCTTTATAACACAGAGGCTCCTGGATGGACTAAGACTTGAGAAATCACCTTGGAAATAATGTTTTGGAAAGCAGCTGCAGGTTACTCACCCTCCAGCTGAAGTCAGAATGAAAAAATGACTTTTACAGACAAAAAATATGGTCTGGAAAAATGCCTTTCTTTTTTTTTTTTCTTTCTGAGAAGATGGAAGATTGAAAGCACTTCTCTTATGGCTGAGGAACAACGAAATTAAAAATAGAGATTGATAGATGGGTAGGATAGGATAGGATAGGATAGGATAGGATAGACCAGACCAGACCAGACCAGACCAGACCAGATGAGGTTGGACAAGACCACCAAGATCATCAAGTCCAATCTGTCATTCAGCACTGAATAATCTACTAAACCATGACACCAAGAGCCCCATCCAGTCTCTACCTAGACACCTCCAGGGATGGTGACTCCACCACCTCTCTGGGCAGCACATTCCAACAGCTAACAACTCTCTCTGTAAAGAACTTTCTCCTCACCCTATGCTTCCTATGAAGAATTTCTTCCTAACATCCAGCCTAAACCTCCCCTGGTGCAGCTTGAGACTGTGTCCTCTTGTTCTGGTGCTGGCTGCCCGGAAGAAGAGACCAACCCCCACCTGGCTACAACCTCCTTTCAGGTAGCTGTAGACAGCAATAAGGTCTCCCCTGAGTCTCCTCTTCTCTAGGCTAAGCAATCCCAGCTCCCTCAGCCTCTCCTCACAAGGCTTGTGCTCCAAACCCCTCCCCAGCTTTGTTGCCCTTCTCTGGACACGTTCCAGCAAGTCAACATCTTTCCTAAACTGAGGAGCCCAAAACTGGACACAGGACTCAAGGTGCAGCCTAACCAGTGCTGAGTATAGGGAAGAATGACCTCCCTACTCATGCTGGCCACACTACTCTTGATATAGGCCAGTATGCCACTGGATAGATAACAGAATTCACTAGAAGATCAGATCAATATTATTAACAGTAGTCCAGAATGAGACTGGTAAATGAGAGAAATACATTGAGAGGAAAAACAGACTCCCAATATGAATCCCAAATCAAGTGAAGTCTCTGGTAAATATTTCTATAAGTCCTTTAAGGTTTGTGGCAACTCTAGTGGAACCAAAGGGAAAACTAAGTAGTGACTATTTGTTTCTTACATAATTCAAAAACTAATAATAATCTCTTCTGGTATTTTATTGTTGCCATAAATTAGGTTGCTTGTTGTTGTAATGAAAGGTACATATTCATATATTTCATAGTTAATCTTTCTGGTGGTGGCATTGCTGTAACTTATTTGCAAAGTGTATTTACGGGTTCTGTTATTTGGTTGTGAGTGATAGAATAGAATAGAAAAGAAAAGAATGGAATGGAATGGAATGGAATAGAATAGAATAGAATAGAATAGAATAGAATAGAATAGAATAGAATAGAATAGAATAGAATAGAATAGAATTAACCAGCCTGGAAAAGACCTTTGAGATCATTGAGACCAACCTATCATCCAACACCATCCAATCAACTAAACCATGGCTATAATTCAAGAGGCTCTTGGCTTGGAGAGGGCTAGGGGGCTTCTCCTCTCATGCCCAGTTTACAGTCTGGAGCTTTTCCTTGGTTTGGAGAGGGCTAAGGGGCCTTCTTCTCTTGTGTGCTCTGTTGCTGGGCTGCAGGACTGTTGGCTGCCTTGGTCTAGGTGTAAGGCCCAGGTGTAGTTTACCCACTAGAACAACCCCTTCAGATGCAGCTCCAGCAGCATGTGGCTCTTGTTGCTTTATGGGTGAGAACAATGGAGAGGCTGAGGGAGCTGAGGTTGTTTAGCCTGGAGAAGAGGAGTTTTGAGGAGTCTTTATTGCACTCTACAACTACATGAAGTGAGGTTGTAGCCAGCTGGGAGTTAGTCTCTTCTTCCTGGCAACCAGAACCAGAACAAGAGGACACAGTCTCAAGCAGTGCCAGGGGAAGTTTAGGCTTGAGGTGAGGAGAAAGTTCTTCACAGAAAAAGAACTTGGCCATTGTGCTGCTCAGGGAGGTGGTGGAGTCCCCCTGGAGGTGTTCAAGAGGGGATTGGACGTGGCACTTGGTGCCATGGTTTAGTAGTCATGAGGTGTTGGCTGACAGGTTGGACTTAATGATCTTTGAGGTCTTTTCCAACCTTATTGACTCTATGATTCTATGAATGCAAATTGCCTACCATCTCAGCTGCTTTAAATACTGTCCCAAGACAATTAATGCCCTTTGGTAACAGAGAAACCCGATAGTTGAACCTATAGGATAGGGCATATCCAAATATGCCCAGGGGCACACACAGTTCACAGGTATGTTACGAGGTTAATCACATATGCTACACATTTGCCTGGACCACCTGGACCCCAGGAAGTGTCCAGGTTTGCACATTTACAGGTGCTTACCCCATTCTCTGGGTTAGGGCATGTTTTGGGGCTTGTCCCTTCAGGATGGTAGTACTAATTGAGGTGAGTCCTGATGACTGCAGCTCCATGGAGCTGCTTTCCAGCAGGGCAGACCCCTAACCCGTATTGATGTCTGTCTAACTTGTACTGTTAGAATAAACTTTATTAGAATAAACCAAACCAGGTTGGAAGAGACCTTCAAGATCATCGCATCCAACCCATCAACCAATCCAACCCACCCAAACAGCTAACCCATGGCACCAAGCACCCCATCAAGTCTCCTCCTGAACACCTCCAATGATGGCAACTCCACCACCTCCCCGGGCAACCCATTCCAATGGGCAATCACTCTTTCTGTATAGAACTTCTTCCTAACAGCCAACCTAAATCTCCCCTGGCGCAGCCTGAGACTGTGTCCTCTTGTTCTGGTACTGGCTGCCTGGGAGAAGAGACCATCATCTGCCTGTCTACAACCTCCCTTCAGGTAGTTGTAGAGAGTGATAAGGTCACCCCTGAGTCTCCTCTTCTCCAGGCTGAGCAACCCCAGCTCCCTCAGTCTTCCCTCATAGGGCTTGTGTTCCAAGCCCCTCACCAACTTTGTTGCTCTTCTCTGGACTCGTTCCAGCAAGTCAACATCTTTCCTAAACTGAGGGGCCCAGAACTGGACACAGGACTCGAGGTGTGGCCTAACCAGTGCTGAGTACAGGGGCAGAATGACCTCCCTGCTCCTGCTGGCCACACTCTTCCTGATGCAGGCCAGGATGCCATTGGCCCTCTTGGCTGCCTGGGCACACTGCAGGCTCATGTTCAGCCTACCATCGACCAGCACCCCCAGGTCCCTCTCTACCTGGCTGCTCTCCAGCCACTCTGACCCCAGCCTGTAGCACTGCATGGGGTTGTTGTGGCCAATGTGCAGAACCCGGCACTTGGATGCGTTAAATCTCATGCCGTTGGATTCTGCCCATCTGTCCAGCCTGTCGAGGTCCCTCTGCAGAGCCTCTCCACCCTCCAGCAGATCAACTCCTGCCCCCAGCTTGGTGTCATCAGCAAATTTACTGATGATGGACTCAATGCCCTCATCCAGAGCATCAATAAAGATGTTAAAGAGCACAGGGCCCAGCACTGATCCTTGGGGCACACCACTAGTGACTGGCTGCTAGCTGAATGTGGCACCATTCACCACCACTCTCTGGGCTCAGCCCTCCAGCCAGTTCCTATCCCATCGCAGTGTGCTCCCGTCCAAGCCATGGGCTGACAGCTTGGCCAGGAGTTTGCTATGGGGCACAGTGTCAAAGGCCTTGCTGAGGTCCAGGTAGACTACATCCACAGGCCTCCCCATATCTACCAGGCAGGTCACCTGATCGTAGAGGGAGATCAGGTTGGTCAGGCAGGACCTGCCCTTCCTAAATCCATGCTGGCTAGGCCTGATCCCTTGGCCATCCTCTAAGTGCTGTGTTAATGCACTCAGGATGACCTGTTCCATGATCTTGCCTGGCACTGAGGTCAGGCTCACAGACCTATAATTCCCTGGCTCATCCAACCGGCCCTTCTTATGGATGGGCACAATGTTGGCCAGCTTCCAGTCCTCTGGGACCTCTCCAGTGAGCCAGGACTGCTGGAAAACTATGGAGAGTGTCTTGGCCAGCTCGTCTGCCAGCTCTCTCAGCACCCTAGGATGAATCCCATCTGGTCCCATGGACTTTTGGGGATCCAAGCTGCTAAGGAGAGTTCCAACCACCTCCTCATGGAACATAGGGAAACTCTGCAGCTCCCTGGCTCCTTCTGCCAGCTCTGCAGGCCAGCTGTCTGGAAGACGTTCTACCCTTCTGTAAAAATTGAGGCAAAGAAGGTGTTAAGTATCTCTGCCTTTTCCTCATCCTTTGTTACAATGTTCCCCTCCGTGTCCACCAAGGAGTGGAGGTTGTCCTTTCCCTTCCTCTTGCTATTAATGTATTTATAGAAGGACTTTTTGTTGTCCTTCATAGTAGAGGCCAGTTTAAGCTCCAAGTGTGCTTTTGCCTCCCTAATTTTCTTCCTACAAGACCTAGCAACATCCTTAAACATTCTGTGGGTTGCCTCCCCTCTCTCCCAAAGGTGATACACCCTCTTTTTTTCCCTCTGTTCCATTAAAAGTTCTTTAACCATCCAGGCTGGCCGTCTGCCCCGGCGGCTCATCTTCCGGCACATTGGCACAGCCTGTCCCTGAGCCTTCAACAATTCTTCCTTGAAGTAGGTCCAGCTCTCCTGGACCCCTATGTTTTTAAGGGCTTTATCCCAAGGAATCCTCTGAATTAGTTCCTTGAGTAGCCTGAAGCCCACCCTCCGGAAATCCAGAGTGGAGGTCTTCTTGCCACCCCTCTTGGCTTGACCAAAAACCGAGAATTCAATTATCTCGTGGTCACTGGACCCCAAACACCCTCCAACCACCACATCACCCACCAGTCCTTCCCTGTTGGTGAAGAGGAGGTCAAGCATAGCCTTGCCCCTGGTAGGCTCTCGCAGCACCTGGGATAAGAAGCTGTCCTCCATGCATTCTAAGAACCTTCTAGACTGTCTCCTCTCTGCCGTGTTGAGATCCCAGAAGATGTCGGGCAGGTTGAAGTCGCCCATGAGAACAAGGTCCGGAGATCTTGAGACAGCCTTAAGCTGCCTATAGAATGCTTCGTCAACATCTTCCTCCTGGTTGGGTGGTCTATAACAGACTCCAACCAGGGTGTCTGCCCTGCTGGTCTTCCCTCTAATTCTTATCCACAAGCATTCAACCCGATCGTCTCTAATCTCCATCTCAATGGCATCTAGTGCCTTCCTGATGTACAGGGCCACCCCTCCACCCCTTCTTCCTTGCCTGTCTCTCCTGAAGAGCTTGTAACCATCAATTGCAGTGCTCCAGTCATGTGAGTCTTCCCACCACGTCTCTGTGATGGCAACTACATCATAACTTTCCTGCTGTATCAAGGCTTCCAGCTCCTCCTGTTTGTTACCCATGCTTCGTGCATTAGTGTACATGCACTTCAGCTGGGCTGCTGGTTTCACCTCCGACTCTAGCTTGTCACCCCCAGACTCTTGTCTGAGGGGAGTGGTTTCAGCCCCTTCCCCCTTCGAAACTAGTTTAAAGCCCTGTCGATGAGACCTGCCAATTCCCTTCCCAACTTAAAATTCAAAACCTGGATTTCACACCTTGAAATCTTTCATACAATGGTTGTTACTGCCTAGAAGTCCACCATGGGCAAATTGGAGGAGGACTCATCTGGGGCAATTAATTTTTCTGACAGGGATTTAAGACAATTAGTGCCCAGCAGATATCCTTACAGGGTATACATGAAGGGAAGAGTCTTAGGGTTAAATGAGCTACAGCCTGTCTAGCAATTTCTCTTGACTAACACAGACATGTGGTGTAGGAGATAACTTTTTGATGGAGCCCAGCACCAGAAGCTCCTCTGGCTTGAGTCTCAGCCAGGGATGGAAACACAGGGAGAGTTAGGACCTTCTACCTTCAGCTGCTACAGGTGAAATCCAAGGTCTGCACTCCAAAACACTGTGAGCAAAACAGCTGCTGGGCCTTGACTCCTCCAGTAATGACACTGTTTGCCACAGTTGCTTTGAGTGTGACTCATCTGATGGAATTCACAAGACTGGACAACCTTTGTGAACTATTCGCTGGGCTCCCTCCATAGTAAATAAAGACAGAGATGCAAATCCATGTGAGTCATTCCACTTTTCCTACTCATCCACTTCAGGATGGAACAAAACCTCTTCTGAAGATTTCTTTCTCTCTGTTGACTACAGAGGAGTTAAAGCAATTAACCTTGTCTGAACATCTCACTTTTCAATAGCATGATTGTGTGTGATAAGTGCCACCTTTAGTGAAGAGGTGGAACTTATCTACGTGATGCAGGACTTCTTGGGAGACTAACCAAAATCCCCATCTCTCTGTGCCTAATGGCCTCTCTGGAGCTCATTTGCCCTCAGAAGACTATTGGTTACTCACTTCATGCACAGTAATAGCATGAGGTCTGCAAGGGCTCTAAGCAAGGAAACTCAAGTGCTTTCTCCTCCTTTCAAGATGTCACACAGCTGTCCAGCAGCAGGTAAAGCATCCAACTATTCAGTGGGCTCTAAGTCATGAGGATGTCCTGAATTCTACACAAGTACCACTATTACTGTTGGCATTATGACTCAAATTGTTGATCTCTTGGTTATGTTTTCACATGCTAGAAAATGCACACCTTTAAGTGCCTATAAAGGCTCCAAGTGGAAGAGTAAGACAAATGAAACTGGGAGAACAATATTCTGTAACATGTTGAGATGGGTTACACCCATCCTGAAAGCAGGGGGAGGGAGGGCTTGTGAGAGCTTTGCCCTCCCTGGAAGGGGTTTTTCCCCCTGGGAAACTGAGTTAGTCTGTTCCACTCCCCCTCCCTGTCCAGCAAGCCTATAAAAAGGAGGACACTGCAGCCATTAGCTCTCTTGGCCCCTGCCTTTGCCTGGACGAAGACTGCTGCTGGCTCCCTGCTTCTATGCCACAAGGTCCTCCCTGCTACATCCACGCCTCTGCAAATGACTGGTTTTGTATTTAATATTTTCTCCCCATCCATCCTTGCTCCTTATCATTGTGAACCCTACCTGTTCTTGTTACATATATATATATTGTTTAAAGAAAATTCTTTACCTCTCTACTTCCAAGCCAACCCCAAATTATTTCTTGGTGGATTTGCTCCTTCCCTTTCTTTTCCTCTCTATTGGGAAAGAGGAGGAGGGAGCGGGGGAGGGATTCTCAGCCTTGCCCCCATCTGAGCTCTTAAGTCCCAGTTAAGGCTCAAACCACCACACATGTGGTACACTTGAATCCCAGCAAATAGCAAGTTACTCCTGGAAACCTCTCACGCTGTGGTGTGTCAGTTCTGAAAAGCCAGCTCCAAACTTGCTCCTCAGCAGGTGGAACACCTGCTCTTCCATAGGGGTTGAGCACAAAACAAAGTACCCTGAAGGGTGTTTGGTTCAGGAAGATGCCCCCCACAAACATATTCATGAAGTGGAATATTGCTCATCATTCTGGGAGAAATCTCCTCTCCACAGATTTGCTCTGTTCTGTGTTGGGTTGATGCTGGATGGATACCAAGTGCCCACAGTGGTAGTTTTAGGCTATGCCTTTAAAAAAGTTTTCACAGATCTTGAACAAAAATAGCAAGATGTAAATAAATCATTATTGGGTGCAAAAAGGAAAATAAAGATAGTTCTAAACAATACCCACTTAACTAGACTTAATCTAGTTGTACCAAAAAAATCTTTGTCTTCTCACTTCCTTGGACTGGGAGATACTAACTTTGTGTTTCTGCTGTGTTCTGCTTGACCTTGGCTACATTGTTTTGGCTAAGTCTAACATCTCTCTGCTCCATTCTTCTGTCCTTTTTGTACAGGGGGTGAGGGGGAGGGGAAGAAGCGCTGTTGCAGCTCCTGAAGTTCTTTGGCCAGGGGGCTTCTTGTGCTGTTTATTAATTGCAAATTTCTGGAACTATTGTATATTTTGTATATCATAGTATCAGTCAAGGTTGGAAGGGACCACAAGGATCATCTAGTTCCAACCCCCATGCCATGGGCAGGGACACCCCACAATAGATCAGCCTGGCCAGAGCCTCAGCCAGCCTGGGCTTAAACACCTCCAGGGACAGGACCTCAACCACCTCCCTGGACAACCCATTCCAGGGCTTCACCACTCTCATGGGAAGAACCTCCTCCTCACCTCCAGCCTGAATTTCCCCACCTCCAGCTTCATTCCATTCCCCCTAGTCCTAGCACTACCTGAGATCCTGAGAAGTCCCTCCCCAGCCCTTCCGTAGGCCCCCTTCAGATCCTGGAAGGCCACAATGAGGTCACCTCAGAGCCTTCTCTTCTGCAGACTGAACAGCCCCAACTCCTTCAGTCTGTCCTCACAGGAGAGGTGCTCCAGCCCTCTGATCATCTTCATGGCCCTTCTTTGGACCCATTCCAGCACGTTGCATTGCATTTCATTGTAGACTCTAGTTTTGCTTGTAATACAGCTTCCATTTGCTTCCTGCTGAGCTGGCCTTGCAAATTTAATGTTGGGGGGGAATTTTCAACCCACCACATCCACCAAAGCAGCTCTATTACTCTATTCCTCAACTGGACAGAGGTGAAGAAATATAGTCAGAGCATTTTGGGTTGAGTTAAGAGCATGGAGAAATCACTGACCTATTACTGTCACAGGCTCAACTTGGGAAAATGAGTGTAATGTATTAGCAATCAAATCAGAGTAGGATGATGAGAAATAAAATCAAATCTTAAAACACCCTCTCTGCACTCCTCTCTTCTTCCTTGGTTTAATATTTTTCTCTACCTCAGCAGTAAGGTCAGAAGACCAATGGAGAAACTTCAATATGAGAGTATCTGAAGGGGGCCTACAAGAAGGCTGGGAAGAGACTTCTTAGGCTATCAGGTAGTGATAGGACTAGGGGGAATGGAATGAAACTGGAGGTGAGGAGATTCAGGCTGGAGGTGAGGAGGAAGTTCTTCACCATGAGAGTGGTGAAGCCCTGGAATGGGTTGTCCAGGGAGGTGGTTGAGGCCCTGTCCCTGGAGGTGTTTAAGCCCAGGCTGGATGAGGCTCTGACCAGGCTGATGTAGTGTGGGGTGTCCCTGCCCATGGCAGGGGGATTTGAACTAGATGCTCCTTGTGGTCCCTTCCAACCCTGACTGATACTATGATACTATGTACAAGACGAAGAAGATCAAATCAGAAACTAGTGTAAGTCTAAAAAGCCTTCTGAACAGGTTGCATGAATTTGGTGTAAACTTTTTCTTGCTGAGCTCCTTTTGAGATGGAATGGTTTATTTGTTTAATTAATTATTGTCTGTTTGTTTGTTCATGTGCTGTAGGCATCCTGTACTTGAAACATAGACAGATTCCTCTGCTTGTAATTCACACAATAAATTCTGTTGCAGTTTCCTTCTGCTAGACTGGATAAAGCCTGAATTTTGTAGTTTTAGAAGGAAGGTTTTGAGCAGATCCTGTCAAGCTTTAAGAGCCCTGTTGTTTCCTCACTACTTAAACTTTTCCTTTTGTGGAGGTTGTATTTTTAAACTACACATGCTTATTTTTAGGTATTGTTCCAAGGGAAATAAAGTTCCATTCACAGAAGTGGAAGCAACTGGGGGTTTGGGGATCACTGTCACATGAGTTTTTGCATGCACACTTCTCATGGTTAAAGCTACTCGTTACACCCTTGCTGGGACTCTCAGAGAGCTCTTGGCATCTGCTTTCAAAACAGACTAATTCTCTATTCACTGTCCTACACTGTACACAATCCACCAGAGAAAACTGGAGATATTCAGCTCCAATTTCCATCAGAGCTGTAGACACCAACACAATGCAATTACACTTGCAGACACCCTCCTTGCAGAAGGTGCACACATCTTGTCTCATCTCATTCCCATTCTACAGGAGCCTTGGCTGAGGATTTTGGGAATTCATACCTTCTGCTGTCAGAAACTATTCCATCTCACATCAAATACACCACTTCTGGCAGGACAGCTTATGTGTCTGAACTTAAAACTAACTTTACAAACGTTTCAGCAAGTAAAATTTGACAGCACAAGTGTCCATGTACAACGAACAGAAGTTCAGAGAAAGGGAACTCAGCACATTCAGGACTCCTCTTCCTCTGAAGAAAGTATCTGTGCTCCTAAAGTGTTCTGCCAAAACATAGAGTTTGTGGCACAGATTTCATGGGTGCCATCAGTTGCTTGGCTAGCCTTCCCTTAAACTCCAGGGAAGCAGGACTTTATTTTTCTTTATCAAACAGCAGAAAGTCACAGGCATGCTCAGAGTTCTGCTTCCCAAGTCAAAGTCTAAGCAACCTCCATTTCCACTAGGAGCTAACTCTGGCACATATCATTTAGGAAGAGTCTTAGGGTGCTGTCATGACAGTCCAATGCACCAGCCCTTCTGTTATAGCAAATTTAGGCACAATGCACAGCTGAAGAGAATCACAGAATCATAGACTCACAGAAATATTCAGGTTGGAAAAGACCCTCAGGATCACCAAGTCCAACTGATAGCCCTTACTCTACAAGGTTCACCCCTAAACCATATCCCCAAGCACCACATCCAAAACATCTTTAAACACATCCAGGGTTGGTCACTCAACCACCTCCCTGGCAGCACATTCCAATGTCTGACCACACTTCCCCTGAAATTTGTTTTCCTAATGTCCAGTCTAAACCTACCCAGTTGCAGCTTGAGGCACCATTCCCTCTTGTTCTATCACTAATTACCTGGGAGAAGAGACCAGCACCAGCCTCTCCACAATCTCCTTTCAGGTAGTTGTAGACAACAATGAGGTCTCCTCTCAGCCTCCTCTTTTCCAAACTAACCATCCCCAGCTCCTTCAGTCACTCTTCATCAGATTTATTCTCCATGCCCTTCCCCATCTTGGTTGCCCTCCTCTGCACTGGCTCCAGCACCTCCACATCTCTCTTGTATTGAGGTGCCCAAAACTGGACACAGTACTCCAGGTGTGGCCTCACCAGAGCTGAGTACAAGGGGACAATCACCTCCCTGCTCCTGCTGGACACAGCAGTTCTGATCCAAGCCAGGATGCCATTGCCTTTCTTGGCCACCTGGGCACACTGCTTGCTCATACTCAGCTGCTTGTCCATTAGAACCCCCAGGTCCCTTTCTGCCAGTCTGCTTTCCAGCTACACTTCCCTAAACCTGTAGCGCTGCTTGGGGTTGTTGTGACCCAAGTGCAGGACCTGGCATTTGCCCTTGTTGAAGCTCATCCTGTTAATGTTGACCACTGCTCCAATCTATCCAAGTCCCTCTGTAGAGCCTCCCTACCCTTATGAAGATCAAAACTCCCACCTAACAATACATTGCTGATATATTATTTTAAGAGGTGGTAGGAGGCTTTTGGTATGTGACAAGCGTGCTAAAGCCTGATTCTTTGTTTGAGATGACATCAACATACCTGTCTGCAGGTAGTACCAGTAGTGCAAAGCCAATTTGAGATGAGCTTCTCATATCACTGAGAAATAAAGTGTGCTGGCTTAGCCATGCCACTGAAATCCTGCAGTGCCTCATAGAGTGTGCAGGTCCTGCAAACATTTATTTTGGGTCTATGCTACTTAATCTCCATCATTTCAGAAGCAATTATTTTTTTTCCATAAAACCTTTCTGAGTTAGTCAGTGCCCAGTGGTGAGTCTTGTCCTTTCAGAATACTGAGCTCAGCAGCACTCAAAATATTGGAAAATCAAGAAATGTAGCACTGCAGTGCACAGTCTCACTGCCTTTGCTCTCCTTCCTTCCTACCCCATTCAGGCCAGATAGAATCACTCAGAACGATTTGAAAGCATCTGTGGGTTTGCTGATGGAAATAGTGTGGTGTAATACCTGTAAGATAAATTGAGGTCAAGAGCTCATGAGCACAAGTGGGTATTTTTGAAGGGCTAAATGTTAAACATAAGGCAAACAGAGGTAGGTCCTATTCTGTCCTGTGCAATCACATCCTGGGCTGCATCAGAAGAAGCATGACCAGCAAATCCAGAGAGGTGATTCTGCCATTCAGCTCTGCTCTGCTGAGATCTCACCTGGAGTGCTGCATCCAGGTCTGGAGCCCTCAATACAGGAAAGACATGGACCTGATGGATTGGGTCCAGAGGAGGGCCATGAAAATAATCAGGGGGTTGGAGCACCTCTGTTGTGAGGACAGGCTGAGGGAGCTGGGGTTTTTCAGCCTGGAGGAGGCTCTGGGGAAACCTAATAGCAACCTTCCAGTACCTGAAGGGGGCCTACAAGAAGGACGGTGAGGGTCTGTTTACAAAGGCCTGTAGAGATAGGATGAGGAGCAATGATTTGAAACTAGAGAAGAGCAGACTTAGATTGGATGTTAGGAAAAAGTTCTTTACAATAAGGGTGGTTGAGCACTGGAACAGATTGCCCAGGGAAGTGGTTGAGGCCCCATCCATGGAGATATTCAAGGTGAGGCTTGATGGGGCTCTGGGCAACCTGATCTAGTTGAGGATGTCCCTGCAGGCTGCAGGGGGGTTGGACTAGATGACCTTGAGATGTCTTTTCAAACCTGGGTGATTCTCTGATTCCATGAATGCAAAGTACAGATATTTCTATGAGTATGCTGGGACCATATACTGAGTTGGGGTGGTAACAATGCAGCCTCTAACTTTGTGTTTCAAGTCCTCAGACTCCAAATGTTTGAGTTATTCTTACAAAACAACACTGTAAAAGGGCATATGCTATCACAGCATGCCCTTATCACTGCATGAAAGCAGTTTGTTGTTGAATTTCCTAGAACCATATTTAAACACAAGAGAAGTATTTTCCTGGAGGGATGAATGTGCACAGACATGGCTATTCTAAGTGCACAGATCTGAGCTTCTACTGCAGCAGGGTGATTCTGAAAGATACCTACAGGCTCTCCCTTCCCCTCTAGGTTTTATGAGATGAACAGCAGAAAGAAATAGGCAAAGGATAGTAATCAACACATTAAGCTGTGTTGTCAGCCAGTCCTTAGAGCATTCAAAGATGTGCCTTTTTTGCAGTTATTAATATCATTCAAAAAAGAAAACCACTGACTGCAGAAAAGATGACTTCAAATTACCTGGTATTTGAAACTTTTGTCCTGGGGCCATAATTTCAGCCCTGACAGATGAGTTCCAGGTGTCACTACCATTTTGAACACCAGCCCTTTTGGCTCGACCAGAGAGCATCCTGCCTGCAGGTGCTGGGGGCTCTGAGTTTCTGCAGCTCCCAAGGTTGGTGAGTGCCAAGGGCAGGCACCCCTACCCTCTCCATTGAAGCCTGTTGTTCATAGTTTCCTCTGCCACCTGGGACAGTAATATTTTTCCTCTCTAAACTAAGACAGGTGGGAATCCTGAAGAATACACTAGGCACAGACATGTTGCAGATAGCCTGGGTGAAGCACTAGGAAAGGAGGGTAGTGGTAGAAAAGTCAGTCAGCAGAAGACTGCAACACCTACTGCAGTCTGCTTGGAGTTTGGATTGACTTTAGCTTTGCTAAACATGTTTTAGCCAACATATTCTTGAAACCTGCAGAGCAGGACTTTCTGTAACTTCTCTAATTATAGAATAGAATAGAATAGAATAGAATAGAATAGAATAGAATAGAATAGAACCGAACCGAACCGAACCAGGTTGGAAGAGGCCTTCAAGATCATCACATCCAACCCATCATTCAACACTATCTAATCAACTGAACCATGGCACCAAGCACCCCATCCAGTCTCTTCTTAAACACCTCCGGGGATGGTGACTCCACCACCTCCCCAGGCAGCCCATTCCAATGGCCAGTCACTCTCTCTGTGTAAAACTTCCTCCTAACCTCCAGCCTAAACCTCCCCTGGCACAGTTGGAGAATGTGTCCTCTTGTTCTGGTGCTGGTTGCCTGGGAGAAGAGACCAACCTCTGGCTGTCTACAACCTCCCTTCAGGTAGTTGTTGAGAACAGTAAGGTCACCCCTGAGTCTCCTCCTCTCCCGGCTAAGCAATCCCAGCTCCCTCAGCCTCTCCTCACAGGGCTTGTGTTCCAAGCCTCTCACCAACTTTGTTGCCCTTCTACAAAGCCTCTGCAAAGCCTCTCTACCCTCCAGCAGATCAACTCCTGCCCCCAGCTTGGTATCATCAGTAAATTTACTAATGATGGACTCAATGCCCTCATCCAGATCATCAATAAAGATGTTAAAAGAGCACAGGGCCCAGCACTGATCCCTGGGGCACACCACTAGTGACTGGCCACCAGCTGGATGTGGCACCATTCACCATCACATGCTCAATGCCTCGCCACCCTGCTAGAAGGTTTTTCCTAACATCCATCCCAAATCTTCTTCCTGAACAACAGAGAGATTTCTGCTTTGCTGTGAGGGAGAACACCTGAGCAGACTGTAAAATCACTGGATACTGTTTTCTCATTCACCTCTCTGCTCATTTTTCTATTTTCCAGATAAAATATTCTAATTTGCTTCCTCTTCCCTACATAAGCTGCTTCTGTAAACCTCTTCACAAGCTTAGAGATATTTTCTACACTCTTTCTCCTTTCCTTATCTTCTGCTAGGTAACATCCTTCAGGTGTTATATACTAGGCAGAACTCCAAGAAAACAGTGACCAACACTTTAGTCTTCTACAGCAGTAGGTATGATCCAATCTTGCTAATAATATTTGTAACATATAATATGGTAGGTTTCAATGGTAGGCTGAACATGAGCCTGCAGTGTACCCAGGCAGCCAAGAGGGCCAATGGCATCCTGGCCTGCATCAAGAACAGTGTGGCCAGCAGGAGCAGGGAGGTCATTCTGCCCCTGTACACGGCACTGGTTAGGCCACACTCAAGTACTGTGTCCAGTTCTGGGCCACCCAGTTTAGGAAGGATGTTGACTTGCTGGAACGAGTCCAGAGAAGAGCAACAAAGTTGGTGAGGGGTTTGGAACACATGCCCTATGAGGAGAGACTGAGGGAGCTGGGGCTGTTTAGCCTGGAGAGGAGGAGACTCAGGGGTGATCTTATTGCTCTCTACAACTACCTGAAGGGAGGTTGTAGCCAGGTGGGGGTTCGTCCCTTCTCCCAGGCAGCCAGTACCAGAACAAGAGGACACAGTCTCAGGCTGTGCCAGGGGAGGTTTAGGCTGGATGTTAGGAAGAAATTCTATACAGAAAGAGTGATTGCCCATTGGAATGGGCTGCCTGGGGAGGTGGTGGAGTCACCATCATTGGAGGTGTTCAGGAGGAGACTTGATGGGGTGCTTGGTGCCATGGGTTTAGTTGATTAGGTGATGTTGGATTGGTTGATGGGTCGGACACAATGATCTTGAAGGTCTCTTCCAACCTGGTCTATTCTATTCTATTCTATTCTATTCTATTCTATTCTATTCTATTCTATTCTATTCTATCTTTATATTCCATATATTTTACATTATCACTTGATCCTCTAGCTATATCTGGTTTCTTCCTGCAGTACTAATGTTCAGTTAGATATATTCCATACAACAAGACAGTCTTCTGCCTAAATTTAGCTCTTTGCACTTGACTTTACAGGGTTTCACCTCACTGAAAAACACTTTGCATTCCTGTCCTTCCATGCTCTTTCCTCAGGTTGGTGTCACTCTCAGATCTGATGATCACATACTATTTTCCATCATCTCAGCTATTAAGCACAATCCTGAAGCTGCTAACAACCCTGACCCCTGGATGACCACATTTCAATGCTTTTGGAAAGTGACAGTGAATCCTTGATTAACCTTCATGAAGAGGGCTTCACCAGCCATGCACCCACTTTTAGTGATTGCATCTGCAGGATATTTTTCTGCTGGGGTTATAAGAACCTCAAATGAAATATTGTCAAGAGGCACACTAAAATCAGAATGAATCACACCAAGGCCCTTCAGCCACAAGGCTGGATAACCTCAAAGAACAGAAGCAGACTGATTTGATGGGGTTCATTATTCTTTGTTGGCTGGTTTTATTCCTCATTGTACTCTTGGACCCCTTCTTTCAGAGGATCGAAGTTGTGTTGATGAGTATATGATTCCTTGGCTTCATATTTTTTTCCCCTGCTTTTTAATGGTTGCTTTCACTCTTGCACTCCTATTCATCAGACAGCCTGAACATATAGCTTGACAAAACTTGTTCTCTCTCTTCTTTCCTGTTCCTGTATTGCCTTTTCAAATGGAAGTCAGTAATTCAATTATTTGAGTTAGCACCTTCACAAAGCTAAGGCCAAGAAAGTGTGCAATGTTTCTTCATTTTTTTGCATGACTTAGTAGTATCATAGTAGTAGTAGTAGTAGTACCAGGCAGGGTTGGAAGGGACCACAAGGATCATCTAGTTCCAACCCCCCTGCCATGGGCAGGGACACCCACACTAGATCAGGCTGGCCAGAGCCTCATCCAGCCTGGGCTTAAACACCTCCAGGGACAGTGCCCCAACAACCTCCCTGGACAACCCATTCCAGGGTTTCACCACTCTCATGGGGAAGAACCTCCTCCTCACCTCCAGCCTGAATCTTCCCACCTCCAGCTTCATTCCATTCCCCCCAGTCCTAGCACTACCTGACATCCTGACAAGTCCCTCCCAGCCTTCCTGTAGGCCCCCTTCAGATACTGGAAGGCCACAATTAGGTCACCTCGGAGCCTTCTCTTCTCCAGACTCAACAGCCCCAACTCCCTTCAGTCTGTCCTCACAGGAGAGGTGCTCCAGCCCTCTGATCATCCTTGTGGCCCTTCTCTGGACACCTTCCAGCACCTCCACATCCCTCTTGTAATAGGCACTCCAGAACTGGACACAGTACTCCAGGTGGGGTCTCCCCAGAGCTGAGTAGAGGGGGAGAATCACCTCCCTTGACCTGCTGGCCACACTTCTCCTGATGCAGCCCAGGATCTGATTGGCTTTGCAGGCTGCAAGTGCACATTGAGAGCTGCTGTTGAGCTTCTCGTCCATCAGCACCCCCAAGTCTCTCTCCTCAGGGCTGCTTTCCAGCCAATTAGTTTTGGTTTGTTTTGTGGTTTGTTTGTTGGTTGGTTTGGTTTTGGGTTTGGTTTGGTTTGGGTTTTTTTTTGGTTGTAGACCCAGACTTCCTTTTCTTCCAGTTAGCATGCATCTTTCTGGATTCATTTTACATCCCTGCAGTCTGCACATTGCTTTCAACCTTATGCTCTTTGATTTCAACTCTACATCTTGTTCCCACACCTTTTATTATCCCTCTGCTCTTTTTCCTCCAGATTTTTTCAGGATACCTGTTTGATTTTCAAGTCCTTAAAGAACTCCTGAGACAACTGTCTTGGTCTTTTTTGCCTAGTTCTATTTTTCCCTTTGCAGTGATACAGCTTGGCACTTTGCTTTTTGCATCATCTCTTTTAATAGCTGTCAGTCTTCAGCATTTCTCTGTACTTAAAGCTGTTGGCTTTGTTTAGAAGTTCTTCTTACCAATTTCCCAGTTTCTTAGTCTGCATGTCTGTTTTTTCTTTTCAGTCTATAACTTATTCTGCTGCTATTTCTCAGCCAATTCCTTGGGCTAATGAAGTTTATCACGTGCAATCACTGTCACAGAAATTATCTTCCACTCTTAAAAATCCTCCTCCATTCTCAAATCCTCCCACTCAAAACTAAACTGAACCAACTGAAAAACAGATTTTCCACTGGCAGCAGACTGTCTTGTGACCATTTTTGGCTGTGTATTCAGATGAGAACCACCTTTTGTCATAGAGTCAGATGGTGACATTGTTCCCGCCTCCTCTGGTTTTCTTGAGGCGGAGACAAACAAGCCTGTAGCCATTCTGTCCCAGTTGCTGGCCACCTCTGGATGGTGCTGCCAGTGCAAGGGACATTGCTGGGCCTGTCTTGGGTCAACTCATGAAAACAGAATAATAGAATCAACCAGGTGTTGGGGTTTGTTTTGAGCAAGATGGGACATGGATCCCAGGAACACCTGTGCAATTCAAGGCCTTGAAGGATTCTCTGTTGATAATATAGAGATGGAGTAGGAGCTGTGGAAAAGTGCTGATTGCTTGGTATGCTGAAGTCCAGCTGCCTCTGAGAAGGGAGGCAAGCAAGATAAGAAGGAGGCAAGATCTGGGAAAAAGAGCAATTAGACTGAGTAGAAAAATTCCACAGAGTTGTGAAAACAATGATGTAAACTTTTGGAGAGAAAACAATAGTATGTGTTAAATTAGAATAGAATTAACTATGCATAAGATAAGACTATAAATTATGAAGTGTGGAACAATAAAGTGGATGATTACTATCACTCATATTGAGTGCTGTTGTCCCTGTCTCCATTCTCGTCAACCAGGTTGTAAAAAAGCCTCGGAGGCTTTCAAGTCAAACCTATTACCTAATACCTAACACGTCATGACAGCTAAACCATGGCTTCAAGTGCCATGTCCAATCCTTTTTTGAACACCTCCAGGGATGGGCACTCCACCACCTCCCTGGGCAGCACATTCCAATGGCTAATCTCTCTTTCTGTGAAGAACTTTCTCCTCACTGCGAAACTAATCTTCTCCTTGCACAGCTTGAGACTGCGTCCTCTTGTTCTGGTTGCATGGGAGAAGAAACCAACCCCCACCTGGCTACAACCTCCCTTCAGGGAGTTGTAGAGAGCAATAAGGTCTCCTCTGAGCCTCCTCTTCTCCAGGCTAAACAACCCCAGCTCCCTTAGCCTCTTCTCACAGGGCTTGTGTTTTCAAGTTCTCAGTATTCCTAAGGTTGGAAGAGACCTCAAAGATCATTGAGTCCAACCTGTCACCACAGACCACATGAATAGAGTAGGGAAGACGCTACTGCCCACTGCAGGCTTGAACTCATGACCTTCCCATTAAGGGTCTGATGCACTACCAAGCTGAGCCACCCTGCTCCCCCTTTTCAACCCCTCCCCAGCTTTGTTGCCCTTCTCTGGACATGTTCAAGTATCTCAATGTCCTTCTTAAATTGAGGAGCCCAGAACTGGACACAGGACTCAAGATGTGGCCTAACCAGTGCTGAGCACAGGGGCACAATGACCTCCCTGCTCCTGCTGCCCACACTATTCCTGATGCAGGCTACAATCCCTGTTTGTCTTGGGTTTAAGGAGAAAGGGCTTTTTAACCATTCACAAAGGAGCTAAAGGAAACACTCCACAGAGGATTGGATAGAATAGAAAGTTTAAAAGGAAATGCTATTCATAACTACATACTACAGTGCAAAGCATATAAAATACGCAAAATCCATAGTGCATCTCGGCCACAGTTCTCAAAAAACCCTCCTTAGGCCAAGGCTTCATAGAATCAATAAGGTTGGAAAAGATCGCAAAGATCATCAAGTCCAACCTGTCACCCAAGACCTCATGCCTACTAAACCATGGCACCAATTGCCACATCCAATCCCCCCTTGAACACCTCCAGGGACAGTGACTCCACCACCTCCCTGGGCAGCACATTCCAATGGCTAACAGCTCTGTGAAGAGCTTTCTCCTCACCTCCAGCCTAAACATCCCCTGGTGCAGCTTGAGACTATGTCCTCTTGTTCTGGTGGTGCCTGCCCAGGAGAAGAGACCAACCCCCACCTGGCTACAACCTCCCTTCTGGTAGTTGTGGAGAGCAGTAAGGTCTCCCCTGAGCCTCCTCTTCTCCAGGCTAAGCAACCCCAGCTCCCTCAGCCTCTCCTCATAGGGCTGTACTCCAAACCCCTCCCCAGCTTTGTTGCCCTTCTCTGGACACATTCCAGCAAGTCAACATCTTTCCTAAACTGAGGGGCCCAGAACTGGACACAGGACTCAAGATAGTCCCATGGTGTGCCCAGCCCAGGAGTGGTGGGCTGGAAAAGTTTAGCCTCAGGTGGGCAAAAGAAACCTGATCCAGGTGGGCAGAGAGTCCTGGCTCCCAAAAGCAATGAGTGAGGGGATAAGGAAGAGAGACTTAGGCTTGGAAAAGAAAATTAAAACAGCTTGAATGAAACAATAGTAAAAATATAACATTACTAGTAAGAAAATAATGAAAATAATGAAATACATATGAATATATGCAAGACCAATATTGAACCTAACCCCCTGATGGCAATATGCCATTAACTTCAGAAAGTGCCGTCTCTGAAGAGAGACTTAGCTGAAAAGACAAATCACTGAGCAGAATCAGTTCTGTTCTAGCTCAAACCAAGACAAGCTTTCATTTTTTACAAGCAAAGCCCATCAGCTTTTCAGGTTACATAATATATCAAAAATGGGCAGAAGAAAGAAGAAGATTGTTGCCCACTGTCATCCAGCAGTTTTAATTCAGTTTTTGCATCAGTCTCATATTAGTTTGAAATCTGACCTGTGGGTTTGAAGTTGTGAGAGCTGATGCTCTGAGGTTGTTGGTAGATTCACACCAGGGGCCCAGGCAAGCCAGCTGTATATTCATTGAAGATGGAAAGCAGATCTTCAGAATCCAGTGGCCTAAGGTCAGAGGCACAATTGCAGCAGAAAACCACCACTGGTTACTACAGGCTTTTTTATTTTATATCCTTGAAATGCCTCTATGGAAATCTAATATTGACTAGGCTTTGTAGAGTGAGGATAGTTAGACTATTAATTATCACAGAATCACAGAATTTCAGGGGCTGGAAAGATCATCCAGCACTACCCCCCTGTGAGAGCAGGATCACCCAAACCACATCACACAGGAACGCATCCAGGTGAGTTTTGAATATCTCCAGAGAGAGAGACTCCACAACCCCCTGGGCAGCCTGTTCCAGTGTTCTGTCACCCTCACAGGGAAAACATCTTTCCTCATATTTATGTGAAACTTCCTGTGCCTCAACTTCCACCTATTGCCCCTTGTCCTGTCATTGGGCATCACTGAGCAGAGCCTGGATCCATCCTCTTGGCACTCACCCTTTACATATATATAAACATTAATGAGGTCACCTCTCAGTCTCCTCCTCTCCAAGCTAAAGGGCCCCAGCTCTCTCTCTCTTTGTATAGAAGATGTTCCACTCCCTTAACTCCCTCCCCTTGGACACAATGATCTTGAAGGTCTCTTCCAACCTGGTTTATTCTATTAATCATCCTCATGGCTCTGTGTTGGACTCTTTCCAGCAGCTCACTGTCTTTCTTGAACTGGCGGGCCCAGAATTGGACTCAATATTCCAGATGTGGCCTCACCAGTGCAGAGCAGAAGGAGAGGAGAACCTCTCTTGACCTATTCTAATCCACCCCAGAAAGGCACTGACCTTCTTGGCCACAAGAACACATTCCTGGCTCATGGTAGACTTACAATGAACAAGGTCAGAATTACCAGAGAAGCCTAAAAGTGTGTTTGGTCACCAGATTTGAAGAAATATGAACAGAAATTGTATCCTCTTCATTTTCTTTTGAGAAACCCAGCCAATAGGAAGCCACTGAAGATAGCCCAACATCTTGCCATTAGAGACAGATGGTTGGAAGAGCCTGTATCCCTTTAGCATCATCTTCTGCATGTGACAGCCAGTCCAGCTGGAACAGTTGCCTCCAATTAAAGTGAGATAGAAAAGTATCATCCCACAATTGGCAAATGGTTTGTGTAACCAGTCTCAGACAGGAGGTTATTGCTGGGATGGAAATAGATGTGTTTATGTTTAGCCACTTGAAAATGACCTGAACCTTCTTAATCTACAGTAAGCAAACCAGTACAAAACAGCCCTGGGATTTATGGGGAATGAGTAAACAAATTTGTGGGCTTGCTGCAGATAACCCATCGCAGCACTTACGTAAGTAGCCGTCTTGTTTTTAAGCGCGTGCAACCTGATTTGTCACATTAACCCTGTGGGCTTGATTGGAAAAGACCAGAGATACTTGTGATAAGGTGGTAAAAAAATGGACCCAAGTTATCTTAGCAAATAATTAACCACAGATTCTGTTATGAATACATTTAGGTGGGTAACCGGATTACAAAGCCCCAGCAATAAAAGTTCAAGCACGTATGCTCAAGGATAATTGAGACACCTGGATGCTGCATTAATGTAGGTTTGTTTTCATTTCGCTTCCAGAGAAGTAATTTGTAGTAACCGTTGTATTATTGTGTTGCTAGATCACAAAATCACACTCTAAGCTAAAACAGGCCTAGTGCAGAATGTCAACAGAAGTGACACTATGATAACATGATTATTGCCCTTAAAATAATGCAACACTGTATGACTTTGATGAACAAGCTGCCACTGTAAACAAAGACAAGAGTTACACTGACTTGGCATTTAGCTTTTGCTCTGTTGGGAGAAGCTTGGATTTCCATAAACATTAAAGAAGGAAGAGACGTTGGATTTATTTGAATCTCTCAAGCCTGTTAAATGCAAATGCAGCTCCCATCCATGAATTGTACATGCGTTTGGTTTGGCTGAGCTGGAGTAACTTCTCCTCAAAGCATCCTTCTGGTGTTGTGTGTTGTAGTACTATAACTTTATCAGTGTTTCAGCTGCTGCTGAGCAAGCATCCAAGCTGTGATCTTCCAACATTTTCCCACCCTGAGAGTACCCTGAAGGGTGGGCAAGGTCTTGGGAGAGGACACAGCTGAGCCAGTGGAGCCAAACTGATCAAAGGGGTATCCCATGCCATGTGGCATCAGCTCAGATATAAGAAGTAAGTGAAAGAAGGAAGTGGGGTGGAGGTTTGTCCATGGTGTCTGTCCACCAGGGGAACCACTACTGTTGTCTACAACTACCTAAAGGGGGGTTGTAGCCAGGTGGGGGTTGGTCTCTTCTCCCAGGCAACCAGCACCAGAACAAGAGGACACAGTCTCAAACTGAGCCAGGGGAGGTTTAGGCTGGTTGTTAGGAAGAAGTTCTTCACAGAAAGAGTGATTGCCCATTGGAATGTGCTGCCCAGGGAGGTGGTGGAGTCACCATCTCTGGAGGTGTTTGGGAAGAAACTGGATGGGGTGCTTGGTGCCATGGTTTAGTTGATTAGATGGTGTTGGGTGGTAGGTTGGACTCGATGATCTCAGAGGTCTTTTCCAACCTCGTTAATTCTCTTCTGTGCTGTTCTAGAGCCCTGCTTCCCAAGACCAACCACCGTTTGCTGATGGGAAGTAGAGAACAAAATCTCTTTGCTTTTTCTTCCATGTGAGGTTTTTTACTTGTACCTATCATCATTATTAAATTGCTTCTATCTCATAACTAGCTTTTGTTATATTTTCCCCTCTCCCCTGTCCACCTAAAAAGGGGAGTAATAGAGAGGCTGTGGTGGGCACTTGGCCCGCAGCCAGAGCCAAACCACCACAACACATACCAAAATTGTCAGGGTATTTCTTGGAAGTACAACTAGGAGGGAAAGAGACAGAGCTGTTACATACATTCCTCTAAGAAGAAATTGTGCCAAAGCCCTTTGCAAAAGCCTTGAATTCTCTTTCAATAAACACTGTTTTGCAATAGCAACTGTGATCTTGTCCGCATTTTTTACCTAGTTGTTTTACATGAATCCTAATAGTGATGGCTATGCACAGCTAGATCTTCTTAAACACTGTCTTCTCCCTCCTCAAATACTGATGACTTGATATATTCCATTTCCTCATTCTTGAACAGTCAGAGAGAGGGAATATAATTTGTACTACTTAAAAGTGTCCCATGGGCTAGGGCTCTACATGGTAAGGGGGTCCAAGAAAGCTGGTTAATATTCAAACACCCCCTCCTCCAAGCTCAAGTGAAATGTATACTATTGGTAAAAATAATGTAGTAGAGGAAGCACAAGACCTGCATGGATAAGTAAGGAGCTGCTAGAAAAAATCAAATGGAAGAGGAAAGTCCACAATAACTGTGAAAGCATGTAAAGACAGGATAAGAGAGGAGAGGAGAGGAGAGGTTCAGAGAGGTTTGGAGAGGTTCGGAGAGGTTCGGAGAGGTTCGGAGAGGAGAGAAGAGGAGAGGAGAGGATAAACCAGGTTGGAAAAGACCTTTCATATCATTGAGTCCAACCTATCATCCAACACCATCTCATCAACTAAACCATGGCACCAAGTACCCCATCCAGTCTCTTCCTAAACACCTCCAGTGATGGTGACTCCACCACCTTCCTGGGCAGCCTTGAATATGACCTCAGGGGGTGTTGTATATAACATGAAACAGTTGTATATAGGCTGAGTGTCCTATTCCTGATATCTGCCCAAAATTTATCAGCAGCACTCATCAGAAGGCAAAACACTGAAGGGAAGTTTATCAGAGGCTGTAGAGCTTGGGGCAGAGATGGGCCTGGCTTGACTCAGGGGTATCTTACTGTGAGAGACTAAACCTTGTCTCTCTTGACATGACTCAACAAAGATAAAATCACCTTTGCTGCTTGCCCAGCCAATAGCTGATGTGTATTGGGCAGATGCCACTGGAACAACTCTCTGGAAGGTGCATAGATAGGGATTGCTCACCAGACTGCAACTGTCCTGGAAATAATGGGCAGAGGCCACCGCTATCCATACTCTGTGGAATATGCATATTCACCACCTGGACTTATACCTAAAAGCTGTGTAAAATATCTGAGCAACTACTGAAGGAAGGAAAACATGAGAGAAGGAAAAGACCTGAACAATGCTGCTCTGAAGAAAAACAGAGAGAATACCAGGAGAGAAAAATGACAGAGACATCATCATGTAGCCTGGAAGAAGCAGACCAAGAGGAACCCTATCTCTGGGTCCTAAGTTCTGCCTGTTACAACTCATGGAGCTGAAGAGGCTGCTCAGAGGACAGCACAGCCAACAAGGACATCTTCTGGATGCCGTGGCTGCAGTAGCCTTTCTTCATAGACCCAACATCTCCACACCAAAGCTTCAGCACCTTTCTTCCACAGACCCAAACTGTCTTGGGGTGTGAGGGGTGTGGTAATTCCTTTCCTCTTCTCTCTCCCTCTTCTCTCACTCCCTCTCTATTTTCTCTCTCTTCCCTTCTGATCCATCCACTTTATTCTGTTAATAAATAGCCTCAAGGGCTGTTGATATTTTGGCCTTGCTTGTTCCTCTAGTTTAATGATATGGGAACATTCAAAAGAACTGAGTCTCTTTCCCTCTCTGGACCAAGACACTTACCAATGTGTACAAATGCTTGATGGGAGGGAAGGAGAAGAGAGAGCCAGTCTCTTTGCAGTGGAGCCCAGTGGCAGGACAGGAGGCACTGGGCACAAGCTCAAACAGCGGAAATTTCCTCTGAACATAAAAAACCCATCTTGTTATTGTGAAGCTGACTGAGCACCAGCACAAGCTGTCTTGGAGAGGTCGTGGAGTTTCATCCTTGGAGACACTCAAAATCCACCTGGACACAGTTTTGGACAGATGGCTCTAGCTGATCCTGCTTGAGCAGAGGCATGGACCAGAGGTGTCTGCCAGCTTCCGTTCCTCTGTGGCTGAATGACTGTCAGTCACACTCAGGGAGATATGCTGCATACACATCTCCAGCATGTGCCTGTGGCTCTGCTGGGCTGTGTGCCACAACTGTGGCCCCAAGACAGGGTTTTCATGTAGGACTGAGGAAAGTTTTATATTAGAATATAAATCCCACAACATGATGAGGGCTGGCTTGCAGCCCCAAAGAGAGACATTTTAAAAGCAAGAAGCCAAGGTATGTGCTATATACACACCTCAAAGAAGGAGTGCTTGAGGGGAAAAATCCTGCTGGGATGGTGCTGGAGGAAGCACCAGGGAGGAGTTGAGTGTGGTGTTATGCTGCCTTCAGAGACTGCTGTCTGTACTAAACTCTCCCAGGCCCTCATCTGAGCTTTTTTCCAGCTCAAATCACTGCATAGTCCAAGTCAAAGCAATGGAGCAAGCTGAGGAAGTGTAATGTATCATCATAGTATCATAGTATCAGTCAGGGTTGGAAGGGACCACAAGGATCATCTAGTTCCAACCCCTCTGCCATGGGCAGGGACACCCCACACTAGATCAGGCTGGCCAGAGCCTCATCCAGCCTGGGCTTAAACACCTCCAGGGACGGGGCCTCGACCACCTCCCTGGACAACCCATTCCAGGGTTTCACCACTCTCATGGTGAAGAACCTCCTCCTCACATCTAGCCTGAATCTCCCCACCTCCAGCTCAGTACACTCATCATCAAGCATATTCCCACAGCGTACTTGAACAAAAGCCTCCCAGGAAACAGCACCAAGGCAGAGGACATATGACTTCAGATTTGCTTAGTAGAAGTTGCTCAGCGTCTTACGTAAGACCTGCTGCTGTCTCACAGCGCTGCTATGGAATGGAATGCAATTGTTACCTGAAATTAGCTTCACATCAGTTCATTCCAACATTTTAGGTTTCAATTTCTACCTCTGATCATCTTTTTCATATAGACCACTTGCGTTTTAAAAGCTGGGCTAGAAGAATTAGAATGGAATGGAATGGAATGGAATGGAATGGAATGGAATGGAATGGAATGAATAGAATAGAATAGAATAGAATAGAATAGAATAGAATAGAATAGAATAGAATAATAGAATTAACCAGGTTGCAAGATCACCTTTGAGATCATGGAGTCCAGCCTATCATCTAACACCATCTAATCAAATAAACCATGGCACCCCATCCAGTCTCTTCCTAAACACCTCCAGTGATGGTGACTCCACCACCTCTCTGGGCAGTACATTCCAATGGCCAATCAGTCTTTCTGTGAAGAACTTCTTCCTAACATCCAGCCTAAACCTCCCCTGGTGCAGCTTGAGACTGTGTCCTCTTGTTCTGGTGCTGGTTGCCTGGGAGAAGAGACCAGCCCCCACCTGGCTACAACCTCCCCTCAGGTAGTTGTAGACAGCAATAAGATCTCCCCTGAGCCTCTTCTCCAGGCTAAGCAACCCCAGTTCCCTCATCCTCTCTTCTCAGGGCTTGTGCTCCAAACCCCTTCCCAGCTTTGTTGCCCTTCTCTGGATACATTCCAGCAAGTCAACATCTTTCCTAAACTGAGTGGCCCAGAACTGAACAATAAAGCAAAGAAATTTCTCTTCCAAAAGGTTCTAAAATGGTTCTATTTATGAGAGACCTTTTCCTGTTTCCACTTTCACTCTGAATAACCTGGCATTTTCAGTGGAGAGCATTCAGTCACAAAACTTGATAGAGAAAGAGCCTTTTCAAATAGAGTGGACACCTGACAGTGGCAGGAGCTGGTGATTTAACAGGAGAATATATGGGGGTCACTACTGCAACTCAGCAATTGATATCTGTTTGATTCTGTTAGCTTAGAAAAAAACCAAGCAAATGCTAACATGCTTTTGCATTAATTTTTGCCAGCTTCCTTTGGGAAAGAAATTAAAACCTTGTGGACTCTTGGAGAGGCACTGACAGTGCTGCAGAAACTAGGATGGGGATGTGATATTCCTTTTAACATCTTCACTGTACGCTTTCAAGGTTGTAGGTGAGAAACTCTCTCAACAAGCTGAACTGCCACTAAGCATATTTGGTCTCTTGGCTACCATTCAGCAGCATGAGAATGCCAATGCTTTGGGTGATTCCCTGAGGAGACCCTGCAGACCCCTGTAATGTTGTTGCAGCCTCAGGAAGTTGTGGGCACTGGCTTAAGATCAGCAACTTAAATACTGCCATATAGTGCATGTCACTGAACAGATGTCAGAAGATAATTATGCACCTGAACCAGATGGCCACGTAAAAGAGAGGCTCCTTTTTATTAGTTTCTTGATTTTGTTTTTCCTTAATGTTTAATGAACACAGTAGAAGAAGAAATGGTAAGATGAGAAGCTCTGGGAGAATCAAGGTTTTCTGGATATGGGAAGCTGTCTGGCTTGATTCCATAATGAGGCTGTTCCATCCCAGAGGTGCACATTAGGATCACTTCTGTAGACTAGGCTGATGAAGAAGCAGATGTTTTTGTTGTGCACTTGGCTTTGAATGAATCCTTTGTATAGTGCAGAGAGCACTAAGAGTTTCCATAGCTAAAAGTTATCTGCAGCATGCTTCAGACAAAAGCCTTCTTACTTTGCTAGAGCAAAAGTGTGACTCTGCAATGCTCACCACAACCTGCAAGGTCAGTGGCCAGTTTGCCTCACACAAAGCAAATCCCAGATGCTCAGGATGCCCACACTTGTGACCAGCAATATCCTTACCTGGCTTGACAGTGCTCTGGGCAACCAGATCTAGCTAAGGATGCTGCTACTTACTGCAGAGGGAGTTGGACTAGATGACCTTTAGAAGTCCCTTCCAACCAAGACCATTCTATGGTTCTGTGATATTCCCCTGAAAAACAGAACCTAAAGTCAAGGTGTACTTCATCTACTCACTTCCACTTGTAGTGCTGCTTTCTCCTACCCTGTGACCACTGGCAGTGGTGGCAGTAGTAACAAAGTACAGACAATCAAAGTATCTCTTAATTTACCTTTCCTCTAGAAATGAGGGGTGGCTTACACTCTGCTACATGGCATGCCCTGAAAGACATGGGATAGATCATCAAACACGAGTACTTGACTGGTCAGGTTGTTATGAGTCCTGCTGCCTCCTATGCCTCCTATACCTCCTGGTCTTCTGACAGCTCTCTGTGCATGTGCACCTGTTTTGCACTCTTACCCTCCTAAGTGCTCCTGGATTTTTATCAAAGCAAAATCCTTTCCCTGTGTGCACTCACACAGGATATTATCTACGTTCTTCTCACAGTGAATCCAAAGTGTGGCACTATCCTAGCAAATAAGAAGGAAAATCAGCTCCATCCCAGACAAAACCAGGACAATATGCCAAGTGGTCTACACTGATCCAGCATCTCCTGAGCACCTGCAGCTCCCTCTGATGATGGAAAGGTGAATGCTAGGGCCAAATTCTGGCAAGCCTCTCAAACCACAGCAGGTTTCAGCAAGGACTACTCTTTCAGGAGAGATTAATGGGCTCAAGTGATGAAAAGATAAGTGTATACTTTGCTCAGCTGGAATTAAATCTGGAGGAAATAAGGTTCTACAAAGAGTGGAGAAATCACAGGTGGCACTGATGATAGGAACAAAAGAAGAAGAAAACATAATAAAAAACTGAGATCATTTATCAGTTGATACTGAAGGGAATTGCAACCTGCAGCAGAGACAAATTCTTTTCCTCCTCTATGAAGAAAGAGACAAGCACAGAAAAATCCTCCACTGAGGGATTCCTTGGAGACAGTCAGCCCAGGCTGAAAAATTTGTTTCTGAAGTGCTCAGTTCCCACCACTGCAATGCCTAATGAAGGGGACATTTGACAAGACAGTCTTTTCTGATATTGAGCCTGTGTGAGAAAGGAAAGTGTCTGTTCCCCTTTCTTTACTGCTGGAGTTTATGACAGAATAAAATCTATGTGCTTGCTGAATACTTCTTGCTCCCCGTGATTAAAACTTTATGCCCCAGCATCATTTATGATCTAGAATCATTTATGCCCCAGTATCATTATTATCATAAACTCTTTATGCAACTTGCTGAGTAGGAAAACTGTGAGAAGTGCCTAGTTGATCTCCCAGTGCATGCCTAGACATTATCTGAATGCAGTTATTTAAATGGATTAATGTGTCAGACTGGGCTCCTTAGCTGTGGCATCCCAAGAGCTTATCCCCAGCCATGCCTACATCAGCTGCTGTTGATGGTCTGTCCCTGACGTCCCAATTTATTTCCTTCATTTAGCTAATTTAATCTATCTGGAACTGTCCAGAGAGGGGCAACAAAGCTGGGGAGGGGTTTGGAGCACAAGTCCAATGAGGGGAGGCTGAAGGAGCTGGAGTTGCTTAGCCTGAGAGGGGGAGGCTCAGGGGAGACCTTATTGCTCTCTACAACTACCTGAAGGGAGGTTGTAGACAGGCAGAGGTTGGTCTCTTCTCCTGGGTGGCCAGCACCAGAACAAGAGGACACAGTCTCAAGCTGTGCCAGGGGAGGTTTAGGCTGGATGTTAGGAAGAAGTTCTATACAGAGAGAGTGATTACCCATTGGAATGGGCTGCCCGAGAAGGTGGTGGAGTCACCATCACTGGAGGTGTTTAGGAAGAGACTTGATGGGGTGCTTGGTGCCATGGTTTATTTGATTAGATGGTGTTGGATGATAGGTTGGACTCCATGATCTCAAAGTTTTTTTCCAACCTGGTTAATTCTATTCTATTCTATTCTATTCTATTCTATTCTATTCTATTCTATTCTATTCTATTCTACAGAGGAAGGTTGGGATAATTATCAACCCAGCAGCCTTATATGAGTTGCCAGTGGACAGAGGGACAGAACTTTTAATCATCTCAACATTTTCTAGACAAGCAGTTGAAATTCACTAAATTATTGCAGATGTATTGTTGCATCTCACAACCAAAGAAAGACAAAACTCCCATTGGATGAGAGAGAGTGCAAGGAGATCAGTAACTGAACCCAGTCTGGAGAAAGATTTTATTTTTCAGAGTGCACAGTGGCAGAATCTTTCACAGTATCACAGTATAACTAAGGTTGGAATTGACCTCGAGGATCATCAAGTCCAACCTATCAACACAGACCTCATGACTAGACCATGGCACCGAGTGCCACATCCAATCTCCTCTTGAACACCTCCAGGGATGGTGACCCCACCACCTCCCTGGGCAGCCCATTCCAATGACAAACGACTCTCTCAGTGAAGAACTTTCTCCTCACCTTGAGTCTAAACCTCCCCTGGCACAGCTTGAGACTGTGTCCCTTTGTTCTGGTGCTGGTTGCCTGGGAGAAGAGACTAACCCCTTCCTGGCTACAAACTCCCTTCAGGTCGTTGTAGAGAGGGCTTGTGCTCAAGGCCTCTCCCCAGCTTTGTTGCCCTTCTCTGGACACGTTTAAGTATTTCGATGTCCTTCTTAAACTGAGGGGCCCAGAACTTTCCCCCCAAACCACGAGGTGTGCTCCAGAGGGACAGGAGGTGCAACACTTTGTGTTGTGTTTCTGTACTCTGGTAAGAAGAGTTACCCACCCACAGCTGTGCCAGCTCTTGGGGGTAAAATACTGCAATCACAAGGCAGTCAGTACAGACCCTGAAACAACAACAAAATAGTGAGCATTCCATGTATGCAAATTAGATTGCTTGGATTTGCACAACAACACTTCACTCATTAGAGGGAGAAATAATGACTTGCAATATGGTTTTGAGAAGAAAAAACACACAGCAATAATTTTATTTACCTTACACTTTCATTTCCTAATCACAGAATCAATAAGTTTGGAAAAGACCTCAGAGATCATCAAGTCCAACCTGTCACCCAAGACCTCATGACTAGCTTAACCATGGTTTCAAGTGCCACATCCAATCCCGTCTTGAACACCTCCAGCGACAGTGATTCCACCACCTTCCTGGGCAGCACATTCCAATGGCTAACAACTCTCTCTGTAAAGAATTTTCTCCTCACTTCAAGCCTAAACTTCCCCTGGTGCAGTTTGAGACTGTGTCCTCTAGCTCTGGTGCTGGTTGCCTGGGAGAAGAGACCAACCCCCACCTGGCTGCAGCCTTCCTTCAGGTAGTTGTAGAGAGCAATGTAATGTGCACATGTGCACGGAGGACTTGTTTCTGCAAATTTCAGTTATCGAAGAAGTGCCAGGCTGCAGTTAATTGAGTACCACTGCCCCTGGGCTCAAGCAGAAATTCAGGAATGAGAAGTGCTGCCTGCTTTAAGGGAAGAAATCCATGAAGTGCAGAAAGCAGATCCTTGCCACAATGCTGCCTGCCCTAGGGAGGCTTGGCTGATTTGGCTGATTTGCCTGAAGGCTGTGCAGCCATTCAGCTAGACCTGGACAGACTGAGAGATGGGCATAGAGGAGCTTAATGAGGTTCAACAAGGATAAGTGCAGTGTGTCCTACATCTGGGAAGGAATAATAAACTGCACCAGTAGAGTTTAGGAGGTAATCTATTGGAAAGCAGCCTTGTGGAGAAGGACCTGAGAGCCTGGTGGATAAGAAGTTATCCATGGGTCAGTAACGTGCCCTTGTGGTACCTCCTGGAAGACATTCACTTGAGCTTCAAAGGGGTTATCTCACCTCCAGAGTTCCCCGGAGAGGACCAGTTCCCACACACAGCAACACACTACTCTTGAAGGGAAACACTGTCTGTGGTGAGATGACCCAAAGCACTGTTTCCAGCCAGTTCAGCATCAGACACTTCAGCATGGTAATATTGTGCCTGAGTCAAAAAGTCTGAAATGAAATGGTTTCACCATGGCTCTTTAAAATATCTTCCAGGTAAGTGTTTCTCAGTACTTTTGCCCCAGTGGGTGATTGAAGTGAATAAATATAGTAAACAAAAATAAATAAATGAAAACAAATCATAGAATCATAGAATGGTCTGGGTTGGAAGGGACCTCTGAAGGTCATCTGGTTGAACCAGCAGGGACATCCTCAACTTGATCAGGCTGCCCAGAGCCCTGTTGAACCTGGCTTTGAATATCTCCAAGGATGGGGCCCCAACCACCTCCAAACAGAGGAATTCCCTGGGAAAAATATACCTAGAAGGAAAACTGTACATATTTTTTTCATTATCCCTCCACCCTAAACAGAAACCTTTTCTTTGTGGCTTTGTTTGTTTGTTGGGTTTTGGGGTTTTTTTTTGGTTAAAGAATGGGCTGCCCTAAAAAGTGCTGCACACAAGAGGCAATGCAGAAAGTGATGTGCTTGCTCAAAATTGATGGGGCCCTGAGCAACTTGATCTGGTTGGAGATGTCCCTGCTCACTTCAGGGAGGTTGGATGAGATGACCTTCGAGGGTCCCTTCCAACCCAATGCATTCTATGATTCTATTCTATGCTCCTTCGTGTAACCCTGGGGCCAAGTCCTTGAGACTGGGCTGCCTTTGTCAAGGGCAATAGCTGTCGTTTTCTTTTAAGTCCTGGCTGGGTTAGGAGCCCTCCTTCCTGTCTCAGACACTGCCAGAGGTTAGAGCTGTCACTCATCAAGCCCAGGGTCAGCTCGTCCCTCTGCTCCCGGGCACCGTGAAAGGATCAGCTGCTGCGGTTTGGAAGCCAGGAGACGTTTTGAAGCTGGGTGGCATTGGGACCATTTTGGAGGTCTAAGATTAGAGTTTCCTCGCACGTACAGAAGCTGCAAATCGCCCTGTCCTCCCTGGAATTTGTTCTCGTGATGCCTGCACTGTCATTTAGGATGAAGCCAGAATACATCATTTTTCTTTCCATCTCGTGAAGGCCAGTCACAATACTGTGCTGAGACCAGCAGAAAATGCCCTTCAGAATAACAACATAAAATCTTAGCAACAGCTTCTAAAATGTTCTGGTGAAGAATATTTCCTTTTTGGTTTTGTTTCTTTGGGCTTTTTGTTTGTTTGTTTGTTTGTTTTGTTATGTTTTCTAGTTGGTGAGGGTTATTTTGTTGGGTTGGTTTGGTTTGGTGTGACTTCCATAAACATCTGTCCAGTTCTGTAACACAACAATGACAGAAAATGAGCCATTGCCTCAAAGAGTTCTAGAATCTCGCTCTTGTTTGGATTCAGAATTAAGCTTTAAAATTTCTTTTAATGATAGAACTGTGTCCAGTTCTGGGCCCCTCAATTTAAGAAGGACATTGAGACTCTTGAATGTGTCCAGAGAAGGTCAAGGATGCTGGGGAGAGGCTGAGGGAGCTGGGGTTGTTTAGCCTGGAGAGAGGAGGCTCAGGGGAGACCTCATTGCTCTCTACAACTATCTGAAGGGAGGTGGTAGCCAGGTGGGGGTTGGTCTCTTCTCCCAGGCAACCAGCACCAGAACAAGAGGACACAATCTCAAGCTGCACCAGGGGAGGTTTAGGATGGATGTTGGGAAGAAGTTTTTCACAGAAAGAGTTATTTGCCATTGGAATGTGCTGCCCAGGGAGGTGGTGGAGTCACCATCACTGGAGGTGTTTAGGAAGAGACTGGATGGAGTGCTTGGTGCCATGGTTTATTTGATTAGATGGTGTTGGATGATAGGTTGGACTTGATGACCTCAAAGGTATTTTCCAACCTGGTTAATTCAATTCAATTCAATTCTAGTCTAGTCTAGTCTAGTCAAAGACCACCTGGACATCAGTTGTTTGGTGGTTACAATTTCACCACTGGTATTTCTTGTGTTATATTTCTCCCTCTTTGTTAAGTTCCTTTCAATTATTGTTATCATCATCACTATATTTTATATACATTTGGTTATTATTAATTGCTATTTATATAAAGTTATATAATGTTATATAAATGATTAAACTGTTCCCATCTCAACTCATGGGTTTTCTCACTTTCTTACCCTTCCAATTCTGCCCTCCCCCCACCCTGGTCCTGTGGGAGGAGAGAACGAGCAATAAGCTGTGTGGTACCTAATTGCCAGCTGGGTTTAAACCCCAACACTCAGTGCATGTGACATATGTAGAAGCCATTTATCTCATTGCAAAAGACATTAATTAATCACTTTGCTGGAGCACCTCCAGAGGTACACCATGAATGCAGGTGCTGGCCTGTTGCTGTGTGCTTGCACATCCCCACTGCCAGGGTGGTCCCAGTGGTGATCTGGTAATCTACAGCCAACTGGTCTGAAAGGACAAGACCAGCCCAAATCTGTAGGTTAAGAAACTCATGTCTTCCAAGAAACACATAAGAAGAACAAAATGTTCGCTTCAGCCTCTTCCTTAAAGCTGTGCTCCAGAATGTGGAGGCTGGAAAACTGCTTACATCGAAAGAAATCTGCGTCTTATAACAGCTGATGAACTCCTTGTTTGGGGACACAGGGCCAAAATCTGCAGGGACATAATGCTCTGGAGCAAGCCATATGGAGCCAAATCCATGGATGGGAGAGTGAAGCTGGGTGTCTGGGCAGAGATCAGCTGGAGAGAGGGGCAGGGCTATTTCTCTTCATTTTTGTCTGTAAGTGCCATAGTAGAATAGAATAGAATAGAATAGAATAGAATAGAATAGAATAGAATAGAATAGAATAGAATAGAATAGAATAGAATAGAATAGAATAGGTTGGAAGAGACCTTCAAGATCATTGTGTCCGACCCATCAACCAATCCAACCCACCTAAACAACTAACCCATGGCACCAAGCACCCCATCAAGTCTCCTCCTGAACACCTCCAATGATGGTGACTCCACCACCTCCCAGGCAGCCCATTCCAATGGGCAATCACTCTCTCTGTATAGAACTTCTTCCTAACATCTAACCTAAACCTCCCCTGGCACAGCCTGAGAGGGAGAAGAGGATTAGCAAGCAGCCACATGTGTTCCCTCCAGGGTCCTCAGTACTGAAGTCCTGCATGGGATGCTAATGAGTGTAGATACTGGCTCATGGCCATCACCCTCTGCCCACCTTTCATGAGCAGTTTCCAAGACAGTTCCACAGCTCTGCACTGCATTTGCACTCTGGCAGAGACAAAAACTCACCTTGAGATCTGCTTAGGGCCAGCTTGCGTGCTACAGGCTGAGGTCCCCAAATCCTCTCAGCTAGGTCTGCTAATTTCTCTGCAGTTCCTTCAGCTGTTGTTGTGTTTTGCACAGGCTATACCTGAGCATTAGTATGGAACAGAGTCCCAGCCCCTGGTTATAAACAAAGGGCCACAATCTCAGCTGACAAAACCACTGATGGTTTGAAAACTCTGTTCCATGCTATGAAGATTTAATGGACTATGGTGCAGTTCACTTTAGATATACTGCTCTGGAGGTCACTTCAAACATCCCTATGTATCACCTATACCAATGTAATTGATCTTCCAGCCTCGTGTCTTCCTTCCTCTATTTCAGTTTCAGTGACTTCTTACTCTACTGTTCAGGACTAACTTCCAAGTAAACATATTGAAGCATAATTTAGTCTCCTTCTCACATTGCTGTGCAAGCACATGACATAGTTTGTGCAGCATGAAGTCAGTGAAATACCAATTTAGGAAAGCTCTGGAAGGCAATTCTTCCTATGTATTAATTAATAATGGAGATTAGTGGAAGAATCCACAGCATAACTCCCAAAATGGTAGGAACTGAACTTTGTCTCACTGCTCCTATAATTCAAGGCACTTGTTCAGCTTTCTGCAGAAGTATGAAACTGTGCTTGAAATTTGGAGTAAGATCATGCACATTAGAACTAGAAACTGAATCTCTGGCATCAAAAATAGCTATTTACATCACACTATCAATAAAGACAGGGTGGATATGAAGGGGTTTGGGTGGAGGTTTTGTGTGTTTGTTTTAGTGTGTTTTGTCTGACCTTAAAACAAAATGATTCACAATTCTTTAGGAAGAATTAAAGAAAAACCCAGCACCAATTAAGTATATTTAGCCCTACATCAGGTTGGAGAACTACTTCCTTTAGTTGCTGTAGGAGGAAGAAACATATGCTTCTGCCCACACCTCTCACACAGCTAATAGCTTGGGCTTTTTGCACAGGCAAAGGGATCTGAAGTCAATGGAAAAACAATGTTATGTAGTTAATATAGTTGATGAAGTAGAGATCTGCCTCCTCCATGGGCCACAGAACAACGTGAACCAATGACTCCTTGTGACAGGTAACCACTGAGCTCTCTGACAGAAGCAGAAGAAGGAGGGATGAAGAAATATCTCATTTTCTTCCAGACACATACACAACTGGACTGTTAGTGTCTGAGAGAACAATGCTCTCCTGACTCTGCCTGCACTGCCTAAAGAGGAGTCTCCTACCTCTCTTTCAGAAGCTGGAAACCTAGAGTCTAAAGGACAGGAAGCAGTTTATAACCTTTCCTCTAGGCAGATTTAAATCCACTGCCTTTCAGGAGGGATCATGTTCTCAGATTTAAATCTTTGGCCAGGAGTGGGAAGAAAATAGGTCTTCATTGCCTTGGGCAGGACAACAGAGAAAGCAGAGAAATTTTATTTCCCTTTTAAAAAGAGTTTTCATGTTCATTTTTCAAGAGCAAACAGAAATTAGAATAGAATAGAATAGAACAGAAAATAGAATAGAGTAGAGTAGAGTGGAATGGAATGGAATGGAATGGAATGGAATGGAATGGAATGGAATAGAATGGAATGGAATAGAATAGAATAGACCAGTCCTTAGGTTGGAAAAGACCTTTGAGATCATTGACTCCAGTGTCCAGTCCATTGTGTCCAGTTCTGGGCCGCTCAGTTTAAGAAGGATATTAAGACTGTTGTACATGTCCAGAGAAGGGCAATGAGGCTAGGGAGAGGCCTCGAGCACAAGCCCTATGAGGAGAGGCTGAGGGAGATGGGGTTGTTTAGCCTGGAGAGGAGGAGGCTCAGGGGAGACCTTATTGCTGTCTACAACTACCTGAAAGGAGATTGTAGCCAGGAGGGGGTTGGTCTCTTCTCCCAGGCAACCAGCAGCAGAACAAGAGGACACAGTCTCAAGCTGCACCAGGGGAAGTTTAGGCTGGAGGTGAGGAGGAAGTTCTTCACTGAGAGAGTTGTTAGCCATTGGAATGTGCTCTCCAGGGAGGTGGATGAGTCACCGTCCCTGGAGGTGTTCAAGAGGGGATTGGACGTTGCACTTGGTGCCATGGTTTAGTAGTCATGAGATGTTTGGCAACAGGTTGGACTTAATGATCTTTGAGGTCTTTTCCAACCTTACTGATTCTATGAGTCTATGATTCTACGAGTCCAACCTATCATCCAACACTATCTAATCAACTAAACCATGGCACCAAGCACTCCATCCAGTCTCCTCTTAAACACCTCCAGTGATGGTGACTCCACCACCTCCCTGGGCAGCCCATTCCAATGGCCAATCTCTCTTTCTGTGAAGAACTTCTTCCTAACATCCAGCCTAAACTTCCCCTGGCACAGCTTGAGACTGTGTCCTCTTGTTCTGGTGCCAATAAGTCTCTTAAGCAAAGATTTCTGTTAAAAACCTCTCCATGCTTAATAAAAACTGAGCTAAAGAACAGAATACTGAAAGTAAACAACTGTTGAAAAAGAAAACATGTTGTTAAATCTTCTGCATGCTTCCACTTTGGGAGATTTAAAAATGGAATATTTAGTTTTGCATTTGCCAAGGTGTTCTTAAAATTCATAATGCTTTCTTTCTTGTTGCCAACACTTAGTTAGTGAGTTAGTTTAATCTTCTGTTTACAGAAATCTCTCTTCCCTGGGAAATGCAGGTCAATATTAAGAGTTCATTATATGTTTTGGTTAAAATATTGTCAAGGACACAGACAGGAAACAAATGAAATCTGAAAAACAGGAAAGAAAAAAGATTCTAGGTAATCAATTTTGTGAATAAAACACTCATCAAAATGACTGCTTGTAGCAGTAGCAGTATCAGGAGACTTTTAGACCTTGCTTAATTGCAGTCAGATTTCAAATGCATCTGAAACAGCGTTAACCAAATTACATTAGGTTGAAAATCAGCAATTTGGGCTACGCTAGGCAAATTGTACTACAACAGAGAAAGAGATTCTAGCTGCCTATGAAGGAGTAAAAGCAGCTTCTGAAGTGATTGGAACTGAATCACAACTTCTCTTAGCTCCCAGATTACCAGTTTTGAATTGGATGTTCAAAGGCAAAGGCTCTGCACCACATCATGCCACAGAGCACTAGAACAAGAGGACACAGTCTCAGGCTGCACCAGGGGAGGTTTAGGCTGGATGTTAGGAAGAGGTTCTACACTGAGAGAGTGATTGCCCATTGGAATGGGCTGCCTGAGGAGGTGGTGGAGTCACCATCATTGGAGGTGCTCAGGAGGAGACTTGATGGGGTGCTTGGTTGCATGGTTTAGTTGATTAGGTGGTGTTGGATTAGTTGATAGGTTGGACGCGATGATCTTCAAGGTCTCTTCCAACCTGGTTTATTCTAATAATTCTAATTCTAATTCTAATTCTAAAATTTTAATTCTAATTCCACATGGTCCAAGTGGATGGCTCTGATTACACAGAGAGCTCGAATGGGAAATCTTGAAAGACCCGGTCTGGTGGAGGTGATCTCAAGTTGGCCTGAAGGTACCAACTGTACTAAACCTCCAGAGGAGAGAGTAACTCGTGCTGAGGAAGCTCCTCCTTACAATGACCTTTCTGAAGATGAAAAGAAATAAGCTTTGTTCCCAGATGGTTCCTTTCCCCTGATTTTCCCTCTAAGGTTCAGTTGTAATAATTGAATTATTTACTGTTTAAATAGTCCAAGAGGTCAGGAAAGATTTTCACGGAATCTTCTCTACTTTTTACTCTTTTGCACAAGGAAGTGCAGGCAGCAATAGGAGGGTTGTCATAAAATTAGTCAAGATGTGAAGAGATCCTGTTCTGTTTCGCAAATGCGATGTGCCTCTCTTAAGCTCCCCACCACACAGACCTAGTGTAGAGGCTGTGCCAAGGATATTTAAGCAGAAGGGTGCTAAGCATCCTTATGTCTATGCACACAGCCTTACCACAAAATTGAACTCCAACTGTTTTGGCAAGGAGGAGCAATGCTTGCGTCTAATATTATCTGAGGGTCCCCACAATGGTACTGGTTAGGCTGCACCTCGAGTCCTGTGTCCAGTTCTGGGCCCCTCAGTTTAGGAAGGAGGTTGACTAGCCAGAACGAGTCCAGAGGAGGGCAATGAAGCTGGTGAGGGGTTTGGAACACAAGCCCTATGAGGAGAGACTGAGGGAGCTGGGGGTGCTTAGCCTGGAGAGGAGGAGACTCAGGGGTGACCTTATTGCTCTCTACAACTACCTGAAGGGAGGTTGTAGACAAGCGGATGTTGGTCTCTTCTCCCAGGCAGCCAGCACCAGAACAAGAGGACATATTCTCAGGCTGCACCAGGGGAGGTTTAGGTTGGATGTTAGGAAGAACTTCTATACAGAGAGAGTGATTGCCCATTGGAATGGGCTGCCCGAGGAGGTGGTGGAGTCACCATCACTGGAGGTGTTCAGGAGGAGACTTGATGGGGTGCTTGGTGCCATGGGTTAGTTGTTTCGGTGGGTTGGATTGGTTGATGGGTTGGACACAATGATCTTGATGGTCTCTTCCAACCTGGTCTGGTCTATTCTATTCCATTCCATTCCATGCCATGCCATGCCATGCCATGCCATGCCATTCCATTCTCCTCTGGAGGGAATTTCTGTGTTACGTTCTTTCCTGTATACTTTTGTACATGCTGTAAATACTGTATATTTTGCATATATTCATTGAGTTTCATTCTGCTTGTAAAATACAGCCTTTTTCATTCGCTTCTTTGACTGAGTTAACTGTGGTTTGTGTGGTGGGAGGATTGAACTTTCTTACTACCACAAATCTTCATCACCTGGTTTTATTAAATTTCTGTATCAGAATGAACAACCCCCTAAGCATCACAATCTTCAGCTACAGCACCTCTCACCTGAGGCTTCAGTGTAGTAAGAAGGGGGAGGGATGGTATCACCTTAGTCATTGGAATGGGCTGCCCAGGGAGGTGGTGGAGTCACGGTCCCTGGAGGTGTTCAAGAGGAGATTGGACGTGGCACTTGGTGCCATGGTCTAGTCATGAGGTCTGTGGTGACAGGTTGGACTCGATGATCCTTGAGGTCTCTTCCAACCTTAGTGATACTGTGACACCTGAGATAAGGGCTTATGCTCCCTAGACTGCTGATATCAGCAGAGCAATGGGTGCTCTCGCAGCACCCAGCAGCAGTGCTACCTGTCTGAAATCTGCTGCTGGAACTGATCCTATAAGCAAAGCAGAGCTGTTTCCTCAAGCAAGTTACATTTTTGGGAGCTCCTCTACAAGCCAAGTCTCTTCCTCCTGGATTTCATTGCAATTGGTCAGGCATTGGAACAGGCTACCCAGGATGTCCCCATCTCTGGAGGTGTTCAAGAAACCTGTGGCTATGGCACGTGGGGACACGGTTTAGTGGCCACAGTGCTGTTGGGCTGAAGGTTGGACTGGATGATCCTAGAGGTCTTTTCCAGCCAGAGACTTGGGGGTGCTGGTGAACAAAAAGCTCAACAGGAGCTCTCAGTGTGCACTTGCAGCCCACAAAGCCAATCAGATCCTGGGCTGCATCAGGAGAAGTGTGGCCAGCAGGTCAAGGGAGGTGATCCTCCCCCTCTACTCAGCCCTGGTGAGACCCCACCTGGAGTACTGCATCCATTTCTGGATCCCCTATTACAAGAGGGATATGGAGGTGCTGGAAGGTGTCCAGAGAAGGATGATCAGAGGGCTGGAGCACCTCTCCTATGAGAACAGACTGAAGGAGTTGGGGCTGTTGAGTCTGGAGAAGAGAAGGCTCTGAGGTGACCTAATTGTGACCTTCCAGTATCTGAAGAGGGCCTACAGGAAGGCTGGGGAAGGACTTGTCAGGATCTCAGGTAGTGATAGGACTAGGGGGAATGGAATGAAGCTGGAGGTGGGGAGATTCAGGCTGGATGTGAGGAGGAGGTTCTTCCCCATGAGAGTGGTGAAGCCCTGGAATGGGTTGTCCAGGGAGGTGGTTGAGGCTCCATCCCTGGAGGTGTTTAAGGCCAGGCTGGATGAGGCTTTGGCCAGCCTGATGTAGTGTGGGGTGTCCCTGCCCATGGCAGGGGGTTTGGAACTAGATGATCCTTGTGGTCCTTTCCAACCCTGACTGATACTATGATACTAAAACAACTCTGTGCTTCATGCTGTGTAACATGGCAATGCTTTCTGGACTGAGAGCAGAAAAAGGAATGTGTGTCTTTTGCACAGGGGTGCAGAACCACTACCATCACAGGCATTCAGAACCACCTCCTGCATTGGAGCTGGGCTGGGAAGATTGGCAGCCTGCACAAAGGGAGTGGTGGGTAGGCTGCATCATGCAACCCTGCCCAACCTGTACCTGCTTCACCTCAGAGTCTGTTCTGCTTCATGCTAAGTCAAGTGTCTTAGTTATCCTTCACAAGCAGTTCTAGCTCTGTCTGTACTTGTCTTTTAAATTATATTCTTTTATGAATATATATTTATTTACTCATTTGACAGGTTTCTTTTGAAATTATATAAATGGAGACATGTTTGTGAATATGACCCTTAAATTACATTGCTTGGCATGATTGCATTTCATTGGTTGGTATAAATGCATTTCAGCTTCAGTTTTTAACCTGAGTAATGACTCTAATATCCTGATTTTGCTCCAGTAAAGGGTTTGCTGTTGGTTTTACCAGGTACAGTATACCAGGCACATGCATACCATGTAGGCTGTCATAGAATCATAGAATCATAGAAGCATAGAATCAGTAAGGTCGGAAAAGACCTAAGGGATCCTCGAGTACTGTGTCCAGTTCTGGGCCCCTCAGTTTAGGAAGGATGTTGACTTGCTGGAATGAGTCCAGAGAAGAGCAACAAAGTTGGTGAGGGGTTTGGAACACAAGCCCTATGAGGAGAGGCTGAGGGAGCTGGGGTTGCTCAGCCTGGAGAAGAGGAGACTCAGGGGTGACCTTATCACTCTCTACAACTACCTGAAGGGAGGTTGTAGACAGGCAGACGTTGGTCTCTTCTCCCAGGCAGCCAGTACCAGAACAAGAGGACACCGTCTCAGGCTGCGCCAGGGGAGGTTCAGGTTGGATGTTAGGAAGAAGTTCTATACAGAAAGAGTGATTGCCCATTGGAATGGGCTGCCTGGGGAGGTGGTGGAGTCGCCGTCATTGAAGGTGTTCAGGAGGAGACTTGATGGGGTGCTTGGTGCCATGGGTTAGCTGTTTGGGTGGGTTGGATTGGTTGATGGGTTGGACACCATGATCTTGATGGTCTCTTCCAACCTGGTTTGGTTTATTCTAATAAAGGTTTATTCTAACCTGTCACCCAACACCTCATGACTACTAAACCTTGGCTTCAAGTGCCACGTCAAATCCCCTCTTGAAGACCTCCAGGGATGGTGACTCCACCACCTCCCTGGGCAGCTCATTCCAATGGCTAAAAACTCTCTCTGTGAAGAACTTTCTCCTCACCTCAAGCCTAAACTTCCCCTGGTGCAGCTTGAGATTGTGTCCTCTTGTTCTGCTGCTGGTTGCCTGGGTAAATGAGACCCACCCCCACTGAGCTACAACCTCTCTTCAGGTAGTTTTAGACAGCAATAAGGTCTCCCCTGAGCCTCCTCTTCTCCAGGCTAAACAACCCCTGCTCCCTCAGCCTCTCCTCGGAGGACTTGTGCTTGAGGTCTCTCCCCAGCCTCATTGCACTTCTCTGGACGCATTCAAGTATCTCAATGTCCTTCTTAAACTGAGGGGCCCAGAACTGGACACAAGACTCAAGGTGTGACCTAACCAGTTCTGAGTGCAGGGGCAGAATGACCTCCTTGCTCCCGCCGGCCACACTATTTCTGATGCAGGCCAGGATGCCATTGTCCTTCTTGGCTGCCTGGGGAAACTGCTGGCAGTGATGTTTCAATCATTCACTGAACGGTAGATCACAGTCTTTTAAGTTTGGGGTTGTGTTTTCTAGGTCAAAAAAAAAACAAGAAGAAAACCCAAACCAGAAATATTGCTCAAGGAACTTCTTGATGCCTCAAGGACATCCGGGTTAAAGTCTGTGACAGGTGAACCAGGAACATGACTAAGTAGCTGCAGACAGAGAAATTAAGGCTTTGAATAACAATCCTTGCTATCCTTATGAAAAAAACCCCACACTTCTGCATATTGGTGTATTTGCTGCAGTCTTCCAGAGCCTGGAAGAAATTACAAGCCATGGCATTTGTTTTGACTTAAAGCTATCTGCAGTACATTTTACATCATAGGGTCTTATATCCTAAATGGCAACTCCACCTCTATTTTCTCATACAAAGATTCAGAGAAAGAGTAATGTGAGTATTGGTCCATAATGTCATAATGCATGCATTTTAGTCCTGGTAACATTGAGGCAGGTGAGCACACAGCAGGAGAAGGAGCTGAATAAGGTTGTTCACAACCCTACTCCACTTTTGTGATGGGTTAACGCCCATCCTGGAAGCAGTGGGGAGAGGACTTGCAAGTGCTTTGCCCTCCCTGCAGGCCATTTTCCCCCTGGGAAACTGAGTCTGTTCCACTCCCCTTCCCTGCCCAGATAGGGTGTAAAAGGGAAGACATTGCAGCCATTAGCTCTCTTTTTGGCTCCTGCCTTTCCTGGACAAGAGCTACTGCAGCTGCCTTCCTGCTTCTCTGCCATGTGGTCAGGCCTGATCTTCTCCCTGCTACATCCACAAGGACTTCAAATGACTGGTTTTGTATTTCATATTTTTTTTTCCCCATCCATCCTTATCCCTTTCCCTTGTGAACCCTACCTGTTATTGTTACAGAGATAGATAGATAGATAGATAGATAGATAGATAGATAGATAGATAGATAGATGAAAATTCTTTACCTCTTTACTTCCAAGCTGACTCCAAATTATTTCGTGGTGGATTTGTTTCATAGTTTCATAGTTTCATTCAGGGTTGGAAGGGACCACAAGGATCATCTAGTTCCAACCCCCCTGCCATGGGCAGGGACACCCCACACTAGATCAGGCTGGACAGAGCCTCATCCAGCCTGGCCTTAAACACCCCCCGGGACGGGGCCTCGAACACCTCCCTGGACAACCCATTCCAGGGCTTCACCACTCTCATGGGGAAGAACCTCCTCCTCACATCCAGCCTGAATCTCCCAACCTCCAGCTTCATTCCATTCCCCCTAGTTCTATCACTGCCTGAGATCCTGATTTGCTCCTTCCCTTTCTTTTTCCTCTCTATTGGGAAGGAGGAGGGGGGGGAAGGGGAGGGATTTTCAGCCTTGCCTCCATCTGAGCTCTTAAGTCCCAGTTAAGGCTCAAACCACCACACCTTTGTTGCTAATAGGAAGGGCTGGTTGTTACATAGCCTGTTAAAGCCTGGGACATCAGCATGTTGTGCAGGCACTATCATCTAGAACATGGCCATGGGATTTAACATTTGACACCCAGCAGGGCTGTGTTCCAATCTGTAAATATCATTGATGCTCATTGTGCTGCTTTAAGATGCTAGAGAACAGAAGTTAAAACCCAACCTTAAGGTGAAACAAGTGGAGTCTTTCAGCATAAGACAGAGTCATAGAACCATTGAATTGTCTTGTTATGAAAAGACCTGGAAGACCATTGAGTCTAATCACTGACCTAACACCACTGTGGTTCTTGAACCATCTCCTGAAGCATAGTATGATATCCGCAAGAAAGAGCCTATGGTCTCTAGCTGAAAGGGTGACTATTTTTATGAACAGTTACATTTATCCCCTGAAGAGTTCTGTTTCACTTGAACACACTTGGGAGTGAGTGTCTTGAGGCTGTATTTAGTTTAAAAGATTTATCTCATGATGAAATGAATCTCATCTGCTGTCGCCCCTAATACAAACGACTTTATTTTTCCTGATACAGGCAAATTGTAAGTCAGGCAGAATGTCCTTTCCATTCATCTTATGACCTGTGGTAACTGAAGATTACTTTCTGGGAGCCTTTTTTGATTAAAGCCCTGATGTGGATTAACCCCCAGCCAGCAACTAAGCACCACGCAGCTGCTCGCTCGCTGCCACCCTGCAGAGAGGTGCAGGAGACAAAGGGGGAAAAGAAAAAGCAAAACTCGTGGGTTGAGAAAAATGCAGTTTAATAGGACAGAAAAGGAAGAAAATAATAATAATTATTATAATAATAATGGTTAAAAAATATAAAAATATCTATACAAAACAAGTGATGCACATAGCAATTGCTCACCACCTGCTGACTGATCCCCAGCCAGTTCTCAAACAGCTTCCCTTCTAGTGTATACACTGGGCATGGCATCATATGGTATGGAATAGCTCTTTGGTCACTTTGGGTCAGCTGCCCTGCCGTGTCCTCTCCAACATCTTGTGCCCCACCAGTCTTCTCACTGACAGCACAAGGACCTGCAAAGTCTTTGACTTAGTATAAACATGCATCAGGTATAGTGTGGCCAGCAGGAGCAGGGAAATCATTCTACCCCTGTACTCAGCACTGGTTAGGCCACACCTTGAGTCCTGTGTCCAGTTCTGGGCCCAGCAGTTTAAGAAGAACATTGAGACACTTGGACGTGTCCAGAGAAGGGCAATAAGGCTAGGGAGAGGCCTTGAGAACAAGCCCTGTGAGAAGAGGCTGAGGGGGCTGGGGCTGCTTAGCCTGGAGAGGAGGAGGCTCAGGAGAGACCATATTGTTGGCTACAACTACCTGAAGGGAAGTTGTAGCCAGGTGGGGTGGGTCTCTTCTCCCAGGCAACCAGCACCAGAACAAGAAGACACACTCTCAAGCTGTGCCAGTGGAAGTTTAGGCTTGAGGTGTGTTGTTAAATAGATGTTTAATCACCCTGAGCAATGCTTCCAGGACAAGGTGTAAGCAGGCGAAGACCTTTATTACGTTATGCAGAGGGTAAGGAGAAAGTTCTTCACAGAGAAAGTTGTTAGCCATTGGAATGTGCTGCCCAGGGACATTGTGGAGTCTCCCTCTCTGGAGATACTCAAAACTCGCCTGGGTGCATTCCTGTGTGATCTGGTCTAGGTGATCCTGCTCTGGCAGGGGGCTTGGACTGGATGATCTTTCAAGGTCCCTCCTAGACCCTGAAATTCTGTGATTCTGTGAAAACAAAGGTATCTCATAAAGGTATCTCTTTATGGACATTCAGTCCTTAGAATAGAATAGAATAGAATAGAATAGAATAGAATAGAATAGAATAGAATTAATTAGTCAGGTTGGAAGAGACCTTCAAGATCATCGTGTCCAACCCATCATCCAACACCACCTAATCAACTAAACCATGCAACCAAGCACCCCATCAAGTCTCCTCCTGAACACCTCCAGTGATGGTGACTCCACCACCTCCTCAGACAGCCCATTCCAATGGGCAATCACTCTCTCTGTGTAGAACTTCCTCCTAACCTCCAGCCTAAACCTCCCCTGGCGCAGCCTGAGACTGTGTCCTCTTGTTCTGGTGCTGGTTGCCAGCAGCAGAGCTATTGCTAATTTTTATTAAACTTGCATGCATGACAGCACTTGTGGCCAGGTTAGAACTGTAAAAATGTAAAGAGGAAAGTGGATCTTGGATATACAGCAGACAGGGCTCGTGCCCCACCTGTGCCTTCCTGCTAAAGAAATGTTTCATGTGGTTGCCAATAAAAGCACTCAGCTCCCGGGAAAGCTTATTTCTTCTTTGTAACTATCAACAAAAATTTAATGCAATATTGATACCTCTTTATGTCTTTAGTGTCATAGGATAAGAGAAATCACCAGAGCTAAATTAGTGCAGTTCAAATGGCCTGATTCAGAAAATTGTTTCCTTTTTTTTCTGCTGACTTTTCCTCTTTTCATGCTTTATGATCTCTCTGTTGTAGTACCACTGACTCACAGATCACTCATGGATCTGCCACCAAGATGTTTATAACCTAAGACACAGAGCCCTTTATGTAATTCTCTCTGCCATGCATCAACTGGACTATGTCCAGACTGCCCTCTTTAAGTGCAAATACATTGAAAAGAAATAATAGAATAGAATAGAATAGAATAGAATAGAATAGAATAGAATAGAATAGAATAGAATAGAATAGAATAGAATAGAATAGAAATTGAATTGACCAGAGCAGGTTGGAAAAGACCTTTGAGATCATCCAGTCCAACCTATCACCCAACACCATCTAATCAACTAAACCATGGCACCAAACACCCCATCCAGTCTCTTTCTAAACACCTCCAGGGATGGTGACTCCACCACCTCCCTGGGCAGCACATTCCAATGGCCAATCATTCTTTCTGTGAAGAACTTCATCCTAACATCCAGCCTAAACCTCCCCTGCTGCAGTTTGAGATTGTATCCTCTTGTTCTGGTGCTGGTTGACAAGTGGCAACGCATTGGAAGGAAATGCTGACACAATACAAGTAAAAACAGAGAGGAAACAAAAGTCACAGGCATCAAACACTTTGCCTATAAATGCTCATCTTTAGTAAATACTCTTTCAGTTTGACTCATTTAAGAGATCCCAGCTGAGCCACAGATTGCAGCAGGAGCTTTAATTTCAGCAAGCCTCTGGACACCAATGTGGACAAGGTAAAAAGCACCTGAACTACACCTTGAACTACATTCAGTCCCCAAAGATGGGTGAGATGAATCCAACCCCTACAAGTTAATTTTTGTTTCCTTTTGTGACCTAATTTGGTAGTAAAATCAGGTTCCTTGGCTTTTGTTACATTTTCTGTCTGAACAACATTTCTTGAAACATACAAAGTGGGTTTGTTCATGCTTCTCTGTTTCTGGAGTACTATGGAAAGTGAGGTTATAACTTAAATCTCAGAAGAAGGAGGTGTCTTCCTTAAATGTTTGAAACAAGTTCATAGAATCATAGAATCAATAAGGTTGGAAAATACCTCAAAGATCATCAAGTCCAACCTGTCACCCTGGACTAAACCATGGACTAATCCATGGCTTCCAGTGCACGTCCAGTGCCATGTCACCTCCAAGGATGGTGACTCCACCATCACCCTGGGCAGCCCATTCCAACAGCTAAAAACTCTGTAAAGAACTTTCTCCTCACCTTGAGCCTAAATTCACCTGGTGCAACTTGAGACTGTGTCCTCTCGTTCTGGTGCTGGTTGCCTGGGAGAAGATACCAACCCCCACATGGCTACAACCTCCCTTCAGGTAGTTGTAGAGAGTAAGAAGGTCTCTCCTGAGCCTCCTCTTCTCCAGGCTAAGCAACCCCAGCTCCCTCAGCCTCTCCTCATAGGGCTGTGCTCCAGACCCCTCCCCAGCTTTGTTGCCCTTCTCTGGACACGTTCCAGCAGCTCAACATCTTTCCTAAACTGAGGGGCCCAGAACTGGACACAGGACTCAAGGTGTGGCCTAACCAGTGCTGACTACAGAGGCACAATGACCTTCCTGTTCCTGCTGGCTACACTATTTCTGATACTGGCTAGGATGCCATTGGCCTTCTTGGCCACCTGGGCATACTGCTGGCTCATGTTCAGCCTACTATCAACCACTAACCCCAGGTCCCTTTCTGTCTGGCTGCTCTCCAGCCACTCTGACCCCAGCCTGTAGCACTGCATGGGGTTGTTGTGGCCAATGTGTATAACCCAGCACTTAGATGTGTTAAATCTCATGCCCTTGGACTCTGCCCATCTGTCCAGCCTGCCAAGGTCCCTCTGCAGAGCTCTCCTACCCTTGAACATCAATACCTGCCCCCAGCTTGATGTCATCTGCAAATTTACTGATGACTGACTCAATCATCCTTAGAACACGTATGACTTGAGAGGGACAGTGTTTTCATAGTCATTACAATTAAATTTGGCCCAGTTCTGCCATCAGTTGTAGATGGCAAAGCAAAGTATAACCCTTAGCATGTGTTTGAATATATTCAAAATTCTTCACAGTCACTATCTCTGCAAGAATTTGTCCTTTAGTGCATGGTGACCCAGCAGCATTTTTACATCTCTATCATTTCAGAACAGCTGAAGTGAAATGGTTGGATTTGATTGTAAATAGAATAGAACAGAACAGAACAGAAGATTAGAATAGAAATAGAAATAGAAATAGGAATAGGAATAGGAATAGGAATAGGAATAGAATAGAATAGAATAGAATAGAATAGAATAGAATAGAATAGAATAGAATAGAATAGAATAGAATAGAATAGACCAGGTTGGAAGAGACCTTCAAGATCATCGTGTCCAACCCATCATCCAACACCACCTAATCAACTAAACCATGCAACCAAGCACTCTATCAAGTCTCCTCCTGAACACCTCCAGTGATGGTGACTCCACCACCTCCTAGGGTAGCACATTCCAATGGGCAATCACTCTGTGTAGAACTTCCTCCTCACCTCCATCGTACACCTCCCCTGGTGCAGTTTGAGACTGTGTCCTCTTGTTCTGGTGCTGGTTGCCTGGGAGAAGAGACCAACCTCTGTCTGTCTCCACCCTCCCTTAAGGTAAATATATAAGCTAAAATCTTCTAGGGAAATCCTGAACTTTGCACTTGAGAATAACTATGTTTTGAGCATCGAAGTTCTACATTTGAGGTTGCCTGCAAGACAAATTTGCAGTTCTAATTAAGGCTGATGAAAATGAGAGAGATACTACACAGCACAAAGAAAGTTGGCTCCAGATGGTTTTAAGAAGAAATTAGGCAATTAGTAGAGAAGGCAGAGTTTGCTCCTGATGCAGGGAAACAAACCACACAGTACATCTGTAACTTTAAAGCAGATAAATATTAAAGTTAAGGGAAGACATATCAAAAGAGAAAAGCAATGGTTTGAAGAAAAGCAAGACCCATTCCTCTGCCAAAGCCTACCCCTGCCTGATAGTCTAATTAAAAAGTATTCCTTGACTTGAACACTTTCTTAAATGGAACAGTGTGGGATTTTTCTTTTTCTTTCAGTAGAATACAGTCAGGAAAAGGGGATTAGAATGTTTTAATCAATGCTTGAGAGAGTCCAACAGAGGGTTTAATGGAATGGAATGGAATGGAATGGAATGGAATGGAATGGAATGGAATGGAATGGAATGGTATGGAATAGAATAGAATAGAATAGAATAGAATAGAATAGAATAGAATAGAATAGAATAGAATAGAATAGAATAGAATAGAATAGAATAGAATAGACCAGGTTGGAAGAAACCTTTGAGATCATTGAGTCCAACCTATCATCCAACACTATCTAATATAAGGATGATGAAGTGACTGGAGCAGTGTCCTGTGAGGAGAGACTGAGAAGCCTGGGGCTTTTCAGTCTGGAGAAGAGGAGACTGAGAGGGGATCTAATAAGTGTTTATAAATATCTGAGGGCTGAATGTCAAGAGAGAAGGGACAGACTCTGCACTGTTGCACCCTGTGGTAGAACAAGGGGTAATGGATATAAACTACAACAGAGGAGGTTCCACCTCAAAATGAGGAGGAACTTCTTCACTGTGAGGGTCCCAGAGCACTGGAATAGACTCCCCAGAGAGGTTGTGGAGTCTCCTTCTCTGGAGACTTTCAAGCCCCATCTGGATGTGTTCCTGTGTGACCTGTGCTAGATTCTATGGTCCTGCTCTGGCAAGGGACTTGGCCTCGAAGATCTTTGGAGGTCCCTTCCAACTTCTAAAGTCCTGTGATCCTGTGAGGAGACATCAGCCACAGTGGGCAATGGCTGCAAAGTGACCCTTCCCTTTCCTCTCCATGTGTCTACTTGGCCTGATGCTGCCACTTTAATGGCATCACTAGATTCTATGGTTCTGCTCTGGAAAGGGGGTTGGACTTGATGATCTCCAGAGGTCCCAGACATCCTATGATCCTGTGATCCTGTGCATGCACTACAAAGTCCTTACCATTTTTGTCCAACATTAGGTTGCAAACCTGTGGTGTCTTTCAAATCACACCATGCTTCACCAATACCACAATACCACATCGCTCTGTGTCAAAGGCTGACAACAAAAGAGGAGAAACCTCTAAAAACTTAAATGAAAATTTGAAAGTCTGAATTTAGAAATGCCCCAAGAAATTGTCCAGAAATTGAGCTTGAAAATTTCAGAACATCAAAGAGAAAATAACATTTGACATCCAGCCAACATGGATTTAGGAAGGGCAGATCCTACCTCTCTAACCTAATTGCCTTCTATGATCAGGTGACCCGCATGGTGGATGTGGGGAGGCCTGTGGATGTGGTCTACATGGACTTCAGCAAGGCCTTTGACACCATCCCCCATAGCAAACTGCTGTCTAAGCTGTCAGCTCGTGGCTTGGACCACAACAGTCTGTTCTGGGTTAGGAACTGGCTGGAGGGCTGAGCCCAGAGAGTGGTGGTGAATGGTGTCACATTCAGCTGGCGGCCAGTCACCAGTGGCATCCCCCAGGGATCAGTGCTGGGCCCCATCCTCTTTAACATCTTCATTGATGATCTGGATGAGGGGATTCAGACAGTCATCAGCAAATTTGCAGATGACACCAAGTTGGGAGCAGATGTTGGTCAGTTAGAGGGTAGAAAGGCTCTGCAGAGGGACCTTGACCAACTGGACAGATGGGCAGAGTCCAACAGGATGGCATTCAACAAGTCCAAGTGCTGAGTGCTGCACTTTGGCCACGGTAACCCCATGCAGAGCTACAGGCTAGGGTCAGAGTGGCTGGAGAGCTCCCAAACAGAAAGGGGCCTGGGAGTGCTGATTGACAGCTGTCTAAACATGAGCCATCAGTGTGCCCAGGTGACCAGGAAGGCCAATGGCATCCTGGCCTGCATTAGGAATAGTGTGGCCAGCAGGAGCAGGGAAGTCATTGTGCCCTGTACTCTGCATTGGTTAGTCAGCACCTTGAGTTCTGTGTCCAGTTCTGGGTCCCTCAGTTTAAGAAGGACATCGAAACACTTGAACATGTCCAGAGAAGGGCAACAAGGCTGGGGAGAGGCCTCGAGCACAAGCCCTATGAGGAGAGGCTGAGGGAGCTGTGGTTGTTTAGCCTGGAGAAGAGGAGACTCAGGGGTGACCTTAGTGTTCTCTACAACTACCTGAAGGGAGGCTGTAGACAGGCAGAGGTTGGTCTCTTCTCCCAGGCAACCAGCACCAGAACAAGAGGACACAGTCTCAGGCTGCGCCAGGGGAAATTTAGGCTCGAGGTGAGGAGAAAGTTCTTCACTGAGAGAGTAATACGTCATTGGAATGTGCTGCCCAGGGAGGTGGTGGAGTCACTGTCCCTGGAGGTGTTCAAGAGGGGATTGGACGTGGCACTTGGTGCCATGGTCTAGTCATGAGGTCTGTGTTGACAGGTTGGACTCAATGATCTTTGAGGTCTCTTCCAACCTTAGTGATACTGTGATACTGTGATACTGTGAAAATGTCAGGATTGCTTGTGAGAAGGGAGTGGATGTGACCAACCTAAGATGAGCAATGACCACTTGGAAATTTCTATTTCTTTCTTTTTGTTTGTTTGCTTTGTTTTATTTACGAGGCCACAATTTGTAACTATTCAAATATATTATAGAAACTGTTGTGTTTGGTTCTTTTTAACCAGTAGTAAACCAAGGTGGGTTTTTGACTTTTTGGAATTCATTTTAAGCAAGAGTAAAAGTTGCTTCAAAGTGCATAGTCCTGTTTGTGCTCTGTAACTGGACAATAGCAGTCATGCTTGGTAGAGGAGGTCTCATTTTGAGAGGTAGAGAGTTGATGTGAAATAAAAGAGACAAGTGCAACTCTCCAAGGCTGTTTGCCCTTGGGTTTGTCCTTTTCTCCTTCTTATGGACAATGTGACTCAGCTTAGCCCAGAGGTTTCCCAGCCTCAGGCCAGCTGACATGTCAAAATTAAGACAAATCAGCAGTAACATGGGTAAAATCGACAGGAATAACTTATTTACTGCTTTTTCTCACACCAGAACACAGGCACATACAATCAGTTATCATCAGGGTTCAACAAAAGGAGCATTTCTTTTACAGTGTGTGTAATTATACCATTGTAATAGCTGAAAAGGTGAAAAGTATAAATGAGTGCAAGAAAAAAATCAAACACATCACATCTTGAAGCATGATTTCACACCATCCATACCCTATTAGCTCATGAGGCTCCTAGCATGCATATTGCTCAAAGAAAATCTTGGAGAGGAGTTGCCAGTACATCCCTCTTGCTCTGTTATCTTTCCCCAGGGTTTCACAGAATCACAGAGTGTTAGGGATTGGAAGGGACCTCAAAAGATCATCCAGTCCAAACACCCAGCCGGAGCAGGATCACCTAAATCAGATCATAGAATCACAGAATTGTTAGGGTTGGAAGGGACCTCGAGCATCAGCCAGTTCCAACTCCCCTGCCATGGGCAGGGACACCTCACACTACATCAGGTTGCTCAGAACCTACATTTATAACAGTGAGAAACTGCGTACTCACAGTCATGAAAGTGCCTGAACTGCAGGTTAACTGTCAGTCATTACACAAGGGAGGGATGAGGTCAAACTCCCATCCCTGGAGGTGTTTAAGGAGAGACTGGATGGGGTGCTTTAGTGGGGTTTAGTTGATTGGATGGTGTTAGTTAATAGGTTGGACTTGATGGTCTTGGAGGTCTTTTCCAACCTGGTTAATTCCATGATTCTGTGTGATTCTGTGAAGTAGCCACCACAGCTTCAGGTATGTCAGCTGGAGCTTTCAATTAACACAAATGTCAACCAGAGAGAGGCTCAGCTGCCAGCTCTGACCCCAAATTCCCAGTGTAACTCATGATGAGTCTGTCCTGGAAAATCTTTTGCTGATGGGGAAGATTTAAAATGTCCTTATTGTGCATCAAGCCAGTCCAGCAGGTCACAAGTGTTCCCTTCTACCTTATATGTTCCAAATCATCTAGGTGAAGGGGTCCCTCACCTGAGGAGATGCAATGAGATCCTGCCTTAGAAGAAAGCAAGCAGCAGTCTACCTGTCATGCAAGACTGAGTCACTATCCAGCTTTAGATCCCAGCTAAAAATGAGGGCTTTTGAAGTCGGATCACAGCCAGATCCTGTAGCAGTGAAGCTTTCCTTATAACGCTGGGTTTGATTACCTGCAGTTTTCCATTTGTGTTTTTTTTCCCAAAGTCTTTCAGATATACAGCTGTATTTTAGATCAGTCAGTGGTTTGCTCCTTTAGTCTGTAGGGTTTATATAAAACCCAATTCATCTCTAATTATAAACGCCAAACTACTGTTTTTATGAAGCTTGGTTCAAAGCTGGGTTTCTTGGTGCAATTAGAAGATAAAAAAAACCTGAGCCTCTGCTAGGAAATGTTGGAACGACATTTGACTGCACATAGGGGAATCTGCATTCTTTCCCACTCAGCACTTTTGCACACAAGTACTCTGTAAAAGTGTTTGTGAATGTTCTTATTCAAAGCTTCGTGGGTTTTTTGGTTGTCAGGAGCACTATGAGACAGCTTGGCCACCTCAAACTTTGAACAGATGTGTGACAAGTGATAATAAACAAAATCAGAGGGGGAAAAAAAAAAAAAGGAAGAGTTTGGAAGGGTCCTCTGAGGAGAGGTTCGGAGAGGAGAGGTTCGGAGAGGAGAGGTTCGGAGAGGAGAGGAGAGGTTCGGAGAGGAGAGGAGAGGTTCGGAGAGGAGAGGAGAGGTTCGGAGAGGTTCGGAGAGGAGAGGTTCGGAGAGGAGAGGAGAGGTTCGGAGAGGAGAGGAGAGGAGAGGAGAGGAGAGGAGAGGAGAGGAGAGGAGAGGAGAGGAGAGGAGGGAGGGAGAGGAGAGGAGGGATAAACCAGGTTGGAAAAGACCTTAGATATCATTGAGTCCAACCTATCATCCAACACCATCTCATCAACTAAACCATGGCACCAAGCACTCCATCCAGTCTCTTCCTAAACACCTCCAGTGATGGTGACTCCACCACCTCCTTGTCAGCACATTCCAATGGCCAATCTCTCTTTCTCTGAAGAACTTCTTCCTAACATCCAGCCTAACCTCCCCTGGTGCAGCTTGAGACTGTGTCCTCTTGTTCTGTTGCAGATTGCCTGGGACAAGAGACCAACTGCTCATGCAGATTCGACTCTCACAGTTGTTCAGGGCTGTTTCAAGTCAGATTTCAAATATCTCTAAGGATGAATACTTCATAGCCTTTCTGAAGCAAACACCAGGATGTCCCTCCTTGGTTATCAAACCCTACAGACATCAAAATGAAGCTGAAATTCAGATGCTTCAACAACTCATGCAGATGATTAACAGGAAAAGAGTCCTAAATGTCTAGAAGCATTTAATCAGTCATCTTTAAGATTATTTATTTCGATTTTGGCAGATGCAGACTACCTATTTATAGCTTGTTGCAAAAAAAAAAAAATTCATAGTGCTTGCATTCTTTACTGTGCTACTCTGTTCAACATTCCAGGACTATGTCTGGGTGGAAAAAAAAAAAAAAGCCAACAAGAAGCAACATCAGCATTATTATTTTTGGAAACAAGTAGAAATCAGAAAGTAGGATCAGGAATGTCACACCAAACCTCAGAAATACACTTTCAACCCATTTTCCATCAGACACTTGCAAACATAGAATCATAAAGGTTGGAAAAGACCTCAAAGATCATCAAGTCCAACCTGTCACCCAACACCTCATGACTACTAAACCATGGCACCAAGTGCCACGTCCAATCCCCTCTTGAACACCTCCAGGGGTGGTGACTCCACCACCTCCCTAGGCAGCACACTCCAACAGCTAACAACTCTCCCTGTGAAAGAGAGAAAGGTAAACCAAGCCTCCAGTATGCAGTGTTGTTCTCCAGCTAGTTAGAACACCAGCTCCTTAAAAATCATACCAATAAATGTTTTCTGGATATCACAAATGTTTTCAAGGTCATCTGTACCTCTCTTTGCCCTGAGGCCTTCGCTTACAACTGCAGTGCTTTTCTTCCCAAGGGATTCCCCCAGCTCTCCAGCTTCTTGCACATTGGTGCAATTTTAGTGCAGTCACAACAGATTTCCTTCAGAGACACCAGCCCTGAAAGAGGAGCCCAGCACTATAGCCATCTTCAAGCTACATGCAAAGGCGTAATTTTTTCTTTGAGGGACTGGACAAAATCTACTCCAAACAGAAAACCCAGAACCGGCCAGCAGCATAGATGCTGAAGGTCAAGACTCATCTTCAGCTGAGTCATTCCCTTGACTCTCTCATGCTATTAGTGACAGGGCAAGAGGGCACGGTATGAAGCTGCACCAGGGGAGGTTTAGGTTGGATATTAGGAAGCACTTCTTCACAGAAAGGCTGATAAGGCACTGGAATGGACTGCCCAGGGAGGTGGCAAAGTTGTCATTACTGGAGGTCTTTAAGAAGAGATTGGTTGTGGCAATTGGTTGCATGGTTTAGCTGATGTGATGGTGTTAGGTCATAGGCTGGACTTGATGATCTCAGAGGTCTTTTCCAGCTTCAATAATTCTGTGACTCTGTGAACTGTCTCCTAGTGTAGGCACAGAACCTGAAGGTTTCTCAGACTTGCAGTCTAGGCATACATGGCTCTGTGAATACCATCTATTTCACAGCAACTTTGTGGCCATCAGTTTTCTGAGGTCTAGCAGGGAGGTGGTAGAAGTGTCTCTGGAGATTTGGAGGAGAGTTGTCCAGAGCAGATAAGGCACATTGGTTGAACATGAGCTTGATATGATACCTTGCCACAAGATCGTATCGATCCATTCAGCTCCCATGCCTGGCACAGCACTCAGGGGTCCTGGTCCTGCCTGTGGGTTGAACTGGACAGAAGACAGTGCCTGTCTTTTTTTTTTTTCTTTTTCCATTTTGCACTGCTTTTACAGATGTGCTGTTTCAGTGAGGTTCCTGAGAAGCAGCAAGGTTGAGGAGGTGAATATTTGTTGGGCACAGGACTGGCTCGGTGAGAAAACGCAGAGATGCTCTGCAGATTTGCATCAACAACCACCAGCCTCTTTAATGAGCACAGCCGTGGCTTTAAGGACCTTTCTTTCTCTCTTTCCCATGCATTTTCCCAGAGATCATACTAGCCCCTGCATTATCTTATAGAAATAGAATAGAAATAGAATAAACCAGGTTGGAAGAGACCTTCAAGATCATCGCATCCAACCTATCATCCAACACCACCTAATCAACTAAACCATGGCACCAAGCACCCTATCAACTCTCCTCCTGAACACCTCCAATGACGGCGACTCCACCACCTCCCTGGGCAGCCCATTCCAATGGGCAATCACTCTCTCTGTGTAGAACTTCTTCCTAACATCCAACCTAAACCTCTCCTGATGCAGCTTGAGACTGTGTCCTCTTGTTCTGGTACTGGTTGCCTGGGAGAAGAGACCAGCCTCCACTTGTCTACAACCTCTCTTAAGGTAATTGTAGAGAGCAGTAAGGTCACCCCTGAGTCTCCTCTTCTACAGGCTAAGCAGCCCCAGCTCCTTCAGCCTCTCCTCATAGCGCTTGTGTTCCAAACCCCTCACCAGCTTTGTTATTCTTCTCTGGACACGTTCCAGCACCTCAACATCCTTCCTAAACTGAGGGGCCCAGAACTGGACACAGGACTCGAGGTGTGGCCTAACCAGTGCAGTGTACAGGGGCAGAATGACCTCCCTGCTCCTGCTGGCCACACTGTTCCTGATGCAGACCCGGATGCCATTGGCCCTCTTGGCTGCTTAGGCACACTGTGGGCTCTTGTTCAGCCTACCAACGATCAGTAGCCCCAGATCCCTCTCTACCTGGCTGCTCTCCAGCCACTCTGACCCCAGCCTGTAGCACTGCATGGGGTTGTTGTGGCCAATGTGCAGAACCTGGCACTTGGATGCGTTCAGTCTCATGCCCTTGGACTCTGCCCATCTGTCCAGCCTGTCGAGGTCCCTCTGCAGATCCTCTCTACCCTCCAGCAGAGATCAACTCCTGCCCCAGCTGTTCTTCCCAGTTGTTCTTTCCCTTGGGGCTATTTAGCTTTCAAGTTAAGGGGAGCAGGCTTGGACCTTGCTTCGAGGCTAAGGCCTCATCAGAAGGCTGCCCACAGCCTTCTAACACTGAAAAAATATTTTCTTTAAAGAGCTGAAACCAAGAAGTTATCCTTATTTCCCAGAGAGACTAGGGACATGGATCTGTCACCTAATAGAGACATGACTTCTGCTCCTGTATCTCATCAAAGGACCTTAGCACAAGGGCCAAAACTATTGAAGCAGTGCCTGGTTTATCTAGGGAAAAGTTTGCTCACCATAGAATACATAGAATAGAATAGAATAAACCAGGTTGGAAGAGACCTTCAAGATCATCATGTCCAACCCATCAACCAATCCAACACACCTAAACAACTAAACCATGGCACCAAGCACCCCATCAACTCTCCTCCTGAAAACCTCCAATGACAGCGACTTCACCACCTGCCCAGGCAGCCCATTTCAATGAGCAATCACTCTCTCTGTATAGAACTTCTTCCTAACATCCAACCTAAACCTCCCCTGGTACAAGGGGCACAAGGACCTAAAGATATTTTTAATATGAGCATGGAAATTGGTTGAGTAATTTTTGTCAGCGTAGGATGCAGAGTCCAGTTGGAGACCTTCAGCTAGTGGTGTTCCCCAGGAGTCAGTGCTGGGTCCAGTCTCGTTCAACATATTCATCATGAAGTCGTATAATGGGTTTTGGTTAGCCTGAAAAACCTCCAACTTTCTTTTTGATGTGTAGGGTGACTGGCAGCCTTTCACTTCAGATGCCACGCATTTCAATGTTGGGCTTGAATGAAGAGGAGCCCTTGAAGGTAGGGAATAAAATGTTCAAACCCCATCAGTATTTTTTGGTGCTTCAGCGTTCAACATTGCAAAGCATTCCAGCATGCTTTCATATATCTTCACCAATTATTAAAGGTTAGAACTATTTTTCAGTAGTCTGCACTAACATTTTAATGTGGGCTGGTAAATATTGATGAAAAATTCACCTTTTATTTTGCTGTAGTAGAAAGCCTATTTTTAAATCATTGAGGGATTTTTTTTTTTAAGATGAAATATATCTTCAAAGATGTTTTCTTCATGGTAGTTTCATGACAGTATTTTAAGAGACTTAATAAATTAGGCTGCTAAAGATTCTCTTACACTCTCATTACCAAGTCACAGAAAGACAGAATCACAGAATTGTCAGGGCTGGAAGGGACCTCAAGGATCATCCAATTACAACCCCTCTGCCATGGGCAGGGACACCTCACACTCAATCAGGTTGCTCAGAGCTGCATCCAGCGTGGCCTTAAGAACATCCAGGGATGAGGATTCCCCCACTTCCCTGGGCAGCCTGTTCCAGTGTCTCACCACCCTCATGGGGAAGAACTTCTTCATTATATCTAATCTAAGTCTCCCCTCCTCTAACTTGGATCCATTCTCCCTAGTCCTATCACACCTTAAAAAGTCCCTCCCCAGCTTTCTTGCAGGCCCCCTTCAGGCACTAGAAGGCCACAATAAGGTCTCCTCAGAGCCTTCTCTTCTCCAAACTGAACAACCCCAACTCTCTCAGTCTGTCCTCATAGGAGAAGAGTTCCTGTCCTCTGATCATCCTTGTGGCCCTTCTCTGGACACTTTCCAGCACATCCAGATCCTTCCTATAATAGAGGCTCCAGAACTGGACACAGTGCTCCAGGTGGGGTCTCACCAGAGTGGTGTAGAGGGGGAGAATCACTCAACCTGCTGGCTATGCTTCTCTTGATGCAGCCCAGGATGTGATTTTTCTTTCTGGGCTGCAAGTGCACACTGCTGGCTCATGTTGAGCTTCTCATCCACCAGCACCCCCAAAGCCCTTTACTTCCGGGTTGCTTTCAAGCCAGTCGCTGCCCAGCCAATATTGTTGCCTGGGATTGCCCCAACCCAGATGCAGGACCCTGCACTTGGTCTTGTCCTTTTGTTTCTCTAGTGAAAATATTAACTGGTATCTTCTAATAAAAGCTGGTGGCATTAAACCAAATACCATCTTGTCAAGGACACAGTTGGTTTTTTTTTTAAGAGGTGAGAGTGACTTTTAGAAGAAGTCTTGACTTTAATGGCATTCATTTCTTTTTTAAATGACTACTGCCAAGCTTGGTGTCTGCAGAATACTCCTCCTGAGATCTGATGTTCGATCCCAGTGAACAGGAGATTGCTATTTTCATTCCTAAACAGAAATGTAATCACATTATCGTAAAAGTCACACTGCTGTGTTGCAGAGGCCCCATGGACGTTCTCTTGACCCTGAAGGCAGCATCTAATGTAAAAGATTTCCAGAGAGCTGAAGTCAGCTCCCTCTGCTCGTCTCTGCAGGATGAAAGCGACAAAAATCCCACTGTAATTATACTTCGGCATCAGCAAAACCATAATCTGAGCTGTCTTAAAATGCTTGTTTTGTTTTAAGGCCACAGTAAAACAGGGAAAATAATTGCCAGCAAACAGAAAGGAAAAGTTCATCATCTGGGTTACTGGTGTGAAAATCTTAGACTCGCTCCAATAAAACCAGGGGAAATATTTCACTGCCCAGCGCTGCAGCTGCAATTAGAATTGGGACCCAAGATGGAATAGCAACAGTAAAACCAGCATTTAGAATTTTTAGCCTTCTTTTCTAAGGAGGGGAAGCTCACACAAACATGCTGTATCTGCCTCCCTGTCTGCCCCACTCTCAGTACTCTGGAGGCCACTAGTCATTTACAAGCCTTAATGATGCTATGAAATGTTCCTGCTGCACTGAGCAGGTCTCATTCTTGCTTGTGTGCTCAGACAGCTCATGGTACTTGTCGCAGTCCAGAGAGGGAAGGAGACTCAGTTCTTTTGAATATTCCTGTGTCAGGAAATTAAAGGCACAAACAAGGCCAAAATATCAACAGCCCTTGAGGCTATTTATTAACAGAATAAAGTGGATGGATCAGAAGGGGGAGAGAGGGAAAACAGAGAGTGAGAGAGAGAAGAGAGAACGAGAAGAGGAAAGGAATTATATTACCACACCCCTCACCCCCCAAGACAGTTTGGGTCTGTGGAGGCAGGCTGCTGCAGCTTTGGCATGGAGGGAAGGTCGTCCTTGTTGACTGTGCTGTCCTCTGAGCAGAAGCTCCATGAGTTATAGCAGGCAGAACTTAGGACACAGGGAGAGGGTTCCTCTTGGTCTGCTTCTTCCAGGCTACATGGTGATGTCTCTGTCATTTTTTTCTCTCTGTTTTTCTTCAGAACAGCATTGCCGTGGGCTTTTCCTTCTCTCGTGTTTTCCTTCTTAGCAACATTGTCCAGGGCTTTGCCTTGTCCTGTGTTTTCCTTCTCCTGTGTTAGGGGTTTGGAAGACAAGCCCTATGAGGAGAGACTGAGGGAGCTGGGGTTGCTTAGCCTGGAGAAGAGGAGACTCGGGGGTGACCTTATTGCTTTCTACAACTACCTTAAGGGAGGTTGTAGACAGGCAGAGGTTGGTCTCTTCTCCCAGGCAACCAGCACCAGAACAAGAGGACACAGTCTCAAGCTGCGTCAAGAGAGGTTTAGGCTGGAGGTTAGGAAGAAGTTCTACACAGAGAGAGTGATTGGCCACTGGAATGTGCTGCCTGGGGAGGTGGTGGAGTCACCATCATTGGCGGTGTTTAGGAGGAGACTTGATGGGGTGCTTGGTTGCATGGTTTAGTTGATTAGGTGGAGTTGGATGCTGGGTTGGACGTGATGATCTTGAAGGTCTCTTCCAACCTGGTCTATTCTATTCTATTCTATTCTATTCTATTCTATTCTATTCTATTCTATTCTATTCTATTCTATTCTATTCTATTCTATTCTATTCTATTCCTTCCCCTGAACCTGTAGTTACTCAGATATTTTACACAGTTTTTAGGTATGTATATTCCACAGAGTATGGATAGCAGTGGCCTCTGCCCCGTATTTCCAGGGCAGCTGCAGCCTGGTGAGCAGTCTTTATCTATGCACCTTCCAGAGAGTCGTTGTCCAGTGGCGTCTGCCCCAAAACACATCAGCTATTGTCTGGGCAAGCAGCAAAGGTGATTTTGTCTTTGTTGAGTCACGTCAAGAGAGACAAGATTTAGTCTCTCACAGTACTTCAGGCAACAAACAGAGACTTCTGCCAACAGATATATAGCTTCCTCTGTTGCAGATAATAGATATATTTCCGCAATACCTGCGTCTGTTTCTGACTCCTCTAAGAGTGGAAATTAGTTTATTTCCCAGGCCAGACACCAGAGGATTATTATTTATCAGCAAACTGCAGGGCCACCCGCTCCACGTGATTTCACCGAGGCGATTTTCCGCTGCAATGTAGTCAACAATTGCTTTAAGCAAAACACTTGTTGTATTGAACAGTGTGCTGGGTTGAGGCAGCCCCCTTCCCCACCCCTGGCAACAATAAACACTCAGACAAACGGATTGCAAAAGTGATGGAAAGTTTAAATAGAAAGCAGTGAACTTTTACAGAAAGCCAAAAGCGCAGTGACAAAGAAAGATCCCAAAACAGACCCAGAGAGATCCCATCCCCAACTGAGGGTACACCCAAGACCCCCAGGGCTCCTTCTTCCCTCTCCCACTGCTAGGCTAGTCTCAGCTGGCCAGATCTGAGACTGCCCATCCCCCCATGGCCTTGGGCCTAGCCAGTCCCATGGCTGGGAGACATCTCCCCCAGTTACCGGCTGACGGAGGAGGAAGAAAAGAGAGCGAGTTAGACTCTGCACTGGATCTTATAGTGGTGCAAAGGATTGTGGTAGGAAATACTACACAATTTCCTGTGTCCACCCTTCTGGGCTGGACTTCTGGACACAGGAAGTAAACATTACAGGGGGGCACCCAGCTCAAACTGTAACAAACAGGCTTTGTTCTGCGGTTTCTTTTCAGTCCAAAGAACCCAAGTCCTTTTTCTGTTTGATTTCACACACTGTCCTCATCACATTGTTCACTTCTCTCCCTGCCTGGCACAGAACAAATCATCACACGTTTTTGCTTGATTCTCCTCCTGGAGGCTGCTGCCCTGGCACTGCTGACCAGGTGCTTGGGGCAGATGGAAAGGATGGACAGAAGCACAGAATCAGTACATTAGCGGTTTGGAAGGGGCCTCCAGAGATCATTGGGACCAACCCCCCTGCCAAAAGCAGGATCACTTAGGGTAGTCCACACAGGAGTGCATCCAGGTGGGGTTTGAAAGTCTCCAGAGGAGACTCTCTGGGCAGTCTGCTCCAGTGCTCCATCACTCACTGTAAAGAAGTTTCTCCTCATATTGAGGCAAAACCTTCTATGTTCAATCTTGAACCTGTTGTTCCTTGTCTTATTATTGTGCACCACTGAAAAGAGCTTGGCCCCCTCCACTTGACACCCACCCCTCAGATATTGATAGACATTGAGCAGATCCCCTCTCAGTCTTCTCCAGACTAAACAGCCCCAGGTCTCCCAGTCTTTCTTCATAGGGGAGATAGTCAAGTCCCCTAATAATCCTTGTGGCTCCTGAAGCAGTATACCCTGCCTGAGGAAACCAGCTTCTCATCCCATGTGAGGGATAAAGCCAAGCTTTCGGAGCTTGGGACCAGATTTAGTGTAGCAGGCTTTGTGCAAGCAGCGCTCCCTTCAGGATCAAACAGATAAGGCTAATTTGAGTATAGTCATATGTACTCATACACCTTATTACTAGTAGTAGTATTATTAGTATTATTATTTCTCTGAGGCGTCTCCCAGAGCTTGCTTTGTGTTGCAGTTGGATTAATGAGTAGCTCTGATACATTGCGCAAGCACAGGTAACACAACCCCTAGCCAGCTGGCACAAAGAAATACTGTTGCTCGCAGCCTTCCCTGCTTCCACAACCACAGGAGCAGGTTTCTCCAAAAGGCTGCATGTCTCGCATCAGTCTCCAGCAGCTCTGATCCTGTCAGAAATGACCTGCACTTTCCACTTTAAAGACTGAAATCTCATCACAAGCAAAATTTCTCAGAGCTCAGCAAGTGCCATAAATCTCTGCCTGCTTTACCCCAGCGGGTGCTAACATTGTTTTTAACACCTCTAGCACTGTGAGGAATGCAAGCAGGCAGCTCTGTAGCAGCATGGTCTGGTTAAAGATGTTCCTACCCATTGCAGGGAGATTGAAGCAGATGACCTTGAAAAGTTCCTCTCCACCTAAAGCAGTCTATGGTTCAACTTCATATGAGCAAACAACATGAGCTCTTTCAAAACTGACCCCCAGATTAGATAGGGATTTGTGCCTTCTATGGAAGATAGGATAGGATAGGATAGGATAGGATAGGATAGGATAGGATAGGATAGGATAGAATAGAATAGAATAGAATAGAATAGAATAGAATAGAATAGAATAGAATAGAATAGAATAGAATAGAATAGAATAGCAATGCGTTGCGTTGCATTGCATTGCATTGCATTGAATTAACCAGTTTGGAAGAGACCTTTGAGATCATCGAGTCCAGCCCATCATCCAACACCATCTAATCAACTAAACCATGGCACCAAGCACCCCATCAAGTCTCTTCCTAAACACCTTCAGGGATGGTGACTCCACCACGTCCCTGGGCAGCCCATTCCAATGGTCAATCTCTCTTTCTCTGAAGATCTTCCTAACATCCAGCCTAAACCTCCCCTGGTGCAGCTTGAGACTGTCCCCTCTTGTTCTGGTGTAGTGTTAAATCCTCGCCTCTGCTATCACAGTATTCCTTCAGCTAAAGCATCTTTTGGCATGCCACAGCAATTATGCATTTATCAGCCTAATCTGTTTTCAGTTGAGAGAGGAAAAAAAACCATAAATGACAACCAACCAACCAGATTTTGCTTGGGAGCTTCAGAGTTTTTTAAATAACAGGGTGATTCCTGGGAACATATTGATAAGCAATTGCCGCCTTTAAATCATGCACTGTATGTTACTGCTCCCATGAATAATGCAGAAGCCAGGCAACATTATGAAATGAAACTGCACTCCATCACTATCTGACCCAAGTAACCTGGAGATACAGGGATCATTGGGAGAAGGGGGAAATACAGTGACAATCCTCACCCAGATGCCCATCACAGGACCATGTGTCCATAGCAAGGGGGAATTCTCACCATCGAACATGAAATGTTGACAGTGAAGAGGTCTGAGTTAGTGCTACTAAGTGGATGCTGCTTTTTATAATCACTGAAAAGAAATAGGCAGTTTCAGGGTATAGATACTGCAGTTTAGTGTTTCCTTTACAATCATAGAACCACAGAATTGTTGGGGTTGGGGTTGGAAGGGACCTCAAGGATCATTTAGTTCCAAGCCCCCTGACATGGCCAGGGACACCTCACACTAGATCAGGTTGCTCACAGCCACATCCAGACTGGCCTTAAAAACCTCCAGGGACGGGGCTTCTACTACCTCCCTAGGCAACCTGTTCCAGTGTCTCACCACCCTTCATGGTGAAGAACTTTTTCCTCACATCCAATCTGAGTCTACCCTTTTCTACCCATTTTTGCATTCCCCTTAGTCCCATCATTACCTGGCACCCTAAAAAGTCCCTCACCAACTTCCTTGTAGGCTCTGAAAATAGTTTCATAGTTTCATAGTTTCATAGTTTCATTCAGGGTTGGAAGGGACCACAAGGATCATCTAGTTCCAACCCCCCTGCCATGGGCAGGGAAACCCCACACTAGATCAGGCTGGACAGAGCCTCATCCAGCCTGCTCTTAAACACCTCCAGGGACGGGGCCTCGACCACCTCCCCGGACAACCCATTCCAGGGTCTCACCACTCTCATGGTGAAGAACCTCCTCCTCACATCTAGCCTGAATCTCCCCACCTCCAGCTTCATTCCATTCCCCCTAGTCCTATCACTACCTGACATCCTGAGCAGTCCCTCCCCAGCCTTCCTGTAGGCCCCCTTCAGATACTGGAAGGCCACAATTAGGTCACCTCGGAGCCTTCTCTTCTGCAGACTGAACAGCCCCAACTCCTTCAGTCTGCTCTCATAGGAGAGGTGCTCCAGCCCTCTGATCATCCTTGTGGCCCTTCTCTGGACACGTTCCAGCACCTCCACATCCCTCTTGTAATAGGGGCTCCAGAACTGGACACAGTACTCCAGGTGGGGTCTCACCAGGGCTGAGTAGAGGGGGAGGATCACCTCCCTCGACCTGCTAGCCACACTTCTCCTGATGCAGCCCAGGATCTGATTGGCCTTGCGGGCTGCAAGTGCACATTGGGAGCTCATGTTGAGCTTTATGTCCACCAGCACCCCCAAGTCTCTCTCCTCAGGGCTACTTTCCAGCCAGTCACTGCCCAGCCTGTATTTGTGCCCGGGATTGCCTCGACCCAGATGCAGGAAATGTGCTTCTGTCACCCACAATGGGAGAAGGCTCTGAAGAAAGGGCTTGAACTACTTTTCCAGACTGTTTTCACAGAATCACAGAACATGAGAAGTTGGAAGGGACCTCCAGAGATCATTGAGTCCCACCACCCTGCCAAAGGTCTACCTAGGGTAGTCCGCATAGGAATACGTCCAAGCAGGTTACTCCCCTAAAATGATCACTGTGTTTTCCTTCCTTGGAGACTTAAGGGAAATATCCTAGAACCACTGGGTTAGGATTTGATCTTTTTCAATGAAGAACAAGAGGGTGAAGAAAAACTTCATCCTCAGCAGGAAGAGCTGTCCCCATATCATGATCTGACCAACAGTTCCGTCTTCAAGTGAGAGTGGGATAGCAAGTTGTGTACATCAGAACGCTTTGGCAGAGAGGCTTTTCACTCGTGTAAATTTCACAGCATCACAGAATGTTAGAGGCTGGAAAGGACATGAATAGAGTAGAATAGAATAGAATAGAATAGAATAGAATAGAATAGAATAGAATACAACACAACACAACACAACACAACACAACACAACACAATACAATACACCAAGTTGGAAGAGACCTTCGAGATCATCGCATCCAACCTGTCATCCAACACCACCTAATCAACTGAACCATGCAACCAAGCACCCCACCAAGCCTCTTCCTAAACACCTCCAGGGATGGTGATTCCACTACCTCCCTGGGCAGCACATTCCAATGGCAAATCACTCTTTCTGTGAAGAATTTCTTCCTAACCTGCAGCCTAAACCACCCCTGGTGCAGTTTGAGACTGTGTCCTCTTGTTCTGGTTCTGATTGCCTGGGAGAAGAGACCAACCCCCAGCTGTCTACAATGCCCCTTCAGGTAGTTGTGGAGAGCAATAAGGTCTCCCCTGAACCTCCTCTTCTCCAGGCTAAGCAACCCCAGCTCCCTCAGCCTCTCCTCATAGGGCTTGTGTTCCAAACCCCTCCCCAGCTTTGTTGCTCTCCTCTGGACACATTCCAGCAACTCAACATCTTTCCTAAACTGAGGGACCCAGAACTGGACACAGAACTGGACAAGGGGTGGCCTAACCAGTGCTGAGTACAGGGGGAGAATGACCTCCCTGCTCCTTCTGGCCACACTGTTCCTGATACAGGCCAGGATGCCATTGACCTTTTTGGCCACCTGGGCACCCTGCAAAAGATCATCCAATCCAACCCCCCTGCCAGAGCAGGATCACCTAGACCAGATCACACAGGAACTCATCCAGGTGGTTGCCAAATCACTTCAAGCATACTACTAAATTTTGCCTGTGGATGAAGGAGGGACAAATGGTTTTCTAGAGAGTAATAGTCACTGACATTTACATCACTGAGCAAGCTATTGTTTCCTGATGTAATTGCAGTAATGAGAAAGGGGAAAACACCAGAAGGTCAGATGACCCTATCAAGTAAAACATTGTCAAAAGGCAAGTATTTTACAATCAAGTAGCCAATTATGCCAACATGAAAATAAAAATGTTTAAAGGACAGAGTAATTAGAGCTGGAATAATTATAGGCTGCAGTAGGAATTCTGAAATGTGAAAATGTGCAAAAGCCTCAGCCTGCAACAGGTTAGCATAGTGCTAGAGGTCAGATCAGATTAACAAAAAGTAACCTTCTCATTCAAACAATAGATCATTTTTTAATAGAAGTGCAACTGTTGGACTTGATGATCTTGGAGGTCTCTTCCAACCTGGCTGATTCTGACATTCTGTGTAGGCAACGTGAAAGGCCAGGACTTTTGTACTGCCTTAAAGAAGTTCTGGTTCAGGTCCATAGGTACAAATATTGTCCTTCTGAGAACACAGAAAGGAGCACCAAAAAGGAAAACAAGGGGCTGGATGCACAGAAACTTCATAACCCTGAGTGCTAAAGACAAGACTTAGAAGGGCAATTGACTTCATTTTTCAATCTTACCTTCTGGCACTCTCTGGAAACTCCAAGCCACTTGATTTTCCAGTAAAGCATACAACAGAGTACCCAGGAGCCCTCTGCACCCCATCCAGTCTCTTCCTAAACACCTCCAGTGGTGGTGACTCCACCACCTCCCTGGGCAGCACATTACAATGGCCAATTACTCCTTCTGGGAAGAACTTTCTCCTCACCTCAAGCCTAAACCTCCCCTGGTGCAGCTAGAGACTGTGTCCTCTTGTTCTGGTGCTGGTTGCCTGGGAGAAGAGACCAACCTCCACCTAGCTACAACCTCCTTTCAGGAAGCTGTAGAAAGCAATAAGGTCTGCCCTGAGCCTCCTCTTCTCCAGTATTTCCCAAAACACCTACTGCATGCACCCCTTCACATGTAACCCTCCTGCATCATACATTGTATGTTCACTATAGCCTCAAGCTGCAACTGGGTAGGTTTAGACTGGACATTAGGAAAACAATTTTCCCAGCAAGAGTGGTCAGGCCTTGGAATGTGCTGCCCAGGGAGGTAGTTGAGAGTTGAGTCCCCGAGCCTAGATGTGTTTAAAGGTGTTTTGGATGTGTTGCTTGGGGATATGGTTTAAGGGTGAACCTTGTGGAGTATGGTTCTTGGTTGGACTTGGTGATCCTGAGGGTCTTTTCCAACCTGAGTGTTTCTGTGATTCTGTGATTTAAATGAGGTTCTTCACTTCTCTGGGTGGAGAAGTGAATGTTCAGTAGTCTATTAAGCCTGCACTCTGTCCTAAAAGCTAAGAAGCTCAGGCTGTGTTCAGTGTCTGCCATCTTCAGACAGCCCCCTACTGATTTTACAGCAAGATCCCAGGTGAGGCACTTAGCAGAGGCCCTTTGTGATTTACATGCACAGAGATAGGGTGAACTGTCTGGTTCTTTGCTATTTCAATTCTTCCTTTGTAAAGGCTATATCTCCTTTCAAGCCCATCACTACTACTGACATAGAACAACACTGCTGCCATTAGCAGGGCAGTCCCACATCATTTATTCAGCTCACTAACCATGGACTGACACTGTTTTGAGAGCACCACAGGCCCCATCAGTACAGCACCATCCCTGTTCCTCTCCTCAAACAGCTCCTGACAAGTCTAAATTTAGAGCACAGCCAGCCTGCCTTATCAGCTCGACACATAAAAGCTGCTATCAGTTTAATTAACATTTGCACCACACTGCTGCAGCAAGTCCCCTGGACACAGCAGTAATGGCAATCACATGCAGGCAGCAAACACCCAGATGCCACAGGAAGCCCATGCTTACCTTTCCCTGACATTTACAGAGGGACACTCGCAGCCTCTGTGCCCTGTGCATCCCCATCCCCATGCTTGGTGCTCCTCTTGAGCCTGGCAGAAAGGGCATGGAGGTGATGGTCTCACCAGACTCCTCTCTGGTCACTCCAGGGATGCATGGTACAGTTGCAACCACTGGGGACTCTGTGGCCACTGTACTATGGTAGCACAGGCGAGAAGTGATGGTGGTGCCAAAGTCACTTTGAGAACAGAAAGCCACATAGAATAGAATCATAGAATCAACAAGGTTGGAAAAGACCTCAAAGATCATCAAGCCCAACCTGCCACCCAACACCTCCAGGGATGGTGACTCCACCACCTCCCTGGGCAACACATTCCAATGGCTAACAACTCTCTCTGTGAAGAACTTTCTCCTCACCTCAAGCCTAAACTTCCCCTGGTGCAGCTTGAGACTGTGTCCTCTTGTTCTGGTGCTGGTTGCCTGGGAGAAGAGATCAACCTCCACCTGTCTACAGCCTACCTTCAGGTAGTTGTAGACAGCAATAAGGTCTCCCCTGAGCCTTCTCTTCTGCAGGCTAAACAACCCCAGTTCCCTCAGCCTCTCCTCATAGGGTTTGTGCTCGAGGTCTCTCCCCAGCCTCATTGCCCTTCTCTGGACACATTCAAGAGTCTCAATGTCCTTCTTAAATCCTGCAGGAGGAATCAGGATGATGATCTCAGCACTGAGGAAGATTCTAATTTTGAAAGAAATATTGTATGTCTCCATGGGGACACATTGGTGGCTGGTGGCATCCAGCCTGGACTCATCCTGGTGCTGCAGCATCCTATAATGTGCAAGCAGAGCAAGGACAAGACGTAAGCAGTGCCACGTTATGAATTAACATTTGCTGCTCAGGTTTTGGTCTATCACATAGCTCATCTCAAAGCATGATTTGTACTCAAAGTGGTTCCACTAAAGTGACAGCATCAGCCAAGTCGACACATGGAGAGAAAAGGGAAGGGTCACTTTGCAGCCATTACCCACTGTGGCTGATGTCTCCTCGCAGGATCACAGGACTTTGGGGGTTGGAAGGGACCTCCAAAGATCAGCAAGTCCAAGCCCCCTGCCAGAGCAGCACGATAGAATCTGGCACAGGTTACACAGGAACACATCTAGATGGGTCTTGAATGTCTCCAGAGAAGAAGACTCCATTCTCTGGGGAGCCTGTTCCAGTGCTCTCTGGCCCTCACAGTGAAGAAGTTCCTCCTCTTGAGGTGGAACCTCCTGTGCTGTAATTTATATCCATTACCCCTTGTCTTATTACAGGGTGCAGCAGAGAAGAGTCTGTCCCTTTCCCTTTGATATGCAGTCCTCAGATATTTATAAACATTTATTAAATCCCCTCTCAGTCTTCTGTTCTCAAAACTAAACAGCCCCAGGGCTCTCAGCCTCTTCTCATAAGGCAGTGCTCCAGTCCCTCAATTATCCTTGTAGCTGTCTGTTGGATCCAACAGATCCCTGTCCCTCTTGAACTGAGGAGCCCAAAACTGGTTACAATATTCTAGGTGAGGTCTCACCAGGGCAGAGTAGAGGTGGAAGAGAACCTCTCTCTGTCTGCTGGACACACTCCTCTTAATACACCTCAGGATCCCATTTGCCTTCTTGGCTGCAAGGACACATTGCCAACCCATGGATAACTTGCTGTCCACCAAGACTCCCAAGCCATGCTCCATGGGGCTGCTCTCCAGCAGATCACCTGCCAACCTGTACTGGTGCAGTTTATTATTCCTTCCTGGAGCATTATCTCTTGCAGTTTCACAACAGGGTCTGTTTCTGCTTGTTGGGATTTGCGACAGCTGCAGTAACCTGGAAATTCTGAATTGTTGAGAAGAAAGCTTTCAGCTATTTCAATGTAGGCAGGGTTTTAAGCTAATAGCATGTTATTATGCATATAGTGCAGGAGCAAAACAATTTTCCCTGTTCCATGTGTTTGGTCCAGTCTTAAAACCACAGTCAACCAAACAGAAAGACACAGTGGGGGCAAAAAAAGTCTGAATTTAACAATTAGCTCAGGTGGAGTGCTTGCACCAGGCCTGGTGATTCAATTCAGTGGGAGTGTTAGTGTAGGCACACAAAATACAGCATCTGCTTTGTGTTTCTCCAACTCAGAAATGGGAAAAAAAGAGTGCTTAGCTGGTGCTCCAACCCACTGTGGTGGCATGTTCTTGGCTTTCCCTGCTGTAAGCTCTCTACTCTGCCCTGGTGAGACCACACCTGGAATACTGCATCCAGTTTTGGCCTCCCCAGGTCAAGAGAGACAGAGATCTGCTGGAGAGAATCCTATGGAGAGCCACGAGGATGATTAGGGGACTTGAGCATCTCTCCTGTGAAGAGAGACTGAGAGCTCATCACAGGGACTGTAGTAAGGAAGGAGGCTGTTTACCAAAGTCTGGAGTGACAGGAGGGGGGGGCAGTGGATTCAAGCTAGAGAAGAGCAGATTTAGACTGGATGTTAGGAACCGGGTCTTTACTATGAGGGTGGTGGAACACTGGAACAGGTAGCCCAGGCAGGTGATTGGGTCCCATCCCTGGAGGTATTCAAGTAGGGCTCAACAGGGCTGTGGGCAGCCTGGTCTAGTTGAGCATGTCCCTGCTTACTGCAGAGGGGGTTGGACTAGATGACCTTCAGAGGTCCCTTTCAAGCCAGACCATTCTATGATTCCATGATTCTATTCTAAGCCTGCTTACAGCAGGGACCTTTGTGAGGTTGGGGGCCAAAGAAAGAACAGGGACTGCAATTTTCAAGATTTCAGAATAACTTAATGGCCAGGGGTGTTATAGCTGTGGTTTTCAGCAGCAACCCTCCAAGGTGCAATAAGGAGCACATAGAGAGAGCTGGAAACCACATCCGTGGTGCTTTCAATTATGTAGCACGGTGAGGACCGCGTGCGGACATCTGGGAGAGACATTAAAGGCCAGCAGCAGACCACAGGCCCAACTAGTTTAGAAAGCAGTGATGTAATTTGTGGCATGGATAGTGGGTTTGCTGCAGCCTTGAAACCTTTCAGAAAGCAAATAACATTTTCTTTTGTGGATAGACCTCACAAATCTTTCCATGAAGCACATGTAATACAAGGTACAGAGCAATAGCCCTTAAGGGAGTCATCACTCAAGCATCAAGCAACTTTTGATGCAGCACACAAAGTTTTTATGCCAGAATAAATAAATAAATTGGAAGGCTAAGTGCATATTTCTGATAATGCACATACATTGATCTTTTACCTATGATATTTGTTAGTAGCTGCTGAGAGAGTACCAGCATAGGTGTTCTATACTGTACAGTATACTTATGAGGAGAAACTGAGGGAGCTGGGGCTCTTCAGCTTGGAGAAGAGGAGGCTGAGATAACCTCATGAATGTTTATAAAGATGTAATGGGTGAGTGCCAAGAGGATGGAGCCAGGCTCTGCTCAGTGATGCCCAATGCCAGCACAAGGGGCAATGGGTGGAAGCTGAGGCATAGGAAGTTCCATGGAATCATGAAGAAGAAGTTTTTTACTGCAGGGGTGACAGAACCCTGGAACAGGCTGCCCAGGGGGGTTGTGGAGTCTCCCTCTCTGGAGATATTAAAAACCTACCTGGATGTGTTCCTGTGTGATCTGCTCTAGGTGATCCTGCTCTGGCAGGGGGGTTGGACTGGATGTTTTGAGGTGCCTTCCAGGCCTTAACATTCTATGATAGTAAGTGCACACCTGGGAGGGATGGAAAGTTTTACTCTCCAATTTTAGTAATCCCTTTCCCTTTCCCTCTGAAAATTAATTGGCTTTGAAGAGATGCTTTAATGAAGGCCACCTTTAGTCCCGAATACGATGTTGTGGTCTCAATCCATATTGCCAGGCTCTTTGCGATGCTGGATTGAGGAGATTTCTTTTCCATCTAAACCCTGATGCACAAATTGAAGGAAAGACTTTTCTTTTTTAGTACCAATTACAAAGGAAAATGTCATTGTTTAACAGCTTGCCTGAAAATCCTTTGCAAAGGCCAAAAGGCTTCATAATATTAGGGGAATTTTTATGTTGCTCAGGATTTTATACAGAATGAAGTAAAAAGAGGCTCTGCAGGGAAATGCTGTTGATTTACTTAACACTGGCACAGTTTCACCAGATGTGGGACAGCTCATTTTTTCTGCCTCACTTTCAGTTTGGTTATTGATTCAATTTTTAAAAAGCTGTGGAAGTGTGGTAGTTTTCTGAGGGAGCTGGGGTTGCTTAGCCTGGAGAAGAGGAGGCTCAGGGGAGACCTTATTGCTCTCCACAACTACCTGAAGGGAGGTTGTAGCCAGGTGAGGGTTGGTCTCTTCTCTCAGGCAACCAGCACCAGAACAAGAGGACACAGTCTCAAGCTGCAACAGGGGAGGTTTAGGATGGATGTTAGGAAGAAGTTCTTCAGAGAAAGAGAGATTGGAATGTGCTGCCCAGGGAGGTGGTGGAGTTGCCATCCCTGGAGGTGTTTAGGAAGAGACTGGATGGGGTGCTTGATTGCATGGTTCAGTTGATTAGGTGGTGTTGGATAATAGGTTGGACTTGATGATCTCAAAGGTCTCTTCCAACCTGGTCTATTCTTTCTTTTCTATCCTATCCTATCCTATCCTATCCTATCCTATCCTATCCTATCCTATCCTATCCTATCCTATTCTCCCCAGGTAGGTGGAGGAATCTCCTTCTCTGGAGATTTTCAAGCCCCATCTGGATGTGTTCTTTTGTGATCTGTGCTGAATTCTATGGTCCTGCTCTGGCAGGGATTGGACTCGATGATCTCCAAAAGTCCCTTCCAACCCCTAACATCCTGTGATGTTGTGATCTCTTGTGAAGTGGGAAGGTTGAGAGAGAGAGGCTGCCTTTCCAGCCAGAGGAACAGTTTCCTCTCCCATACTGGATCTGGGGAAATGAGGCAGATTTATGCAGCTGCCACCGCATCAAAGCCTTGTGTGCCTCTAGTTGCGAGGCACTTGCGTGGTGCACCGTGCCAGGTTGGCTGATGTGATGGGAAGCCTCCATGCAGCCAGACTCATGATAGGCAGTAAAAGTTCAGACAGCTGAATTCACTTATTACATTTTAGATAGGCTTTGAGAAATTAAATGAGTTCAAATGGTTGTTCTACCATTTGGAAAGCTGTAACATGTTACTGGGTGCTCTCAAAGTAACATTTCAGAGTCTAAAAATAGTCTGCATATACCAATCCTTCTGCTTCCCCTGGAGTGCTGAGAACATTCAGTACATATTAAAGCAGGCATTAAAAATAAGCTGAAATCCCTTTCTGTGACTTCCCTTTTGAAATTACCAGAATAACATTTTATAGATGTTTTTCTTGTGAGGAATCAGACAACACCAGGAAATGAAAAAGGTGGGGATATACCTTGCCATCAGCCGCATGACTGACTGCTGGGCTGGGCTTTGGTGATTCCTTTGCTGCACCCAGCCATCAAACCTCATTCTCAGCCTGACTTTTCCTTTGCACCGAGATATTGTTCTCCAAATACTTACGCATCCTTCAGACAACTTCATTTTCTTGTTAAGTCTTTAGGACTCTGTTTTCTTGCTAATCCTTTTACTCTCTTCTCTGTTCTTTTTCTCATGAATCACAGAATTTGCAGAAACTGAAGTTGGCAGTTTCAGTGTTTAATAAAATATATATGTCCTTGCATTATATAGAATAGAATAGAATAGAATAGAATAGAATAGAATAGAATAGAATAGAATAGAAGAGACCAGACCAAGTTGGAAGAGACCTTCAAGATCATCGTGTCCAACCCATCGTCAAACACCATCTAATTAATTAAACCATGCAACCAAGCACCCCATCAAGTCTCCTCCTGAACACCTGAAGTGATGGTGACTCCACCACCTCCCTGGGCAGCACATTCCAATGGGCAATCACTCTTTCTGCGAAGAATTTCTTCCTAACATCCAGCCTAAACCCCCCCTGGTGCAGTTTGAGACTGTGTCCTCTTGTTCTGCTGCTGGTTGCCTGGGAGAAGAGACCAACCTCCACATGGCTACAACCTCCTTTCAGATAGTTGTAGAGAGCAATAACGTCTCCCCTGAGCCTCCTCTTCTCCAGGCTAAGCAACCCCAGCTCCCTCAGTCTCTCCTCAGAGGGCTTGTGTTCCAAACCACTCTCCAGGTTTGTTGCCCTTCTCTGGACTCGTTCCAGCAAGTCAACATCCTTCCTAAACTGAGGGGCCCAGAACTGGACACAGGACTCAGGTGTGGCCTAACCAGTGCAGTGTACAGGGGCAGAATGACCTCCCTGCTCCTGATGGCTACCCTGTTCCTGATACAGGCCAGGATGCCTTTGGCCCTCCTGGCCACCTGGGCACACTGCAGGCTCATGTTCAGCCTACCATCAACCAGCACCCCCAGGTCCCTCTCTGCCTGGCTGCTCTCCAGCCACTCTGACCCCAGCCTGTAGCACTGCATGGGGTTGTTGTGGCCGATGTGCAGAACCCGGCACTTGGATGTGTTAACTCTCCTGACATTGGACTCTGCCCATCTGTCCAGCCTGTTGAGGTCCCTCTGCAGAGCCTCTCTACCCTCCAGCAGATCAACATCTGCCCCCAGCTTGGTGTCATCTGTAAATTCACTGATGATGGACTCCATGCCCTGCGATTAGAATAATTGTAGTATTTTTGCCATTTTATCCACCACCATTTCTCAGTTTTCATAACAGTCCCATTGAGCACACACCCTTCTCTTTTCCCTCTGATACACATCCAGTTCAGCACTGCTCCCTTTGGCTGCTATTAGAGCACTTCTGCAGGAGCGAAAAAGCACTTTGTGAAGAAATGTTCCAACTGATATTTCGCACAGAAGTTCCCACCAGTTGCTCCTAACAAAATTGGGCTGTCATGAGTAAAAGGGAAGTTCATGAATAAAAGGGATGTTCTGTCTGAGGTTAATATGTGATTAATAGCAGGAAGCCAAAGACTGGCTTTAATGATCAGGTTGCTGGCAGGGTGCATAAGATTCCATCCTGGAACCATTCAATACATCCTATATGTATATACATAGGCCATTTTCCATGGGTGTGACAGATTGGTTCAATGTCCTGATGGAAGAGAGGCAAGGAGCAACCCCTGCTACACAGCCTTTAGATACTACAAAATAAATCAGGATAGTCAAATCTAAAGCTGACTGCAGAAACTGCCTCCAGAACACTAAATAAGTGGGCAAATAGGCTTGCAGGTGAAATGGAGTGCAAATAAAAGCAAAGTCAAGCACAAGGAGAAAATTAGCTTGTCCACATATACCCATCCACAGCCTCTGATTTATCCCTTATGAGCCAGGGAAGAGCTCTTCATTTCTATGTGGCTAACTGCCTGAAAATATCAGCTACTACTTGGAGACACTTAGAAAAGCAAGGGACTATTAGGCATGTGGCCAGGAGTGTGACTGCTGCAATGGAGCGCAAAGTGTTTGTGTATTTGGATTTTATACCTTTTATTAGCCTAGGTAGTGTAGCTAGAAAGAGTAAACAAATGTTCAGGCATGCAAACCTTGTTCTGCATCTCAGGGAGAGAGAGCAAAATGGGAAACCTCATTATGCTGCCATACAGAAGCATATAAATGCATCTTCAATATTGCTCGCAGTGACAGTCACCCCAGCTTAAAAATGCAATAAATTCCCAAACTGCATGAGATAAGAGATATGGAATAGCTTCTTTTGAGAGCAGAAAAATGTGCCTTTAGATTCTTCAGCATGATGGAAAAAAAAAAAAAGAAGATAAGACATGGGACTCAGCTAGAGGAATACAGAAGATCTGTTTCTTCGGTGAAAATTAGGAGGGGGGAAAAAACATCTAGAATAGACGAGGTTGGAAGAGACCTTCACGATCATTGTATCCAACCTATTACCCAACACCATCTAATCAACTAAACCACAGCACCAAGCACCCCATTCAGTCTCCTCCTAAACACCTCCAGTGATGATGACTCCACCACCTCCCTGGGCAGCACATTCCAATGGGCAATCTCTCTGTGAAGAATTTCTTCCTAACACCCAGTCTGAACCTCCTGTGGTGCAGCTTGAGACTGTGTCCTCTTGCTCTGATGATGGTTGCCTAGGAGAAGAGACCAACCCCCACCTGGCTACTACCTCCCTTCAGCTAGTTGTAGACAGCAATAAGGTCTCCCCTGAGCCTCCTCTTCTCCAGGCTAAGCAACTCCAGCCCCCTCAGCCTCCTCTCCTCACAAGGCTTGTGCTCCAAACCCCTTTCCAGTTTTTTTTCCTTTCTGTGGACGGCCTCTTCTCATGGGCAACCAGCAGCAGAACAGGAGGGCACAGTCTCAATCTGTGCAGGGGCAAGTTTAGACTGGATGTTAGGAAGAAGTTCTTCACAGAAAAAGAGATTGACCACTGGAATGGGCTGCCCTGGACTTCCCTGGAGGTGTTTAAGAAAAGCCTGGATGAGGCTCTTAGTGCCATGGTCTAGTTGATTAGTTAGGGTTGGGTGATCATTTGGACTTGATGATCGTGGAGATCTCTTCCAACCTGTCTGATTCTGTGATTCTGAGATGCAGCTATCTTGTTTAAGGCAGTTTGCCAGGAGACCTTATGTCTTTCCTCTAACCACTGCAAACTCCACTGGCAAAACAACTCCCTCAGCAGCATAAACTGTGCAAAAGAGTCCTGGCTTGTGTGTGTGCACTGAAGCTGATGCAGGCAGCTCTTAAAAACTCACCACATATAAGCATATCCTAAGCATGCAAATGAGAAAACTTTAATTTCCCCACTCTTTTTATTTTTACTGCAGACAAGTGTTGGTCAGCTTGCAGAGTTACCTATTTACTATGAATAGAGGAGCCTTCTGGAAATATTGAGTTGCTGCTGGGCACAATGTGAGTTATATTACTTTGAATTACACACTCTGGGGAAGAGGCGTTGATAGAAAGTTTGTTTGACTGCTGTGGTAGTTTTACACTGTGCCTTGAATATTTTCCACAGGTCCTGAACAGAAAGAATTATAGACTAGACTAGACTAGACTAGACTAGAATAGAATAGAATCGAATCATGGAGTTTAGGCTTTTGCATTTCTAACCTGAATCCTGTCCATTGCTTTTTGTGATCCACTCTGCAGTGCAAACTGGCAGTCGAGAATGGAATGGAATGGAATGGAATGGAATGGAATAGAATAGAATAGAATAGAATAGAATAGAATAGAATAGAATAGAATAGAATAGAATAGAATAGACGAGGTTGGAAGAGATCTTCGAGATCATCAAGCCCAACCTATCATCCAACACTGTCTAATCAATTAAACCATGGCACCAATCACCCCATCCAGTCTCTTCCTAAACACCTCCAGTGATGGTGACTCCACCACCTCCCTGGGAAGCCCATTCCAATGGCAAATCACTCTTTCTGTGAAGAGCTTCTTCCTAACATCCAGCCTAAACCTCCCCTGTGGCAGCTTGAGACTATGTCTCCTTGTTCTGGTGCTCCCACACCTGCAGTGGGTAGTAAAGTGAATTCATCTTATACCTGTTGAACAGTTTCAAATTCCCATTTCTTGAAGTGTTGGGGTGGGGTTGGGTGGTTGGGTTTTTTTTTTGGTTTGGGGTTTTGTGGATTTTGTGGGGTTGTTTAGAATCATAAATTTGTTAGGGTTAGAAGGGACCTCAAGGATCATCTAGTTCCAAGCCTCCTGCAATGGGCAGTGACATCTCACACTGAATCAGGTTGCTCACAGCCACAGCCAGCCTGGCCTGAATAACATCCAGGGATGAGGCTTCTACCACTTCCTGGGCACCCTGTTCCAGTGTATCACCACTCTCCTGGGGAAAAACTTCTCCCTAACATCCAATCTGAATCTACCCATTTCTACCCATTGTACACCGGCAGATTTCTTGCAAAGATATTGCAAAACAGAGACAGTTTATGAATGGAGGCTGAAAAGCACAGCCAAAGCATTTATCTTCTGGGGGCAGATAAGATAATCTTCCCTAACAAATTCAAATGATAGATGTCACTGAAGACTATTCAAAACCACTGTCAAAGAGTCATAACATCATTAATGATGCTGCAAATATCAGGTTAGGTTTCAAACACGGAACAGCAATGATTAGCTCTGAAACTCTACGTGTCTAATTTACCTCTTCAAAAGCTAACTGCAGGAGTCTGAAATACAGAACAGCTGGTAAACACAAAGTCTCCACAGATAGAGACAATTTTTCCACTAATCCATCATTACAGAAGCCAGCACCACAATCTTTTCCTTTTAAATACACCCTGACTCATGTTCACGCCTTTCCTACCATCATTGGCTTGATAAACTGACTGAGATTTATCACTAATTGCGTCCACAATGAATAAACTATCAGAAAGTGGCCAAACACTGCTTGTGTGACTCCAGTGCTGTTGTTGAGGTCATGAAAGCATGACACTGGGTGTAAATCAGCTCTTCACCTCTCCTCTGCTGTGGCAAAGGATGTTGCTTTTTTCAGTACAACCTTGGCTTTTCTCCTGCTCATGTGAGAAGAAGTCATGAATTTTATTTAGCACTCTCTTCTCCTGCAGCTTTGCCTTGTAAGGAAAGTGAAGGAACACTTTCAAAGGCACGCTTGTGTTGGGAACAATAAAATGAATCCACTTGCTCTGCATGCGCTTTGCAATGTTCCTGCTACCTTCTTGCTGAAGAGTGATCAGTCCTTAGTTGTCCACTCCAGGAAGGTGATTCATGGACAGTAATTTTCTCTCCTTAGCTTCAGAGTGAGAGAGAAATTATCCTTAAGGGATCACAGGGACATCCCTGCAGATACCCACGGAGTTTATGTGAAGCATCCCACACTGTCTCAAGTCTCATCAAAGACAAGAGAGGGCTGGAGCACCTCTCCTATGAGGACAGACTGAGGGAATTGGGATTGTTCAGTCTGGAGAAGAGAAGGCTCTGAGGAGACCTTATTTTGGCCTTCCAGTATCTGAAGGGGGCCTACAAGAAAGCTGGGGAGGGACTTTTTAGGGTGCCAGGTAGTGATAGGACTAGGGGGAATGGGAAAAAAACTAGAAATGGGTAGATAGAGATTGGATGTTAGGAAGAAGTTCTTCCCCAGGAAAGTGGTGAGACACTGGAACAGGTTGCCCAGGGAGGTGGTAGAAGCCTCATCCCTGGAGGTTTTTCAGGCCAGGCTCTATGTGGCCCTGAGCAACCTGATCAAGTGTGAGATGTCCCTGTCGATGACAGGGGGCTTGGAACTAGATGATTGTTGAGGTCTCTCCCAACCTTGACAGTTCTATGATAGCACCAAAACATGATTCCCGGATAGTTTAAGCTGACTGTGCTCTGGAAGATTAAGTCAGTGGATGAGACCAAGCATGAGCTAGTGGAAGAGGACAGGAGGAGCTTTTGTTCATCTGTGTGGCATCAAAGAGTTACTGACACAGCAGGGTCAAGGTATTGTAAAGCTCAAACCCCAAGACTGCAAGACTCGGCTTCCCTCACATTTGTGCTGCAATGTATGTCACCCACTTTCCCATTGGTTATGAACTTGCACCACATATTCTTCATCCATTTTTTAACTTATTCTTGCTTTTATCTCCATGGCAAGAGTGCATCTGCAGTCCAGCCATTAATTACATCCCATGTTCAATGCAGGTGGATCTTTCCATGGAAACTTGCACAGAGGAGGCTTACCACACCACAGAAAGATATCTGATCTGTGTTGCCTCATATGGTATGGGAGATATGCCTCCTCAGAATTGTCACTGTAACCTGGACTCCCTGCTATCTAGAGCAGAAAGAGGTTTGAGTCTAAGGAATTAGCTCTCACACACCCAGAGGGGACCAGTGACCCTGCTCTTGGATGAGAGTTATTTTCCCCAGTTGCCTGTCTGTCAAATGCAGAAAGCAGCAAGTAGGAGATATGCTGCTTGCTGCAAGGTACAACCCAGCAGCTACAGTGAGTGCATGTCTCCAGAGTAGCTCCTGCTGAGTTTAACATTGTGCAGATATTTTCTTTGTGAAGCCCCTGCATTACCATCCACAGTTTAATTCTAATTTGATAGGACTCCTCTGTCGTGCTTGACCAAGCACTTTAGAACATTGTGCTTGACATAAACTTCCCCTAAAGACACTGACACTGGGACCAGTCTCCCTTGAGAAAGTGGGTGTAGGTGACACAGGTCCATAGCCACTGAGGGGTTTGGATGCCTAACAATGCAGCCATGGTCTGTGGAACCCTGCCTATGCTACTAAAGCCTTCCACCTCTCCTTTAACTTGGGTGCCCAAGTGTGGTGAGTTGAAATAACCTCCCAAGACAAAATTTGCCAGACCAGCTCAGATAGAAGCAAATTAAGCTGTATTTATAAGCAAAACTACAATCTAGAAATATGAAATGCAATGAACATGTACAAAACATCCAATGTTTACAGGGATTTACACTTAATAAACAACAATAGAACCCCCCTGGACAAAAACAGGGGGTTGCCAACAGCTTCCCCCTCCTTGCTCCCTTCCCCCACCCTATACAAAGTAAAAGAGAGAGAAGAGCAGAGAATAGCTTGTTAGTACTTAGCCACAACAAGAATGCAGCCAAGTCAGAAACAGCCAAGCAAAAGCTACCAGCTGGCATCTGCTAGAGCAAACAAGCCAGAAAGACAGCAAGAGTTAGTGTAGACAACTAGCGGAATGGAATGGAATGGAATGGAATGGAATGGAATGGAATGGAATAGAATAGAATAGAATAGAATAGAATAGAATAGAATAGAATAGAATAGAATAGAATAGAATAGAATAGAATAGAATAGAATAGAATAGTATAGAATAGAAATTAAAATTAACCAGGTTGGAAAAGACCTTTGAGATCATCAAGTCCAACCTATCATCCAATACCATCTAATCAGCTAAACCATGGCACCAAGCTCCCCATTCAGTCTCTTCCTAAATGTCTCCAGGGATGGTAACTCCACCACCTCCCTGGGCAGCACATTCCAATGGGCAATCTCTCTTTTTATGAAGAACTTCTTCCTAACATCCAGCCTAAACCTCCCCTGGTGCAGCTTGAGACTGTGTCCTCTTGTTCTGGTGCTGGTTGCCTGGGAGAAGAGACCAACCGCCACCTGGCTACAATCTCCCTTCAGGTAGTTGCAGAGAGCAATAAGGTCTCTCCTGAGCCTCCTCTTCTCCAGGTTAAGCAACCCCAACTCCCTCAGCCTGTCCTCATAGGGCTTGTGCTCCAAACCCCTCCCCAGCCTTGTTGCCCTTTATGTTGGGAATAGAATAGAATAGAATAGAATAGAATAGAATAGAATAGAATAGAATAATAGAATAATAAACCAGGTTGGGAGACACCTTCAAGAGCATTGTGTCCAACCCATCAACCAATCCAACCCACCCAAACAACTATCAGGCCAATGGGATTATTTAAACCTAATCATAATTTTCTCTTTTACATCTAATGGTGATCTATTTGCATTTTACCACTTTTCTACTCAATCTGTGGGAAATTTTCCCAGGCATCTGCCTCAAACTGCCACACCAAGGCACCTATCACTGAGCAGAAGTCACACATTTACGAGATATTTGAGCACTGACATGGAATTTTGGCCTCTGAAGGAAATCCTGCTTCATTTTCCAGCCCAGCAAGGCTGCTGGGACCCACAGTAGAAGGAATGCAAATGAAGACATCATTTAACTCTCAGCACTTCGTGTCTTGACGGGCTGGGAGCAAGCAGAGTGCACACATTGCCACAAATAGTTGCCAGTCTACAGAAGCAAACAAATAAAAGCAGACAGAGAGGGATGGTGAAATGGAATGAAGGTTTTCCTATGCATTCTAAAAGCAGACAAGAGTGGTTGGAGTGCCTGCCTGACAGCTTAAACCTGATGTTCCAGTAAGGAAAAATGGAATTCTTGCTCTTGTTCAGTCTTGTGTTCCCAAATGTGATAGCTAAGAGGAATTTGGGGGAATTCTCAAATGGAAATACAAGGCCATGTTCTCTGAAGACCATTCATGGTGAGTACAAAATGCACAGGCTATGGATCTCCTGGCTCTGAACTGCACCTGCCGAATAGAATAGAATAGAATAGAATAGAATAGACCAGACCAGACCAGACCAGACCAGGTTGGAAGAGACCTTCAAGATCATTGTGTCCAACCCATCATCCAACAGCACCTAATCTACTAAACCATGCAACCAAGCACCCTATCAAGTCTCCTCCTGAACACCTCTAGTAGATCCATCTCCTTCTGCATCTGTCCACAGGCAGCAGTGATCTGGCCCAGGACCATGGGTTTCTAGATGTGCCAGCACATAGTAGAAAGAGCAATAGTTGTCTGAGTATGACTGGTCTGGTCTTTCTTTCACAGAATCACAGAATTTCAGGGGCTGGAAGGGACCTCAAAAGATCAACTAGTCCAAGACCCCTGCCAGAGCAGGATCACCTACACCAGATTACACAGGAATGCAAGGGAGGAAATTCCATGGTCTTTGTCCTTGCTTTTCAAATGTGTTGACTTTCTTTTTTCTTCTTTTCTCTTACAGTTTCCTTGAAAAGGAGAGAAAAACATTTAGGTATTTTCTGCCATTATCCTTTTCATGCACATGCTTCCTAGGTTTATTTTCCATTTACTGAAGCAGGATGTAGTTGCAGTTTGTTTAAATCAGGTAGAATAGAATAAACCAGGTTGGAAGAGACCTTCAAGATCAAGTGCAACCTATCATCCAACACCACCTAATCAACTAAACCATGGCACCAAGCGCCCCATTCAGTCTCCTCCTAAACACCTCCAATGATGGTGACTCCACCACCTCCCCAGGCAGCCCATCCCAATGGGCAATCACTCTTTCTGTGCAGAACTTCTTCCTAACATCCAGCCTAAACCTCTCCTGATGTAGCTTGAGACTGTGTCCTCTTGTTCTGGTACTGGCTGCCTGGGAGAAGAGACCAACCTCTGCCTGTCTACAACCTCCCTTTAGGTAGTTGTAGAGAGCAATAAGGTCACCCCTGAGTCTCCACTTCTCTAGGCTAAGCAACCCCAGCTCCCTCAGTCTCTCCTCATAAGGATTGTGCTCCAAACCTCTCCCCAGCTTCATTGCCCTTCTCTGGACACTTTCCAGCATCTCAACATCTTTCCTAAACTGAGGGGCCCAGAACTGGACACAGAACTCAAGGTGTGGCCTAACCAGTGCAGTGTACAGGGGCAGAATGACCTCTCTGCTCCTGCTGGCCACACTGTTCCTGATGCAGACCAGGATGCCATTGGCCCTCTTGGCCACCTGGTCACACTGCAGGCTCATTTTCAGCCTACCATCGGCCAGTACCCCCAGGTCCCTCTCTGCCTGGCCGCTCTCCATGTCACATTATGTACACTATAAATACTATACTATAAATAACATATCCTTTATTTCCCTAGGACACATAGGTGTTGTACATTAACATCAGCCTCAGAAGCTGGTTTCCAGCAGCTTGCTATAATTGTGTGGGGTGAGTGTTCAATAGGGAAAAGGACCCTGAGGGGTGGGATGAGCCCACTTGTAATTGTGGCTCTTGTGAGTTGACAGAGGTTTGATTTATTGAAGTAACTCTGAGGAGCTTTAGCAGTTATGGGACCACTGAAAAGGCAGCACCTTTTCCCAAGCTCCAGCTTTTATTGTGTGTCTCTATTTATTCTGCATTATATGCCACCATGAGTGCCAACAAATCTGCAGTGCTCACTCCTTCAAACATTTCAGAAACCAGCTAACCTGCAGTTTACTCCTAGGGTCCCAATGTTGTATAAAGGTGTAGTGGGTTGAAATTACCCACCCCAACATAAAATTGCCAGACCAGCTCAGGCAAAAGCAAATGAAGCTATATTTACAAGCACAACTACAATCTAGAAATAGGAAATGCAGAGGACACCAAGCTGGGGGCAGGTGTTGACCTGTTAGAGGGTGGGAGAGCTCTGCAGAAGGACCTTGCCAGGCTGGACAGATGGGCAGAGGCCAAGGGCATGAGATTTAACACATCCAAGTGCCGGGTTCTACACATTGGCCACAACAACCCCAGGCAGTGCTACAGGCTGGGGTCAGAGTGGCTGGAGAGCAGCCAGGCAGAGAGGGACCTGGGGTTAGTGGTTGATAGTAGGCTGAACATGAGTCAGCAGTGTGCCCAGGCAGCCAAGAAGGCCAATGTCATCCTGGCCTGGATCAGGAACAGTGTAGCCAGCAGGAGCAGGGAGATCATTTTGCCCCTGTACTCAGCACTGGTTAGGCTACAAGAGAAGAACAAGAGAAAAAAGGGGGAAAGCAGGGAGTAGCTTATTAGTACTTAGCCACAGCAAAGAAATTCAACCAAGGTCAGCAAGCCAGCAGAAGCACCTGTTAGTATCTGCTAAAGCAAAGTAATCAAAAAGATAATTAGTTTACAGAGCTAACCTTATGTTAGTTATCAGACCAATGGATCTCTGGATGAGGCTCTGGCCAGCCTGATCTAGTGTGAGGTGTCCCTGCCCATGGCAGGGGGGTTGGAACTAGATGATCCTTGTGGTCCCTTCCAACCCTGACTGATACTATGATTCTATGATTTCCCCTTTCATATCCATGGCAATTTAGTTACCTTCTACCACTTTCCTACTCAATCTGGGGAAAATTATCCTAAGCACAGCCTAAAACTACCACAAAGGGAGAAGTAGCTTGGGAGGGAGCCATAAAAGAGGCAGCAAAGCAAGAACCCCAGCAGCTCTGTGTGCCAGTTCCTGTGAGGTTCTGCAGGTCTAACCATCATTTATCCTTTTAACTTGGTCAAATTCTCTTTGGAAAAGTGAATCCTATGCACGAAGAAATATTGCTGTTGTGGTTACCTTGTTGTAGATGTCAAAAGAGAGATCCCATTTATTATTGTTTAGGCTTATGTATTGCTTACTCTGTTTCATCAATAGCTGTGCCAGTGCACACAGGAACAAAAATAAATCCTAATGAACACTGTAACGACAGAAAGCAGTTGTGATGAAGCACAGGACATGCTCCAAACAATGAAGAATGACTGAGGGAAATCAAGCAAAACTGGCAAATGCCTACTAACTGACCCACAAGTACTCCATGAGGGTATGGAAGAACTCAGCTCTGCTAGAAATGCACTGAAGGAAAGAATTTCAGGGCTCCTTTGTGCTCCAGACAAACCACACAGGTACTTTGGGATTAGGATGTGACAAACTTGTAATGATATGCAGGATCTTGCAGCGAGTCAGTAATGGTTCACTAAAGAGTAGTAGATAGCAGAGTACAATTCCCCTGTCCCCCTGAAATATTCAGCATTTCACCATGGGCTCCCCAGAGGTAGGATGTATCTTTACACTTAAGAACCCAGTTCAGTGAAGTACTTAAGTGGATACTCAATAGTAAACAAAAATCAAGCACACATTGCTGCACTGGAAGGCAAAATCGGCTTTGAACCATGCTGCAAGGCACTCCCTTTGCAGCAGCACTAATTCGACTGTTGTGGCTCCAGCTGCCAGCTCTTTCTTCTCCACCCCCAGGATTCACAAAACTTCCTGTAAGGTCCGATGCTAAAGCACGAGCATGAAAGGAATCCCTCCGCAGAAGGTCAGAACTCCATCCTGGCTTGCCTCGCTTTATTGCCCGCTGTAACTCCTGTGATTTCTCCTTCTGGCAAAACTCCATTGTCTTAAAATAGCCCATCTCTGAGAGGGCAGTCATTAGAGTCAGCAGTTTATTTTGAACAGAGAGAAGTACCAGGCATTTCAGGAGCCCGACAGCTGCTTCTTTTCAACCCTGCAATCAAGACAAATCTTCTGAGCACATTTCTCTGCCGAACATCTTTCTGGCTGAACTGATGCTCCTGTCATTTTCCTTTCATGTTTCCAATTAAATGAAAGAATTTTGCACGGAGTTTCCTGTAATGACATTTATTGTCACATCTTTTTCCTCCTCCTTCTTTTTTTTTTATGGGTACTAATATAGCTGTGTGGCAATGACATGCGAGTAGAGCTGAGCTCAGATAATTAATGCACTATGACAGAGGCTTTCTTTAGCAGTCTTTCCATCTCTGATGCTGTGTTCCAGGGAGTTTTCTCCACTGTGTTGTAATCTTATCATAATAATATATATAATTAAAAATATAATAATAATAATAATAATAATAATAATGGTACTTCCTACAGTAGGAAACACAGAATACAGAATTAACCAGGTTGGAAAAGACCTCAGAGATCATCAAGTCCGGTTGGACCCAACACCATCTAATCAACTAATCCACGGCACCAAGTGCCTCGTCCAGTCCCGTTTCAAACACTTCCAGTGATGGTGACTCCACCACCTCCCTGGGCAAAATACATTGGAATAAACTCTCAAGGGAGGTGGTGGGTTCCCCTACATAAGACCGTTTCAAGGCCCAGCTTGAGAGGGTGCTGAGCCATCTCATTTAAACTATATTGTTAGGAAGAAGAAGAAGAAGAAGAAAGAAGAAGAAAGAAGAAGAAAGAAGAAGAAAGAAGAAGAAAGAAGAAGAAAGAAGAAGAAAGAAGAAGAAAGAAGAAGAAGAAGAAGAAAGAAGAAGAAAGAAGAAGAAGAAGAAAGAAGAAGAAAGAAGAAGAAGAAGAAGAAGAAGAAGAAGAAGAAGAAGAAGAAGAAGAAGAAGAAGAAGAAGAAGAAGAAGAAGAAGAAGAAGAAGAAGAAGAAGAAGAAGAAGAAGAAGAAGAAGAAGAAGAAGAAGAAGAAGAAGAAGAAGAAGAAGAAGAAGAAGAAGAAGAAGAAGAAGAAGAAGAAGAAGAAGAAGAAGAAGAAGAAGAAGAAGAAGAAGAAGAAGAAGAAGAAGAAGAAGAAGAAGAAGAAGAAGAAGAAGAAGAAGAAGAAGAAGAAGAAGAAGAAGAAGAAGAAGAAGAAGAAGAAGAAGAAGAAGAAGAAGAAGAAGAAGAAGAAGAAGAAGAAGAAGAAGAAGAAGAAGAAGAAGAAGAAGAAGAAGAAGAAGAAGAAGAAGAAGAAGAAGAAGAAGAAGAAGAAGAAGAAGAAGAAGAAGAAGAAGAAGAAGAAGAAGAAGAAGAAGAAGAAGAAGAAGAAGAAGAAGAAGAAGAAGAAGAAGAAGAAGAAGAAGAAGAAGAAGAAGAAGAAGAAGAAGAAGAAGAAGAAGAAGAAGAAGAAGAAGAAGAAGAAGAAGAAGAAGAAGAAGAAGAAGAAGAAGAAGAAGAAGAAGAAGAAGAAGAAGAAGAAGAAGAAGAAGAAGAAGAAGAAGAAGAAGAAGAAGAAGAAGAAGAAGAAGAAGAAGAAGAAGAAGAAGAAGAAGAAGAAGAAGAAGAAGAAGAAGAAGAAGAAGAAGAAGAAGAAGAAGAAGAAGAAGAAGAAGAAGAAGAAGAAGAAGAAGAAGAAGAAGAAGAAGAAGAAGAAGAAGAAGAAGAAGAAGAAGAAGAAGAAGAAGAAGAAGAAGAAGAAGAAGAAGAAGAAGAAGAAGAAGAAGAAGAAGAAGAAGAAGAAGAAGAAGAAGAAGAAGAAGAAGAAGAAGAAGAAGAAGAAGAAGAAGAAGAAGAAGAAGAAGAAGAAGAAGAAGAAGAAGAAGAAGAAGAAGAAGAAGAAGAAGAAGAAGAAGAAGAAGAAGAAGAAGAAGAAGAAGAAGAAGAAGAAGAAGAAGAAGAAGAAGAAGAAGAAGAAGAAGAAGAAGAAGAAGAAGAAGAAGAAGAAGAAGAAGAAGAAGAAGAAGAAGAAGAAGAAGAAGAAGAAGAAGAAGAAGAAGAAGAAGAAGAAGAAGAAGAAGAAGAAGAAGAAGAAGAAGAAGAAGAAGAAGAAGAAGAAGAAGAAGAAGAAGAAGAAGAAGAAGAAGAAGAAGAAGAAGAAGAAGAAGAAGAAGAAGAAGAAGAAGAAGAAGAAGAAGAAGAAGAAGAAGAAGAAGAAGACGACGACGACGACGACGACCAACCTCTGCCTGTCTACAACCTCCCTTCAGGTAGTTGTAGACAGCAATAAGGTCACCCCTGAGTCTCCTCTTCTCCAGGCTAAGCAACCCCAGCTCCCTCAGTCTCTCCTCATAGGGCTTGTGTTCCAAGCCCCTCACCAACTTTCTTGCCCTTCTCTGGACTCATTCCAGCAAGTCAACCTCCTTCCCAAACTGAGGGGCCCAGAACTGGACACAGGACTCGAGGTGTGGCCTAACCAGTGCAGTGTCCAGGGGCAGAATGACCTCCCTGCTCCTGCTGGCCACACTGTTCTTGGTGCAGGCCAGGATGCCATTGGCCCTCTTGGCCACCTGGGCACACTGCAGCCTCATGTTCAGCCTACTATCAACCAGCACCCCAAGGTCCCTCTTTGCCTGGCCACTCTCCAGCCACTCTGACCCTAGCCTGTAGCACTGCCTGGGGTTGTTGTGGCCAATGTGCAGAACCCGGCACTTGGATGTGTTCAATCTCATGCCCTTGGATTCTTACCCTGATAGGTTGGACTACATGATCCTTAAGATCCTTTCCAAACTGGTATACTATGAATCTATGAAAAAAATGCCCTTAAGAGTTGATAGGAGTTTGTGCCAGGTTACACCCAGCCAAGGAGGGGATGAAAAGAACCTAGCCCCCAAGAGGACAAAGAAACCTGACCCAGGTAGGCTGAGAGATTTGGTCCCCCACTCCCAAGGAGAGGGGTCCCCAGGTCAAAGTCTATTTCACTTCCTTCCTTTTACTCAAATGCATTTTATGTTTTGTTAAACTTACCTTTTAACTTCCAAATCGATTCAAGACTGTTTCTTACATAATTTTACCCTCTTTTCTCCTGCCTCATTTGTGTTCCCCTGCTGGGAAAAAGGGAGAGGGGAGGCAACATAAATGTGTTCCATTTGGGCACCACAACAGAGTTTTAAGGAGATTAAGTCATTAGGGCCTTTGCTAGGGGAGCACAGCATTATCCACGCATTTACTGCTTAGCAGGTACCTAAATGCTTTAAACAAGTGTGGCTGAAGAAAGGAAATATATCACACCCCCCCCCCAAAGTGCTGCATAATTAGAACTGAAACATCCATATGCCCCTTCCAGGGCATGGAGAAAAATATGACCTGCTGTCTCACCCTAGCTTTCTATGCATGTACAGGATTTCAGTCCCTGCCCCCCAAATGTCCTTTTGCAATCCTCCATCTCACTTCTCAGATGCTTTCACAGCCACTGCTGATGTAGTCTGTGAAAAGCAAAGGCACTATTACTGAGACACAGCATCTTCTCTGGGATGACTTCATCTCTTCACCTCCAACTCACCCCACTTTACCTCATTTCCAACCAGCACTTTAAAGGAAACTCAGATTGGAAAGCTGGTTTTCAAGTGCTTTTCCTTTTTAAGGTTGTTGCTGCTCAGAAAATTTTCCTTGCTGCTATGGTGTTGATTCGGAGCAGTGCAGGGCAGATGGAGGGAAGGAAGCAAGGACACCAGCTCAGTACCAGGACTCCTCTGCACCACAAGGACAAGCCAGCTGTAGTGTTCATAGCCATGCCTCAGGGAAAGCCAGTGAAAGATGTAAAATAAAGTATCGTAGTACCATAGTATCGGTCAGGGTTGGAAGGGACCACAAGCATCATCTAGTTCCAACCCCCCTGCCATGAGCAGGGACACCCCACACTACATCAGCCTGGACAGAGCCTCATCCAGCCTGGGCTTAAACACCCCCAGGGACAGTGACCCAACCACCTCCCTGGATAACCCATTCCAGGGTCTCACCACTCTCATGGTGAAGAACCTCCTCCTCATATCCAACCTGAATCTCCCCACCTCCAGCTTCATTCCATTCCCCCTAGTCCTAGCACTACCTGAGATCCTGACAAGTCCCTCCCCAGCCTTCCTGTAGGCCCCCTTCAGATACTGGAAGGCCACAATTAGGTCACCTCAGAGCCTTCTCTTCTCCAGACTGAACAGCCCCAAGTCCTTCAGTCTGTCCTCACAGGAGAGGTGCTCCAGCCCTCTCATCATCCTCATGGCCCTTCTCTGGACACCTTCCAGCACCTCCACATCCCTCTTGTAATAGGGGCTCCAGAACTGGAGGCAGTACTCCAGGTGGGGTCTCACCAGAGCTGAGCAGAGGGGGAGGATCACCTCCCTCGACCTGCTGGCCACACTTCTCCTGATGCAGCCCAGGATCTGATTGGCTTTGTGGGCTGCAAGTGCATACTGAGAGCTCATGTTGAGCTTTTTGTCCACCAGCACCCCCAAGTCTCTCTCCTCAGGGCTACTTTCCAACCAGTCACTGCCCAGCCTGGATTTGTGCCTGGGATTGCCTCGACCCAGATGCAGGACCCTGCACTTGGTCTTGTTGAACCTCCTGAGGTTGGCTTGTGCCCACTTCTCCAGCGTGTCAAGGTCCCTCTGGATGGCCTCCCTCCTCCAGCGTGTCTGCTGCATCACACAGCTTGGTGTCATCAGCAAACTTGCTGAGGGTGCACTCAATGCCGCTGTCCATGGCACCCACAAAGATGTTGAACAAGCCTGGTCCCAGGACTGGTCCCTGAGGGACTCTGCTTGTCCCTGGCCTCCACTGAGACATGGACCCATTGACAGCCACAAGTGTTTCCTTTTAGTTGTAAAGATGCAAACATCTTTAGCCAAGCAGGAGATTTTATGTGTCTGTGTTACAGCAGAGTCGTAAGGACGAGCAGAAATGCCTCTGCACCTCCTTATTACTTTGCACACAGTTCAGCTCCTGTAAGTGGCACAAGAACATACAGCATTGACAGTCTGCTTGGTGTCACTCTCTCTGCATGGTTGCATGTGAAGATGCAATGCAAAAAGTGGATTCACCTGACCCTTAGAAGCCATTTATCAAAACCCAGAAGACTTCTTGGAAAAGGTTTGGGGCTTTTTCATCTGTTTCTATTACAATGACTTCTGAGCCTGAACACTTGTTTGTGTTGTTTTTTTCTAGTCTACTAACTCTCCTCATTTTCCTCAGCTACTGTCAGAAGTTTGTGCCAGTGTCTGTCATTTGGCAGGCCTGGCCCTTGGAGGGAGCTGCTCCTTCTCCTGATGACAGCTGCATTGGCCTTTTCCACTGCCAAGGCTTTTGAAGACGTGAAGACAAGGAATCTGGCAGCTGTGTGGAAAAGATTTATTCAGCAGTTTGTTGCCACGGAATCACAGACCCATATAGGCTGAAAGGGGCCTCCAGAGGCTGCCTGATGAGACCCCTGCTTAAAGGTGGGCTAGTGAGAGCAGATTGCTCAGCCAAGCTTCAAAATCTCTGAGGATGAAGACTCAAGAGCCTCTCTGGGCTACAACATCCTATGCTGCTATTTGACCACTTTCACAACAAAATATCTTTCCTGATTTTGATGGCAATTTGTTCAGTTCCAGTTTGTGCCCACTGCACCTTGTTGTAGTCCTGTCCACTGCACTGCTAAGAGCTCAGCATCATCTTCTCTATACCACTTCATCTGATGGCCCTTTGCGGGGCTTACTCCAGCATTTCTGCATCTTTCCTTTTCTGGGCAGCCTGAAACTGAACCCATGGCTCTGGATGTGCCCTGCCAGAGCTGAGCAGAGTGGAAGACACACCTCCCCTGGCTTACAGGCAACACTGATACCGACCAGCACACTGCTGGCTCCTGTCCCACTCATTGCCCACCAGGGCCCCCAGAAAATTTTTGCACAGCTGTTCCCTGTGGGAATTTCAGGATGTGCCTGGAAAGTTTTCCATGGATCTTGAACAGAAAGTGATAGACTGGAAATAAATTAACATTGGATGTAAAAAGGAAAATAATAATAATAATAATAATAATAATAATAATAATAATAATAATAATAATAATAAACAACCAGGTTGGAAGAGACCTTCAAGATCATCACGTCCAACCCATCAACCAATCCAACACACCTAAACAACTAACCCATGGCACCAAGCACCCCATCAAGTCTCCTCCTGAACACCTCCAATGATGGTGACTCCACCACCTCCCCAGGCAGCCCATTCCAATGGGCAATCACTCTTTCTGTATAGAACTTCTTCCTAACATCCAGCCTAAACCTCCCCTGGCGCAGCCTGAGACTGTGTCCTCTTGTTCTGGTACTGGCTGCCTGGGAGAAGAGACCAACCTCTGCCTGTCTACAACCCCCCTTCAGGTAGTTGTAGAGAGCAATAAGGTCACCCCTGAGTCTCCTCTTCTCCAGGCTAAGCAACCCCAGCTCCCTCAGCCTCTCCTCATAGGGCTTGTGTTCCAAATCCCTCACCAACTTTGTTGCCCTTCTCTGGACTCGTTCCAGCAGGTCTACATCCTTCCTAAACTGATGATAAAGTCTGGGCAGATTGCCAACATAAAGTTAGTTGTATAAATTGACTTTCTCTCCTTTGCTTCCTTTGCTCTGCCAGCTGTCAGCTCTGGCTTCTGCTGGATTTGCTGACCTTGAATGCATTCTTGTAGTAGTTAAGTACTAACAGCAACTCTGCTTTTTCTCTTGTCCTGTGTACAGTGGGGAAGGGAGCAGGGAAGAGGAAGCTGTTGGTAGCCCCATGGTTTTGTCCACGGGGGGGGGGGCGGTTCTTGTGTTGTTTATAAATTGCAAATCCCTCTAAATATTGTCTAAATATTGTCTAAATATTGTACATATTCATTGCATTTCATACTTAGATTGTAGTTATGCTTGTAAACACAGTTTCATTTGCTTTCTAACTGAGCTGGTCTGTCAATTTTATGTAGGGAAGGGGGGTGGGGGGGTGGAATTTCAACCCACCACACTCCCCAGCCAGTCAGCCTGCACTGGTGTATGGGGTTGTACCTTCCCTGGTGCAGGGTTTTGCACTTCCCAGTGCTGAGTGCCATGGGATCCCTCTCTGCCACACAGGGGTATGTGGCAGCTGCTGGGATGTGTGCAGAGTGCATGATTCCCTAGCTGGCCAGCTACAAGCTGCAAACTTGTTTTCATATGTGAGCCGAGAAAAACATCCTGCATGAGGCAGGTCATTTGGACATGCTGGCACCTCTTGTGAGAGAATGATTTTAGCTTATATAGGGGCTGGGCTGAGGGAGCTGGGGTTGCTTAGCCTGGAGAAGAGGAGGCTCAGGGGAGACCTTATTGCTCTTTACAACTACCTGAAGGGAGGTTGCAGCCAGGTGGGAGTTGGTCTCTTCTCCCAGGCAACCAGCACCAGAACAAGAGGACACAGTCTCAGGCTGCACCAGGGGAGGTTTAGGTTGGATGTTAGGAAGAAGTTCTTCACTGAAAGAGTGATTTGCCATTGGAATGTGCTGCTCAGGGAGGTGGTGGAGTCACCATCACTGGAGGTGTTTAGGAAGAGACTGGATGAGGCACTTGGTGCCATGGTTCAGTTGATTAGATGGTGTTGGGTGATAGGTTGGACTTGATCTCAAAGGTCTTTTCCAACCTGGCTAATGCTGTATTCTGTATTGTTCAAATGAAAGACCAGAAAGGGTATTTAAACATCTACTTCGAGCAATAGAGCAAGACTGGGGGGTAGGGATTCTGTTAGGGACTACAGTGTCTTCTGTTAAGGGCTTCTGGGATGACTTCTGTAAGGGACACTCTAAGACTGTCATGCTGGAGATTTTGAGAGGACTTCAGTGATTCTCTACTCCCTGCATATCTGGAATTTCTTATGGAGCAATAAGAGGGTTTATGCTTCACAATTCATCACCCAATGGCCCCATGTTAACAGGGGCTACTATAGTGGTGGTGTGAGGGGTGCTGCACTGAAGAGTCAGCTCTGGAAGTTAAACTTCCAGTTATAAGAGATCAGCCAGTGCTGTCACTGCAATCCTATCTGCATCTACCCCCACATCACACAGGTCTATCACCCCTGACAGTGAGGTCTCAGTCTGACCAGCAGCACCAAGTAGCTCATGCTCAACCAAAACCCCATCTACTTTTAATGCCCAAGTGCTGATTTACAGTTGCTAGTTTTGTAGGAGGGATCTAGTTGAAATGTAGAGTATTCAGGGTGGGTGGTGAATCACTGAGCTGCCTTCAGAAGCTTCCTTTAGGCAGCTGTTCATCTGCCTGCAGTATTTCCTTCCAAGGATATTCCACTTCCTTCCAAGGATACCCTATTGCATTTCCTTTCTTTTTGGCTGGAAGGACAGTAAGTACTTACAATCTGTTGCTGCTCATTGTACCACTGGTAGCCAAAAAAACACACCAAAAATACCCTTAATCTGTGCATGAAGATTACTAGCAGTATTGCACTGCCTGGAATTTTTTATCAGAATGAAACTCAAGTAGGTCAAGAAGCTCACAGAAATAATGATGCCCTGAGAGTTTACTCTGTTTTGGAAACACCTGCTTCTTGCTAAGAGTGACCTGCTCTCTAGTTCTTAACTTATGAGATCAAACAATGCAATAGCAGAGGGCCATGAGGGGAGCAGTTCAGTACAGGCAGCAATGAGAAGTAAAACAAGGTTCTACACATTGGCCACAACAACTCCATGCAGAGATACAGGCTGGGGTCAGAGTGGCTGGAGAGCAGCCAGGAAGATAGGGACCTGGGGGTACTGCTTGACAGTAGGGTGAACATGAGCCAGCAACGTGCCCAGGTGGCCAAGAAGGCCAATGGCATCCTGGCCTGCATCAGGAACAGCGTGGCCAGCAGGAGCAGGGAGGTCACTCTGCCCCTGTACTCAGGACTGGTTAGGCTATTTCACTCATTAGCCAGTCTCATTCTGGACTATTGTTAATAATATTGATCTGATCTTCTAGTGAATTCTGTTATCTATCCAATGGCATGCAGCCCTCTATCAGGAGTAGTGTGGCAGCATGAGTAGGGAGGTCATTGTGCCTTGTACTCAGCACTGGTTAGGCCACACCTTGAGTCCTGTGTCTGGTTTTGGGCTCCTCAGTTTAGGAAAGATGTTGACTTGCTGGAACGTGTCCAGAGAAGGGTAACAAAGCTGGGGAGGGGTTTGGAGCACAAGCCCTAAGAGGAGAGGCTGAGGGAGCTGGGATTGTTTAGCCTGGAGAAGAGGAGGCTCAGGGCAGACCTTACTGCTCTCCACAATTACCAGAGGGGAGGTTGTAGACAGGTTGGGGTTGGTCTCTTCTCCTGGGCAGCCAGCACCAGAACAAGAGGACACAGTCTCAAGCTGACCCAGGGGAGGTTTAGGCTGGATGTTAGGAAGAAGTTCTTCATAGAAATAGAGATTGGCCATTGGAATGTGCTGCCCAGGGAGGTGGTGGAGTCACCATCACTGCAGGTGTTTAGGAAGAGACTGGATGGGGCACTTGTTGCCATGGTTTAGTTGATTAGATAGTGCTGGATGATAGGTTGGACTCAATGATCTCAAAATTATCTTCCAACCTGGTTTATTATTCTATTCTATTCTACTCTATTCTATTCTATTCTATTCTATTCTAATCTCAGCTAAGTGTATATATATATAATTTGTTCTTTAAAAACCAAATCAACAACCAGGCACAGAGAGAAAGGTCTTGTTTTTAGTTGGGTTTTGGTCGGTGGTTTTGTTTTGTTTTGTTTTGTTTTGTTTTGTTTTTTCCAGATATGACTAAGAAGAGCCTTTTCTGACATGGTTTTGCCCTGCTTTCCTATGTTGTAGCACCATTATCCTCACTGAGTTTGACTGATCTTTATTTACCCCAGTTCAACAAAGACCAGACCCACTGAAGGCTGAGCCTGAAGTACATGTAATGACACTTTGGCCACCCCCTAAGAATATCCTAGACCAGCTCACAAGGGCTTGACAGCCCAACAAAGGGGATGTTAATATTGATTAGACTAATGGAAGAAAAGCTACTGCCCTGAGCCCATGTTCCCTTCAGAAGATGCTATTCCTGAATCTGTCAATCAGAGATTTGGGCAGAATTTTCTGCTGCAGATTGCCTGGATTTCATGGCAGCTAGGCTTTATCTCTATTTAAAAGTTATACAGGTCAGGGTCAAATGCCCAAAATGGCAAGTAGTGCTTCACAGTTTGTATCTGCCAACACTGAGTCTCTTCTTTGCTTCCCTGAATCAACGTGGCTGCATCCAGTGTGCCTATGGAAAACCAGTCCTGGTTTGCATCCTCCCCACCACGTAGACCAAACCTCTCTGGATATAGAATCATAGAACTGTGAGGGTTGGGAGGGACCTCAAAGATCAGCTAGTTCCAAGCCCCCTGCCATGGGCAGTGACACTTCACACTAGATCAGGTTGCTCACAGCCACGTCCAGCCTGACCTTAAAAACATCCAAGGATGAGGCTTCCACCACCTCCCTGGGCAACTTGTTCCAGTGTCTCACCACCCTCATGCTGAAGAACTTCTTCCTAGCATCCAATCTCTATCTACCCACTTCTAGTTTTGCTCCATTCCCCCTAGTCCTGTAATTACCTCACACCCTAAAAAGTCCCTCCCCAGCTTTCTTGTAGCCCCCTTCATATACTGGAAGGCCACAATTAGGTCTCCTCAGAGTCTTCTCTCCAGACTGAATAGCTCCAGCTCTCTTAGTCTGTCCTCATAGTAGAGGAGCTCCAGCCCTCTGATCATCTTTGTGGCCCTTTTCTGGACACGTTCCAGCACGTCCAGATCCTTTCTGTAACGGGGGCTCCAGAACTGGACACAGTACTGCAGGTGGGGTCTCACCAGAGCAGAGCTCACAGTGAGCTCATCTCACAGAGCAGTGCTGGCCATGTGCTGCAGAGTGTGTTGATCCTCTCTAATCACGTAATAATGCAAATAGCTAGGAAGACAAAAAAATGTAATTAGCTCATTAAGAAAACATTAAATCTCTGCTGTCAGGCCAGACATGATTTACTAGTTTCATCATTCACATCCAGCCAGGCATGCAACATGCAAACTTTCTTTTCATTTGGTTGTAGCTTACATAAAGCATATGAAAACCTCAGATGCACCATTAAACAGTGTGTAGTAGGCTAATAAGTAAGTAAGGCTTGGTTCCAGTTTCTTCCAAGCTCTTTTTCCAAGCTTAGATCTATGACTGCAACCTCAAGGAGGTATCTGGGTTGATGCAGATGCTGTCTCCTGTGTGGTTGACCCTGAGGCTGCAACACCCATTCCATTCTTTGCCTTGTTCCATAGGCTCTCTGCTCCTCATCCTGCAAACCCCAGCTCTCGCTCTCCTGAGTAAAGCAAACACAGAAAAAGCTTACAGCAACCTGTGATGGGTTATGCCCATCCTGAAAGCAGGGTGAGGAGGGCTTGTGAGAGCTTTGCCCTCCCTGGAGGGGGCTTTCCCCCTGGGAAACCGAGTTAGTCTGTTCCACTCCCCCTCCCTGTCCAGCAAGCCTATAGAAAGGAGGACACTGCAGCCATTAGCTCTCTTGGCCCCTGCCTTTGCCTGGATGGGGACTGCTGCTGGCTCCCTGCTTCTCTGCCATGTGGTCCTCCCTGCTACATCCACACCTCTGCAAAGGACTGGTTTTGTATTTCATATTTTTTCCCCATCTATCCTTGTTCCTTGCCCTTGTGAACCCTACCAGTTATTGTTACATATATATATATATACACACTTATTATTTAAAGAATATTCTTTGCCTCTCTACTTCCAGTCTGACTCCAAATTATTTCTTGGTAGATTTGCTTATTATTATTATTATTATTTATTAATATAAAATAATAATAATAATAATAATAATAATAATAATAATAATTAAAAAAAACCAAAAAAACCCAGGTTGGAAGAGACCTTCAAGATCATCGTGTCCAACCCACCAACCAATCCAACCCACCTAAACAACTAACCCATGGCACCAAGCACCCCATCAAGTCTCCTCCTGAACACCTCCAATGATGGTGACTCCACCACCTCCTCAGGCAGCCCATTCCAATGGGCAATCACTCTCTCCGTATAGAACTTCTTCCTAACATCCAACCTGAACCTCCCCTGGCGCAGCCTGAGACTGTGTCCTCTTGTTCTGGTACTGGCTGCCTGGGAGAAGAGACCAAACTCTGCCTGTCTACAACTTCCCTTCAAGTAGCTGTAGAGAGCAATAAGGTCACCCCCTGAGTCTCCTCCTCTCCAGGCTAAGCAATCCCAGCTCCCTCAGTCTCTCCTCATAGGGCTTGTCTTCCAAACCCCTCACCAACTTCGTTGCCCTTCTCTGGACTTGGTGGGGGGAGAGGGGGAGTGATTCTCAGCCTTGCCCCCATCTGAGCTCTGAAGTCCCAGTTAAGGCTCAAACCACCACACAAGCATAGCCTGGGAGGGTGTCAGAATGAGCATTCTTGAGAAATACAGATTTTATTTCAGTGAAATCTGAAAAGGGTTAGGGCTGACCATTATCTCACTGAACACAAGGATGAAAAGAGTGGAGAACCTACAAGAGATGGAAAGAGTGGGGAAACTCACAAACCATCTGTTTATTATTTTACCTGGTCAAAATTCAGAATGTTGATATGGAGGGTAATTCTGACATTTACAAGGAAAAAAAAGTAATAGTCAAGTGTCCTGGAATATATAGGTTTAGGTTGGATGTTAGGAGGAAGTTCTATACAGCGAGAGTGATTGCCCATTGGAATGGGCTGCCCAGGGAGGTGGTGGAGTCACCATCATTGGAGGTGTTCAGGAGGAGACTTGATGGGGTGCTGGTGCCATGGGTTAGTTATTTAGGTGGATTGGATTGATTGATGGGTTGGACACGATGATCTTGAAGGTCTCTTCCAACCTGGTTTATTCTAAATTCTAAATATTCAACTGAGGTTGAGTTTTCTTGAGCAGTGGGACCATAACAAAAACCTCATGCTCCTTACCTTCCCTCCTTTTCTGCTAATGGAGATGTCTTCCTACAGAGTGTTTTGATTTCCCTCGAGATGAATTTCCTAACAGTGAAGAATGGTCTGCCAGAAAATGCACAACCAATTTGCTAATTTTAATAACACCAAAGAAAAAGCATCTTTCCAGCAGAAAAAAATCCACAAGGTTAGTTTAGCCCTCAGATTTCCCTGCAAATGTTTTTGCACTGCTCTCTAACTTAGTGCAATGCCAGATATTCTGGTGGAAGCATCTCTCTGCTACACTAATGCTGGTAGAGCTTTTACAGTCAATGCCTGTTCAACCCTTGGTCTTCTCATTAATCTAGCTAGTCATCACATCAGTAAATGATAAGGAAACCTCTCACTGGGGACTTGTTTCAAAGGGAGAAATTTCAATCCCTGCCATCTGGATGTGCAGGAGGAGTAACAGTGCTGCTGGCAGGCCACTCACAGAGGGAGCAGAGGTGTGCAGTGCAGGCATAGCTCAGGGTTCTCATCCTCTCAGAGTGCAGCTGTGTGAGAATTAGCAGTGCTTAGTCAAATGAAAACTATCCAGAGTTCGTGAAGCACCTTGCTCTGATCACAGTATCATAGTATAGTATCATAGTATCAGTCAGGGTTGGAAGGGACCACAAGGATCATCTAGTTCCAACCCCCCTGCCATGGGCAGGGACACCCCACACTACATCAGCCTGGCCAGAGCCTCATCCAGCCTGGGCTTAAACACCTCCAGGGACGGGGCCTCAACCACCTCCCTGGACAACCCATTCCAGGGCTTCACCACTCTCATGGGGAAGAACCTCCTCCTCATATCCAGCCTGAATCTCCCCACCTCCAGCTTCATTCCATTCCCCCTAGTCCTATCACTACCTGAGATCCTGACAAGTCCCTCCCCAGCCTTCTTGTAGGTCCCCTTCAGATACTGGAAGGTCACAATTAGGTCACCTGGGAGCCTTCTCTTCTGCAGACTGAACAGCCCCAACTCCTTCAGTCTGTCCTCATAGGAGAGGTGCTCCAGCCCTCTGCTCATCCTCATGGCCCTTCTCTGGACACCTTCCAGCACCTCCACATCCCTCTTGTAACAGGGGCTCCAGAACTGGACACAGTACTCCAGGTGGGGTCTCAACAGGAATACTGAATGCAAATGGGACTGCAGCATAACTGTCAATAAAATCCTTCTGTTAATATCAGATTAAAAGCTCTGAGCACTAGGACAGCACAGTAAAAGACAAGAAGAAGGTTTCCCACCATCCAGGGATAACAGATGAGGCAGCATGTGACAACATAACAACTGTAGGAGTGCAATACTTTCTGTAGGGAAGTGACACAGCTAGGTGGGGAGAAAATAGAGCGAGAGAATCTGATGCCAGAAGGTTCAGCAACATCTGCAGCCCCTGGTGTGTGGTGCTAATGCATCCCTCCCCGTGTGAACCCTCAGCTTTGAAACCTTGTCCTCTCATCTTCAATCCTCACAATCTTCAATGAGCAATGGGATCATTCACTTGCTTGCACCAAATTTTAGAGAGGCATTACATGAACTGAAGAAAAAAATATGTCAGTGTCTTTGGAATAAATAAATTCCTCAAATGATTGCCTTTCTTTTTCTTTGCAGCTCACCTGCATCCTTGTAAGCTCCAGGCAGGTAATTTCTTGAGCTAAGCACAAGGTCTAAGAGTGACTGAGTAGAAAAACCCAACAAGTACTCCGGAGAATTCTGCCAGTTTCAAGTCATGATCTGAATGTCATGGTAGGGGTCCAGAAGGGCTTGGAGCACCACTGCTATGAGGACAGGCTGAGGGAGCTGGGTCTGTTCAGCCTGGAGAAGAGGAGGTTCTAGGGAGACCTAATAGCAACCTTCCAGTACCTGAAGGGGACCTACAGGAAGGATGGAGAGAGACTGTTTACAAAGGCCTGCAGTAACAGGACCAGGGGCAATGACTTCAAACTAGAGAAGGGCAGATTTAGATTGGATGTTAGGAACAAGTTCTTCACTATGAGGGTGGTGGAACACTGGAACAGGTTGCCCAAGGAGGTGGTTGAGGCCCCTTGCCTGGAGATATTCAAGGTGAGGCTCCACAGGGCTCTGGACAACCTGATTACATAGAATTACATAGAATTACATAGAATAAACCAGGTTGGAAGAGACATTCAAGATCATCACGTCCAACCCATCAACCAGTCCAACCCACCTAAACAACTAACCCATGGCACCCAGCACCCCATCAAGTCTCCTCCTGAAAACCTCCAATGACAGCAACTGATTTAGTTGGGGACATCCCTGCTGACTGTGGAGAGGTCAGACTGGATGACCTTTGGAGGTCCCTTCCAGCCTGGACCATTCTATGACTCTGTGATTCTATGAAATAACCACAATCAAACACTATGAATCTGTAAATAGGTTTTAGTAATATTTTGGGGTGGGATTTTTGCATTAATACAATTATTACTAAAGTTATTGATATTCCACCAATTATCATTCGACCAATTATTAAATATTGATAAATTATCATAGAATAATAGAATCAATAAGGTTGGAAAAGACCTCAAAGATCATCAAGTCCAACCTGTCACCCAAGATCTCATGACTACTAAACTATGGCACCAAGTGCCACATCCAATTATAACACCAAACCCCCCCAAATCTGGAGGCAATCCTTAAAAACTTTGCAAAGTAAATGATGTTGGATTCTTTCTCTCTCTCTCTCTCCTGTGCCTTTGCAGCACACATTACTAAGCAGTTCTCTGAAATTCCATTTCAGGTCCCGTAACTTCTGTGGTAGTTTCAGGCTGTGCCTTTAAAATTTTCCCCAGGTCTTGAGCAGAAAAGTAGTAAAATGTAAATAAATCACTGCTGGGTGTAAAAAGGAAAACAAATATAGTTCTAAACAATCCCATTGGAGAGATTTCTATCTGTTGGAGAGCTCTTGTTCCCAAAACAATTTTCCTCTCTTCTCTTCTCAGTTCTTTGCTCTGGAAAGGTACTAACTTGAGTCTGTTTGACCTTGGCTGCATTGTTTTGGTATTAACATTCCTCTGCTCCTTTCTCCCTCCTTTTGTACATGTATGGTGGGGTAGAAAGGGAGAAGCTAGTAGGATGGGATAGGATGGGATAGGATGGGATGGGGTGGGATGGGATAGGATAGGATAGAATAGAATAGAATAGAATAGAATAGAATAGAATAGAATAGAATAGAATAGAATAGAATAGAATAGAATAGAATAGACCAGGTTGGAAGAGACCTTCAAGATCATCACGTCCAACCTATCAACCAACACCACCTAATCAACTAACCCATGTAACCAAGTACCCTGTCAAGTCTCCTCCTGAACACCTTCAGTGACGGCGACTCCACCACCTCCCCGGGCAGCCCATTCCAATGGGCAGTCACTCTCTCTGTGTAAAACTTCCTCCTGACCTCCAGCCTGAACTTCCCCTGGCGCAGCCTGAGACTGTGTCCTCTTGTTCTGGTGCTGGCTGCCTGGGAGAAGAGACCAACCTCTGCCTGTTTACAATCCCCCTTCAGGTAGTTGTAGAGAGCAATAAGGTCACCCCTGAGTCTCCTCCTCTCCAGGCTAAGCATAGGATAGGCTAAGCTAAGGATAGGATAGGATAGGATAGGATAGGATAGGATAGGATAGGATAGGATAGGATAGGATAGGATAATAGGATAGGATAGGATAGGATAGGATAGGATAGGATAGGATAGGATAGGATAGGATAGGATAGGGTAGGGTAGGATAGGATAGGATAGAACAGAACAGAACAGAATAGAATAGAATAGAATAGAATAGAATAGAATAGAATAGAATAGAATAGAATAGAATAGACCAGGTTAGAAGAGGCCTTTGAGATCTTTGAGTCCAACCTATCATCCAACACTAATCAACTAAACCATGGCACCGAGCACCCCATCCAGTCTCTTCCTAACCACCTCCAGTGATGGTGACTCCACCACCTCCCTGGGCAACCCATTCCAATGGGCAGCTTCCCCTGGTCTTTGACCAGGGAGTGTGTGTGTGCTGTTTATTACTTGTAAATAGCAGTAAATATTGTAAACACTGTATATTTTGTACATATTCATTCCATTCCATTTTAGATTGCAGTTCTGCTTGTAAATACAGCTTCCATTTGCTTCCAGCTGAGCTGGTCTGGCAAAGTTAATGTCGGGGGTGGAATTTCAACCCACCACAACTTCTTTCACAGTCACGTCTTGGGGGTGGAGGAGTTAATTGTGTGAGCACAGTTTGACTGTATAATCATAAGACTGTGTGAACTGGGACTGCAGGAGAAATGCTGTGTGCCATTCAAGCTTCATGATAACAGAGGAAGTATTGGGAGCACTGTCGTGCTATCTCTGGGCAGCAGAGCGTTCGGGCAGGAATAGCTCTGCATGCCCACAGCAGGAGATGTCAGCAATTTTAAGAAGTGAAGAGCAGTTTTCATCTTCCAAAAGACCATCTTTACAACTTTTTTAGCCATCCATAATGGTTGGAAATTCCAGCTGCATCTGGAATATTGTGTCCAGCTCTGGGCCACTCAGTTTGAGAAAGACAGTGAGCTACTTGAAAGGGTCCAGCATGGAGCCGTGAGGATGATGAAGAGAGTGGAGCATCTTCCTTATGAGGAGACACTGAATGAGCTGAGGGCTCTTTAGCTTAGAGAAGAGGAGAGTGAGAGGTGACCTCATCAATGTTTATAAATATGTAAAGGGTGAGTGCCAAGAGGATGGAGCCAGGCTCTGCTCAGTGATGCCCAATGCCAGCACAAGGGGCAATGGGTGGAAGTTGAGGCATAGGAAGTTCCATGGAATCATGAAGAAGAATTTTATCACTGTGTGGGTGATGGAACACTGGAACAGGCTGCCCAGGGGGGTTGTAGAGTCTCTCTCTCTCTCTGGAGATATTCAAAACTCACCTGGATGCATTCCTGTGTGATCTGGTCTAGGTGATCCTGCTCTGGCAGGGGGATTGGACTGGATGATCTTTCGAGGTCCCTTCCAGCCTCTGAAATTCTGTGATTCTGTGATCCATAAACATCAATCTCTTACTCCATCCTAATGTGAGTTTCAAAATGTTTTTGAGAAATGGATTCAGCTTGGTCACTGCAAAATGTTGTCAGCCACCAGCCTATGAACCATGCTAATTGCTGAACTCTGCAAACCAGCTGTTCCATGGACAGCCACCTCCAGGGGCTTCTGCCCTAGCCTTTGCAGAAGTTACCCTCTGGTTTTGCCAGGGTCTCCCAGCTCCACTGGGAGCATCTCCTTGGAGGTCTGTCTTATTCAGTAACATCAGCTCATCTTTCTTCTGTTCAGGATTTTTTGGGGGGGAGGAATTGTTACAGAACCCCTTGAGGCAACTCCAGAAGAGATATTCTCATCACCTGCTTCAGGCTCTTTAGAGGGAGCATTAACCCTGTCTTTAATCAACATTGGTGCCTAGACAGGCTGAAATACTATGGACCATTGTGGAGAACCAGGTCACCTGTGTGATCTTCTCTAGGTGATGCTTCTCTGGCAGGGGGGGTTGGAGTAGATGATCTTTCAAGGTCCCTTCCAGCCCCTAACATTCTGTGATTCAGTGACCTCTCTGTCTTCAGAACTGTGTGAATACAGAGCAGCTCTCCACACCCCACCACTACTCACATCCACAGAGGTATGAAAGGCTGAAGTTCAGAAAGGAGTTTCTAAAGGCCCTCTGCCCTCTTTGACGAAACAGCTCATCCCTGTGGCTCAGGAGGTTTTGAAATATTATTGTAAAAGTCCTTAAAGACCAACGGCATTTCATTTGCTGTCAGATCACAGCTAAGCAGAAAATGCAGTAGGCAAAGGACTCCCTGCTGAGCCCTAAAGCTACATCTCATTTTTGCAGTGAGTTTCCCAAATCAAATCACAGGGTAATTTGGAGAAACTGAAAGCTGTGTAAAGTCTTGCAGGCAATCCTTGCTCTCAGATGCAGTGGAGCATCTAGCACTCAGCTCTGAGTGAGGAAAGGGTGTATACGGTAGCACTGCAGGCAAGGTTCCAAAGAGCAGTGCAAAGCAGGTAATAAAAGTGCACCTGGGCAAACACATCTCAAGTCAGGTGAGAACCTCAGCTGACAAACACACTCCATTTAGGATGTATAGCCGTGTTTGGGAATGCAATTGCAGGTAAAAGAGTCAGGCAGAGAAACAAATGGGCTCCTGCTTGAGAGATTAGCAAATCTCATGCCCCATCTGCAGCAAGCCCAGCAAGCTAAAATGGATTTGGTCTTGCTGAGAAATCTGTAGAGAGATTATGTTTTCTTTTATTTCCCTGTGGATATCCATTTTCACTGCTTTCCCTCCCACCATCTACCAAAAGGATAGATAAGAATGATTGTTGATGAAGTGCAGTGTGAGCAACGTGCCTAAAAGAAGCTGCTGACTCCACAGTGATGCTGATGTGTGCCTGTGAATTCTTGTCAGATGCAGGTGTAACACCACTCTCTCTGCAAGGATTCATTTTCTGTGTCAAAATTGTGTACAAAGACTTCAAAGTTTTCCAACTGGCCTCTAATTTGGAGCAAGTTAGGTTGCTTGCTTTTGATAAACGTTGATGCACCTCACTAATACCATAGGTGACTTTTTTCTATTAGAATCACAGAACATTAGAGGTTGGAAGGGACCTCCACAGATCATGGAGTCCAACCCCCCTGCCAAAGAAGGATCACCTAGGGTAGTTTGCACAGGAATGCATCCAGGTGGGTTTTGAAAGTCCCCAGAGAAGGAAACCCCACAACCGCCCTAGGCACCCTGCTCAGTGCTCTGTCACCCTCACTGTAAAGAAGCTTCTCCTCATGTTGAGGTAAAACATTCTATGTTCAAGTTTGTATCCATTGCTTCTTGTCTTGTCACTGTGCACCACCAAAAAAAGATTGGCCCCCTCCACTTGACACCCACCTATCAGATATTGATAGACATTGATCAAATCCCCTCAGTCTTCTCCAGACAAAACAGCCACAGGGTTCTTACTCTCTCTTCGTAAGGGATGCTTAAGTCTCCTAATCATCCTTGTGGCTCTCATTGTATTCTCTCCAGCAGATCCCTGTCTCTCTTGAACTGGGTACTGCACTGTTTTCCTATGACAGGCTCCAGACAGGAGAAGACCCTGATTCAGCATGCAGTTTGAGCACAACCTGCAGATGCCAAAAATCAGAAACACCCAACATGAAAAAGATTAGGGAACACTTAGTAATGAGAGACCTTATTGCTCTCTGTGACTACCTGAAAAGAGGCTGCAGTAAGGTGGGTGTTTATCTCTTCCCCCCACTATCAAGTGATAGGAGCAAAGGGCCCTTGACAGGCTGGACAGATGGGCAGAGTCCAATGGGATGGCATTCAACAAGTCCAAGTGCCGAGTGCTGCACTTTGGCCACAGCAACCCCATGCAGAGCTACAGGCTGGGGTCAGAGTGGCTGGAGAGCTCCCAAACAGAGAGGGACCTGGGGGTGCTGTTTGACAGCCAGCTGAACATGAGCCAGCAGTGTGCCCAGGCAGCCAAGAAGGCCAATGGCATCCTGGCCTGGATCAAGGATACTGTGGCCAGCAGCAGCAGGGAAGTCATTGTGCCCCTGTACTCTGCACTGGTTAGGCCACACCTTGAGCACTGTGTCCAGTTCTTGGCCCCGCTCAGTTTAAGAAGGACATTGAGACTCTTGAACATGTCCAGAGAAGGGCAACGAGGCCTTGAGCACAAGCCCTATGAGGAGAGGATGAGGGAGCTGGGGTTGTTTAGCCTGGAGAAGAGGAGGCTCAAGGGAGACTTTATTGCTCTCTACAATACCTGAAGGGAAGTTGTAGCCAGGTGGGGGCTGGTCTCTTCTCCCAGGCAACGACCAACAGAACAAGAGGACACAGTCCCAAGCTGTGCCAGGGAAGTTTAGGCTGGAGGTGAGGAGAAAGTTCTTCCCAGAGAGAATTGTTAGCTATTGGAATGTGCTGCCCAGGAAGGTGGTGGAGTCACCATCCCTGGAGGTGTTCAAGAGGGGATTGGACGTGGCACTTGGTGCCATGGTTTAGTAGTCATGAGGTGTTGGGTGACAGGTTGGACTTGATGATCCTTGAGGTCTTTTCCAACCTTGTTGATTCTATGACAAGATGAAATGGCCTCAAGTTGCACCAGAGAAGGTTTAGATTGGGTATTGGGAAAAAATTTCTTTACTGACATAGTGACCAGCCATTGGAACAGGCTGTCCAGGGAGGTGGTGGAGTCACAGTCCCAGGAGGTGTTCAAAAACCACATAGACATGACATTCTGGGACGTGGTTTAATGGCCAGGGTGCTGTTGGATATATGGTTGGACTCACTGGTCTCAGAGATCTTGTCCAACTGAAACAATTCTATGACTCTATGATTCTGTTAAGTAATTTTGTTTTCTGATGACTGTCTTTGGAAGAAAAATAGCAAGAGAAACCACATGGCCGTGTTCCTTGAGATGTAATGATATTACCAGGAACAAAGAGATGCTATTTATTGACCATAGCTAGAAGGAATAAAGCTGTTCTTAAGCAGCTCTGCTCTCTTCCTGTTGATCTAACAAAGCAGTAGATAGCTGATCAAATATTCCTAAGGCTATAGGAAGGGCAGGCTGTGTTTTGTCACCTTTCTGCCCAACACAGACTGGAGACAGACTGAGGGAGTTGGAGTTATTTAGTCTGGAGAGAAGGCTCTGAGGAGACCTTATTGTGACCTTCCAGTGTCTGACTAGGGCGACAAGAAAGCTGGTGAGGTACTTTTTAGGGTGTCAGGGAGTGATAGGACTGAGGGGAATGGATCCATGCTAGAAGAGGGAAGAATCATGCTGGATATTAGGAAGAAATTCCTTGCCATGAGGGTAGTGAGGCGCTGGAACAGGTGGCCCAGGTTGGTGGTGAAAGCCTCAGCCCTGCATGTTTCTAAAGCAAGGCTGGCTGTGGCTGTGAGCAACCTGATCTAGTATGAGGTGTCCCTGGTCATGGCAGGGGTCTTGGAATCAGATGATCCTTGAGGCCCTTTCCAACCCTGGCAATTCTATGATTCTGTGATTTTAACACTATGTAGGGAAATGACAAGGAGTGCAACACTGCTACTAGTGGTTAGGGACTCTCTGTTTTGAGTTTTCCTGGACCCACTCGGTACAGCTAGCCAGAATTAAAATGGTTTTGGGGAGAGGCTGGACTGCTGACACACAGCAGTGGCAGACATTTGTATGCTCTTTTATGTTATCACTTGTTTCAGGGGATGATCTGCAGCTTGGATTTTCAAAACTATCTGCTTAGGGCCCGTTGAAGTCCACATGAATTGACATTAATCACCTAAAGTTGCAGACGCTTTCTGCAGAGGTACATAGTATCATAGTATCAGTCAGGGTTGGAAGGGACCATAAGCATCATCTAGTTCCAACACCCCTGCCATGGGCAGGGACACCCCGCACTACATCAGGCTGGACAGAGCCTCATCCAGCCTGGGCTTAAACACCTCCAGGGACAGTGCCCCAACCACCTCCCTGGACAACCCATTCCAGGGCTCCACCACTCTCATGGGGAAGAACCTCCTCCTCACATCCAGCCTGAATCTCCCCACCTCCAGCTTCGTTCCATTCCCCCTAGTCCTGTCACTACCTGAGATCCTGACAAGTGCCTCCCCAGCCTTCCTGTAGGCCTCCTTCAGATACTGGAAGGCCACAATTAGGTCACCTGGGAGCCTTCTCTTCTGCAGACTGAACAGCCCCAACTCCTTCAGTCTGTCCTCATAGGAGAGGTGCTCCAGCCCTCTGATCATCCCTGTGGCCCTTCTCTGGACACCTTCCAGCTCCTCTTGTGATAGGGGCTCCAGAACTGGACACAGTACTCCAGGTGGGGTCTCAGCAGAGCTGAGTAGAGGGGGAGGATCACCTCCCTTGACCTGCTGGCTACACTTCTCCTGATGCAGCCCAGGATCTGATTGGCTTTGCGGGCTGCAAGTGCACATTGAGAGCTCCTGTTGAGCTTTTTGTCCACCAGCACCCCCAAGTCTCTCTCCTCAGGGCTGCTTTCCAGCCAGTCACTGCCCAGCCTGGATTTGTGCCTGGGATTGCCTCCACCCAGATGCAGGACCCTGCACTTGGTCTTGTTGAACCTCCTGAGGTTGGCTTGTGCCCACCTCTCCAGCCTGTCAAGGTCCCTCTGGATGGCCTCCCTTCCCTCCAGTGTGTCTGCTGCACCACACAGCTTGGTGTCATCAGCAAGCTTGCTGAGGGTGCACTCAATGCCACTGTCCATGGCACCCACAAAGATGTTGAACAAGACAGGTCCCAGGACTGGTCCCTGAGGGACTCCGCTTGTCCCTGGCCTCCACTGGGACATGGAGCCATTGACAGCCACTCTTTGGGTGTGGCCATCAAGCCAGTTCCTTATCCATCTAGTGGTCCACCCATCAAACCCATGTGTCACCAGTTTGGAGACCAGGATGTGGTGTGGGACAGTGTCGAAGGCTTTGCTCAGGTCCAGGTAAATGACATCAGTTGCTCGCCCCTCATCTATTAATTTTGTCACCTGCTCATAGAAGGCCACCAGGTTGGTCAGGTAGGATTTGCCCTTTGTGAAGTCATGCTGACTGTTCCCAATCACCTCTTCACTATTCTTCTGAGCCAGTAGTGACTCCAGGAGGATCTGCTCCATGATCTGTCCAGGCACAGAGGTGAGACTGACTGGCCTGTAGTTCCCTGGTTCCTCCTTCTTACCCTTTTTGAAAATGGGGGTAGTCAACATTAACTTCCACCAAGTGCTCTTTACTTTGTGCTGCAGTTGGATGTGGACTGGTTTTAAAAAGGCATTTTTTTTTCCCTCCATTTGCTGATGATTATATTGTATTTCCATTACTAATTTATCTAGCAACGTTCAGCAAATGCAAATTAAACCAAGATGGATTATTCTTTTTAATGGAAATTTCACAGTCAAATTACCATGACAAGAAACTGAAGGTAGTGGTACTTTCTACTTAGATCAAGTGTCATATTGCTGAGCAAGATGAAACATTGTATAGCAAGGAACACGCAAAGATATCCAAGACATTTGTTAATAAACTGTTTCCTGTTTCTTGTGCAGTTCCTAACTCACAAGGCCACGTTTTAAACACTTATGCCAAGGAGGCTTGTAGGCAGAATCCAGCAGGAAGAACAGCTCCTCTTCCTCCTTGTATCTAACTGCTGGGGCCCAGAGACATCTCCTGCACTAATCCATGTAGTAGAAGCAGCTCCTTCTTGGGAATGTTGGAGGCTGTGAAATCCCTGCAGGCAGTGTGGGAGCCATTTGATCTGAAGTTATACCCGAGATCAAACTCCACAGGTATTTCCTTGCTCCTCTTCCTTTCTGCCCTCCATTTCCTTCTGCTTTTTCCCCTTTCAGCTTTTACTCCTTTTCCTTCTCTATTTTTGCCTTGTGGGTCTTTAAACCTTTACATAACAATTTCCCTGGAAATACCATGACAGTTCTGACATTTTAGTCAGCAGAAATCTGTGAGGCAGTAACCTTGTCTATTATAAACAAGAAAGCATGAAGGAGACAGATGATTTCACTTGCAACATTTCTCTCCATTTTGCTCAATACTGTAATAACAGGGTCCAGCTGAAAGTAAGCATTTTGTGCTTCCCAACATGCCAATGCATTGTGCAAAATTTATGGAGTTACACTACATCAATTTGTTGGAAGAGAGTGGGAAAAGAGTATTTGTCTCGTTCCCAATTAGTTTCTGAGAGGAAAGTATTACAATGGACTAAGAGAGTGTTATCAATGCTGACATTTACTCATCTAATGTCTTTTGCACTGCAAATGTGCACCATGAAATTGCAGATATGCAAATGCAAAATATGGCAAAAGAAAATTTCCTTCAAATGTGCCCAGTGTGAGGGGAGATAATCGCTCAGTGCAGAGGCACCAGCTGTAAAAAGAAATGATGAAGGTGAAGTGTGTGTCCAATTATAACTCTGAACCTGAAGGGCTTCCAAGTCCAGGCAGCTTGAGGCTGCCTAAAATTTAATAGCACTCCCCTAAGAAAGTCTAAATGAGCCAGCTGTCCTTAGGCAACTCCAAGCACAGGATGTCACCTCTTGCAGGAGTGTCTTTCACCTGCCATGGACGCTGGGTGGCTGGCTGTGTGCACACAGCCTGACATCTGCAGGGGAAAAGGATCATAAACCCAACGCATAACTCTGGGAAAGTTAACAGCTTTGGGAGAGGGATATTCCATGAGCACAATAAAAGCGCCTTCAAAGCTTACCTTGCTGGAATAGTGGTGAGAGATTCATCCCCAAAGAAATTCTGTGAGTAGGTTGCATCTGATGTACCCAGTTCCACTGGGTCCCAGATTACTGGAATTTTTAAAGGGTGGTAAAATGTTTAATGCATACCAGAATGTGTCTGAGATCGTGGTTTTGTGATAGTAGGTGATGGGGATTTACAGAAGCCATAGAGAACTCTGGATCTCTTCACAGAATCACAGAATCACCAAGGTTGGAAGAGACCTCAAAGATCATCAAGTCCAACCTGTCACCACAGACCTCATGACTAAACCATGGCACCAAGTGCCATGTCCAATCCCCTCTTAAAAACCTCCAGTGATGGTGACTCCACCACCTCCCTGGGCAGCACATTCCAATGGCCAATCACTCTTTCTGTGAAGAACTTCTTCCTAACATCCAGCCTAAACCTCCCCTTGTGGTGCATCTTGAGACTGTGTCCTCTTGTTCTGCTGCTGGTTGCCTAGGAAAAGAAACCAAGCCCCACCTGGCTACAACCTCCCTTCAGGTAGTTGTAGACAGCAATAAAGTCTCCCCTGAGCCTTCTCTTCTCCAGGCTAAGCAACCCCAGCTTCCTCAGCCTCTCCTCCTAGGGCTTCCTTCAATTCCAACACAGTGTTTTGTGTCAGCAGTGATTTGCCATCTGATTGAAACACTATTGGGGTCCTATTTGATCAAGCAAGACTGACCAGTCAGAACAAGGCAAATGGGTAACATTTCCCTTGGGAAAACAATGGATTAGGATGCTCTTTGATAATAATGTTACACCTAGAAACTTCACATTCTCTCCATTGAAGTGTCTCTCCTGTTCTCTGAGCTGAAAGATATGGAAGAGTTATTAGGTCTGAAATTATTCTGCTAGGTGCAGATCACCACAGTTCATGATCTGGGAGGCATTTAAAATGTCTTTGAAGAAGCAAATGTCTAAGTTCTAGGGTACCTTGAGAAGAGACAAGATAAAGAATAAAATAGTGTGAGATATCCTGTGTCAATATGGAGGTACAGGGAGAAAGCCTCTGTGCTTTGGCCTATGGGAATGGACCAAGATTTCTTTCTTTAACTGTGAGTTCCAATCAGGACATACCTTCAGCTTTCACAAAAGCTCCAAGACAAAGAAGCATCAGGTGCAAACCACACTGCATGCTCAAAAGTACCAACTATTTCTGTCCTGGTGGCACTGTGTTGGTTTAAACAGAAATGATCTGCATTCAGAACAGGTTCAGAATTGTTGCTTAAATATAGGTTTCAGTGAACAGCTGAGGTGGGCAATGAAGATGGGGAAGGGCCTGGAGAATAAATCTGATACAGAGTGACTGAAGGAGCTGGGGACGTTTAGTTTGAAAAAGAGGAGGCTGAGGGCAGACCTCATTGCTCTCTACAACTGTCTGAAAGGGCCTTGTGGAGTGGATGGTGCTGGTCTTTCACAGGGAATTAGTGATAGAAAAAGAGGGAATGGCCTCAAGCTGTGACTGGGTAGGTTTAGACTGGACGTTAGGAAACATTTTTTCAGGGCAAGAGTGGTCAGGCATTGGAATGTGCTGCCCAGGGAGGTGGTTGAGTCCCCATGCCTGGATATATTTAAAGGTGGTTTTTATGTGGTGCTCAGGGATACGGTTTAGGGGTGAGCCTGGTAGAGTAGGGTTAATGGTTGGACTTGGTGATCCTGAGGAGCTCTTCCAACCTGAATGTTTCTGTGATCCTGTGACTTACACTGAAAGATTTCAAAGAACAAAGGGAACAAACTCACCTTAATTTCCCTTAGATGTTCATAACAGAAACCCAGGAGAGAGTCTCACATTGCTTGCCTTAGGGGCATGTGGGACATTTTAAAGACAGTGTAATTAACCAGTGGTATGAAAATGGACGTGAGCTGTGTAATTTCTAAGCACGTGACTTAATCCAATACTGCTGTAGTGCTCTTGTTCTTTCCACAGGAACTGTTTGTCTTTCCTCAAGGCATTGAATGACTTTGTGCAGAAGGAATTATTCTAGAGATTTCTTCCATATTTCCTCCCCTCTTCTGGGCTTTCAACTGATTCATGTTCCATGGCAGTTCTTGGATATTAAAATAGGAAAGAGAAAAATAGGTGCCAGGCTAAAAATAGCGGCTGATGAAGTGTAGGCTAATATCAATGGTTTAATACCCTAGTTACTGAGAAAGCTGAGAATCCCCATGGATCAGCCTGCATTTTTACCTCTGCTCTGAGGACAGGGTTCAGTTTCTTCAATTATAGATTTGAATAGAATAGAATTAACCAGGTTTGAAGAGATCTTTGAGATCATCGAGTCCAACCTATCACCCAACACCATCTAATCAACTGAACCATGGCACCAAGCTCCCCATCCAGTCTCTTCCTAAACACCTCCAGTGATGGTGACTCCACCACCTCCCTGGGCAGCACATTCCAATCACTCTTTCTGTGAAGAACTTCTTCCTAACATCCAGCCTAAACCTCCCCTGGTGCAGCTTGAGACTGTGTCCTCTTGTTCTGGTGCTGGTTCCCTGGGAGAAGAGACCAACCCCTACCTGGCTACAACCTCTCTTCAGGTAGTTGTAGACTGCAAGGAGGTCTCCCCTGAGCCTCCTGCTCTCCAGGCTAAGCAACCTCATCTCCCTCAGCCTCATAGGGCTTGTGTTCCAAACCCCTCCCCAGCTTTGTTGCCCTTCTCTGGACATGTTCCAGCAAGGCAACATCTTTCTTGAATTGAGGGGCCCAGAACTGGACACAGGACTCAAGGTGTGGCCTTGAGTTAGGTGGAGTTCACCTAACTCCAGCTGCCTGAAGTCACTAAGTGGATTCAGTAGCTCTTTTGTTGTCTAGTGAAGATAAACATATAAACAAACAAACCTGAATGCAAACACCTTAAAACTGTGAATCAAGAGAGGTTACATGAATCACGCTCTGAAACTGCTTTCTCATCAACTAAGTGCAGAAAGAGGTTTAGGGGACAAGTTTAGCCCAGACATGTGCATTTGAGTAAAGTACTAGATGAGATTACATAGAATTTACATAGAATAAACCAGGTTGGAAGAGACCTTCAAGATCATCACACCAACCCATCAACCAATCCAACCCACCTAAACAACTAACCCATGGCACCAAGCACCCCATCAAGTCTCTTCCTGAACACCTCCAATGATGGTGACTCCACCACCTCCCGGGCAGTCCATTCCAATGGGCAATCACTCTCTCTGTATAGAACTTATTCCTAACATCCCACCAAGCTCAGTGGCAAGACCATTGGTGAATAAACTCTGTGACAGAGGTGCTAAACAGCTCTGGTATACCTCCTACATCTAAACTCTTCTTCACACACACCTGCTGAGATCACCATCATCCATATTTATTTGGGTCATCGTCACTGCATCTGGGAACCTTTTCCCTCCTCTCCAAGAGCTTTATGACATCAATATCCTCTGCTTTAAGATGTGCTGCTACCTGCTCCTTACTCATCTATTCCTGCAAACAATCTCCTCAGTTTCCTACACTATCAGATGAAGGATGATGCAAGCCTGTGTTTTCCACTGCCTCCAGAAACATTTTACACTTCTCAAGAGGAGTTGTTTGGGGTTTTTTATTTTATTTTATTTTTCCTCCTGGCTCCCATTCAACTTTCATTCCTGAGATCTCTTGGCTCCAGTTGCAAATGACAAAGCAGAGAGCAGCTCCAGTGTGGTGTCTGTGCTTGCATGCATATTTATAGCTGTTGTACGTATCTGTGTGTAGACATATGCACACAAAAGTACAAACTTAGCAAGTTTATTAGAAAGGTCCTACTCCTGCAGATATCACCATATGAGATGATCCTCATGGCTGTGTGGCCATATGTAAAGACTGGATGCCAGCCAGCCTGTGCATCCCATGGTCCCTCCAAGATGTTACTGAATTTCACTCTTCCAGATCCAGGAATTTCTGGAGCTTTTGAACAATCTGACTCTCTATATACTCTTCACCCAAGAGTATATTCAGCCCATGAGCCATGGCAGACTTTATAGGATAAGTTTGGCATTTAGAAGATGGATACTGTAGATAAGGCTTAAAAAAACAACAAGAATCATAGAATCAATAAGGTTGGAAGAGACCTCAAAGATCATCAAGTCCAACCTGTCCAAAGAACAAATCACCCAACACCTCATGACTACTAAACCATGGCACCACGTGCCACATCCAATCTCCTCTTGAACACCTCCAGGAATGGTGACTCCACCACCTCCCTGGGCAGCACATTCCAATGACTAACAACTCTCAGTGAAGAACTTTCTCCTCATCTTGAGCCTAAACCTCCCCTGGCACAGTTTGAGACTGTGCCCTCTTGTTCTGGTGTTGATTGCCTGGGAGAAGAGACCAACCCCCACCTGGCTACAACCTTCAAGTAGTTGTAGAGAGCAATGAGGTCACCCCTGAGCCTCCTCTCCTCCAGGCTAAACAATCCCAGCTCCCTCAGCCTCTCCTCGTAGGGCTTGTGCTCAAGGCCTCTCCCCAGCCTCATTGCCCTTCTCTGGACACGTTCAAGTGTCTCAATATCCTTCTTAAATTGTGGGGCCCAGAACTGGACACAGGACTCAAGGTGTGGCCTAATCAATGCAGAGTACAGGGGCACAATGACTTCCCTGCTCCTGCTGGCCACACTATTCTTGATGCAGACCAGGATGCCATTGGCCTTCTTGGCCACCTGGGCATACTGCTGGCTCATAGTCAACCACTATCCCCAGGTCCCTTTCTGTTTGGCTGCTCTTCAGCCACTTTGACCCATCCAACCAAAACCAAACAAAAACCCCAACCAACCAACCAAAAAAAAAAAACCCCTAATTAAAAAACCCCAAAACCAAAACATCACACACACAAAACCACAAACAAAACAAGCAAACAGAAAGACCACCCCCCAAAAAACAAGAAATCCCTAAATAAGTAGAGATGACTGTGTTGAGATCTGAGTGAAATACCCTGAACTAAAATCAAACTCCAAAATCACTTTCAGGCTTTGGCCCCTGAGAAGGTAACTACAGAAAATGGGAGAAAGTAGAGTCCTGGCTTGGGATTCTCACCCTCAACAGCAGACATTTTAGAAGCAGTAGGTGAGCTTTTGATGCTTGTGAAAATTTGCAGTATTTCAGCATCCAATTTTCCTACAGAGACTTGGCCATGAAAGTGCTAATCAGGAAAACATGGATCTTTGCAAGTGTATCAGGCACGCAGACAGGTAGGTCCTCACAAACCCTTACAAATCACAGCATCACAGAATGGTTGGAGTCGGAAGGGATCTTAAATATCATCTAATTCCAACCCCCATGCCATGGGTGGGGACACCTCCCACTGAACCAGATTGCTCAAGGCCCCATCCAGCATGGCTTTGAACACCCCCAGGGCTGCAGTCTCTACACCTTCTTTTGGCAATCTGTTCCAGTGCCTCACAACCCTCATGGTGAAGAATTTCTTTCTAATGTCTAATCTAAATCTAGCTTCTTCCAGTCTGAAGTCATTATCCTTCATCCTATCACTACAATGAAACACTGAAATGAAACATTGAGAATATCACACTGTTTTTAAGAACCAGGAAACTTTACCAGCAATTGCAATCTGCCCTGGTGAAGCTGCATCTGGAATATTGTGTCCAGCTCTGGGCCACTCAGTTCAAGAAGGACCTCAGGGAACTGTCTGAAAGAGTCAAACACAGAGCCACAAAGATGATTAAGTAAGTGGAACATCTTCCTTACGAGTAGAGCCTGAAGGGGCTGGGGCTCTTTAGTTTGGAGAAGAGGAGACTGAGAGGTGACTTCATTCATGTTTATGAATATGTGCAGGGTGAGTGCCAAGAGGATGGACCTAGGCTTTGCTCAGTGATGCCCAATGACAGGACAAGGGGAAGTTGAGGCATAGGAAGTTCCATGGAAACATGGGGAAATCTTTTTTCCCTGTGAGAGTGACAGAACACTGGAAGAGGCTGCCCAGGGAGGTTGTGGAGTCTTCCTCTCTGGAGACATTCAAAAGCTGCCTGGGTGAGTTCTTGTGTGATCTGGTCTAGGTGATCCTGCTCTGGCAGGGGGTTGGACTGGATGATCTTTCAAGGTCCTTTCCAACCCCTAACATTCTGTGAGTCTGTGATTTACTTTGTAAGAGTTTATCAGGCAGCTTCCTGAAGCAAATGGGTTTAGTGAAGTGTTACCATCGTGTTGCAGATAATGTAAATGTAAAATGTATTCTGAAAGTAGAACCAAGATGAATATGGGAAGGGATAAAAATTTGTGTGTTCAAAAGCTATCTAAAAGAGTGTCTTACTGAAAATAAAATAAAATTTAAAATAATAAAAATAAAGAGAAAAAGAAGAAAAGGAAAAAAGGAAAAGGAAAGGAAAAAGAGAAAGATAAAAATTAAAAGAAAAAGGAAAAGACAAAAAAGGAAAGGAAAAGAAAAAGAGAAAAGGAAAAGGAAAGGAAAAAGAAAAAGAGAAAAGGCAAAAGAAAGGAAAACTAATAAAAAAAAGGAAAAAGGGGAAAAGAAAAAGAAAAAGAAAAAGAAAAAGAAAAAGAAAAAGAAAAAGAAAAAGAAAAAGAAAAAGAAAAAGAAAAAGAAAAAGAAAAAAAAAAAAAAAAAAAAAGAAAGAAAAAATGAAAAGGAAAAGGAAAGAAAAAAGTAAAAGAGGAAAGACAAAAGAAAGGAAAATTAAAAAGAAAAAAGAAAGGGAAAAAAAAAAAAAAAAAAAAAAAAGAAAAAGAAAAAGAAAAAGAAAAAAAGAAAAAGAAAAAGAAAAAGAAAAAGAAAAAGAAAAAGAAAAAGAAAAAGAAAAAGAAAAAGAAAAGAAAAAAAGAAAAAAGAAAGAAAAAGTGAAAAGGAAAAGGAAAGAAAAAAGTAAAAGAGGAAAGACAAAAGAAAGGAAAACTAAAAAGAAAAAAGAAAAGGAAAAAAAAAGAAAAAGGAAAAAAAAAAGAAAAGAAAAAGAAAAAGAAAAAGAAAAAGAAAAAGAAAAAGAAAAAGAAAAAGAAAAAGAAAAAGAAAAAGAAAAAGAAGAAAAAGAAAAAAGGAAAAGGAAAGAAAAGGAAAAAGAAAAAGATAAAAGGAAATGAAAAAATAAAGAAAAATAAAAATGAAAATAAAAATGAAAAGAAAAAGGAAAAGAAAAAGAAAAAAAAAAAGAAAAAGGAAAAGGAAAAGGAAAAGGAAAAGGAAAAGGAAAAGGAAAAGGAAAAGAAAAAGGAAAAGAAAAAGAAAAAGAGAAAAGAAAAAGAAAAGGAAAAAGAAAAAAAGAAAAGAAAAAGAAAAGAAAAAGAAAAGAAAAAGAAAAGAAAAGAAAAAGAAAAAGAAAAGAAAAGAAAAAGAAAAGGAAAAGGAAAAGGAAAAGAAAAGGAAAAGGAAAAGGAAAAGGAAAAGGAAAAGGAAAAGGAAAAGGAAAAGGAAAAGGAAAAGGAAAAGGAAAAAGCAAAGTCTGAAAAATCACTGAACTCCCTATGAAGAACCATCAGAAACAGAATAAGAGAGAGCTGCAAAGACTGATGGTCTGGTAAGAAGGTATTGAAATTTCAGCCTTTATTATTTTAAGAGCAGAAGCATTCCCATCTGAGCCCTTTCTGCCATCCATCATTTGAAATTTCAATGGTCTTAGTCCAGCTCCATTACTCAAAATAGGCACAAATAAATTTGCTCCCTGTGTAAAGAGACCAGTGCCAATGAGAGAGCGGGAGCTAAAACTGTTTCAGCTCTGGCCAGTGCAATACAGGGCTACAAGTCCTAGGGCGAAATGAGGAAAAAGCCAGTTGATCTTTCTCCATTTCAGTTTTCATGGCATGGTTTAGTTGATTAGGTGGTGTTGGATGATGAGTTGGACGCAATGATCTTGAAGGTGTCTTCCAACCTGGTTTATTCCAGCCACTCTGACCCCAGCCTGTAGCTCTGCATGGGGTTGTTGTGGCCAAGGTGCAGCACCCGGCACTTGGACTTGTTGAATGTCACCATGATGGACTCTGCCCATCTGTCATTTCTGTATTTACTGAAGATAAAGCTGAATAGAAATAGTCAAAACCATGTATAAGCCAAATTCTTCTTTCCATCTAGCAAATGAGATACCAAAACAACAGGGCACAGTTAGCCATAAGTTCATCCCCTTCTTCTCGAGTACTGTGTCCAGTTCTGGGCCACTCAGTTTAGGAGGGATGTTGACTTGCTGGAACGAGTCCAGAGAAGTGTAACGAAGTTAGTGAGGGGCTTGGAACACAAGCCCTATGAGGAGAGACTGAGGGAGCTGGGGCTGCTTAGCCTGGAGAGGAGGAGACTCAGGGGTGACCTTATTGCTCTCTACAACTACCTGAAGGGGGGTTGTAAACAGACAGAGGTTGGTCTCTTCTCCCAGGCAACCAGAACCAGAACAAGAGGACACAGTCTCAGGCTGCGCCAGGGGAAGTTCAGGCTGGAGGTCAGGAGGAAGTTTTACACAGAGAGAGTGATTGCCCATTGGAATGGACTGCCCAGGGAGGTGGTGGAGTCGTCATCACTGGAGGTGTTCAGGAGGAGACTTGACAGGGTGCTTGGTTGCATGGGTTAGTTGATTAGGTGGTGTTGGGTGATAGGTTGGACACGATGATCTTGAAGGTCTCTTCCAAACTGGTTTATTCTATTCTATTCTATTCTATTCTATTCTATTCTATTCTATTCTATTCTATTCTATTCTATTCTATTCTATTCTATTCTATTCTTCTTAACTTCGACCTCCAATTCTTTGCTTCAGGCTCCCCACTTGGTCGCTAGGGGAGCCTGTCCCCTTCAGGTCTTTCACTGTGACTCACTGGCTTCTGAAAACTTAGCAGAGCCTAACATAGAAAACACTTTATGCCAGTGCTCCATCTGTGAATTGGCTTGGCTAGTCAGGAAATTTGAATATGTCCATCCACTCTCCACAAGAGCCACAGCTTCAGCTGGCTCCCATTTGGGGAAGAGGCAATTCCTTTTTAATCCAGACTTTATCCTCCAGGGCAAGGTCATTTAATGCTATGGCAGGAATCAGTCTTAAAGCATCTTTGGGGCAACATTTCTGCAACACTCTGTAAGTCATTCTCCTCCCTAACACTTTGGCCACAACAACAGGCAATGTTTTGGAGCTCTCAGTTAACAGAGAGCTCACAGTGAGACATCAGATGCATCTTTTCACTCACTGCCTTGCTTTCCAAGGTGCTCACACTGTTAATATTTTAATATCTAGCACACAGCAAGGCAGCATCAGACAACAAGGAGAATTAATTATCACAGGCTTTGACACAAGTACTACCCACCAACATTTTTGCTTGGAACAACCAAACCCTTGCAAGAAGTCTCAAACCCAGCGTCAAATCCCAAAGAGACATTTCAAGGGAAATATCTCAGTAGCAAGTAGAAAGATAGCTTCTTTGGTAAGTGAGTTAAAAGGGAAAAAAGAAAGTCTAGAGCCGTCCAGGAGTGTTCCCTATTCAATAAACACCTCTGCAGTGAGCAGCAAAACAACCTCAGCTAGGGGCTCAAAGTGAAGTTTTCACAGTGGTGGCGGATTGCAGCCGATAGCTTAGTGACACCTGGTGATGGACATAGGTATTGCAGGAACTTGGAAGATGGCTTGGCTCGTATCTGCCTTTGCAGCCTACTTTTCTTTTGCCTCATTGCCCTCTACAACTACCTGAAAGGTGGTTGTAGACAGGAAGGGGTTGGCCTCTTCTCCCAGGCAACCAGCACCAGAACAAGGGGACACAGTTTCAAGCTGCCCCAGGGGAGGTTTAGACTCCAGGTGAGGAGGAAATTCTTCACCGAGCGAGTCATTCGTCATTGGAATGGGTTGCCCGGGGAGGTGGTTGAGTCATCATCCCTGAAGGCGTTCAAGAGGAGATTGGATGTGGCACTTGGTGCCATGGTCTAGTCATGGGGTCTGTGTTGATAGGTTGGACTCGATGATCCTCAAGGTCCTTTCCAACCTAAGTTATACTGTGATACTGTGATAAACCCATCCACAGTACTAGGGCATTATTGAAAATACATTACCAAAGAGAAATGCAGACCCCCAGTCACTCCCATCAGCCTGTGCCTGCCTGTACCACTGACTGACCATGACCAAATCATTTCTTTCTAATGTTAATGCCAAACCTGTTTGGGTTTTTTTGATGGGAGTGGCCAGCAAGTCGAGGGAGGTGATTCTCCCCCTTTACACCATTCTGATGAGACCCCATCTGGAGTACTGTGTCCAGTTCTGGAGCCCCTATTACAGGAAGGATCTGGATGTGCTGGAATGTGTCCAGAGAAGGGCCATGAGGATGATCAGGGGGCTGGAGCTCCTCTCCTATGAGGACAGATTGAGTTGGGGTTGTTCAGTCTGGAGAAGAGAAGGCTCTGAGGAGACCTTATTGTGGCCTTCCAGTATCTGAAGGGGGCCTACAAGAAAGCTGGGAGGGACTTTTTAGGGTGTCGGGGAGGGACTTTTTAGCGTGTCAGGGAGTGACAGGATTAGGGGGAAGGGAGCAAAATTAGAAATGGGTAGATTCAGATTGAAATATCAGGAAGAAGTTCTTCACCATGAGGGTGGTGAGACACTGGAGCAGGTTGCCCAGGGAGGTGGTGGAAGCCTCATCCCTGGAGGTTTTTAAGACCAGGCTGGATGTGGCTCTGAGCAACCTGATCTAGCGTGAGGTGTCCCTGCCCGTGGTGGAGGGGCTTGGAACTAGCTGGTCCTTGAGGTCCCTTCCAACCCTAACATTTCTATGATGCTATGACGACAGATTGGGTCAAGACTGTGTGAGGGAGGATGCATTATTTTTCTGGACATAACACAAAGTGATAATGGCATCTGCTTTGTGAAGCATCACAGCACACAAGACTTTTACCACTGCAGTCTGAAAATTAAGGAACTGTCTTTGGCAGTTCTCCAGTTGGTTCCCCAATTAATCTCTCATTGTCTGCAGATGATACTCTGGGGATGTAGAGCCATGAGGATGATTAGGGGACTTGAGCATTTCCCCTATGAAAAGAGACTAAGAATCCTGGGGCTGTTTAGTGTTGAGAAGAGAAGACTGAGAGGGGATCTGATCAATGTCTATCAATATCTGAGGGGTGGGTGTCAAGTGGAGGGGGCCAAGCTCTTTTTGTTATTGCACAGTAACAAGACAAGGAACAATGGATACAAATGGATACAGGTAGAAGGTTTCACCCCAACATGAGGAGAAATTTCTTCAGAGTGGGTGTGACAGAACCCTGGAACAGGCTGCCCAGGGAGGTTGTGGAGTCTCCTTCTCTGGAGACTTTCCAAACCCACCTGGATGCATTCCTGTGTGGACTACCCTAGGTGATGCTGCTTTTGGCACAGGGGTTGTATTCAATGACCTCTGGAGAGCCCTTCCAACTTCTAATGTACTATGATACTGTGATGTATCCTAACACAGCAGCAGGATTCAGAAACAAAGTTGGAGAGCTCATTCAAATCTGAAGGCAGAGACAAATCTCAGCCCCACTGCTTGATGGACTCTCATGCATTTCCACCAACTGTATATATGCATCCTAAACTGTGTGTTCAGGCTACCTGTCTGCATTTCCCTTCATTCACACAGTGGTGGAGGAAAGGCAGGGAATCACACAGTTACTACTAGGCATGGCTAATGTAAATGAAGCTCTAATTTATACAAAGACTTAAAGATCTGCATCATTGTTTTCAGGCTCTACCACTGAGCCTTGCAATGGTCCTTATCCTTTCCTATTAGGTCCAGCCTATTGTCACTGCCTTTTCACAGTATCACAGTATCACAGTATCACAGTATCACTAAGGTTGGAAGAGACCTCAAAGATCATCGAGTCCAACCTATCAACACAGACCTCATGACTAGACCATGGCACCAAGTGCCACATCCAATCCCCTCCTGAACACCTCCAGGGATGGTGACTCCACCACCTCCCTGGGCAGCACATTCCAATGACGAACAACTCGCTCGGTGAAGAACTTTCTCCTCACCTCAAGTCTAAACCTCTCCTGACGCAGCTTGAGACTGTGTCCTCTTGTTCTGGTGCTGGTTGCCTGGGAGAAGAGACCAACCCCTTCTTGGCTACAACCACCTTTCAGGTAGTTGTAGGGGACAATGAGGTCACCCCTGAGCCTCCTCTTCCCCAGGCTAAACAATCCCAGCTCCCTCAGCCTCTCCTCACAGGGCTGTGCTCAAGGCCTCTCCCCAGCCTTGTTGTTCTTCTCTGGACACGTTCAAGTGTCTCAATGTCCTTCTTAAACTGAGGGGCCCAGAACTCAGTCATGAGCTCTTTCATGCTGCTTGCTTTAGGTCTGTGTTACAAGCCCTCAGGGTTTTTTCAAACCTTACCCACTGCAAAGAACAGGCTCAGACCTCCTGGGGGTGGAAAGGAAAAAAAGAAAAGAAAGGAAAAAAAGAAAGGAAAAAAAGAAAGGAAAAAAAGAAAGGAAAAAAAAGAAAGGAAAAAAAGAAAGGAAAAAAAGAAAAAAAAAGAAATAAGAAGAAAAAAGAAAAGAAGACAAAAGAAAGGGGGGGGAGCAACAAAGAAGAAAGAAGAAAAAAGAATTAAAAATCCCAAGGAAAAAAAAAAAAAAAGAAAGAAGAAGAAAAAGAAAAGAAAGAAGGGGGGGAAAGGAAGAAAAAAGAAACTTTTCAACAGGGAAGGGATCAGTTTCACATTGACAGAATAACAAAGCAGCATCCACCTTGTTAACAGGACATTGCCCTCTACAGCTACCTGAAAGGTGGTTGTAGCCAGGAAGGGGTTGGTCTCTTCTCCCAGGCAACCAGCACCAGAACAAGAGGACACAGTCTCAAGCTGCACCAGGGGTGGTTTAGACTCGAGGTGAGGAGAAAGTTCTTCACCGAGTGAGTCATTCGTCATTGGAATGTGCTGCCCAGGGAGGTGGTGGAGTCACCACCCTGGAGGCGTTCAAGAGGGGATTGGACGTGGCACTTGGTGCCATGGTTTAGTCATGGGGTCTGTGTTGATAGGTTGGACTCGATGATCCTCGAGGTCTCTTCCAACCTTAGTTATACTGTGATACTGTGATACTGTGATACTGTGAAAAGGCAGTGACAATAGGCTGGACCTAATAGGAAAGGATAAGGACCATTGCAAAGCTCGGTGGTAGAGCCTGAAAACAATGATGCAGATCTTTGTCTTTGTATAAATTAGAGCTTCTTTGTCTTTGTATAAATTAGAGCTTCATTTACATTAGCCTTGCCTAGTAGTAACTGTGTGATTCCCTGCCTTTCCTCCACCACTGTGTGAATGAAGGGAAATGCAGACAGGTAGCCTGAACACACAGTTTAGGATGCATATGTACAGTTGGTGGAAATGTATGAGAGTCCATCAAGCAGTGGGGCTGAGATTTATCTCTGCCTTCAGATTTGAACGAGTTCTCCAACTTTGTTTCTGAATCCTGCTGCTGTGTTAGGATACATCACAGTATCATAGTACATTAGAAGTTGGAAGGGCTCTCCAGAGGTCATTGAATACAACCCCTGTGCCAAAAGCTCAGTGATCCTCGAGGTCTCTTCCAACCTTAGTTATACTGTGATACTGTGACACTGTGACATTTTCTAACCATTTAGATCTACCAAAACCTTAAAGGCAATAAACTCCTGGTGCTATGTCAGTTCCATTCCTTTCGACCCAGTGGTTGATTAAAAGCTGTCAACAAGAAGCGCTGTGTGGGCAGAGAAGGATCCTCTTGTTACAGGTCACTGGCTAGGATTTAGAGGGAAGTTCTACCTTGTTGTTCATAATAAGAAGCACCATTCCAATGTGGTTTTAAAATTTTATCTCAATAGTGTTCTTCCTGCATAAGCTTGGACACAGCTTGGGAGGCTCTGGGTTGAGTGCTGGTGCAGCAGGAAGCATGAGCACAGCAACAGCTTCACAGGCTGGTTGGAAGCTTGAACCAGAGCTTCCTGGGATCCCATAAGGCACAGCCCATCTGCTTTCACTGAGCACAGTGAATTTTCCTCGAAGGAGATTCTGCTTTCATCAGGGCATCTCATGACTTATGATGAGACAACTTTGTCTTTGGCCTCCTTCTGAATGAGAGTGTAGAGTTGTGGTACACAGGGTCTCGCGTTTGCCCAGAGCCACGATCCGGCCATGTGAAAGGTTGGCAATGTGGTGGGGCTCTGCTGGCACTCACTGGCTGATGAGCTTTACACACTGACCCACTTTCTTTTGAGGTAGTGTAATAAGATATATATTTTTATGTATATTATAATTAATATTTACTGGGGGTGGTATCTTTCCAACGCAGTGATTCAGATTGGAAATAAAGGTGCTGTGATCTGTGGTGTGGTAGTTTCAGGCTGTGCCTTGAAAATTTTGCACAGATCTTGAACAGAAAATGGTAGACTGTAAATAAATTTATTTATTTACATTAATTTACTTACATTTATTTATATGGAATGGAATGGAATGGAATGGAATGGAATGGAATGGAATGGAATGGAATGGAATGGAATGGAATAGAATAGAATAGAATAGAATAGAATAGAATAGAATAGAATAGAATAGAATAGAATAGAATTAACCAGGTTGGAAAATACCTTTGAGATCATCAAGTCCAACCTATCATCCAACACCATCTAATCAACTAAACCATGGCACCAAGCACCCCATCCAGTCTCTTCCTAAACACCTCCAGTGATGGTGACTCCACCACTTCCCTGGGCAGCACATTCCAATGGGCAATCTCTCTTTCTATGAAGAACTCCTTCCTAACATCCAGCCTAAACCTCCCCTGGCACACCCTGAGACTGTGTCCTCTTGTTCTGGTGCTGGTTGCCTGGGAGAAGAGATCAACCCCTACCTGGCTGCAACCTCCCTTCAGGGAGTGGTAGAGAGCAATAATGTCTCCTGGAGCCTCTTCTCCAGGCTAAACAACCCCAGCTCCCTCAGCCTCTCCTTACAGGGCTGTGCTCCAAACCCCTCCCCAGCTTTGTTGCCCTTCTCTGGACACTTTCCAGCAAGTCAACATCTTTCCTAACCTGAGGGGCCCAGAACTGGACACAGGACTCGAGGTGTGGCCTAACCAGTGCTGAGTACAAGGCCACAATGACTTCCCTGCTCCTGCTGGCCACACTATTCCTGATGCAGGCCAGGATGCCATTGGCCTTCTTGGTCACCTGGGCGCACTGCTGGCTCATGTTCAGCCTACTATCAACTAGTGCCCCCAGGACCCTCTCTCCCTGGCTGCTCTCCAGCCACTCTGACCCCAGCCTGTAGCACTGCATGGGATTACTGTGGCCAATGTGCAGAAGCTGGCACTTGGATGTGTTCAATCTCATGCCCTTGGACTCTGTCCACCTGTCCACCCTGTCAAGGTCCCTCTGCAGAGCTCTCCTACTCTAACAGACAACTCCTGCCCCCAGCTTGGTGTCATCTGCAAATTTACTGATGATGAACTCAATGCCCTCATCCAGATTATCAATAAAGATATTGAACAGGATCTGCAAGGCAAGTGAAGGCTGAGTCATCAGCTCTGCAGGAGTGTGTAAATACATATGTAGACTATGAAAAATCTTTTCTAATCGGGCTCCTTTCAGTGTGTTGAGAATCACTCCATTTCTTTGAGTATCCCTCCAGAATTCCCAGCAGTGCAAGAGATGCTCTTCATGGTATTTTTTTGTTCATGCTGGAAAGGTGCCTGGACGAGCTCCTTGTTTTACAAATTCAGCTCAGTGCTAACACCTCCTTGCCCTCAATACCTCCTAAAGCTGAGAGTGACTCTAATAGTTGCCATAAAAAATGAAAGCTGGTTACAGCAATGAAATACCACATCCATTTCGAGCCTAACTTGCATCTGGATGTTTATATGGCAATTTGTTAGAACTGCTACAGGAAGGTAAACTCTGCAGTATTCATTTATTGTCTTCCTTCTGCTTTATTTCTCATTTCCCAGGATAAATGCATGTCTTCCTTCTTTTTTTTTTCTTCTTTTTTTTTTTTCCTTTCTCTTTTTTTCCTTTTTTTTTTTTTTGTATGGCATTTACAGAATGCAGAATTAACCAGGTTGGAAAAGACCTTCAAGGTCATCGAGTCCAACCTATCACCCAACACCACCTAATCAACTAAACCATGGCACCAAGCGCCCCAGCCAGTCTTATTTTAAACACTTCCACTTTTAAGCACTTCCATTTTTAAGCACTTCCACGTTTAAGCACTTCCACTTTTAAGCACTTCCACCTTTAACCTATGGCTTTGGTGTTGACAATGTTTTTAAAGTAGTTTTGCAATCCTGCAGCTTGGTCAAAGTTATTTATAGAGTTGTTAATGATCTTAAAGAGAGGAGATGCCCTTGGTTGACTTAAAAACAGTGCCAAGCACTTTCCTACCACTTTAGAGGGCAGAACACCTTTAAATATCAGGCCTCCCATCATTTTCAAAATGGAAAAAAAATCATGGAGTTTAGGCTTTTGCATTTCTAATCTGAATCCTGTCCATTGCTTTTTTTGATCCACTCTGCAGTGCAAACTGGCAGCTGAGAATAGAATAGAATAGAATAGAATAGAATAGAATAGAATAGAATAGAATAGAATAGAATAGAAAGGAATAGGAATAGGAATAGGAATAGGAATAGGAATAGGAATAGGAATAGGAATAGGAATAGGAATAGGAATAGGAATAGGAATAGAATTAACCAGGTTGGAAAAGCCCTTTGAGATCATCAAGTCCAACCTATCGTCCAACACCATCTAATCAACTAAACCATGGCACCGAGCACCCCATCCAGTCTCTTCCTAAACACCTCCAGGGATGGTGACTCCACCACCTCCCTGGGCAGCCCATTCCAATGGCCAATCTCTCTCTCTATGAAGAACTTTGTCCTAGCATCCAGCCTAAACCTCCCCTGTTGCAGCTTGAGACTGTGTCCTCTTGTTCTGGTGCTGGTTGCCTGGGAGAAGAGACCAAGTCCCACCTGGCTACAACCTCCCTTCAGGTAGTTGTAGACTGCAAGGAGGTCTCCCCTTAGCCTCCTCTTCTGCAGGCTAAGCAACCCCAGCTTCCTCAGCCTCTCCTCATAAGACTTGTGCTCAAGGCCCCTCACCAGCTTTGAGCCTTCCCCAGAGCATGACTGATGGGTTTAACTGCAGCCTCCACCCTCCTGATACTGCAGGAAAAAGCCAAGAAAAAAATAAGGCACATTCCCAACAACAGGAAAAAAACCAAAACAAAACACAGGACAATCCCCAAATCAAGGGCATGTTGCTATTTGGAAGCAGCTGTGCTGATCCTCAAGCAGGGCTGTAATTATTGTGCTGTTAATTGGCATAGATTAAAACAGACTGAATGACCATGATGCTGAATCTGCTTTGCTGTGATCAGCAAAGCCTTCTCTTCCTAGCTGCTTCTCTTTGAGTAGCCAAAGCATCCTTCAGCCTAGCAAGACTCAGCAGCAAGCAACTGTTACCAATTCCACTTGTGGCTACCTTCAATAAGTTAGACTTTATTAAAACTCATCCAACTTATTTAAACACTGCTGTGGTGGTCTGTGAGAGACTGGTTCTGCATTCCCTCCCTTCCTTGCCAAAGGAGGTGTTATCTGAACAGCTGTGCCCTCCCTCTCCCAGCTGATTTCCCCTAGTGTCTCCAGTGACATTTAAACTGTCTTAATTATTGTCTTTGGCAATTGTACAAGGGAAAAAATAATTATTACAGCATTTATCTTTATTGCTTAAGTGCTGCTGAGGCAAGACAAGAGGCCTTTCCTTAATTCTTTGCCAATCATTAAAATTAACATGCAGTTCCCTATTAATTTAGACTTTTGCATATCTTTTGAAGGCCTCATCTAGCCTGCCCCGTACAGCAGCTGGAAGGGAACACTCAGCAACGAAAATGGGGTGAAAATGCCCATTTTCCTGATTAAAAACTGAGCTGGAAGAGAAACAGATCATGTCCAGTGTTTGTTAGAAGCAATTCTGCCAATTAAGCTGTTATTATTAATGGAATCAAGTTGTCATTAACAGTAGATAACTATGTGCATTTGACTGTGCCTGGTCACACTCCTTGGGGTGGACCCTGGGGGATCTGGACAGGATGCAAGGAAGCAGGTGTGTGGAAAGATGGAAGGGCTGCCCACTTGTCTGACTGCCAGCCTGTTGCCAGAGCCTGTTTAATGTTACCAAATGAGCATTTTCCAGGGGAAGGCATTTCCCACTGAATCTTTCCACCCAGCATGAGGGCTGGATGTTATGTGAGCTTCAGCCCTTGCAGCCTTCATTCACTATCTGGTGCCTCTTCCCTCCTTGTATATGTTAAGAGGCACATCTGACCTTCCTGCTGCTAAGAGTGCTTTATGGGGGCATTAGGAAGCCACACACTCAGCCAAGATAATTACTATGTGCAGTAGGGCAGAGCTGTAAATGCAAGAGCAACACCACAGCTCCAGCAGTAGAACTCTCGAGAGAACTGTAGGCACAGCATCAAAAAATATCTTTTAATTGATATGAGATGCTGAATTTATTGCCTCCCTGGGGGCAGCAAACACACCACACATTAAGGGTTTCTCAAGATAATTTTTAATGTGATGTGCAAAGGTCTTGTGCTTCACTGACACCACGGAGAAAGTCCCATCAGAACCAAAAAGTCTGACCTCCAGCTTGTCGCTAGTCCCAGACGTAGATGTGGGGGTGAGCAGAGAGCTAGGCTGTTTCTGTTGGGGAAGAGCAGGCACAGGCATCAGCACTCATCCATTTCTAAAGGTCCCAGCACTCCCTGCTTGCAAAGAAAACAAAAAAAGGCAAGAAGCTCAGAATATTAACTTGTATATATTCTCAAACCTTAAAGGGTATAACCTCCCAAATTTACTAGGGTAGTGGTGATTTTTCATGTCCCTCATTTTGAGATACCTGAAGAGGCTGTTTCCTTGATACAGTGCAGAAATATTTCCCATTTGGTCATGCTGGTGCAGTTCTGGCTGATTTTCCTCCTATCTCATGATGCTATTTGCATCATACTGAAAACAGGCAAAGGCACTGCTTAACCTTTGGCTCACGACATTGTACTTTGTGTCCAGAGTCAACATCCTAGTCAAAACCCTGCCCAGACCCCTGGAGGGCAGTGGGATGAGACACCAGACATTCTGAAATACATCCAGTTCCTGCTTCTCAGTCCATCAGAACCACAAAGAAGAGTGGTTCTGCACCAGAACCACAAAGACAAGACAGATAATTCCAGAGAGAAGTATCAGAGTATCATAGTACCATAGTATCATTCAGGGTTGGGAGGGACCACAAGGATCATCGAGTTCCAACCCCCCTGCCATGGGCAGGGACACCCCACACTAGATCAGCCTGGCCACAGCCTCAGCCAGCCTGGTCTTAAACACCTCCAGGGACGGGGCCTCAACCACCTCCCTGGACAACCCATTCCAGGGCTTCACCACTCTCATTTACTCATCTAATGTCTTTTGCACTGCAAATGTGCACCATGAAATTGCAGATATGCAAATGCAAAATATGGCAAAAGAAAATTTCCTTCAAATGTGCCCAGTGTGAGGGGAGATAATCGCTCACTGCAGAGGCACCAGCCAGCTCACATCCAGCCTGAATCTCCCCACCTCCAGCTTCATTCCATTCCCCCTAGTTCTATCACTACCTGACATCCTGACAAGTCCTTCCCCAGCCTTCCTGTAGGCCCCCTTCAGATACTGGAAGGCCACAATTAGGTCACCTCGGAGCCTTCTCTTCTCCAGACTGAACAGCCCCAACTCCTTCAGTCTGTCCTCACAGGAGAGGTGCTCCAGCCCTCTGATCATCCTTGTGGCCCTTCTCTGGACACACTCCAGCACCTCCACATCCCTCTTCTAATAGGGGCTCCAGAACTGGAGGCAGTACTCCAGGTGGGGTCTCACCAGGGCTGAGTAGAGGGGGAGGATCAACTCCCTCGACCTGCTGGCCACACTTCTCCTGATGCAGTCCAGGATCTGATTGGCTTTGTGGGCTGCAAGTGCACATTGAGAGCTCATGTTGAGCTTTTTGTCCACCAGCACCCCCAAGTCTCTCTCCTCAGGGCTACTTTCCAGCCAGTCACTGCCCAACCTGCATTTGTGCCTGGGATTGGCTCGACCCAGATGCAGGACCCTGCACTTGCTCTTACTGAACTTCATGAGGTTGGCTTGTGCCCACCTCTCCAGCCTGTCAAGGTCCCTCTGGATGGCCTCCCTTCCCTCCAGCGTGTCTGCTGCACCACACAGCTTGGTGTCATCAGCAAACTTGCTGAGGGTGCACTCAATGCCACTGTCCATGTCCCCCACAAAGATGTTGAACAAGACAGGTCCCAGGACTGATCCCTGAGGGACTCCGCTTGTCCCTGGCCTCCACTGGGACATGGAGCCATGGACAGCCACTCTTTGGGTACGGCCATCAAGCCAGTTCCTTATCCATCTAGTGGTCCACCCATCAAACCCATGTGTCACCAGTTTGGAGACCAGGATATGAAGGAGGGAAAATGCATCTTTTCCAAGGTGTTATCTTAGTACTTCCCGTGCTGGAGAGATTGGGCAGGCTGCACTTTGCACCTTGTCACAAAATTCTGCCCTTTCTGTTTCTGTTTTTTTTTTTCTTTTATTTTTAGGAAGTTATTTTGGAGGGTGTCATGGCTTAGTCCCAGCCAGCAACTAAGCACCTCACAGTCTCTTCCTTATTACCCTCCTCTGGGGTAGGTAAGAGAATTGGAAGAGTAAAACTGAGAAAATGTGTGGGTTTAGATGAAGACACTTTAATATATAAAGCAAAACTTGAGTGTGCAGGGAAAGCAATACAAGGAATTCATTCACTCCTCCCCATCAGCAGGTAGGTGTTCATCCTTCTCCAGGAAAGCAGGGCTCCATCACACGTGACAATTGCTTGGGAAGACAAACACTATCACTCCAAATCCCCCCCAGTCTCCTCCTTCTTCCCCCAGTGTTTATTGCAGAACATGATGCCATATGGTATGAGTCAGCCCTCTGGTCATCTAGGGTCAGCTGCCTCAGTAGTGTCTCCTCACCACTTCATAGAATTGTCAGGGTTGGAAGGGATCTCAGGGATCATCTAGTTCCAACCCCCCTGCCATGGGCAGAGACACCTCACACTAGATCAGGTTTAGAATAAACCTTTATTTAGAATAAACCAAACCAGGTTGGAAGAGACCTTCAAGATCATGGTGTCCAACCCATCAACCAATCCAACTCACCTAAACAGCTAAACCATGGCACCAAGTACCCCATCAAGTCTCCTCCTGAACACCTCCAATGATGGTGACTCCACCACCTCCCTGGGCAGTCCATTCCAATGGACAATCACTCTCTCTGTATAGAACTTCTTCCTAACATCCAACAAGAACCTCCCCTGGCGCAGCCTGACACTGTGTCCTCTTGTTCTGGTACTGGCTGCCTGGGAGAAGAGACCAACCTCCACCTGTCTACAACCTCCCTTCAGGTAGTTGTAGAGAGTGATAAGGTCACCCTTGAGTCTCCTCTTCTCCAGGCTGAGCAACCCCAGCTCCCTCAGTCTCTCCTCATAGGGCTTGTATTCCAAACCCCTCACCAACTTCATTGCCCTTCTCTGGACTCATTCCAGCAAGTCAACATCTTTCCTAAACTGAGGAGCCCAGAACTGGACACAGTACTCAAGGTGTGGCCTAACCAGTGAAGTGTACAGGTTGCTTAGAGCCACATCCAGCCTGGCCTTAAAAACTTCTAGGGATGAGGCTTCCAACACCTCCCTGGGCAACATGTTCCAGTGTCTCACCACCCTCATGGTAGAGCTTCTTGCATAACCCCAGCCTACTCAGTGGTAAGGTGGGGTGAGAAGCAGGAATGGCCTTGACTCTGTGAGCACTGATCAGCAGTAATGAAAACATTCCTGTTACCAACACTTTTCAGCACAAATCCAAGCACAGATCCAGACTAGCTACTCTGAAGAAAACTAACTCTGTATCAGCCAAAAGCAGCGCAGAGGGAAATGGTAATTTTAGCAGCAACTAAAATCTTCATTTAGCAGCAACTAAAATCTTCATCCTTTATTAGAATAACCTTTATTAGAATAAACCAAACCAGGTTGGAAGAGACCTTCAAGATCATCATGTCCAACCCATCAACCAATCCAACCCACCCAAACAGCTAACCCATGGCACCAAGCACCTCATCAAGTCTCCTCCTGAACACCTCCAATGATGGCAACTCCACCACCTCCCCAGGCAGTCCATTCCAATGGGCAATCACTCTTTTTGTATAGAACTTTCTTCCTAACATCCAACCTGAACATCCCCTGGCGCAGCCTGAGACTGTGTGCTCTTGTTCTGGTACTGGGTGCCTGGGAGAAGAGACCATCATCCAGAACTGGTGGAAGCAGTAAAGCTACTCTTTTTTCTGAGCAATGGAGCTGGCATGGGAAACGCCCCTGGGGCCAGGAGGGATCTGCCCTGAAAGCATATTAGAGAACATTTTGTTGAAGACTTGATGAATGTGCAAAAGAGTCTGTGCTGTCTGAAGGGCTTCAAGCATATGTGTGTGTGAGAGCTATTGCAGCGCAAGAGAGTTTAGAAGTAGGCAGCAAAGGCAGGGGGAAAAAAAAAACCTGCAAGGTCAACCCATGAAAAGTGAACTGTCAGAAGAAGCTGAAGGGCTGTGCCTGGCTGGAAACAGAGGTTTGAAAAATGGAGGAAGGAGATGAATGTCCTTCAGGTATTCACAGTGACTATGTCCAGCAAGACACATGCTTCAGCAATTAAAGCGTAGCACCAAAGACCATACCTTACCTCACAGAATTGTCAGGGTTGGAAGGGACCTCAAGGATCATCCAGTTCCACCCCCACCCCTGCCATGTGCAGGGACACCTTCCCCTAGATCAGATTGCCCAGAATGTCATCCAGCCTGGCCTTAAAAACCTCCAGGGATGGGGCTTCTACCACCTCCCTGGACAACCTGTTTCAGTGTCTTACCACCTTATCACCAAGCTCTTCCCTTGGAGGCAGAGAGGGGACCCTTTCTCCTAAGTTGTGTGTGCAACCTCAGGCTTCACCCCCAGGACCACACTTCTCACTTCTTGGGCTACAGAGGCAGAGGGGTAGCCACCTTCAGCAGTTAGCAGCCAACTCTGTGACCCAATGGTGAGAGCAGCCCAAGACAGGCAGGTAGCCAGCTGGCCAATACTACCCAGCTGGCCAAGACTACCCAGCTGGAGAGTGCCACCCCATCCTTCTTAGTCACACCCTCCACTCCTTCTTCTCCATTAGGAGGACTGCTACATTGTACTTGTTAGAGTCTTAAACCAGCTACAATCTAAATTTGGGGGGGCTTAACAGGAACTGTGATTTTAACCACTTTAAATGCCAAGACATCTTGCCTGTAGGTGCTGGGTTTGTCCTGGTTTACATTTGCTTATTTTGCAGGAGAATCTGCAAATCAGGCCTAGTTTGTTCTACTTCAGTAGTTTTGTCCTCCTTTGTCCCATTTAGAAGTTGTTTAATGGTTTAATGATCTGACAGGGAAGGGAAGGGAAGGGAAGGGAAGGGAAGGGAAGGGAAGGGAAGGGAAGGGAAGGGAAGGGAAGGGAAGGGAAGGGAAGGGAAGGGAAGGGAAGGGAAGGGAAGGGAAAGGGTGGGAGGGGAGGGGAGGGGAGGGAGGGGGGGAGGGGGGGAGGGGAGGGGAGGGGAGAAGGAGAAGGAGAAGGAGAAGGAGAAGGAGAAGGAGAAGGAGAAGGAGAAGGAGAAGGAGAAGGAGAAGGAGAAGGAGAAGGAGAAGGAGAAGGAGAAGGAGAAGGAGAAGGAGAAGGAGAAGGAGAAGGAGAAGGAGAAGGAGAAGGAGAAGGAGAAGGAGAAGGAGAGAGGAGAGAATTAACCAGTTTGGAAAAGACCTTTAGTGCGGTATCTATGAGCAGACTATCCCAGTCAGGTCAAGAAATCAGGAGTGACTGGCAGGGCAGAGCATCAGATTTGTCTGGCACAGTATCCATATAATACAACCACAGTGTGATTTTTCACATTAAATATAATCCTAATTAGTTTCTCTAGGATTTTTTTTCCCTTTTAGTTCTGTATTTCAGCCCACAAGAAAAGAAGTGGGGGAGGAATTAAAAATCAGCTTATACACAAAAAATGGAAATTCAGAAAACACAGTCCCTGCTGCTAACTGGAAATCCTACTTGCACTTTCCCTTCTTCCAGGCAAAATCCTTGCCATTAAGGCTCCTGGCAATACTGAATGGAAACCTCTTGCTCTGAATCTGTGATTACATTGTGCTGTGGTTTCACTGATAGCAGGGCACATCCTCCAGCCTCTGATCTCCTCCCTACACACCAAGAATTAGATCATGCCATGCTTCCTCCTGCTGAATGAGCTTGCCTTTATCAAAGTATTGCTGACAGCTGTAACGAATCCTCCCACCACTTCATTAGGGGGATCAAAGAGTGAGCTGTACAGGGCAGAAGATGAACCAATTAAGTTCAGACAGTTGCTGCAATTAAAAGGGAAGGATCTTGGAAGAGTACAGCATGCTCCAGTACCGCTGCTAGCAGGGAGAGTAGGGAATAGAATAGAATAGAATAGAATAGAATAGAATAGAATAGAATAGAATAGAATAGAATAGAATAGAATAGACCAGACCAGGTTGGAAGAGACCTTCAAAATCATCGCGTCCAACCTATCATCCAACACCACCCAATCAACTAACCCATGCAACCAAGCACCCTGTCAAGTCTCCTCCTGAACACCTCCAGTGACGGCGACTCCACCACCTCCCCAGGCAGCCCATTCCAATGGGCAATCACTCTCTGTGTAAAACTTCCTCCTGACCTCCAGCCTGAACTTCCCTGGTGCAGCCTGAGACTGTGTCCTCTTGTTCTGGTGCTGGCTGCCTGGGAGAAGAGACCAACCTCTGCCTGTTTACAACCCCCCTTCAGGTAGTTGTAGAGAGCAATAAGGTCATCCCTGAGTCTCCTCCTCTCCAGGCTAAGCAGCCCCAGGTTCCTCAGCCTCTCCTCATAGGGCTTGTGCTCCAAGCCCCTCACCAACTTTCTTGCCCTTCTCTGGACTCGTTCCAGCAAGTCAACCTCCTTCCTAAACTGAGGGGCCCAGAACTGGACACAGGACTCAAGGTGTGGCCTAACCAGTGCAGTGTACAGGAGCAGAATGACCTCCCTGCTCCTGCTGGCCACACTGTTCTTAATGCAGGCCAGGATGCCATTGGTTTGGGATGCCCAGATAGGAACTGAGGCATTACAGCAGTTCAGGTGCATATGAGGGACAGAAAGGGGATCCACTGGAATGTGCTGCCCAGGGAGGTGGTGGAGTCACCATCCCTGGAGGTGATCAAGAGGGGATTGGACATGGCACTTGGTGCCATGGTTTAGTAGTCAAGAGGTCTGTGGTGACAGGTTGGACTTGATGATCTTTGAGGTCTTTTCCAACCTTATTGATTCTATGATTCTATGATAGTTACAGTGTTTATGGTAATGTTGTAATGGATGATACGGGGCAGTATGGCACCCTGGAGGTGTTCAAGAGGGGATAGGGTGTGGCACTTGGTGCCATGGCCTAGTAGTCATGAGGTCTTGGGTGACAGGTTGGACCTGATGATCTTTGAGGTCTTTTCCAACCTTGTTGATTCTATGATTCTATGATTTCACTTCCCCATTTCCAGCCATTTGTGGGGCCACATTCCCTTCTGCCTGCCAGTGCAGTACAAGTTGGAGGAAGAGACAGGTGCTCCTGTGCAGGTTATACCTCTCTACCGTTAGACTTCAGGCACACAAGGCTTTCCCCTCAGGAAGGCTTGTTGTGCTGTGGATTTTTGTTCCCTTCATCTGGAGAATAAATCTTATGAAGAATGACTGAAGGAGCTGGGGATGGTTAGTTTGGAAAAGAGATGACTAAGGGGAGACCTCATTGCTCTCTACAACTACCTGAAAGGACCTTGTGGAGAGGTTGGTGCTGGTCTCTTCTTACAGATAATGAGTGATAGAGCAAGAGGAAATGGCCTCAAGCTGAGACTGGGTAGGTTTAGACTGGACATTAGGAAACATTACTTCATGGCAAGAGTGGTCAGGCCCTAGAATGTGCTGCCCAGGGAGGTGGTTGAGTCCCCAGCCCTGGATGTGTTTAAAAGTGGTTTGGATGTGGTGCGTGGGGATATGGTTTAGGGGTGAACCTGTGTAGAGCAGGGTTATCATTTGGACTTCGTGATCCTGAGGGTCTTTTCCACCCTGAATGTTTCTGTGATTCTGTGTTTCACACTTGTATAAGTCATTCACTAGACTGTATTGTGACATGAATTTAGAGCTTCATATCATGCCTTCTTCTCCTGTCACTAGTTGCCTGATGACCCCTCCCCAGCAGATAAGCAAGACCCACAGGGTGAAGTGATAATGGCTTGAATGGAACAACAAAACTGGTACCAATGCTAATATGCAGCCTATAACTTTATACTCAGCCCAGCCAAGGTACAGCTGTCATAATAAACTGGAAGGTAGCCCTCAAGTGCAGCAGAAGAAAGAGGCATAGGGTCAGCAGGAAACTCTTCTTTCCTCAACAAACTTCCCCTTTTATACCAAGTGTACACTGAGGTACACCTGTGAGCCCATTCCAGTCTGAATCCTGGATGATTCAGACCTGCTAATGGCCTGCAGCCCATGGCTGCCTTGTGATTCTGCCCCAGCACAACCAGGACGATGAGCAAACACAGAGGCAAAGGTTTCTATGTGCACCAGGGGCAGAAAATATGAGAGGCAGATGGCTAAAGTGGAATAAAAAAGTCTTTATGAATGCCTTTTGCAAATAAAGGCCATGGTGTAAACAAATAACTGATGTGCAGGATTACTGGTCCAGCATGACACTTACTCCCAGAGAACTGATTGACTTTTCAGGGCCACATGGAGAAAAACCTGGAAATGCAGGCTATAAAACATACATTGTACCTATGGACTTCAGCATTAAGATAAATTGCTTCCAAGACCTGAACATTAATGGGGTTTTAAAGCAATGTGATGAAATTTCAAGAGAGGCTGAGAGCATGTGGTGTTTGCAAGATCTGTGCCTGATAGCCTGCACGTAATGGGAAACCAGCAGAGACAGAATAAATGCGATGCAGACGTTTACATCCCAAGGGGTTTGAAAAGTGTCTGTGCCAAGTGGCTTGGAAAAATCTCATGAAATTAAATAATTCAATGAAGAAAAATGTTCCTTTAACAAAACAAAGAGGGGGGGGAGGGGAAACAAGCCTTACAGGCAAGATGGAAATGTGGATTAGGTATGGGAACAGATTGAAATAAGCGAACACCTACTGTCAGACCATGCTGCATTGTGTTTAAACAAAGAACAGGTGAACGTTCCAAAGTAGATTCATCTGACAAATGTATCTGTAAGACACATCACACCCCTGGGAAAAGAGGGCAGGAAAAACCTACCTCAGAGGCAGAGAGGTTTGTTTTGCAGTGATCAGGGGTTAAGGCCAACCACAAGCAGTCCTCTAGTTTTGGTGGATTTTCTCTTCTATTGTAGATTGTCACAGGGGAAGAGGATCAGAGGTTTGAAAAATTACACAAAACAACTCCTGAACTGTTGTGGAACACTGTTATCACAGGGAAATCGTTTGGGCTGAACCCAAACTTCCATGCAACCAGCAGCTGCTACTGGCTTTGGCAGAATCATTCATGCGAAGCAGGTGACTGGGACTTGAACCAGAATACTTGCTGTAAAAAGTAAAGCAACCAAGTGTGGAAGGGTTTGTATGGGACCAACAGTGGGTTAATATAACAGGACAACAGAGCTGAGACAAAGGCTAATGGGTGGGACTTGTAAAAAAGTCTCTGTGACCGTTTGAGGCTGTCCCCTTAAGAAAAGGAATATTGTAGTCAGATGTTTGTAAACGAAAGACGGATCTAAACTAATTTTATTGGTAGATTGGGGGTAAACACCTTTTGAACTGGGAGTGCAGCAGAGTATCCTGGGCATTCCTGCACTTTTCTGGTCAGTCTTGCTTTTCCCCCTTTGCAGCTCACAGCGTTCTGGGCTTTCGGCCAAGGCTTGACCTTGAAACTGATAAACTGCAAGGCCTGTATTAACTGCTTTCCAATTAACACATAACTGCTTTTAATTTTTTTTCTCTTTTCCCTCTTTCTAACCCTCTCTGGGGAAAGGGGGAGAGAAGGGGGAGCAGAGGTGGGGAACCCCCTCAGCAGAGGGGGGAATTCTCATTTCTGTGCTACTTTATTGTATATTTTTGTATATACTGTAAATATTGTAAATTCTGTATATTCCCCTGCATATCCTATATTGCTTTGTAAATATACAGCACTCACTGCTTTGCTAATTCAGCTGTGAGGTTTTTTTCCCTTTCACTTTTCTGGGGGGAGGAGGCCTTTCCCTTCCAACCCTCTAAAGTCTCCTACGATCATACAGCTTCTTTGTCCATGTCCGTGTCTCCCATGTACTGAGGAGCCCAAAGATGGACACAGTACTCCAGGTGTGGCCTCACCAGTGCTGAGCAGAAAGGCATGATTACTTCCCTCAGTGTCATAGTATCATAGTATCAGTCAGGGTTGGAAAAGACCACAAGGATCATCTAGTTCCAACCCCCCTGCCATGGGCAGGGACACCCCACACTAGATGTCCTGGCAGTGTTCTTTATACCTCTGAGGTAACATCAAGGAGGAGCCTCATACTGTCTTCCCCCATACTCCTTCTGAAGCACCTGAGGTTTGCTATGGCTGTGCTGGAGGAGTGACCATAATCAGAACTAAGGCAGCTGTGAAAGCCAGCTGGATCATAAAAATTTTAAATATCCTTGGCTTCATGGGTAGAAAAGCAGACAAGGAAGGCTTTGTCATCTTATTTCTTTGACTATGTTTCATATTTCACTTTTATTTCCCGGGAAGGATAGATACAGACAGACCACATTGATCTACGTCAGGAGAAGGTCCAGCCCTCACTAACACAACAAGAGAGAGCCAAGCCAGAACAAGCACTTTTCAGTTTAATTACTTTGCCTCAGCAATTTTGTTTTATCATAGTTGATGTAAGTGAAGGTGAGTGAAAAGGTCCTGAGAGCACAACATAAAAACAGCATGACACATGAAAGGCTTCAGCTTCCTCAAAGACAGATCAAGTCTGTCATCTTTATCTGACACTAATGGGGAGGTTTTTCATTACCGCAGCCAAATTCTGCCCTTGGCTACCTGCCCATAAATCTTTTTGACATCTTGCAGTGGGAGGTGAGGCAGATAATCTGAGGGCAGAATCTGATGGGGAACTGGTAGAAGGACATAGAGGGGGCCCAATAACACACCCTGGGAACTCACACACTATTCTGACCTTTGCCTATCTGCTAGCTCACATGACGCCAGCTCATCCTTTTGTCCCTGGAGCTGGGGTGAAGGCAGGTGGTGAGTAGATTTATTAGGATTGAGAGAGATTGGCTGCATCTTGGATTTAATTGTCATTACTTGCTTAGCAACTTGTGGAGGTGGGCTCAGGGCTCATTTTACTACCATTGTTTGCACCGAGATGTCAATGGTGTCTGAAACTGCTTCCACTTTTGTACACCTGATCTTAATCTTTACACCTGCCTCTAGATATGGCATTTGAGTTACATACTTTGGAAGGAGCAATGTGTAGTGATCCTGAACATGAGGCCACTGTACACTGAGGAGCTGGTGATCCATGCAGCACCTAATCAAATTTGGTGTCTACACAACCTTCCTATGCAAGCTGAACCCAAGTCTCCCTTAAAAAGCATCACCAACTCAGGCAAAAAAAGATGTGGATGCATGAACCAGAAAGATAATTTTAAAGAAAAGTTATTTTTGAGCACAGGATGAGCTTTAGCATGATTGCAGCATTTCTTTCTCTTGTAAAGATGTAAATGAGCCTACAACCCATCATTGCCAGAGCACAGCTAAAGTGTTGCAACAGGCAGAGAGGCATTTTATGATTACCTGAAATCCAGTGGGGAAATAGTGGTATAATTAAATAAAGACACACCACTGTGCAAGTGGGCTGGCCATACTTCTGCCCCACTGGGTTAATAAAAGTATCCACAGGGGATTGAATCAGTCATCAGCAAATTTGCAGATGACACCAAGCTGGGAGCAGATGTTGATCAGTTCGAGGGCAGAAGGGCTCTGCAAAGGGACCTTGACAGGCTGGACAGATGGGCAGAGTCCAATATGGTGGCATTCAACAAATCCAAGTGCTGAGTGTTGCACTTTGGCCACAGCAACCCCAGGCAGAGCTACAGGCTGGGGTCAGAGTGGCTGGAGAGCTCCCAAACAGAGAGGGACCTGGGGGTGCTGATTGACAGCTGGCTGAACATGAGCCAGCAGTGTGCCCAGGTGGCCAAGAAGGCCAACAGCATCCTGGCCTGCATTAGGAATAGTGTGGCCAGCAGCAGCAGGGAAGTCATTGTGCCCCTGTACTCTGCATTGGTTAGGCCACACCTAGAGTCCTGTGTCCAGTTCTGGGCCCCTCAGTTTAAGAAGGGCATCGAGACACTTGAAGGTGTCCAGAGAAGGGCAACAATGCTGAGATGAGGCCTTGAGCACAAGCCCTATGAGGAGAGACTGAGGGAGCTGGGATTGTTTAGCCTGGAGAAGAGGAGGCTCAGGGGTGACCTCATTGCTCTCTACAACTACCTGAAGGGAAGTTGTAGCCAGGAAGTGGTTGGTCTCTTCTCCCAGGCAACCAGCACCAGAACGAGAGGACACAGTCTCAAGGTGTGCCAAGGGAAGTTTAGGCTGGAGGTGAGGAGAAAGTGCTTCATCGAGAGAGTCATTGGTCACTGGAATGTGCTGCCCAGGGAGGTGGTGGAGTCACCATGCCTGGAGGTGTTCAAGAGGGGATTGGACGTGGCACTTGGTGCTATGGTTTAGTCACGAGGTATTGGGTCACAGGTTGGACTTGATGATCTTTGAGGTCTCTTCCAACCTTGGTGATTCTGTGTTTCTGTGATTGTTCAAGGAATTGTTTTTAAAATCCTGTGTCTAAATTGGAAGCCTGCCAATAGGAAGCACAAATAATGGCCTGGGGTAGAGGAGGCTCCTTCACCTAGGTGCCTTTAACTGTTCCTGTGCCTCACAGATTGATCTGGGTACATCCAAGCTCAAGGATAAGCCTCAGGCTGGTAGGATGGGTTGCACAGGTGCAGCAGACAACATGCCATTGCTGTTGTTTGTTCATCTCTAATAAATCTTCTAGCCTCAATTTTGTGCAAAATGACTGATTTCATACATCGGCTTATACATTACCGTGGGAGTTGGACAGCAAATTATTATATTGCTTGCATTTCTTGGCTGCTGTGCAGGGCAAGCTGGAGAGCAGAACTGAGTCAGGAAATTATTTATATGTGGTTGCAGTTCACAGGAAGGCCAAAGATGAATCAGGGCCCTCTGACAGGTTTTGTATGAACACAGGCCAAAAAGATGATCTCTGCCCTCAGATGCAGTTTAACTTCAAAGGTGCTGCTCCCTGAGCACAGCCCAGAGCAGCAGTGAGTGAAGGTTCCTGTTGTCTGCTGATGGAACTAGGGTGGTCTTGGTTCACTTCCCAGATCATCAGTACATAAATTGTCATGACACCTTTTCTGGCTTCCACAGAGGGCTCTCCATCCTAAGAGAGACACTCAGAGGTCTGAAAAGTTGTCCTCTGTCAAGGACACAGCCTGCTTCTGTAAGGTAGAATAGAATAGAATAGAATAAACCAGGTTGGAAGAGACCTTCAAGATCATCGCGTCCAACCTATCACCCAACACCACCCAATCAACTAACCCATGTAACCAAGCACCCTGTCAAGTCTCCTCCTGAACACCTCCATTGATGGCGATTCCACCACCTCCCTGGGCAGCCCATTCCAATGGGCAGTAATTCTCTCTGTGTAAAACTTCCTCCTGACCTCCAGCCTGAACCTCCCCTGGCACAGCCTGAGACTGTGTCCTCTTGGCTGCCTGGGAGAAGAGACCAACCTCTGCCTGTTTACAACCCCCCTTCAGGTAGTTGTGGAGAGTAATGAGGTCACCCCTGAGTCTCCTCCCCTCCAGGCTAAGCAGCCCCAGCTCCCTCAGCCTCTCCTCATAGGGCTTGTGTTCCAAGCCCCTCACTAACTTCGTTGCCCTTCTCTGGACTCGTTCCAGCAAGTCAACCTCCTTCCTAAACTGAGGGGCCCAGAACTGGACACAGGACTCCAGGTGTGGCCTAACCAGTGCAGTGTCCAGGGGCAGAATGACCTCCCTGCTCCTGCTGGCCACACTGTTCTTAATGCAGGCCAGGATGCCATTGGCACACTGCAGGCTCATGTTCATCCTACCAGCACTCCCAGGTCCCTCTCTGCCTGGCTGTCCCTTGGAAGAAGCACTCACATGTTGCATGGCCATTTAAGGAACACTTAGGACTGAGGCAGGAATAGGGGATAAGGGGGAAAAGTAGAAACATTTCACAAGATGAGGGTCTCACTGCTCTCCTCACTGTCAGCCAGCCCCTGCCAGTGGCCTTTATCAATTTCTTAATCCTTGGTCTATCCCATTACACGTTTCAAAGGAATTAAGTTGCTTTAAGTTTTGTGAGTATCAGTTCCTGCACAGAGACAGGGTGACTTCAGCCAGCCCCTCTTCTGCCTGGCAGCAGCTATCTGACTCACAGGCAAAAGCATAGGTTGGGAAATCACCATCCACATCACCCCATGTCATTTACAGTATGTTATGCCTGATTCTTGATTTTCAGGTCAAAAGACATGGGTAAAAAGTAGAGGGGTGAGGAAACACATTGCATTGTAGTGAAAGGGGGAGCTGGGAAGAAGCTGAAAATACTGTGCTAGATTTACAAGAGAAGGAAGAGCAGCAGAGGTGCTGCAGATTAAATCCTCTGTCATTTGAAGATTTCCAGTGAAGTGCAGAAAACTTCCTAAGGGCAATGGGTTTAGATACATTAAGGAGCAAGCTGCTCAGTTCTGGAGCCCCTATTCTGGGAAGGATCTGGACCTGCTGGATCACGTCCAGAGAAGGGCCACAAGGATGAGCAGAGGGCTGGAACTCCTCTCCTATGAGGACAGACTGAGGGGGATGAGCAGAGGGCTGGAGCTCCTCTCCTATGAGGACAGACTGAGGGAGTTGGGGTTGTTTAGTCTGGAGAAGAGAAGGCTCTGAGGTGACCTAATTGTGGCCTTCCAGTATTTGAAGGGGGCCTACAGGAAAGCTGGGGAGGGACATTTTAGGGTGTCAGGGAGTGATAGGACTAGGGGGAATGGAACAAAAATAGAAATGGGTAGATTCAGATTGGATGTCAGGAAAAAGATTTTCACCATGAGGATGGTGAGACACTGGCACAGGTTGCCCAGGGAACTGGTGGAAGCCTCATCCCTGGAGGTTTTTAAAGCCAGGCTGGATGTGGCTCTGAGCAAGCTGATCTAGTGTGAGGTGTCCCTGCCCATGTCAGGGAGGGCTGGAACTGGATGATCCTTGAGGTCCCTTCCAACCCTAACAATTCTATGAAAACATGAGGCAGAGGGGGAGGCTTCTCTGAGGCCAGGGGTCTGGGTTCCCTCAGTGCAGATAGTGCTGGGAGAAGAACAACATGTTCTTGTGCAGTTATGGTAGAAATATAGGAAAGACAGGTCTATGAGAATATATGTTTGTAATTAGTTCAAACTCCCTTTCTGTTGTGTTAAATACCAGATGCTAATGAGGTAATACCATTCACCCAGGCTTATTATGCGCCACTTCCCTTCGAAGGTGATTTGCATCACCTAATCATTTGTGTCACATGAATGGAATGGGGCTTGTGAGATGGAGGATGTCTTATTTAGCAGTACAGCTGACCTTTTCTCTGTATTTCAGGCACTTTATTACAGTTGGTAATTGATACCAGATTGAAGGTGCCCTTGGTAAAGAAAACAGTCCAAACCCTGTCTCCAGAACAGACATTTTCTTCCTAATTCAATCTTCTACTTTTTAAACCTTTCAGATCCAATTATGTGCTAATGCTACCAGCTTTAGGTTACACATCTAAATCACCAGCACTGCAAGGATGACTGGAAAATGTATTCTATAATGAGTCTCATGTTTTTCCTTCCTCAAACTCATACTCATTAATCAGTAGGAGACAAAAGGGGAAGAAAAAATATAGGACAACATAAAAAAACCTCAGCTCGGGTGAGGCCACACCTTGAGTATTGAGTCCACTTTTGGGCACCTCAATACAAGAGAGATGTAGAGGTGCTGGAGACAGTGCAGAGGAGGGCAACAAAGCTAGGGAAGGGTCTGGAGAATAAATCTGATGAAATGTGACTGAAGGAGCTGGGGATGGTTAGTTTGGAAAAGAGGAGGCTGAGGAGAGACCTCACTTGCGGTCTACAACTACCTGAAAGGACTTTGTGGAGAGGCTGGTGCTGGTCTCTTCTCACAGGTGATTAATGATAGAACAACAGGAAATGGCCTCAAGCTGTGACTGGGTAGGTTTAGACTGCATATTAGGAAAAAAAAAAATCACAGAAATCCCAGACATGGGAATGTGCTGCCCAGGGAGGTGGTTGAGTCCCCAGCCCTGGATGTATTTAAAGGTGGTTTGGATGTGGTGCTTGGGGATATGGTTTAGGGGTGAACCTTGTAGAGTAGGGTTATTGGTTGGACTTGGTGATCCTGAGGGTCATTTCCAACCTGAATGTTTCTGTGGTTCAGTGTTAGGCCACACCTTGAGTACTGTGTCCAGTTCTGGGCCCCTCAATTTAACAAGAACATTAAGACACTTGAACGTGTCCAGAGAAGGGCAACAAGGCTGGGGAGAGGCCTCAAGAATAAGCCCTATGAGGAGAGGCTGAGGGAGCTGGGGTTGTTTAGCCTGGAGAAGAGGAGACTCAGGGGTGACCTTAGTGTTCTCTACAACTACCTGAAGGGAGGCTGTAGACAGGCAGAGGTTGGTCTCTTCTCCCAGGCAACCAGCACCAGAAGAAGAGGACAGAGTTTCAAGCTGCACCAGGGGAAGTTTAAGCTCAAGGTGAGGAGAAAGTTCTTCACTGAGAGAGTCATTAGTCATTGGAATGTGCTGCCCAGGGAGGTGGTGGAGTCACCATCCCTGGAGGTGTTCAAGAGGTGACTGGATGTGGCACTTGGTGCCATGGTTTAGTAGCCACGAGGTCTTGGGTGACAGGTTGTACTTTGAGGTCTCTTCCAACCTTGGTGATTCTGTGATTCTGAAAACAAAGCAAAGTATACTGTGTCACTGAACACTGTCTTCATGGAGACAAGAGCTACTCTTGTATTCAGAGCAAGATCTAATATATATATTTATTTACACAGAAATAGCTGGTGACAGCTGGTGGGTTTGGTTTTAATGAAAGGCATTCATTTTAAACTTTCCTAACCTGTATTAATAAAGAAACCACAATGGTTTTAACAATAAGTATTCAGAATTAGACTGGCAGAGCTGTAGGTTTATGTCATCCTGCCAGAAGTGAATTGCTCATGAATCTGAAAGCAGCAATTCGCAGCAAGCCAAGCAGTGGTTGCTTACATCACTTACCAGGTGCTTGGTCCAAGCTATGTTTAAACCAAACAAACCAAACTTTAGAGCATGGGAGATCAAGAGTCTCACTTCATCTTGACAATTGTCTGGCATTGTAGTCTCTCTGCTGATTGCATTTTGCACACAAATGTTCTGGGGGGTGGTGGTTGAAAATACGGCAAAGAAAAAGAGTACAGACAATGACAGTTCACTGTCTCTTCTGATACAAGAACCAGATAGCAGCAGATAAAAATAGCAGGTGGTAAATAAAAGATTCAGAACAAATAAAAGCCCTCTTTAAAATTGTTTGAAGCTGTCTTGACATAATCACAAGTTTGGGGGAAGACTGACAGACAGATGACTGCATTAAAAAAATAATGTAAAAAAATAAGAGTGAGAGAGAGAGAGAGAGAGAGAGTTTTCCCCTGAGTACCAAAGCATCCATTTAAAACAAGACAGGCATCTTCCTTAGCCCAGGCTGTGCATGCCTGTCTGGCAGAGAGAATTTATGCATGCTCACTGCTTCCTGCAGATGCTGAGGGCACTCAGCCCAGAGAGGAGGATGAGCCCCAGCTAAGACCTTTGCTGAGTCTGCCCACAGGCTCTGCTGGGGGCTGATACTGGGCCAGGGTGATGCCCCCGATCCAATTCTGTGCTTGCAGAGGGAATGCTCAGAGTTAGGCTGGGGCACGGGGTGGTGTGAATGCATCCAAGTGCAGGTGAAAAACCACATGTCGTCACTTTGCTGCCTGGAGTCAATATGACTGATGTGCTGATGCTGACATGTTCTGTGTCATGCCTGCTGCTGTTGAAGGAAAAGCTGGGTGATGGGAAGAGAGCCACACTTTGTTAAAGAAAAACAGGGAGCATCTGTGCATTTTTGTGGTCTCCAAGTTGCTAATAAGCAGGTAAGCACTGGTCATGCCTCACCACAATTTGGCAGAGCGCATAAAATCAAAGGGGTCTTGACATTACCCTTCCAGTTCCACACACTGAGGGCCACTATTTACTGACAAGCTGAAAACCAGTTGGCATCCTCCAGAATGCCGACTTGGCTGTCACAGGATGTTAGGAGTTGGAAGGGACCTCCAAAGGTCATTGAGTCCAACCCCCTCTGTCAGAGCAGGACCACAGAATCTAGCACAGGTTGCACTGGAATGCATCCAGACAGGTCTTGAAAGTTTCAAGAGAAGGAGATGGAATGGAATGGAATGGAATGGAATGGAATGGAATGGAATGGAATGGAATGGAATGGAATAGACCAGGTTGGAAGAGACCTTCAAAATCATTGCATCCAACCTATCATCCAACACCACCTAATCAACTAACCCATGGCACCAAGCACCCTGTCAAGTCTCCTCCTGAACACCTCCAGTGATGGCGATTCCACCACCTCACTGGGCAGCCCATTCCAGTGGGCAGTAACTCTCTCTGTGTAAAACTTCCTCCTGACCTCCAGCCTGAACCTCCCCTGGCACAGCCTGAGACTGTGTCCTCTTGTTCTGCTGCTGGCTGCCTGGGAGAAGAGACCAACATCCGCCTGTCTACAACCTCCCTTCAGGTAGTTGTAGAGAGCAATAAGGTCACCCCTGAGTCTCCTCTTCTCCAGGCTAAGCAGCCCCAGCTCCCTCAGCCTCTCCTCACAGGGCTGTGTTCCAAACCCCTCACCAACTTTGTTGCTCTTCTCTGGACTCGTTCCAGCAAGTCAACATCCTTCCTAAACTGAGGGGCCCAGAACTGGACACAGGACTCAAGGTGTGGCCTAACCAGTGCAGTGTACAGGGGCAGAATGACCTCCCTGCTCCTGCTGGTCACATTGTTCCTGATGCAGGCCAGGATGCCATTGGCCCTCTTGGCTGCCTGGGCACACTGCAGGCTCATGTTCATCCTACCATCAACCAGCACCCCCAGGTCCCTCTCTACCTGGCCACTCTTCAGCCACTCTGACCCCAGCCTGTAGCTCTGCATGGGGTTGTTGTGGCCAATGTGCAGAACCCAGCACTTGGATGTGTTCAATCTCATGCCCTTGGAATCTGCCCATCTGTCCAGACTGTCGAGGTCCCTCTGCAGAGCCTCTCCACCCTCCAGCAGATCAACTCCTGCCCCCAGCTTGGTGTCATCCACAGTCTCCCTTGGGAGATGCCATCATCAAGTTGTCAGGCCTTTGCCACCCGTGCCTGCAAATACACCATCAAGAACCCTGACAATTCTGTGATTCTATGAAATGCTGCTGATAGGGAACTTCAATTGCAGTTTCAACAGAAAGCTGAAGAGATTTCAAAGAGGTCCTCTGCATCAGTTTGTTGTGGCAACATAAATAGTAATGAATATGAAAATATCAAAGGGGGTGTAAAAAATAATAACAGCTAGCAGCACAAATATTGCTGCTCCAATACTTGCAAGCTATCAATTAAAAAAACTAATAAAAACAACAATGCTTCTAATTTTGGGTAATCACTATGCTAGTGATGGCCAATTAGGCTAATGAATTGCCAGCAAAACAACTGAAAGCACCTGTGCAATGATGCATTTGTTTCTCCCTCCCAGACATTTCACTTGCACAGGTTTATTAAGATGTAATAATCCTTCTTGGAAATCAACTACTAATTTGCATAGGAAATCAAACAGAGGAGTATATTTTCTATGCAGTGCAGGGACTTAAAAAAGAAAAAGAAGAGTGGTGTAGGAATATATAGGTCATGTAATACAAAGCTAAAAGTGAGACAGGATGAAGGAGGTTGGCTGGAGGGCTGTGCTCAGAGAGTGGTGGTGAATGGTGCCACATCCACCTGGCAGCCAGGCACTAGTGGTGTCCCCCAGGGATCAGTTCTGGGGCCCATCCTGTTCAATATCTTTACTGATGATCTGAATGAGGGGGTTGAGTCAGTCATCAGCAAATTTGCAGATGACACCAAGCTGGGAGCAGTTGTTGATCAGTTAGAGGGCAGAAGGGCTCTGCAGAGGGACCTTGACAGGCTGGACAGATGGGCAGAGGCCAACATGATGGCATTTAACAAATCCAAGTGCTGGCCGCTGCAGTTTGGCCACAAGAACCCCATGCAGAGTTACAGGCTGGGGTCAGAGTGGCTGGAGAGCTGCCAAATGGAGAGGGACCTGGGGGTACTGATTGACAGCCGCCTAAACATGAGCCTGCAGTGTGCCCAGGTGGCCAAGAAGGCCAATGGCATCCTGGCCTGGTTGAAGAATAGTGTGGCCAGCAGGAGCAGGGAAGTCATTGTCCCCTGTGCTCAGCACTGGTCAGGCCACACCTCAAGTCCTGTGTCTAGTTCTGGTTCCCTCTATTTAAGAAGGACATTGAGACTCTTGAATGTGTCCAGAGAAGTGCAACAAGGCTGGGAAGAGGCCTCAAACACAAGGTCTATGAGGAGAGGCTGAGGGAGCTGGGGTTGTTTAGCCTGGAGAAGAGGAGGCTCAGGGCAGACCTTCTTGCTGTCTACAACTACCTGAAGGGAAGTTTTAGCCAGGTGGAGGTTGGTCTCTTCTCCCAGGCAACCAGCACCAGAACAAGGGGACACAGTCTCAAGCTGTGCCAGGGGAGGGTTAGGCTGGAGGTTAGGAAGAAATTCTTCATAGAAAGAGAGATTGGCCCTTGGAATGTGCTGCCCAGGGAGGTGGTGAGGTCACCATCCCTTGAGGTGTTTAAGAGGGGATTGGACATGACACTTGGTACCATGGTTTAGTATTCATGAGATGTTGGGTGACAGGTTGGACTCGATGATCTTTGAGGTCTTTTCCAACCTTGTTGATTCTATGATTCAATGGAGGAGTGAATGAACAATTGAGTCTATGAATTAGGCTCAGAGTGGACTCACAGGACTGTAAGGCCAGCTGAAGATTGATTTCTGGGATTTGTGAGCCTCAAAATCTCAAGATAACAGAAGTGCATCAAAGAGAAATGTTAAGGTTAGAAGCCAAGCAAAGGGAATTTAGGAACTGGCAAGACCAAGGTCATCAAGGTTTTTTGTCTTCCTACATATAATATGTCAAAGAATCACAGAATCACCAAGTTTGGAAAAGACCTCAGAGATCATCAAGTCCAACCTGTCACCACAGACTTCATGACTAAACTATGTCTCAGCTCTCTAAATCCTGTGGCAGTTTAGGCAGGGTGCCTCCTAAAGTGAAGCCACAGAGTTACACCTCCAGTGTCCAGAGTGTCCAGCCTGGTGGGTGGACACAGGAAATAGCACATTTCTACCCATAAATCCTGCACCTTTATCAATCTGACTGCAAAGTTATTGTCTCTCTCTTTCTTCCCTCTCTGCTCCCATGGTAGATGCTTTCTTATCTGATAACAGTGGGGGAGCACCTCAGGCCTCTTTGCTCTGCTTAGGCCAGGATAAGAAAGGGGGTGGCAGTTTCAGGCCTGGCCACCATGAGACCAGCCTAAGAAATGTGAGGAGAAGAGAGAGTCCTGGGGGGTTTGGCTGCACCCCAGGTGGGGAGAAGGGAAGCATTGGGGTTTTGGTGTGGTTTGAAGGAACTCTGTATGCTTTGGATATGCTCACCACTAATGCTTTGTAGTTTTTGTAGTGTGTTAATTGCTTTTCCATTTAAAGTTTCCATGACTATCCAATCCATTTTGTGAGCATCATTCTTTTGCCCCTTTGGGGCAATAGAGCATCTGTCCAGCTCTAAATTGGCACAATCCTAATGCTAAAACCATGGGAGGAGTCCAGGCGAGATTTAAGTCCAAAGCATCGTGAGAAAGTCATGTCTAGAGGGAGCAATGTTGATGCAGTCCTGTTCTTCTCTTGGCAGGCCTTTTGCAGCCCTAGTGTCCCTGGAGCTGAAGGCTCTGTGGTTCTCTGAACTTTAACCTTAAATCTTACCTTAATGCAATAGAGCATCTGTCCTGCTCTAAACTGGGACAATCCTAATGCTAAAACCATGGGAGGAGTCCAGGTGAGATTGAAGTCCAAAGCATCATGGGTGTCCCAGATGAGAAAGTAATGTCTGGATGGAGCAATGTTAGTGCAGTGCTGTGCTTCCCTTGGCATGCCTTTTGCATCCCCAATGTCCCTAGAGCTGAAGGCTTTGTGGTCCTCTGAACCTTAACCTTAAAGCCTACCCTAATGGCAGCTTCTCTCCATAGAGCAACTTTCTCTATGAATGTCAAAAGCAAAGTAGTTCGTCACAGAGTTAAAAATAGGCACAGATTAAGTAGGATTGGAATGAAAGCCTCCTGCTCAAATCTAAGGCACATTCAAATACAGACAGAATGCAATTTCTCTTTCTATTTTCTTAGCTATATTGGAAATGTGCACAAATAGGTCTCAGATGTGGTGGTAAAGTCTGTTCCTCTATATTTTCTTCAAGTTCTCTGGATAAATCCTGGCTCTGATTGCAAAATACCTCCTCATCATTTTAATCAGGGCCAAATTTCCTCCTAAGATTTTCTTTCTCAGAATTAGCATATTTGAAATGATGATCCTTTTAAACATTGCAGGGCTGGGATCCTTTGACCAGAAAAAGACAGACCAAAACTCCCTGCTCAAGTTTTCCAAACTGTCTGTTAGTATAGAATATTTACCGTCTCATGTGGTTGCTCTTGTCTATGAGAACGTCAGTGAGAACACGCAGAGCTTTTCCTTTCCCACCAGAGTTATCAAAAGCACTTCGCTGCTCAGATTCTCAGCCTGCTCACTTGGGTTATGTGTTGATGGGATAAAGCCTGTGGGGTAGAGTAACAGTAGATTGTAAAGCTAGAGTAAGGTAAAGACTATGGAAAAAAAGAAACCCAAGTGATAGGCTACACAAAGATCTATGAGTGGTACTATAGGAGGTAGCTAAGCGTCCAGTGGAAGCAGAATTTCCCTGGCCAAGACAGGACAGAATAGTATAGAATAGAATAGACCAGACCAGGTTGGAAGAGACCTTCAAGATCATCGCGTCCAACCCATCAACCAATCCAACCCACCTAAACAACTAACCCATGGCACCAAGCACCCCATCAAGTCTCCTCCTGAACACCTCCAATAATGGTGATTCCACCACCTCCCCGAGCAGCCCATTCCAAGGGGCAATCACTCTCTCTGTATAGAACTTCTTCCTAACATCCAACCTAAACCTCCCCTGGCGCAGCCTGAGACTGTGTCCTCTTGTTCTGGTGCTGGCTGCCTGGGAGAAGAGACCAACCTCTGCCTGTCTACAACTTCCCTTCAGATAGTTGTAGAGAGTAATAAGGTCACCCCTGAGTCTCCTCTTCTCCAGGCTGAGCAATCTCAGCTCCCTCAGCCTTTCCTCATAGAACTTGTGTTCCAAATCCCTCACCAACTTTGTTGCCCTTCTCTGGACTCGTTCCAGCAAGTCAACCTCCTTCCTAAACTGAGGAGCTCAGAACTGGACACAGTACTCAAGGTGTGGCCTAACCAGTGCAGAGTACAGGGGCAGAATGACCTCCCTGCTCCTGCTGGCCACACTGTTCTTAATGCACACCAGGATGCCATTGGCCCTCTTGGCTGCCTGGGCGCGCTGCAAGTGTGGTAGTAGTTCAGTCTCACCACCATTTGCTTTTTGGTTGAGGAAGCTGGGGTGGTTTAGCCTAGAGAAGAGGAGGCTCAGGGGAGACCTTATTGCTGTCTACAGCTACCTATCCCAGTTGGTCTGTGGAGTGGTAACTTTATGGTTTATGTGCTTACCTGGCCCTACTCAGGTCCCTGCTCCTGCCCTGCAGATGCCCTGTTGGAGAGCACAGTCTCAAGCAGCACCAGGGAAGGTTTAGGCTGGATGTTAGGAAGACATTCTTCACAGAAAGAGAGATTGGCCATTGGAATGGGCTGCCCAGGGAGGTGGTGGAGTCACTATCACTGGAAGTGTTTAAGAAGAGACTGGATGAGGCACTTAGTGCCATGGTTTAGTTGATTAGATGGTGTTGGGTGATAGGTTGGACTCAATGATCTCAATGTCCTTTTCCAACTTGGTTAATTCTGTGTTCTGAAGCTGGGGAAGGGTCTGGAGAATAAATCTTAGGAAGAGCAACTGAAGGAGCTGGGGCAATTTAGTTTGGAAAAGAGGAGGCTGAGGGGAAACCTCATTGCTCTCTACAACTATCTGAAAGGACCTCGTGGAAGAGGCTAGTGCTGGCCTCTTCTCACAGGTAATTAATGATAGAACAAGAGGGAATGGCCTCAAGCTGTGACTGGGTAGGTTTAGACTGGACATTAGGAAACATTTTTTCAGGGCGAGAGTGGTCAGGCACTGGAATGTGCTGCCCAGGGAGGTGGTTGAGTCCCCAAGCCTGGATGTGTTTAAAAGTGTTTTGGATGTGGTGCTGGGGGATATGGTTTAGGGGTGAACCTTGTAGAGGAGGGTTAAGGGTTGGACTTGGTGATCCTGAGGGGCTTTTCTAGCCTGAATGTTTCTCTGATTTTGTGATTTAAACAAACAAACCAAGTACGAACCCTAAAGTACAGGTGTAAGTGGCTTTGCCCACAAACAGATTGATGTGGCCAGTTCCTGGAAGTGTCTAGCTGGTACAATCACCTGGATTTTTTACATTATCCCAAAGGACAGATCAACACAAAATCCATCTTCTGTTCTTCATGCCATGAGGCAAGTTCTTCATTATGCTATGGCCATCTGTGCTCTTCACAAAAACCCCTGGCTCGACAGCCCAGCACCTCGTGGCTGTCAGGACCACAGCCTGTCTCGAGAGAATTTGTTTCCTGTGGAGAAGTCATCACACTTCCTGATGCAAAGCTCCAGGGGCCAAGTCCAAAAAGTGCTGAAATACGTCAAATATTCTTTATGCATCAGGATTTAGTTCCAGCAGCAGCCTTGCCTTCATGCACTCCTGCCAGCTGACTTCTTTATCACCTTGGGGAGGGAAGATTTGTCCTTTATCTTTACGCTTCAGCTCTCTGCACATTATTCTTCAGCAAACATTTAAATTCAACATGAGTCCATAAGAAACCCTTTTTTCTCCCCCCCCACCAGTAGATCCCTTTGCTTAGCTGCAGCTTACTCTGCCTCTGTGCAATCATTTACCCAGGTTTCAAATTCTTTTTCAGTGTTCCTAGGCTTCATTTGAAACTGTTGTAGGAAACAGCAAAGATAGTTTAAAGAAATATTTTTTTCCTCTTGCCCTCATTTCACTATTTCCCCTCCCATCAATTCTCCAGACTACTTTATTCATTTTCTTCCTAAAAGGATTTTCTGTACTATTAGGAACTAGCTGGAGAGTGGTGGTGAATGATGCCACATCCAGCTGGCAGCCACTCACTAGTGGTGTCCCCCAAGGATCAGTGCTGGGCCCCATGCTCTTTAATATCTCTGTTTATGATCTGGATGAGGGCATTGAGTCCATCATCAATACATTTGCAGATGACACCAAGCTGGGGGCAGGTGTTGATCTGTTAGAGAGTAGGAGAGATCTGCAGAGGGACCTTGACAGGCTGGACAGAATGACAGAGTCCAAGGGCATGAGAATGAACACATCTAAGTGCCACATTCCACACGTCGTCCACAACAACCCCATGCAGTGCTACAGGCTGGGGTCAGAGTGGCTGGAGAGCAGCCAGGCAGAAAAGAACCTGGGGGTACTGGTTGATAGTAGGCTGAACATGAGCCTGCAGTGTGCCCAGGTGGCCAAGAAGGCCAATGGCATCCTGGCCTGGATCAGGAATAGTGTGGCCAGCAGGAGCAGGGAAGTCATTTTGCCCCTGGACTCAGGACTGGTTAGGCCACACCTTGAGTCCTGTGTCCAGTTCTGGGCCCCTCAGTTTAGGAAAGATGTTGACTTGCTGGAAAGTGTCCAGAGAAGGGCAACAAAGTTGATTGAGGGGTTTGTAGCACAAGCCCTATGAGGAGATGCTGAGGGAGCTGGCATTGCTTAGCCTGGAGAAGAGGAGGCTCAGAGGAGACCTTCTTGCTCTCTACAACCACCTGAAAGAAGGTCGTAGCCAGGTAGGGATTGGTCTCTTCTCCCAGGTAACCATCACCAGAACAAGAGAACACAGTCTCAAGCTGCACCACGGAAGGTTTAGGCTGGATGTTAGGAAGACATTCTTCACAGAAAGAGAGATTGGCCATTGGAATGGGCTGCCCAGGGAGGTGGTGGAGTCACCATCACTGGAAGTGTTTAAGAAGAGACTGGATGAGGCACTTAGTGCCATGGTTTAGTTGATTAGATGGTGTTGGGTGATAGGTTGGACTCAATGATCTTGAAGGTCTCTTCCAACCTGGTTTATTCTATTCTATTCTATTCTATTCTATTCTATTCTATTCTATTCTATTCTATTCTATTCTATTCTATTCTATTCCATTCCATTCCATTCCATTCCATTCCATTCCATTCCATCCCATCCCATCCCATCCCATCCCATCCCATCCCATTCCATTCCATTCCATTCCATTCCATCTCAAAATTGTTCATATTCCTATTTAGTCTACAGCACTCTCAGAAGCAAAACCATTTCATGTTTTGCTCTTCAATCATTCCTTAATCACAAATCACTCTGTAAATTCTCCGCCGTGGAAGTTGGTGAGGCTCTGCTAATTCTCTCTAGCAAACCCCCTCTGATGTGAAATTTCTCACACTTCACAGGCAGTAAATCTATTTGGATATAACTTGCTTTTTAAAAATTATATACCATTTTCTTATTTATTATGACTATTTGAAACCCTGGGTTCTTCACTTTGGACAGCATCAATAAGTAATTTAACGGCCCGGGGAAATTAATAACACTCACCACTGAGCTTCATTGTCAGGCCACAGACCTCCTGATCTCAACAAATTGCTTGGCACAGTCTCAGCATCCATTATTTATCTGTGGATAGCATCTTTTTTTTTTTTTTGCTCTGTGTGATGGAATACTCAGAAATAATTCAACTGTAAGGAAAGTTACCTTGTCAAAAAGTCAGCATCTTAACAGTTCAAGAGAAAATTTGTGCGATAGGAATTGCTAGAGAGGAAGAAAGTGTATTTGAAGAAGTAATAGTCCTACAGAATAAGTCAGAGATTTGGACTGCTAATAAAAAGTGGAACATTTATCAGCTAGGCTGGTCCTGGGAGAGATTGATAGGGTGTTAAACTGTACTAACTTTAATTGCCATTAAAAACATGATCACACAGTTGCTCCCAAAACAATGAGAAATGAATGGAATGGAATGGAATGGAATGGAATGGAGTAGAATAGAATAGAATAGAATAGAATAGAATAGAATAGAATAGAATAGAATAGAATAGAATAGAATAGAATTAACCAGGTTGGAAGAGACCTTCAAGATTATCGTGTCCAACCTATCAACCAATCCAACCCACCTAAACAACTAAACCATGGCACCAAGCACCCCATCAACTCTCCTCCTGAACACCTCCAATGACGGCGACTCCACCACCTCCCTGGGCAGCACATTCCAATGGACAATCACTCTCTCTGTGTAGAACTTCTTCCTAACATCCAACCTAAACCTCCCCTGGCACAGCCTGAGACTCTTGTCTCTGTCCTCTTGTTCTGGTGCTGGCTGCCTGGGAGAAGAGACCAACCTCTGCCTGTCTACAACCTCCCTTCAGGTAGTTGTAGAGAGCAATAAGGTCACCCCTGAGTCTCCTCCTCTCCAGGCTAAACAACCCCAGCTCCGTCAGCCTCTCCTCATAGGGCTTGTGTTCCAAACCCCTCACCAACTTTGTTGCCCTTCTCTGGACTCGTTCCAGCAAGTCAACCTCCTTCCTAAACTGAGGGGCCCAGAACTGGGCACTGTACTCAAGATGTGGCCTAACCAGTGCAGAGTACAGGGGCAGAATGACCTCCCTGCTCCTGCTGGCCACACTGTTCCTGATGCCGGCCAGGATGCCATTTACCTTCTTGGCTACCTGGGCACACTGCAGGCTCATGTTCAACCTGCTATCAACCAGCACCCCCAGGTCCCTCTTTGCCTGGCCTGAGTCAATGTTGTTGCCTCACCAGCATGAGAGAGCATTGCTCTGTTCTGAGGCCAGCACTTGTAGCAAAGCAATAGCCTTCAAATGAAATGTGTTCCCATCTTTAACAAATATGTATCTACAGCTATGATGAACTTTGCCAGGGGCTTCCCTTAGTGAAATATTGATTTTTCATTCCATCTTCCAGTAGCAGCAGGAGTCTTCAAATCCCACAGTGCTCTGAAAACAAGACTTCTGGAGTTAATGTCCAAATATCACCTCTTTGCAGTATGGTAATTTATCCAGAGAAAGATTTTCTCCCTTCATTTTCTGATGGTGTCCAATATGGTTCTCCTGATGTGCCACAATCAACAATTTGTTTTATTCTTCGGGCCATTTAGGTATGTAAAGCTTAGGACAACATTATTATCCACATGGTAATATTTGCATGCCATGGAGCCCTGCCCTTGAAAATATTTCAAAAAGATGTCATTCTTTATAAACCTGTACAAAATATAGACTGGTTGGAATGGAATGGAATGGAATGGAATGGAATGGAATGGAATGGAATGGAAAAATGGAATGGAAAAATAGAATGGAATTAACCAGATTGGAAAAGACCTTCAAGATCATCAAGTCCAACCTATCATCCAACACCGTCTAATCAACTAAACCATGGCACCAAGCACCCCATCCACTCTCTTCTTAAACACCTCCAGTAATGGTGACTCCACCACCTCCCTGGGCAGCCCATTCCAATGGCCAATCATTCTTTCTGGGAAGAACTTCTTCCTAACCTCCAGCCTAACCCTCCCCTGGCACAGCTTGAGACTGTGTCCTCTTGTTCTGCTGCTGGTTGCCTGGGAGAAGAAACCAAACTCTGCCTGTCTACAACCCTCCTTAATGTAGTTGTAGAAAGCAAGAAGGTCACCCCTGAGTCTCCTCCTCTCCAGGCTAAGCAGCCCCAGCTCCCTCAGCCTCTCCTCATAGGGCTTGTGTTCCAAGCCCCTCACCAACTTTGTTGCCCTTCTCTGGACACATTCCAGCACCTCAACATCCTTCCTAAACTGAGGGGCCCAGAACTGGACACAGGGCTCAAGGTGTGGCCTAACTAGTGCAGTGTACAAGGGTACAATGACCTCCCTACTCCTGCTGGTCACACTGTTCCTGATACAGACCAGGATGCCATTGGCCCTCCTGGCTGCCTGGGCACACTGCAGGCTCATGTTCATCCTACCATCAACCAGCACCCCCAGGTCCCTCTCTGCTTGGCTGCTCTCCAGCCACTCTGATCCCAGCCTGTAGCACTGCATGGGGTTGTTGTGGCCAATGTGCAGAAGCTGGCACTTGGATGTGTTCAATCTCATGCCCTTGGACTCTGCCCATCTGTCCAGCCTGTCAATATGTCCGAACACAACTTAATATTGTTTCTTTCCCCTGCTTCTTTTGTAGGACTGATTCTGTAGGGCTGAAAACTTGTTCCTCCTGTGGTTAGACTTTCAGCAATTACTTTTATTCTCCTTTTTTTCTTGAGACAGTCTAAAGGAATATGTGATGAAACTGCTGGGCAGGAAAACTGAAAGCCCATAAAAAAATCATGTGGTTTTACCTAGATGAGTACCCTTCTGGTGCAAAGCAACACTGGGAGAATGAGAACTCAACTCAGAGTCTTCTAGGCCACTGCTTGGTCTTTCTAAGCCCTCAGGTACATTCCCTGACTGAAGAGGTTTCTGTCCTGAACAGCTCTCTCACAGGGATGCAATAAAAAGGGAGAAGTAAGAGATGCTCAGAAGAAAACCAGGAGGGACAAAAGGACAAGGGGGACAAGGGAGCATACAGGAAATGTACCAAGACTAGACAAAACAAGAGGACACAGTCTCAAGCTGTGCCAACGGAGGTTTAGGCTGGATGTTAGGAAGAAGTTCTTCCCAGAAAGAGTGATTGGCCATTGGAATGTGCTGACAAGGGAGGTGGTGGAGTCACCATCCCTGGAGGTGTTTAGGAAGACACTGGATGGGGTGTTTGGTGCCATGGTTTGGTTGATTAGATTGTGTTGGGTGATAGGTTGGACTCAATGATCTTGAAGGTCTTTTCCAACCTGGTGAGCCAGGGAATTATAGGCCTGTCAGCCTGACCTCAGTGCCAGGCAAGATCATGGAACAGGTCATCCTGAGTGCATTAACACAGCACTTAGAGGATGGTCAAGGGATCAGGCTCAGCCAACATGGTTTTAGGAAGGGCAGGTCCTGCCTGACCAACCTGATCTCCTTCTACGAGCAGGTGACCCGCCTGGTGGATGTGGGGAGGCCTGTGGATGTAGTTTACCTGGACCTCAGCAAGGCCTTTGACACTGTCCCCCATAGCAAACTCCTGGCCAAGCTGTCAGCCCATGGCTTGGACAGCAGCACTCTGAGCTGGGTTAGGAACTGACTGGATGGCCAAACCCAGAGAGTGGTGGTGAATGGTGTCACATCCGGCTGGCGGCCAGTCAGTAGTGGAGTCCCCCAGGGATCAGTGCTGGGCCCCATCCACTTTAACATCTTTGTTGATGATCTGGATGAGGGCATTGAGTCTATCATCAGTAAATTTGCTGATGACACCAAGCTGGGGACAGGAGTTGATCTGCTAGAGGGTGGAGAGGCTTTGCAGAGAGATCTCGACAGGCTGGACACATGGGCAGAGTCCAAGGGAAGGAGATTGAACACATCCAAGTGCCAGGTTCTGCACATTGGCCACAACAACCCCATGCAGTGCTACAGGCTGGGGTCAGAGTGGCTGGAGAGCAGCCAGGCAGAGAGGGACCTGGGGGTGCTGGTTGATGGTAGGATGAACATGAGCCTGCAGTGTGCCCAGGCAGCCAGGAGGGCCAATGGCATCCTGGTGTGCATCAAGAACAGTGTGGCCAGCAAGAGCAGGGAGGTCATTCTGCCCCTGTACACTGCACTGGTTAGGCCACACCTCGAGTCCTGTGTCCAGTTCTGGGCCCCTCAGTTTAGGAAGGAGGTTGACTTGCTGGAACGAGTCCAGAGAAGGGCAACAAAGTTAGTGAGGGGCTTGGAACACAAGCCCTATGAGGAGAGACTGAGGGAGCTGGGGCTGTTAGCCTGGAGAGGAGGAGACTCAGGGGTGACCTTATTGCTCTCTACAACTACCTGAAGGGAGGTTGTAAACCGGCAGAGGTTGGTCTCTTCTCCCAGGCAGCCAGCACCAGAACAAGAGGACACAGTCTCAGGCTGCACCAGGGGAGGTTCAGGCTGGGGGTCAGGAGGAAGTTTTACACAGAGAGAGTGATTGCCCATTGGAATGGGCTGCCCGGGGAGGTGGTGGAGTCTCCGTCACTGAAGGTGTTCAGGAGGGGACTTGACAGGGTGCTTGGTTACATGGGTTAGTTGATTGGGTGGTGTTGGGTGATAGGTTGGACACGATGATCTTGAAGGTCTCTTCCAACCTGGTCTATTCTATTCTATTCTATTCTATTCTATTCTATTCTATTCTATTCTATTCTATTCTATTCTATTCCATTCCATTCCATTCCATTCCATTCCATTCCATTCCATTCCATTCCATTCCATTCCATTCCATTATTCTATTCTATTCTATTCCATTCCATACCATTCCATTCCATTATTCTATTCTATTCTATTTCCCCCTCAGAAAGGAAAATGGTGACATGGTCACAAGTGATGAGGAAAAGGCTGAGGTACTTAATAACTTCTTTACCTCAGTCTTCACTGCAAGGGCCTCTAACCACACTCCTGATGTTATGGAAGTCAAAGCCAGGGACGGGGAGGAAGAACTGCCCATTGTAAGTGCAGATCAGGTTCGTGATCACCTGAAGAACCTGAAAGTGTTCAAGTCTATGGGACCTGACGGGATACACCCACGGGTACTGAGAGAACTGGCAGATGAGGTTGCTAAACCCCTCTCTATTATATTTCAAAAGTCATGGCAATCTTTTGAAAAGTCAAGTCCCCACAGACTGGAAAAGGGGAAACATTGCCCCCATTTTCTAAAGGGTAAGAAGGAGGAACCAGGGAACTACAGGCCAGTCAGTCTCACCTCTGTGCCTGGAAAGATCATGGAGCAGATCCTCCTGGAGTCACTACTCGCTCAAAAGAATAGTGAAGAGGTGATTGGGAACAGTCAGCATGGCTTTGCCAAGGGCAAATCCTGCCTGACCAACCTGGTGGCCTTCTATGAGCAGGTGACAAAATTAATAGATGAGGGGCGAGCAACTGATGTCATTTACCTGGACCTGAGCAAAGCCTTCAACACTGTCCCGCACCACATCCTGGTCTCCAAACTGGTGACACATGGGTTTGATGGGTGCACCACTAGATGGATAAGGAACTGGCTTGATGGCCGCACCCAAAGAGTGGCTGTCAATGGCTCCATGTCCCAGTGGAGGCCAGTGACAAGCGGAGTCCCTCAGGCATCAGTCCTGGGACCTGTCTTGTTCAACATCTTTGTGGGTGCCATGGACAGTGGCATTGAGTGCAACCTCAGCAAGTTTGCTGATGACACCAAGCTGTGTGGTGCAGCAGACACGCTGGAGGGAAGGGAGGCCATCCAGTGGGACCTTGACACGCTGGAGAGGTGGGCACAAGCCAACCTCATGAAGTTCAGTAAGAGCAAGTGCAGGGTCCTGCATCTGGGTGGAGGCAATCCCAGGCACAAATCCAGGCTGGGCAGTGACTGGCTGGAAAGTAGCCCTGAGGAGAGAGACTTGGGGGTGCTGGTGGACAAAAAGCTCAACAGGAGCTCTCAATGTGCACTTGCAGCCCGCAAAGCCGATCAGATCCTGGGCTGCATCAGGAGAAGTGTGGCTAGCAGGTCGAGGGAGGTGATCCTCCCCCTCTACTCAGCCCTGGTGAGACCCCATCTGGAGTACTGCGTCCAGTTCTGGAGCCCCTATTACAAGAGGGATGTGGAGGTGCTGGAAGGTGTCCAGAGAAGGGCCACAAGGATGATCAGAGGGCTGGAGCACCTCTCCTATGAGGACAGACTGAGGGAGTTGGGGCTGTTCAGTCTGCAGAAGAGAAGGCTCCAAGGTGACCTAATTGTGGCTTTCCAGTATCTGAAGGGGGCCTACAGGAAGGCTGGGGAAGGATTTCTCAGGATCTCAGGTAGTGATAGGACTAGGGGGAATGGAATGAAGCTGGAGGTGGGGAGATTCAGGCTAGATGTGAGGAGGAGGTTCTTCCCCATGAGAGTGGTGAGACCCTGGAATGGGTTGTCCAGGGAGGTGGTCAAGGCCCCGTCCCTGGGGGTGTTTAAGACCAGGCTGGCTGAGGCTCTGTCCAGCCTGATGTAGTGTGGGGTGTCCCTGCCCATGGCAGGGGAGTTGGAACTAGATGATCCTTGTGGTCCCTCCCAACCCTGAATGAAACTATGGAACTATGAAACTATTCTAAATGAGTTATTTGCAAGGAAAGAGACCAAGCACAACAACAAAGGCAGCACATGGAAGGCAGGTGAAAGCAAAATTGCAGAATAAAAACTTGTAAAACAGAAGGCTTCTAAGGCAGCTGGTAGGGACTGGGGGGAGTGGGGAGGGAAGCAGCTTCCCTTTCCTACTCGTAGTTCAGTATAATCTGTGGATGTTAAAGTTAGTTCTTAATTGCCAAGTGCTTTTTGCCTTGGAAGTTTCATTTTTTTTTTTCCTAGAATTGGAAGATTACTGCCTTGAGAATTTCATTTCAGTATGGTTCCTACTTAATTAGACACACACAGGTAGGCACCTGTGCAACAGGTGCCAGTTAAAGGAGGGAAAAAACTAGCCTAAATTATTCAGTTATCCTCAGGGGTAAAAAAAAGTGACTTATTTTTAATCCCTTTTCTTGGAAGAAGTGAGAAACAACTTGACTCACATGCCTTCCTCCCTGGGGATGCTCTGCTGGCTGTCAGATCTCGTGGAACCAGCAAGAGCCAGCAGGAGCCAGCGGAGCAGACCGAACTGCGTGGCGTGGTGTCTGTGGTCTGATGATTGGACAGGGTAACCAAGCCTATCCTCAGAAATCTGCTGGGAACTTGAAGCTTGCCTGTTTGCATGTGGGCAGAAGAACCTGGAAAAAGAAAAAAGAAAGAAGCAGACAAGGATTGTTCAGAGTACACTTCAGTGAAGTGCAAAGCCATTTAATGAGACTACCATTCTAAGAACCGCTTCCAGTCACTGTGTTTAGCATAAACTAGGTAATGACTTTTTGCAGCCAAGTTAATGAATGTGCTCCTTGCCTTGAAGAGTTTACAATACAGAATCCTAGAATCAACAAGGTTGGAAAAGATCTCAGAGATCATCAAGTCCAACCTATTACCTAATACCTAACACCTCATGACTAACTAAACCATGGCTTCAAGTGCCACATCCAATCCCTTTTTAACACCTCCAGGGATGGTGACTCCACCACCTCCCTGGGCAAATCACTTGTAGTATAGATGGAGAATTAGAAACAATATGACATAAATTTGTCCAAGCTGAATTTCACCACTAGGTGTTATTGTTGACACTCTTGAGGTTCATGTGAGCCCACTTCTTGAGCTTATCCAGGACCTCCTGGATGAGGGACATCCTCTCCCTCTAGTGTGTCATTGGAGCCACTCAGCTTGGTTTCTCCTGTAGACTTGCTGAGGGCACATTCCATCCCTCTTTGTCATTCATGAAGATATTAAACAGTACTTGTCCTAGAAGGTTGTTATAGAGGACCACATCAAAGGCTTTACAGAAGTCCTGATAGATGACATCCATAGCTTGTTCCTTGTTCACTGGTGACTACATCATCACTCCATCACAGAAAGCCACTGAGCTGGTCAGGCAAGGCTTGCCCTTGGTAAAGCCCTATGTCCCATTTATCTAAATGTCTTCCAGCTTGATTATTCCCCCACCATGGACAGATCTTGCTCCAGACTTTCTCCCAGTTCTCATGGACTGAGATGCTTGACAGTCAGTCTTATCAGTAAAGATCTAGGAGAAAGTACTTTGGTGCTTTGACCTTTACCATGTCCTCTGTCATCAGGTTCAATATTTTCCCTAAATTCCTTCTGCCCCTGATGTACCTGTAGATGCCTCTCTCTCTGTATAGCCTTTCTCAGATTCAGCTCAAGGTGGGCTTTCACTTTTGTAAGCTGTGTCTCCCATGATAAATTCTTCCTGGCTCCCCTACTCCTGTTTCCACCTTTTTTATGCATCCTTTTCATGCCTGAGTTTTGTCAGGAGCTCCTCATTCACCCATGCAGACCTCCTGTCTCTTCAGTTTGATTTCTTGCACACTGAGATGGACCCTTCCTGAACTTAGAGGAGGAGATTCTTGAAAAACAGCCAGTTTTCCTGAATCTTTTTTCTCATCAGGCCTGTTTCCCATGGGATTTCTCCAAGAAGATGCATGAATAGTATACAGACTGCTCTCCTGACATCCAGAGCTGTGATCTTTCTAGCTGTTTTGATCTTGAACTACACTATCTCGTGGGTTGCTGCCGTCAAAGCCACCCCCAGCACTCACATGGCCATGACTGTTGTGGAAAGGAATTAATCAGTAAGTTTGCTGATGACACCAAGCTGTGTGGTGCAGCAGACATGCTGGAGGGAAAGGAGGCCATCCAGAGGGACCTTGACAGGCTGGAGAGGTGGGCACAAGCCAACCTCAGGAGGTTCAACAAGACCAAGTGAAGGGTCCTGCATCTGGGTGGAGGCAATCCCAGGCACAAATCCAGGCTGGGCAGTGACTGGCTGGAAAGTAGCCCTGAGGAGAGAGACTTGGGGGTGCTGGTGGACAAAAAGCTCAACAGGAGCTCTCAATGTGCACTTGCAGCCCACAAAGCCAATCAGATCCTGGGCTGCATCAGGAGAAGTGTAGCCAGCAGGTCGAGGGAGGTGATCCTCCCCCTCTGCTCAGCTCTGCTGAGACCCCACCTGGAGTACTGCGTCCAGTTCTGGAGCCCCTATTACAAGAGGGATGTGGAGGTGCTGGAAGGAGTCCAGAGAAGGGCCACGAGGATGAGCAGAGGGCTGGAGCACCTCTCCTATGAGGACAGACTGAGGGAGTTGGGGCTGTTCAGTCTGCAGAAGAGAAGACTCCGAGGTGACCTAATTGTGGCCTTCCAGTATCTGAAGGGGGCCTACAGGAAGGCTGGGGAAGGACTTGTCAGGATCTCAGGTAGTGACAGGACTAGGGAAATGGAATGAAGCTGGAGGTGGGGAGATTCAGGCTGGAGGTGAGGAGGAAGTTCTTCCCCATGAGAGTGGTGAGACCCTGGAATGGGTTGTCCAGGGAGGTGGTGGAGGCCCCGTCCCTGGGGGTGTTTAAGAGCAGGCTGGCTGAGGCTCTGTCCAGCCTGATGTAGTGTGGGGTGTCCCTGCCCATGGCAGGGGGTTGGAACTAGATGATCCTTGTGGTCCCTTCCAACCCTGACTGATACTATGATAATTCTGCCTTCTTCAGATTGCCAACCCAGACTGAGTTCACTGTCTTCTAACCACACTGCAGCCCAAAATCTTTGTGGTTAAGAAGTAATATGTTTTGCTACACCAGTGCTTTAGAATTGCTTATCTCTGTTGTCATTTCCACCTGAAGAGCACTCCTTTTCTGTGCTGATGGATACCACTGTTTAGATCACTAGACACTGCAAGCACAAGCTGACTCACATTTGTGATTGTTCTGCATCTCAGGGTGACACAGAAAAGTCATCACCTCCTCCAGCATTTTCAAGAGTTCCTAGAAATACACAGAGACAGTTTGCTTCCAGCACTGATGAAATATTCTGCCTTTGAATTAAACAGGGATCATAGTCACAACATTAACTAACGTTCACACATGAGAGTAAACTTGAGGTACTCATTTTCAAAGCACCTCGTGTCTCAGCCCTATCCCTCAAAGGGAAAAAGATTCTGGGGAGGGAATTGGCAGGTCTCATAGACAGGGCTTTAAACTAGTTTCGAAGGGGGAAGGGGTTGAAACCAGTCCTCCCAGGCTGGGGTCTGGGGGTGATAAGCCAGAGCCAGAGGTGAAACCAGCAGCCCGGCTGAAGTGCATGTACACTAATGCACGAAGCATGGGCAACAAACAAGAGGAGCTGGAAGCCTTGCTGCGGCAAGAAAGTTATGATGTAGTTGCCATCACAGAGACGTGGTGGGATGACTCACATGACTGGAGCACTGCAATTGATGGCTACAGGCTCTTCAGGAGAGACAGGCAAGGAAGAAGGGGTGGAGGGGTGGCCCTGTACGTCAGGGAGGCACTAGATGCCATTGAGACGGAGATTAGGGACGATCGGGTTGAGTGCCTGTGGGTAAGAATTAGAGGGAAGGCCAACAGGGCTGACATCCTGGTTGGAGTCTGTTATAGACCACCCAACCAGGAGGAGGATGTTGATGAGTCATTCTATAGGCAGCTTAAGGCTGTCTCAGGATCGTCTGACCTTGTTCTCATGGGTGACTTCAACTTGCCTGATATCTGCTGGGATCTTAACATAGCAGAGAAGTGGCAATCTAGGAGGTTCTTAGAATGCATGGAGGACAGCTTCTTATCCCAGGTGCTGCGAGAGCCTACCAGGGGCAAGGCTATGCTTGACCTCCTCTTCACCAATAGGGAAGGGTTGGTGGGTGATGTGGTGGTCGGAGGGTGCTTAGGGGCCAGTGACCACGAGATAATTGAATTCTCATTATTTGGTCAAGCTAAGAGGGTAGCAAGAAGACCTTCACTCTGGATTTCCGGAGGGCGGACTTCAGGCTACTCAAGGAACTAATTCAGAGGGTTCCTTGGGATAAAGCCCTTAAAAACAAAGGGGTCCAGGAGAGCTGGTCCTACTTCAAGGAAGAACTGTTGAAGGCTCAGGGACAGGCTGTGCCAATGTGCCGGAAGATGAGCTGCCGGGGCAGACGGCCAGCCTGGATGGTTAAAGAACTTTTAATGGAACTAAGGGAAAAAAAGAAGGTGTATCACCTTTGGAAGAGAGGAGGCAACCTGTGAAAAATTTAAGGATGTTGCTAGGTCTTGCAGGAAGAAAATTAGGAGGCAAAAGTGCAGTTGGAGCTTAGTCTGGCCTCTGCTGTGAAGGACAACAAAAAGTCCTTCTATAAATACATTAATAGCAAGAGGAAGGGCAGAGACAACCTCCACTCCTTGGTGGACATGGAGGGAATGTTGTGATAAGGGATGAGGAAAAGGCAGAGATACTTAACACCTTCTTTGCCTCAATTTTTACTAGTAGGACAGAATGTCTTCCAGACAGCTGGCCTCCAGAGCTGGCAGAAGGAGCCAGGGAGCAGCATAGTTTTCCACTGTTCCAAAATGGGGTAGTTGGTGATCTGCTCAGCCGCCTGGATCCCCACAAGTCCATGGGACCAGATGGGATCCATCCTAGGGTTCTGAGGGGAGCTGTCAGAGGAGCTGGCCAAGCCGCTCTCCATCATTTTTCAGCAGTCCTGGCTCACTGGAGAGGTCCCAGAGGACTGGAAGCTGGCCAACGTGGTGCCCATCCATAAGAAGGGCCGGTTGGATGAGCCAGGGAATTACAGGCCTGTCAGCCTGACCTCAGTGCCAGGCAAGATCATGGAACAGGTCATCCTGAGCGCATTAACACAGCACTTAGAGGATGGCCAAGGGATCAGGCTCAGCCAACATGGATTTAGGAAGGGCAGGTCCTGCCTGACCAACCTGATCTCCTTCTATGATCAGGTGACCCGCCTGGTGGATGTGGGGAGGCCTGTGGATGTAGTTTACCTGGACCTCAGCAAGGCCTTTGACACCGTCCCCCATAGCAAACTCCTGGCCAAGCTGTCAGCCCATGGCTTGGACAGCAGCACTCTGAGCTGGGTTAGGAACTGGCTGGATGGCCGAACCCAGAGAGTGGTGGTGAATGGTGTCACATCCAGCTGGTGGCCAGTCAGTAGTGGAGTCCCCCAGGGATCAGTGCTGGGCCCCATCCTCTTTAACATCTTTGTTGATGATCTGGATGAGGACATTGAGTCTATCATCAGCAAATTTGCTGATGACACCAAGCTGGGGACAGGAGTTGATCTGCTAGAGGGTGGAGAGGCTTTGCAGAGAGACCTCGACAAGCTGGACAGATGGGCAGAGTCCAACGGCATGAGATTTAATGCATCCAAGTGCCGGGTTCTGCACATTGGCCACAACAACCCCAGGCAGTGCTACAGGCTGGGGTCAGAGTGGCTGGAGAGCAGCCAGGCAGAGAGGGACCTGGGGGTGCTGGTTGATGGTAGGATGAACATGAGCCTGCAGTGTGCCCAGGCAGCCAGGAGGGCCAATGGCATCCTGGCCTGCATTAAGAACAGTGTGGCCAGCAGGAGCAGGGAGGTCATTCTGCCCCTGTACACTGCACTGGTTAGGCCACACCTTGAGTCCTGTGTCCAGTTCTGGGCCCCTCAGTTTAGGAAGGAGGTTGACTTGCTGGAACGAGTCCAGAGAAGGGCAACAAAGTTAGTGAGGGGCTTGGAACACAAATCCTATGAGGAGAGACTGAGGGAGCTGGGGCTGCTTAGCCTGGAGAAGAGGAGACTTAGGGGTGACCTCATTACTCTCTACAACTACCTGAAGGGGAGTTGTAAACAGGCAGAGGTTGGTCTCTTCTCCCAGGCAGCCAGCACCAGAACAAGAGGACACAGTCTCAGGCTGCGCCAGGGGAAGTTCAGGCTGGAGGTCAGGAGGAAGTTTTACACAGAGAGAGTGATTGCCCATTGGAATGGGCTGCCCGGGGAGGTGGTGGAGTCTCCGTCACTGGAGGTGTTCAGGAGGAGACTTGACAGGGTGCTTGGTTACATGGGTTAGTTGATTGGGTGGTGTTGGGTGATAGGTTGGACGCGATGATCTTGAAGGTCTCTTCCAACCTGGTTTATTCTATTCTATTCTAAATCTTCATTCTTTCCTCTGCATACTCTCAAGTACACACTGCAGTGAAAAGCTCCTGTGGGTTGGGGCTATGTGTTCTAATAATAATAATAATAAACCAGGATGGAAGAGACCTTCAAGATCATTGCATCCAACCCATCAACCAATCCAACCCACCTAAACAACTAACCCATGGCACCAAGCACCCCATCAAGTCTCTTCCTGAACACCTCCAATGATGGTGACTCCACCACCTCCTCAGGCAGCCCATTCCAATGGGCAATCACTCTATATAGAACTTCTTCCTAACATCCAACATAAACCTCCCCTGGTGCAGCTTGAGACTGTGTCCTCTTGTTCTGGTGCTGGCTGCCTGGGAGAAGAGACCATTATCCGCCTGTCTACAACCTCCCTTCAGGTAGTTGTAGAGAGTGATAAGGTCACCCCGAGTCTCCTCTTCTCCAGGCTAAGCAACCCCAGCTCCCTCAGTCTTTCCTCATAGGGCTTGTGTTCCAAACCCCTCACCAACTTTGTTGCCCTTCTCTGGACTCGTTCCAGCAAGTCAACCTCCTTCCTAAACTGAGGGGCCCAGAACTGGACACAGGACTCGAGGTGTGGCCTAACCAGTGCCGTGTACAGGGGCAGAATGACCTCCCTGCTCCTGCTGGCCACAGTGCTCTTGATACAGGCCAGGATGTTACAGTACACTCAGAAGCTCTACATTTGGAGGTGTTCAAAACAGCATCAAGAAATGGTGCTTCAGGACATGGTTTAGTGGACATGGTGGTGGCTGCATTGATGGTTGAGCTTCCTGATCTTAGAGGTCTTCCCCAACCTTAATGACTTTATGATTCTATGAAATTTAGATATGGTGATGGGCTGCAGCAGGTAAACCAGTCTCTAAACAACTGCAGTTTTCACTCTGCTGCACTACACCTTGCAGACCTTTCCAGCAGATAAGGCTAAAGGAATAATTATATAAAGAAATAAAAAACTCTAAGTATTTAAAAGATGGGGAAAAGTAGGCAAAGAGACTGTTCCTGTAGATCCCCTCTTGCTCTGACAATTATCTGCCTTGGTATATACAGTAATATTTCTAATGGACAAGCAACTGAATATGAGCAAGCAGTGTGCCCAGGTGGCCAAGAAAGCCAATGGCATCCTGGCTTGGATCAGAACTGCTGTGTCCAGCAGGAGCAGAGAGGTGATTGTCCCCTTGTACTCAGCTCTGGTGAGGCCACACCTTGAGTACTGTGTCCAATTTTGGGCACCTCAATACAGGAGAGATGTGGAGGTGCTGGAGCCAGTGCAGAGGAGGGCAACCAAGCTGGAGAAGGATCTGGAGAATAAATCTGATGAAGAGTGACTGAAGGAGCTGGGGATGGTTAGTTTGGAAAAGAGGAGGGTGAGAGGAGACCTCATTGCTCTCTATAACTATCTGAAATGACCTTGTGGAGAGGCTGGTGTTGTTCTCTTCCCACAGGGAATTAGTGATAGAATAAGAGGGAATGGCCTCAAGCTGAGGCTGGGTAGGTTTAGACTGGATATTAGGAAAAATCTTCACAGCAAGAGTAGTCGGGCATTGGAATGTGCTGCCCATGGAGGTGGTTCAGTCCCCAACCCTGGATGTGTTTAAAGGTGTTTTGGATGTGGTGCTTGGGGATATAGTTTAGGGAAAACTTTGTAGAGCAAGGTTATTGGTTGGACTTGGTGATCCTGAGGGTGTTTTCCAACCTGAATGTTTCTGTGATTCTGTGAGATTCTGCATTATCTTTTGTAAAGAGCAGAGCATATTTTTCCCATAGGCTACACACTCTGTGGTCTTCTGACACCTGTAAAAATGCCCTTATAATGCACCTATAATACCCTGCATTTGGCATTGTGACCACCTTTCCATGATCTGTCCAAACAACCAGTACCAGAATGAGAGGACACAGTCTCAAGCTGCACCATGGGAATTTAGGCTTGAGGTGAGGAGAAAGTTCTTCACAGGGAGAGTTGTTAGCCATTGGAATGTGCTGCCCAGGGAGGTGGTGGAGTCACCATCCCTGGAGGTGTTCAAGAGGAGATTGGACGTGGCACTTGGTGCCATGGTCTAGTAGTCATGAGGTGCTGGGTGACAGGTTGGACTTGATGATCTTTGAGGTCTTTTCCAGCCTTTTTGATTCTGTGATTCTAAATGCACATTCCCAGGCACTGCTAAGCATGGCAGAGTGCAGGTGTAAACATGCAACAACCATGGATCATGCAGACCTAGCTGAAATCATGAGCCAATCACACTTCTTCTCTTTGTTGTTCTTGACCTAAAATTCAGTATCAAAAACTGCCTCAAACAAGGTACAGTAGAGTTTTTGTGTGAGATATTCAGGGGAATGATTCTCTCTCCAGTGGCTCCAACATATTTTCCCCAATGTTTGCAACAGCTTCTTGGCATATGAAATATCTGTGACCACAATCATTTTTATTTGCTTACAGAGAGGACAGACAGTACTTTGAGAATGGTATTTTAAACAAACCTCTCCTAAGTGGAGTGTAAGAAGTTTTCACCTGGCACAAAGGTTTATGGTGTGCAAAGATGGGCTTGTTGTGGACCATCTGGAGCACAGACAGTGAAGGACTCCACTGAGGAGCCTCTGCTAGATTTATGTGATCTCAGTGAGTGCAAGGGAGCAAACACTGTGAGAATGGAATGGAATGGAATGGAATGGAATGGAATGGAATGGAATGGAATGGAATAGAATAGAATAGAATAGAATAGAATAGAATAGAATAGAATAGAATAGAATAGAATAGAATAGAATAGAATAGACCGGGTTGGAAGAGACCTTCAAGATCATCACATCCAACCTATCATCCAACACCACCCAACCAACTAAACCATACAACCAAGCACCCTGTCAAGTCTGGAGCCTCATGCCCATAAACCAGGAACCCTTTTCCTCCTGAGCTAGAGTTAAACCTTTGGAAAAGATTCATGAGATCTGAGCAGGATCTCAGGAAGTGGAAAGGAATCATTTCCCTCCCACTGAATGAAATTCTTTGGCTGTTTCACGGGAGCATTAAGTTACAAAAGCTTACAGTTAAGTTCTACAACACAAATTGTTGGAGATATGTAAAGATTCTGGGGACTTTCACCCAAATTTTGGTCTTTCAGCTGACTGCAAGAATCCTTGAAATATGTAGGGGGCTGAAAAATGTGATGAACAAAGAGGTAATTTGTATTCTGCTCAGGTAAAAAGATCATGTTCCAAGTAGGGCAAAGCTGCCCTTGCTGCCATGCCAATAAATTACAGAGAAGATCTGCTCTATAATGAAGAGTCTTCTTTTGACCTGTAGCATTTTCAGTCACAAAACATTGCTCTTCTTGAAACAAATTTCTTCTGCTGTGGCAGTGATGCTGGCCTTTATAAGGAACTAAGTCTGTGACAACTCGGCAACCTTAAAGCACAAAGGGCCACTCCTCTCCCAGATTTTAATCACCTAGTGAGGTTTGGATGTTTAGCATTACCAGATTCCTGCTTTTTTATGAAGCTTGAGTATAAGACTGAAGCAATCATGAGTGGGATGTCAGTTCAAAGCAGTGCTCAGTAAATGGCATCCTGCAATGAAGCTGTTACAGCAGCTCACTATCGGATGACAAAGAGCGCACTGGAAGAACTTTCTGTCCTTCTGTCTGATGTGAAACAAAGAAGAAGAAGAAGAAAAAGAAGAAGACACTCAGAGAGAGATGTTTTCTACCTTTAGAACTGCTCTGAATGCAGCTTCACATCAGTTGAGAGTTTGAAACTCCAGATGTTACTTCATTTCAATTGACAGGATCACAGGATGTCAGGGGTTGGAAGGAACCCAAAGATATCATTGAGTCCAAATCCCCTGCCAGAGCAGGACCATACAATCTGGCACAGGTCCAAAGGAATGCATTCAGATGGATCTTGAAGGTCTCCAGAGAAGGAGACTCCACAACCTCTCTGGGCAGCCTGTTCCAGTGCTCTGTGACCCTTACAGTAAAGAAGTTTCTCCTTGTGTTGAGGCAGAACCTCCTGTGCTGCAGCTTAGATCGAATGCTCCTTGTCCTATCACAGAGAGCAAGTGAGCAGAGCCTGTCCCCTCCCTCCTGACACCCAGCCCTCAGATATTCAGAAACAGTTATTAAATCCCCTCTAAGTCTTCTCTTTTCCAGACTAAAAAGCCCCAGGTCATAGTATCATAGTATCATAGTATCATAGTATCAGTCAGGGTTGGAAGGGACCACAAGGATCATCTAGTTCCAACCCCCCTGCCATGGGCAGGGACACCCCACGCTAGATCAGCCTGGCCACAGCCTCATCCAGCCTGGTCTTAAACACCTCCAAGGATGGGGCCCCAACCACCTCCCTTGACAACCCATTCCAGGGCTTCAACACTCTCATGGTGAAGAACTTCCTCCTCACATCCAGCCTGAATCTCAGGCTCAGTCTCTCCTCATAAGGCAGTGCTCCAGTCCCCTAATCATCCTAATAGCCCTCCACTGGACCCTCTGCAGCAGATCCCTGTCCCTCTTGACCTGGGGAGCCCAAAACTGAATGCAGTACTCAAGATGAGATCTCACCAGGGCAGAGTAGAAGGGAAGGAGAACTCCCTTCATGGAACAGCTGAGTTCAGATATATTTGACTATGAGCAAACTGGTAAAGTTTTCTGGCTATTAATGCAGTAGAAAGAAAACCTCTGTTCAGGTAGTATCTGTTGGCAAGGAATAAAGAAAACAAATGGATTTTGTACTCCAAATCTTCCTAATACTGCATTTTCCCAGCTCTGTTAAATGGTGGGGTCTTCTTCTTTCTGCCTTCTGTGCTTGGGATATTGTGGTGGGCTGAAATTTCCCCCAGCATCAATTTTCAGCCAGACCAGCTCAGTTAGAAGCAAATGAAGCTGTAATTACAAGCAAAAACTACACTCTACAATGGAATGCAATGAATATGTACAAAATATGCAGCTTTTCCAATATTATACAGATATCTATGATTAGCAAACCTCACAGAAACCCCTGGTCAGAAAGACCAAGGAAGCTGCTCTACTGCCCTCCCTCAAACCTCCCAGACTCCCCTGTACCGAGAGAGAGAGAGTTGAGGTATCATAGTATCATAGTATCAGTCAGGGTTGGGAGGGACCACAAGGATCATCTAGTTCCAACCCCCCTGCCATGGGCAGGGGCACCCCACACTACATCAGGCTGGCCAGAGCCTCATCCAGCCTGGGCTTAAACACCTCCAGGGATGGGGCCTCAACCACCTCCCTGGACAACACATTCCAGGGCTTCACCACTCTCATGGGGAAGAACCTTCTCCTCACATCCAGCCTGAATCTCCCCACCTCCAGCTTCATTCCATTCCCCCTAGTCCTATCACTACCTGACATCCTGACAAGTCCCTCCCCAGCCTTCCTGTAGGCCTCCTTCAGATACTGGAAGGCTACAATTAGGTCACCTTGGATCCTTCTCTTCTGCAGACCGAACATCCCCAACTCCTTCAGTCTGTCCTCATAGGAGAGGTGCTCCAGCCCTCTGATCATCCTCGTGGCCCTTCTCTGGACACCTTCCAGCACCTCCATATCCCTCTTGTAATAGGGGCTCCAGAACTGGACACAGTACTCCAGGAGAGGAAGCAGTGTTAGTCTAATCTCAAGGCCAGCCAGAAAGAGCTCGCTATCTCCTGGGTGAAGCAAAACAGCCCAGATCAGAAGAGAAGAGAAAAGGAGAGAAAAGGAGTGAAAAGTGAAGAATTGTTATGGTACAGCTCCTTTTGCCTCAGTTATTTATCCAATGAATTTGTTTATAACAATCTTGTGGTTTCCTTTTTACACCCAATAGTGGTTTATTTATACTTTTCTACTTTTCTGCTCAAAATCTGCAGCTAAATTTAGGCTGGACTGCACTGCACTAGAACAGAACAGAACAGAACAGAACAGAACAGAACAGAACAGAATAGAATAGAATAGAATAGAATAGGATGGAATAGAATAGAATAGAAGAATAGAATAGAATAGAATAGAATAGAATAGAATAGAATAGAATAGAATAGAATAGAATAGAATAGAATAGAATAGAATTAACCAGGTTGAAAAAGACCTCTGAGATCACCAAGTCCTACCTATGGATGTTGACTTGCTGGAACGAGTCCAGAGAAGGGCAACGAAGTTAGTGAGGGGCTTGGAACACAAATCCTATGAGGAGAGACTGAGGGAGCTGGGGCTGCTTAGCCTGGAGAGAAGGAGACTTAGGGGTGACCTCATTACTCTCCACAACTACCTGAAGGGGGGTTGTAAACAGGCAGAGGTTGGTCTCTTCTCCCAGGCAGCCAGCACCAGAACAAGAGGACACAGTCTCAGGCTGCGCCAGGGGAAGTTCAGGCTGGAGGTCAGGAGGAAGTTTTACACAGAGAGAGTGATTGCCCATTGGAATGGACTGCCCGGGGAGGTGGTGGAGTCGCCGTCACTGGAGGTGCTCAGGAGGAGACTTGACAGGGTGCTTGGTTACATGGGTTAGTTGATTAGGTGGTGTTGGGTGATAGGTTGGACGTGATGATCTTGAAGGTCTCTTCCAACCTGGTTTATTCTATTCTATTCTATTCTATTCTATTCTATTCTATTCTATTCTATTCTATTCTATTCTATTCTATTCTATTCTATCACCCAACACTATCTAATCAATTAAACCATGGCACCAAGCACCCCATCCAGTCTCTTCCTAAACACCTCCAGTGATGGTGATGCCACCACCTCCCTGGGCAGCACATTCCAATCCCTCTTTCTATGAAGAACTTCTTCCTAACACCCAGCCTAAACCTCTCCTGGCGCATCTTGAGACTGTGTCCTCTTGTTCTGTTGCTGGTTGCCTGGGAGAAGAGACCAATCCCCACCTGGCTACAACCTCCCTTGAGGGAGTTGTAGAGAGCAATAAGGTCTCCTCTGAGCCTCCTCTTCTCCAGGCTAAGCAACCCCAGCTCCCTCAGCCTCTCCTCCTAGGGCTTGTCCTCCAAACCCCTCAGCAGCATAGCCTAAAACTACCACAGATATGCTGGTGAGAAGTCAGGTTAAAACAGTGTGTCTGCATGTGTATATGAACCCTTCTAAATGTGCATTGTCCCTGATGCCTCCTGCAGCATCCAGCCCATGAGGATGACTTGATTCATTCTTACTCCTTCTTGGAATATCAAAAGACCCTTCTGCCTATTCCCACATATTTCCCTAGGAAATGAACAGTCAGGATGCAGTTGCAAAACACTCCTGTGCCACATATGCATGCTCTTCCCTCTGCTAAGAGTATGTTTAACCAGGCAGATGTGATAACTTCTGCCTGTGGGGAAACTGAAGAGACAGCTGATCTGCACAGCACAGTTTCCCAGGGTACACAACAGAAGGTATTGCAAGAAGTTGAAAGCACACCAGGGAGCAGCAACAGCAGGACTGTTCTCTCCTGGGCTAGGAGCCATGTGGAACCCCATGGTGGTTAGGGCAGAGCTTCACCAGCTCGGGTCTGTCCCACAGTACCTGAGTGAGGTGAGTCACACAGCCCCTGATATGGTAGCCAGTCCAAGCAGGAGTGCAGATCACAGAGCAATACCATTGTGATCATGCAGCTTTGAGATCTGTAATGGGTTGGGGCAAACCCCCTCCCCACCACGGGCAGAAACAACGACTCAGACAAAGGGATTGCAAAAGTGATGGAAAGTTTAAATAGGAAAACAATTTAAAAAAACCAAACACCAATGAAAGCTTTACAGAGGACCACAAGCACTGTGACAAAGAGAGAGATCCCGGAACATGCCCTAGAACATCCCATCCCCACCTGGGGGTACACCCAAACCCCCCCAGGGCTCTTTCCTCCCCCCCCCAACCCAGCCTTGGGCCTGGGCAGGCCCAAGGGAGGTGGCTCACACCATTTTACCTAGGCTGCAGCTGGGGACAAAAGAGAGAGTGGAGACCCCGCATGGGCATTTTACAGGGGAGCAGGGCATTATGGAATTGAATACCTGCCTGTGACCACCCCCTGGGCTGGGCCCACCCGTAGGGACCTCCCAGGTGTGTTCTGTGAAGTGGCAGCCGGGCCAGCACCCAGCCTAAACCACCACACGCCACCCCTTATTCAATACCATAATCCCTGCACCCAGAACATATCATCAAACTAGAACTCTTCTGATGATATGTCTAGCAACAGTCCAGGTCTTCATCTGGGCGTCCTTCCACACAGTCTCTCATTCAGGCTCAAGTATCAGTCCATTCCAGTTCTTCTTCCTCATATGATGGAACCTCCCAGCGACACAGTCATTCTCCTGCAGTGTGAATTCCTTGTGGACTCGTTGGGACATCCTGGTCACCTGGCAATACCTCACAACTTCTCAGCCGAGCCTTTGTTTGCTTTTACAGTTAATCAGTGGCTTTTTCCACCCCTGGGGCAAGCCGGTCAGGGCAACGACCGCTTTTCTCCATCCCTCCAGGGAGCCTCAACCGACCGCTTCCAGCTGCGGTGCGAAACTACACAAAGGCACATCGCCGGCACATCACAGGCACATCGCCGGCACATCACAGGCACATAGCCTCCCCCCGGGGGTTCGCGTACCGAGGCATCACCGCATCCGATTCACAGCCTTCCCCCGGCAGAGGGGCGGCTGCAGCACAACTCGCTGAGAAGAGAAGAGGCGGAGCCAGGTGCTTGGCGCCATTCTTGGAGCATGTCCGAAAACACCAGGGAAAGTTTTACAGCTGCCGCCACCGCTTGAACGCAGCCCGGCTCGGCGGTGCCGCCACCGCTTGAATGCAGCCGGCCCCGCCCCCGCCGTCTCTGTCGCCGCGATGCAGAGTCCAAGTCACCTCCACCCCCTCGGGTTTCGGAAGCCGTCGCTTGCCCGCTCGCCGCGGGAGGCCATCCCCCGCAGCGGCCGCGGGCCGACCCTGCTCTGCTTGCCGCTGCCCCCTCCTCCGCTCCGCTCCCTGCCGCTCGTCGCTCCGCAGAGAACGAGGAGGAGAAGGCAGGTCTCGCCTTCTTAGGCTAGTTGAGCATTTTTAAGACACCCCGGGCAGAAAGTCATAGAAAGAGCCACCCCTCGCTGTTCCCAAGCAACACGAGGGACTTCCATGCTATCAGCACGCACCAGGAGTCCTTCTGCAGTCCACAGGAGAGTTCACACAGTCGCCCCGGTAACAAAACTTGAGCCCCCAACTTGCAAACCCAAACCGACGCCCAGAACTAAATTTAAACTCTCCATCTTTTGCAATTGATCTGCAGAGTGGGCACCACAGCCAGCCCCACATTGGTGCGCCAAAATGTAATGGGTTGGGGCAAACCCCCTCCCCACCACGGGCAGAAACAACGACTCAGACAAAGGGATTGCAAAAGTGATGGAAAGTTTAAATAGGAAAACAATTTAAAAAAAACGAACACCAATGAAAGCTTTACAGAGAACCACAAGCACCGTGACAAAGAGAGAGATCCCAGAAACATACTCAAGAACATCCCATCCCCACCTGGGGGTACACCCAAACCCCCCCAGGGCTCTTTCCTCCCCCCCCCAACCCAGCCTTGGGCCTGGGCAGGCCCAAGGGAGGTGGCTCACACCATTTTACCTAGGCTGCAGCTGGGGACAAAAGAGAGAGTGGAGACCCCGCATGGGCATTTTATAGGGGAGCAGGGCATTATGGGATTGAATACCTGCCTGTGACCACCCCCTGGGCTGGGCCCACCCGTAGGGACCTCCCAGGTGTGTTCTGTGAAGTGGCAGCCGGGCCAGCACCCAGCCTAAACCACCACACGCCACCCCTTATTCAATACCATAATCCCTGCACCCAGAACATATCATCAAACTAGAACTCTTCTGATGACATGACACCCAGCCTAAACCACCACAAGATCAAACTGGGAAGTCAGTCTGGAGGCTGGTGTTAGGGTCAGGACTGGTGATCAGCAGGCAGAACCATAGTGATAAAACAGGGCTAAGGTCAAGCCAGGAAAGTCATCTGTGGGTTGAGGTCAGCATCATGAAGCAGTATGGGCACAAGCCTGATGATGAAATCTCCCTGAGTCTTCTCTTCTCAGGCTCCACAGTTCCAGCCCTTCTTCATATGTATGAGGTGCTTCAATCCTTTCATCATCTTCATGACCCTTCACTGGACTCTCTCCAGTATGTCCATGGACACAGCACTCCATTAGTCCATTAGTGGCCTCATTAGTCAGTGCTCAGTAGAGATTAGCATCAAGAGTAGTGAAAACTGACTGACTGGAGCCCAGCTTTCTTCTAACCTTGACCCAGATTACATGACTCAGTTCAGCATCTTTGGATTGTCTGTTGCAATATAACTAAAATATTGCAGAAGCTGCCCATGTGCATTGCACAATGGAATGTCCCAAGGCTTGGCATGCCCTCAGCTTGTCCTATTGACATGCTGCTTCTTGTTCTCCTGACAAGCCTGCTCTGAATACTAGGACTCAGTCTGGAGAAGAGAACGTTCTGAGGAGACCTTATTGTGGCCTTCCAGTATCTGAAGGGGGCTTACAAGACAGCTGGTGAGGGACTGCTTTCTCAGGGGGGCTGGACCTGATGATCTCTGGAGGTCCTTTCCAACCTCTTATATACTGTGATACTGTGACTTTTTAGGGTGTCAGGCTCTGGGGAGACCTAATTGTGGCCTTCCAGTATCTGAAGGGGGCTACAAGAAAGCTGGGGAGGGACATTTTGGGGTGTCAGGAAGTAAGAGGATGAGGGGGAATGGAAAAAAAAATATAAATGGGTAGATTCAGATTGGATGTTAGGAAGAAGTTCTTCAGCATGAGGGTGGTGAGGCACTGGAACAGATTGCCCAGGGAGGTGGTTGGAAGCCTCATCCCTGGAGGTTTTTAAGGCCAGGCTGGATGTGGCTCTGAGCAACCTGATCTAGTGTGAGGTGTCCCAGCCCATGGCAGGGGGCTTGGAACAAGATAATTCAAGGCAACCAGTACCAGAACAAGAGGACACAGTCTCAGGCTGCACCAGGGGAAGTTTAGGTTGGAGGTTAGGAGGAAGTTTTACACAGAGAGAGTGATTGCCCATTGGAATGGGCTGCCTGAGGGGGTGGTGGAGTCACCATCACTGGAGGTGTTCAGGAGGAGACTTGACAGGGTGCTTGGTGCCATGGGTTAGTTGGTTGGGTGGTGTTGGAGGATAGGTTGGACATGATGATCTTGAAGGTCTCTTCCAACCTGGTTAATTCTATTCTATTCTGTTTATTCTATTCTATTCTATTCTATTCTATTCTATTCTATTCTATCCTTGAGGTCCCTTCCAAGCCTAACAATTCTATGATTCTATGATTTTAATCTCAGTTCCCCTATTTGCCTTAAGCTGAAAACTCCAATTTGTTGCTGCTGACTGAAGAGCTAAATGAGCTTTTCCTACTCTGCTGTGTCTGCTTGAGTTAATGTTCTAGCAACATTAGGCACAGACTTTTACTTATGAAACAATGTGCTGCTGGAACAGTTTTATTTGTTTTCAGTTTTAATTGTATGATGTTGCTTTGGCCTTCAGAATATTTCATAGTATCATAGTATCAGTCAGGGTTGGAAGGGACCACAAGGATCATCTAGTTCCCACCCCCCTGCCATGAGCAGGGACACCCCACACTAGATCAGGCCACCCAGAGCCTTGTATTCTAAGCTAAATGCAAGCATCCTGCTATCAGAAGAGCTGCTTGCTAGAAATTTGGAGGGATGTTCAAACACAAAGTTCATACTGTTCAAGTTCACATTGTTGAGGCACAGGAAGTTCTATGGAAGCATGAGGGAAAACATTTTCCCTGTGAGGGTGATGGAACACTGGAACAGGCTGCCCAGGGTGAGGTGTGGAGTCTCCCTCTCTACAGATATTTAAAACCCTCCTGGATATGTTCCTGTGTGATCTGGCCTAGGTGATGCTGCTCTAGCAGGGAGGGTAGAACTGGATGATCTTTCTAGGTCCCTTGCAGCCCCTAACATTCTGTGGTTCTGTGATTCAATAGTATTATTAAAGGCTTTGGATTTTATCTCTGTGAACACCATTTTAATCAGGTAGTGGAAAGGGTGCTGTTAAAAGAAACTGGGGAATTCAGAAGGAGCCCTGCAGGTGTCCATAAGATATGTGTGCTTTCAGCTGAATGGTATTCACACAGCATAACTGCAGAAGGACTCAGTCTCTGGCTCATTTTCCCCCAAAATGCAATGAGATTCTTATTCTTCAGAAAACAAAAGCATGCAGATAATGAGAAATAAAGGAAAAAAAAAGAGGGGGGGGAAAGGCTTTGAAATCAGACACTAATGAATGTCCTCTCTTGAAAATGTGCCCTTGTCTCCCTGAGACATCCAGTAGTTCAGAGCAACAACAGTAGATCCCTTCTCTTGGAAGGAGTTGGGAAGTAACAGACTAAGAAAGCAGTCCCCTGGGAAGACATCAAGGGAAACATTTTGTTTGCCTGTTCATTTAGCCTCCATAACTTACAAAATAAAGTGAAATAGTTACCTTTTCACCTCCTCAGCTCCTCTCTCTTTCTCATAGTATCATAGTATCAGTCAGGGTTGGAAGGGACCACAAGGATCATCTAGTTCCAACCCCCCTGCCATGCACAGGGACACCCCACACTACATCAGGCTGGCCAGAGCCTCATCCAGCCTGGGCTTAAACACCTCCAGGGATGGGGCCTCAACCACCTCCCTGGACAACCCATTCCAGGGCTTCACCACTCTCATGGGGAAGAACCTCCTCCTCACGTCCAGCCTGAATCTCCCCACCTCCAGCTTCATTCCATTCCCCCTAGTCCTATCCTATCCTATCCTATCCTATCCTATCCTATCCTATCCTATCCTATCCTATCCTATCCTATCCTATCTCAGTCTCATTTTCCATGACTTGTGCTTGTCTTTCATTTTTGCTCTTCATCAAATGATCCATAGGGTTGTTTGTTGTTTTTTTTAGTTTGATTTTACATGAGTTGTGCTTCAATTTGCCTCTGCTTTTTGCTGTTCACCAAATGATCCATAGTTCCCCTCTTTTCTACAGAGGTCATCTGCATTTTTAAGTTGTCTGGATACAGGCAAAAATACTGGCAGCATTTTTTGCGTGCTTTAGTGGCCCCAGTTACAAATGTACATCCTATCATCTTCCTGGAGAGAGAACATCAAAGTCTCTCCAGGTGCAGCTGCTGGGACAGATGTGGTTATACTGAAACAGTCCTGCCCTCTTTGGAAGAAACAGTGCCTGGAATAAATTAAACAGTACCAGAATATCATTACACTATAGTCATTGCAAGCACTTTCCCTCACGACATCACCAAACCTGGAATGACAGCCTGGAGAAGAGGAGGCTCAGGGGAGACCTTATTGCTCTCTACAACTACCTGAAGGGAGGTTGTAGCCAGGTGGGGGTTGGGGTCTTCTCCCAAGCAACCAGCATCAGAACAAGAGGACAGAGTCTCAAGCTGCACCAGGGGAGGTTTAGGCTGGATGTTAGGAAGAAGTTCTTCACAGAAAGAGTGATTGGCTATTGGAATGTGCTGCCCAGGGAGGTGGTGGAGTCACCATCACTGGAGGTGTTTAGAAAGAGACTGGATGGGGCACTTGGTGCCATGGTTCAGTTGATTAGATGGTGTTGGGTGATAGGCTGGACTTGATGATCTCAGAGGTCTTTTCCAACTTGGTTAATTCTACTCCAATTCTGCTTCGCTTTTCTCTTCTCTTCTCTTCTCTTCTCTTCTCTTCTCTTCTCTTCTCTTCTCTTCTCTTCTCTTCTCTTCTCTTCTCTTCTCTTCTCTTCTCTTCTCTTCTCTTCTCTTCTCTTCTCTTCTCTTCTCTTCTGACAGCAGACTCTTTGGGCAGGCTAAGACATACAGAATTGGATTCACTGAGTGGCAGAGAAGGGCCACAAGGACAATCAGGGAGCTGGAGCACCTCTCTTATGAAGACAGGCTGAGTCTTGGGGTTGTTCAGTCTGGAGAAGAGAAGGTGCCAAAGAGACCTTATTGTGGCCTTCCAGTATCTGAAGGGGGCTACAAGAAAGCTAGTGTGGAACTTTTTAGGGTGTCAGGTAGTGATAGGACTAGCAGGCATGGATCCAAGCTGGAGGAGGGAAGAATTAGATTAGACATTAGTGAGAAGTTCTTCACTATGAGGGTGGTGGAACATGTTGCCCAGAGAGGTGGTGGAAGCCTCATCCCTGGAGGTTTTGAAGGCCAGGCTGGATGTGGCTCTGGGCAACCTGATCTAATGGAAAGGGTGCCTGCCCATGGCAGGGGGGTTGGAAGTAGATGATCCTTGAGGTCTCTTCCAACCCTGACAAGTCTGTGAGTCTGTGTGACTTTTCCAGCAGCACTTGTCCCCGCTAACCTTTCTCTGCTATCATGCCTCAGGATCAGCAGGCTGAGATGGAGGTGTAACTAAGCATGCAACATTATTAATGAATCTCATCAAAAGAAGATCACAAAACCCTGAGCTGCACAAATCTCTGGAGGCTATCTACAGCTAATTTTCTCAGCTGTGTTGTTTCTCCAAGCTCCCTGTAATACCGAAACAACACTTACACCTTTTGAACAGCATATTGTGTGAATTATGAGTGACACAAAACCCTCCCAGCAAGCCCAGGGAAATGACAGCATCAAATTCCCAACAGCTATGGGAATGCATCAACAATTTTCAGAAGAAAATGACATCTGAGAAGACAAATTTTAAATGAATAAACATGACTCTGCAAGGCTTCAGCAGAGCGTGGGATTCCTCCACAAGATTTTGCTTCGGGGGTCACATAACTCCCCCCAAAGCAAAGCAAAACCACCCTTGCTCAGAAATATCCATAGAGGTCCAGTGAGTTCATCTCAGTTCTGATCACAAATTTGTCAAAAGCCTGTAGTTTTAGCTCAGAGAGGATTTATGTTGGGTTGAAGCTGGAGAACTTATCAGCCCCTATCACAGAAGGCAACCCCTGCAAACCACAGAGGGAGCGACGGAATAACTGAGGCTACAGCTTCAGTCAATTTGGTTATCAGAGAATCATAGAATGGGCTGGGCTGGAAGGGACTTTTGAAGGTCATCTAGTCCAACCCCCTCTGCAGTCAGCAGGGACATCCTCAACTGGATCAGGTTGCCCAGAGCCCTGTTGAGCCTCACCTTGAACATTTCCAGGGATGGGGCCCCAGCCACCTCCCCAGCAACCTGTTCCAGTGTTCCACCACCTTCATACTAAGGAACCTATTCCTAACATCCAATCTAAATCTGCTTTTCTCTAGTTTGAATCCATTGCCCCTTGTCCTGTCACTGCAGGCCTTTATAAACAGTCTCCCTCCATCCTTCTTGTAGGTCCCCTTCAGGTACCGGAAGGCTGTTATTAGGTCTCCCTGGAGCCTTCTCTTTTTCCAGGCTGAACACCCCTAGCTCCTTCAGCCTGTCCTCATAGCAGAGGTGCTCCAACCTCCTGATCATTCTTGTGGCCCACCCCTGGACCCTCTCCATCAGGTCCATATCCTTCCTATATTGAGGGCTGTACAAAGTACTCCAGGTGAGGTTTCCCCGAGCAGAGAAGGCACTCAGATAACGTGCAGGAAGCAGGTTGGAAAGCACTGGACATCACTGCACAGTCTACGAGGAGACCAAAGGTCATGTGAGCAGCACAGGACTCATGAGCAAGGTCTCATGACTGTTGGAATCAATGCAAAGTGGTCCCCTGGAAAAGCATGTTTTTCACAAAGAAACAGGTAAAAAGTGAAGGGATTCACTTATTCATGCAGAGGACAAAACACAGCCCTGGCAGTCTGCACAATTTGATAGGCAGACTCAGCAGAGACCAAGGTCAATTGCTGTATAATTTATATTCATATCAAAACAAACATGGTGTAGAACAGTGCACATTTGCATAAGTAGTGAAAAACTGCTTACCCCATAATGGTGTAAGACATACTCTGAGCTCCATTAATTAAAATCCTAGCTTAAGAAAATTAAAGTTTGAAATGCTGTCAGTGAAAATAAAAAAGAAGCTTTGAATGCAGACCAAGCTGAAGCTGCAGAAAGCAGTGCTGGAGAGAGAGAGAAGCTCAGATGTTCAAATGGATGCATAGGTTGTTGCAAGTGAGACAGAAGGCTGGAGCATATCTTCTCAAGATAGTTTCATAGTTTCATTCAGGGTTGGAAGGGACCACAAGGATCATCTAGCAGGGGCAGGGACACCCCACACTACATCAGGCTGGACAGAGCCTCATCCAGCCTGCTCTTAAACACCCCCAGGGACGGGGCCTCGACCACCTCCCTGGACAACCCATTCCAGGGTCTCACCACTCTCATGGGGAAGAACCTCCTCCTCACATGCAGCCTGAATCTCCCCACCTCCAGCTTCATTCCATTCCCCCTAGTCCTATCACTACCTGAGATCCTGAGAAGTCCTTCCCCAGCCTTCCTGTAGGCCCCCTTCAGATACTGGAAGGCCACAATGAGGTCACCTCGGAGCCTTCTCTTCTCCAGACTGAACAGCCCCAACTCCCTCAGTCTGTCCTCATAGGAGAGGTGCTCCAACCCTCTGATCATCTTTGTGGCCCTTCTCTGGACACCTTCCAGCACCTCCACATCCCTCTTGTAATAGGGACTCCAGAACTGGATGCAGTACTCCAGATGGGGTCTCAGCAGAGCTGAGTAGAGGGGGAGGATCACCTCCCTCGACCTGCTAGCCACACTTCTCCTGATGCAGCCCAGGATCTGATTGGCTTTGCGGGCTGCAAGTGCACATTGAGAGCTCATGTTGAGCTTTTTGTCCACCAGCACCCCCAAGTCTCTCTCCTCAGGGCTACTTTCCAGCCAGTCACTGCCCAGCCTGCATTTGTGCCTGGGATTGCCTCCACCCAGATGCAGGACCCTGCACTTGCTCTTACTGAACTTCATGAGGTTGGCTTGTGCCCACCTCTCCAGCCTGTCAAGGTCCCTCTGGATGGTCTCCCTTCCCTCCAGCGTGTCTGCTGCACCACACAGCTTGGTGTCATCAGCAAACTTGCTGAGGGTGCACTCAATGCCACTGTCCATGTCACTGATAAAGATGTTGAACAAGACAGGTCCCAGGACTGATCCCTGAGGGACTCTTCTTGTCCCTGGCCTCCACTGGGACATGGAGCCATTGACAGCCACTCTTTGGGTGCGGCCATCAAGCCAGTTCCTTATCCATCTAGTGGTCCACCCATCAAACTCATGTGTCACCAGCCTGGAGACCAGGATGTGGTGTGGGACAGTGTCGAAGGCTTTGCTCAGGTCCAGGTAAATGACATCAGTTGCTCGCCCCTCATCTATTAATTTTGTCACCTGCCCAATTGAAACTACAAACATTTATAACTTGGAAAAGTCAGATTTCATTAGAGTATAAACTCAAGTTATTAACACTTCTTCTGCAGAAAAAAAACAACCTCAGAATCCTAAATCAGACTGAAAAAAGAAGTTTAAGAGCTTATAAAAGGCTCATTCCTCCAGCTGTATGGTTTTGCAGGACAAGGCCCTGCTTCCAGTGTGGCTTCTTTTCAAGTCAGCTCAGGGGTTTTCTGATTGCAGCAAGCTGCCCAGATTGAGGCATACTCACTTTCTGTCCCCAGTGAAACAGGTAGACCTGGAGTAGTAAATAGAGCAGGCACGGACTTCTGCCAGTTCTTAAAGCCGGTTGGTAGAGTAAAGATAGGAAAGGATAGGATAGGATAGGATGGGATAGGGTAGGGTAGGGTAGGTAGGGTAGAGTAGGGTGGAGTGGAATGGAATGGAATGGAATGGAATGGAATGGAATGGAATGGAATGGAATGGAATGGAATGGAATGGAATGGAATGGAATTAAACAGGTTGGAAGAGACCTCTGAAATCATTGAGTCCAACCTATCATGCAAAGATCACATCCTCAGGGCAAAAGACTCATCTGTTCACTATGTAGGGTATCCATACGTGAAATGCCAAATCAGGAATGGGCCCTTGGCTTTTTGGTCCCAGGGATCCTTAGAATCATAGAACTGTGAGGGTTGGGAGGGACCTCAAGGATCATCTAGTTCCAAGCCCCCCCACCATGGGCAGGGCCACCTCACACTAGATCAGGTTGCTCAGAGCCACATCCAGCCTGGCCTTTAAAACCTCCAGAGATGAGGCTTCTACCACCTCCCTGGGCAACCTGTGCCAGTGTCTCACCACCCTCATGGTGAAAAACTTCTTCTTAACATCCAATCTGAATCTACCCATTTCTACTTTTTCCATTCCCCCTAGTCCTCTCACTCCCTGACACCCTAAAAAGTCCCTCCCCAGCTTTCTTGTACACCCTTCAGATACTGGAAGGCTACGATTAGATCTCCCTAGAGCCTTCTCTTCTCTGGAGTGAACAACCCCAACTCTCTCAATCTGTCCTCATAGGAGAGGTGCTCCAGCCCTCTGATCATCCTTGTAGCCCTTCTCTGGACAGAATCCAGCACCTCCAGACCCTTCCTGTAATAGGGGCTCCAGAACTGGACACAGTACTCCAGGTGGGGTCTCACCTTGCATCTGCCATGTCCCTTACAGTCTCTGTCTCTTCACATCCTTCTTTCCCTTCTCTTGGAAGAATCCTTATCCATGAGAATGTCCATTGCTCCCAAGGGAAGGAACAACTTGCCCCTCACTCCTCTTACTGGAGCCCCAGGTACTCTCTGCCTTGGAGATAATCAAAATTGCCATTAAACCAGTTAGGGTAGTTTAACTGTGGATCTGAGCTTTTAAAAAGAGGACATGAAAAAGCAGTGTCCAAGCTCAGTTAGGTTAAATCAAAGACAGGCACTTAGAATTCCTTACCCCTGAATGTCATTACAGAAAATGGGGCAGTCTCAGTGATGATGTTATTGGATGTTAATCCTTGGAATATAGCAAGAAGAAAGGACTTGAATCAAATACTGTGAGAGGGGTAGTAGATGTGCTCTTGTGGCCAAGAAGGCCAGTGCCGTTCTGGGGTGCATTAGAAGGAGTGTGGTTAGTAGGTCATGAAATGTTCTCCTCCCCCTCTACTCTGCCCTGGTGAGGCCAGATCTGGAACATTGTGTCCAGGTCTGGGACCCTCAGGTCAAGAAGGACCTCAGGGAACTGCTTGAAAGAGTCCAGCACAGAGCCACAAAAATTATGAAGGGAGTGGAACATCTTCCTTTTGAGGAGAGACTGAGGGAGCTGAGGGCTCTTTAGTTTGGAGGAGACTGAAATGTGACCTCATTCATGTTTATAAAGATGTGCAGGGTGAGTGCCAAGAGGATGGAGCCAGGTTCTGCTGGGTGCTGCCCAATGACAGGACAAGGGGCAATGGGTGGGAGTTGAGGCATAGGAAGTTCCATGTGAACATGAGGAAATGTTTTTCCCTGTGAGGGAAAACATTTCTCCCTGTGAGAGTGACAGAACCCTGGAACAGTCTGCCCAAGGGGGTTGTGAAGTCTCCTTCTCTGGAGATACTCAAAACCTGCCTGGATGTGTTCCTGTGTGATCTGGTATAGGTGGTCCTGCTCTGGCAGGGGGGTTGGACTGGATGATCTTTCAAGGTTTCTGAGACGTTCTGAGGTACTGAGAAACCAAAACTAGTCCTGGGACTTCAGATCAACAAAGATAAATCCAGTAGACATGTTTGTATAGTCAAGAGAAGACCAGTGTGAGTGTGTCTAGCAGTTAATAGGCACAAATATCTCCGAGTTGAGGGATGTATATCCTTAGCAGCATTCACTGCTGTTCATAGCTTGATGAAGAGATAAATCTTTCTGGCTCCCAACAACTTCAAAGATTTAGGAGGATCATTATAAGCCCGACAAATATAAGGAATTTAAAAGTGAGAACTAAAACCAAACACTAACAAAGCAACAAGAGACAAATGCTTCTGAAAATGAAGAATGTTGGCTACATTCAGAGAGAAAGATGTGTGGAAAGTTATTTAATAATCAGCCAAAAAGTTTCTTCCCAGTAACTCTCTGGTAAACAAAGTCACTTTTGAATAAGAAGAATCACAGAATCACAGAATGTTAGAAGCTGTAAGGGACCTCCAGAGATCAAGCCCAACCCCGCTGCCAAAGCAGGATCCCCTAGGGTAGTCCACACAGGAATGCATCCAGGTGGGTTTGAAAGTCTCCAGAGAAGGAGACTCCACAACCTCTCTGGGCAGCCTGCTCCAGTGCTCTGTCATCCTCACTGTAAAGAAGTTTCTTCTCATGTTGAATAGAATAGAATAGAATAGAATAGAATAGAATAGAATAGAATAGAATAGAATAGAATAGACCAGGTTGGAAGAGACCTTCAAGATCATTACATCCAACCCATCAACCAATCCAACCCACCCAAACAGCTAACCCATGGCACCAAACACCCCATCGAGTCTCCTCCTGAACGCCTCCAATGATGGTGACTCCACCACCTCCCCAGGCAGCCCATTCCAATGGGCAATCACTCTCTCTGTATAGAACTTCTTCCTAACATCCAACCTAAACCTCCCCTGGTGCAGCCTGAGACTGTGTCCTCTTGTTCTGGTGCTGGCTGCCTGGGAGAAGACCCCAACCCCCACCTGGCTACAACCTCCCTTCAGGTAATTGTAGACAGCAATAAGGTGTCCTCTGAACCTCCTCTTCTCCAGGCTAAGCACCCCCAGCTCCCTCAGCTTCCAGTGGGTGTTATTAAAACATTGTTTCCATGCACAGTCTTGATATGAATTAGGTGTCAGTGACTGTTCATAAAGGAAGAGAGTAGCCACTATGAAAGTCTTTCAGCATCCATGTCTTCATTACTGTAGTTTGTGATGTTCAACACAAAACATGGATAGGGAAAGATGCAGAGAATGACAGCACAGATGTTCAAGGGATGACCATGCCTCTGTGTAAGAAACTGCTGAATACATGAAGATCCTTCTGTCTAGAGAAGAGGTGGTTGAGGTGGATATGACAGGCATCTTTAAGGTCTCGAGTGGCAGGCAGGACGTGGCTGCACAGCAGCTGTATTTTCATGGCACAGGAAAGAACAGAAAGATCACACACCCAATGACAAGCCTGAACCTTCTGGTACAGATGACATCCACTCCTTTCATTGCACTACACATTTCTCAGGATTTGGACTTGAAATCTAAGCCACCTGTGTGCATAGAAATGCATGATCAAGACAATCCCAAAGAGACTAATGAAAACTCATATGTCAAAGCAAGCAGCAAAGTACCTCTCATATTCCTTACCCTCTTGACATTACTTCTCATTACCCTCTTGTCATTACTTCTCTCATAATGAACACAGGTAGCATCTGAATACTGATATCTAGAGAAGTTATTTCACTTCTACCCCCCAGAAAATTGTCAGGAAACATCATTTTCTCTTTTCCTGGAGTGCCACAAGTGCTATTGTGGAGTTTCATCTCAAACACATCCACCTCACGGCTTGGGAAACTAAATCATCCATTGTTTCCATAGCAACAGTAAGCACTGGGAAACTCAGGGAATTCAGACAGTGATGCCTTCTGAGGGCTTAGCACTTAGCTTGAGAGTGAACATCTCAAATAAATTCCTTGTGTCAGGAAGATCTCAAATTCAGAGCTCCCTTTCAACCAGCCAACAGCAAGATATCCATCTCACTGGCTCCAAATTCTTGTGGGCTAGGTACTTAATCTGATAACCTCCCTGCTCCTGCTGGTCACACTGTTCCTGATGCAGGCCAGGATGCCATTGGCCCTCTTGGCTGCCTGGGCACACTGCAGGCTCATGTTCAGCCTACCATCGACCAGCACTCCCAGGTCTCTCTCTACCTGGCCACTCTCCAACCACTCTGGCCCCAGCCTGTAGCACTGCATGGGGTTGTTGTGGCCAATGTGCAGAACCCGGCACTTGGATGTGTTCAATCTCATGCCCTTGGACTCTGCCCATCTGTCCAGACTGTCGAGGTCCCTCTGCAGAGCCTCTCTACCCTCCAGCAGATCAACTCCTGCCCCCAGCTTGGTGTCGTCAGCAAATTTACTGATGATGGACTCAATGCCCTCATCCAGATCATCAATAAAGATGTTAAAGAGGATGGGGCCCAGCACTGATCCCTGGGGGACTCCACTACTGACTGGCCACCAGTTGGATGTGGCACCATTCACCACCACTCTCTGCGCTCGGCCCTCTAGCCAGTTCCTAACCCATCTCAGTGTACTCCTGTCCAAGTCATGGGCTGACAGCTTGGATTCTAAAAGCACCCAGAGATCTGTAAGGATTCAGGAAAGGCAGCTGTGCCCCCTTTTCCCATTACTGTTTAGGGGACTAAACTAAGGCGGCAAAGAGGCAGCTGCAGTCTTCAGAGTACATGGAAATTGCAGAGGTTTGTGGAAGTCTAAACTGTGATTAATATTGAATGAGCATGAGTAAATGATGAAAACATAAACAAATTTGGACACATATTAATGGAAAACCTCAAAAATTCACACCTTGTGTAAAGGGTACCCTTTAGTAGGTGTAATGCCTTTGTCTCAGAATATAGGGTACTAGGTCCTTGAAAGGAAATGTAATCAGTTGTTGTTTGTACAATTCCTCCCCCCTTCCTCCCCCCACCCAGTGGTGTTGTCAAAGATGTATTGATTTAAACTGTCCAAAAGCACTCAACTCAAGGTGGTGCTCTACAGTGATGAAAGACAGGGTCTAGGCAGCTTGGCTAATTGATGGTGCTTCAAGTCACTTCATCTGAACATGCAAGCTCTGAGCTACAATCACAGAATCACAGAATGTTAAGGGCTGGAAGGGACCTCAAAAGATCATCCAGCCCAATCCCCCTGCCAGAGCAGGATCACCTACACCAGGTCACACAGGCTGGGGTCAGAGTGGCTGGAGAGCAGCCAGGCAGAGAGGGACCTGGGGGTGCTGGTTGATGGTAGGATGAACATGAGCCTGCAGTGTGCCCAGGCAGCCAAGAGGGCCAATGGCATCCTGGCCTGCATTAAGAACAGTGTGGCCAGCAGGAGCAGGGAGGTCATTCTGCCCCTGTACACTGCACTGGTTAGGCCACACCTCGAGTCCTGTGTCCAGTTCTGGGCCCCTCAGTTTAGGAAGGAGGTTGACTTGCTGGAACGAGTCCAGAGAAGGGCAACGAAGTTGGTGAGGGGTTTGGAACACAAGCCCTATGAGGAGAGACTGAGGGAGCTGGGGCTGCTTAGCCTGGAGGGGAGGAGACTCAGGGGTGACCTTATTGCTGTCTACAACTACCTGAAGGGGGGTTGTAAACAGGTAGAGGTTGGTCTCTTCTCCCAGGCAGCCAGCACCAGAAGAAGAGGACACAGTCTCAGGCTGCGCCAGGGGAGGTTCAGGCTGGAGGTCAGGAGGAAGTTTTACACAGAGAGAGTGATTGCCCATTGGAATGGACTGCCCGGGGAGGTGGTGGAGTCGCCGTCACTGGAGGTGTTCAGGAGGAGACTTGACAGGGTGCTTGGTTACATGGGTTAGTTGATTGGGTGGTGTTGGGTGATAGGTTGGACGTGATGATCTTGAAGGTCTCTTCCAACCTGGTTTATTCTATTCTATTCTATTCTATTCTATTCTATTCTATTCTATTCTATTCTATTCTATTCTATTCTATTCTATTCTATCCAGGCAGGTTTTGAATACTTCCAGAGTGGGAGACTCCACAACCCTGGGCAGCCTGTTCCAGCGTTCTGTCACCCTCACAGGGAAAATTTTTCTCCCCATGTTCACATGGAAATTTCTATGCCTCAACTTCCACCCATTGCCCCTTGTCCTGTCATTGGGCATCACCAAGCAGAACCTGACTCCATCCTTTTGGCACTCATCCTTTACATCTTTATAAACATGAATGAGGTCACCTCTCAGTCTCCTCTTCCCCAAGCTAAAAAGCCTCATCTCCCTCAGTCCCTCCTCATAAAGAAGATGTTTCACTCCCTTCATCATCTTTGAGGTCTCTTCCAACCTTAGTGATACTGTGATTTTTGTGGCTCTGTACTGAACTTTTTCAAGTAGCTCCCTGAGGTCCTTCTTGACCTGAGGGGCCCAGAACTGGACACAATATTCCAGATGGAGCCTCACCAGGGCAGAGTAGAGGGGGAGGGGAATCTCTCTTGACCTACTAACCACAGCCCTTCTAATCCACCCCAGAATGCCATTGGCCTTCTTGACCACAAGTGCACATTGCTGGCTCATGGTCAACCTTCCATCCACTAGGACCCCCAGGTCTTTTTCCCCTTCACTGCTCTTCAGCAGGTCAGTTCCCAACCTATACTGATCCATGGGATTTTTCTTTCCCAGCTGCAGGACTCTACACTTGCCCTTGTTGAACTTCATTAAATTTCTCCCTGCCCAACTCTCCAGCCTGTCTAATTCTGAATGGCAGCATAACAGTATGTTCCAGCCCTGACTAAAGGTGCAGCAATCCCTAATTACACAGCAACACTTTATTGCTTCTCTCAAAACCTGATCCTATTCAAGTGGCTGCATTGCTACTAATCACGCCACAAACCCTTGGTCTGTAGCCTTCAAGTTGCTCCTGGAAACGTGGGGAGAGATTCCTCTGTACAATGGCATTTTTCTACTGCCTCAAAACACCTTCAGCAGCAGCAAAGAACTGCAGTTTTTTAACCAGCTCTTTATTTGGAGAACCCAGAAAATGAAAGGCACAGCCAGGTGGTAGGCATTCGGTTCAAGGAAGATGACAAGCTATATAATCCACTGAGTATTGCTTGGAGGATATTTGTTCTTGCATCCCCACTTTCTCATAACACAAATTAATTTCATCTTCCATCAATGTGCAGGTTCTGCATGCACATTTCACAGGCACCAAGCTGCAGGTGCTATTTGTATCAGGCAATGACTGAGCAATTGAATATTTGAAAATTTGCTCTTTAACATCTTTATTGATGATCTGGATGAGGGCATTGAGTCCATCATCAGTAAATTTGCTGACAACACCAAGCTGGGGGCAGGAGTTGATCTGCTGGAGGGTAGAGAGGCTCTGCAGAGGGACCTTGACAGGTTGGACAGATGGGCAGAATCCAAGGGCATGAGATTGAACACATCCAAGTGCCGGGTTCTGCACATCGGCCACAACAACCCCATGCAGTGCTACAGGCTGGGGTCAGAGTGGCTGGAGAGTGGCCAGGTAGAGAGGGACCTGGGGGTGCTGGTTGATAAGAGGCTGAACATGAGCCTGCAGTGTGCCCAGGTGGCCAGGAGGGCCATTAGCATCCTGACCTGTATCAAGAACAATGTGGCCAGCAGGAGCAGGGAGGTCATTCTGCCCCTGTACACTGCACTGGTTAGGCCACACCTCAAGTACTGTGTCCAGTTCTGGGCCCCTCAGTTCAGGAAGGAGGTTGACTTGCTGGAACGAGTCCAGAGAAGGGCAACGAGGTTGGGGAGGGGTTTGGAACACAAGCCCTATGAGGAGAGGCTGAGGGAGCTGGGGTTGCTTAGCCTGGAGAAGAGGAGACTCAGGGGTGACCTTCTTGTTTTCTACAACTACCTGAAGGAGGGTTGTAGACAGGCAGAGGTTGGTCTCTTCTCCCAGGCAGCCAGTACCAGAACAAGAGGACACAGTCTCAGGCTGCACCAGGGGAGGTTTAGGCTGGATGTTAGGAAGAAGTTCTATACAGAGAGAGTGATTACCCATTGGAATGGGCTGCCTGGGGAGGTGGTGGAGTCGCCACCATTGGAGGTGTTCCGGAGGAGACTTGATGGGGTGCTTGGTGCCATGATTTAGTTGTTTAGGTGGGTTGGATTGGTTGATGGGTTGGATGCAATGATCTTGAAGGTCTCTTCCAACCTGGTTTATTCTATTCCAAGTGACAGCACACTTGACAGAATATTGAAAACTGGCATCTTTTCCCAATATACCCAAGGAATACCTGAAGTGGTGTGGTGGATTGAAGCCACCCCCCAACTAATTTGGAGAAACCACTTTGCAAAACAAAATCACCAGACCTGCTCAATTTGGGACAGAAACAAAGGAAGCCATAGAATCATAGAATCAACAAGGTTGGAAAAGACCTCAAAGATCATCAAGTCCAACCTGTCACCCAACACCTCAGAACAAGAGGACACAGACTCAAGCTGCACCAGGGGAAGTTTAGGCTGGATGTTAGGAAGAAGTTCTTCCCAGAAAGAGAGATTGGTGAGGTAAAAGTTCTTCACAGAGAGAGTTGTCTGCCATTGGAATGTGCTGCCCAGGGAGATGGTGGAGTCACCACCCCTGGAGGTGTTCAAGAGGGGATTGGACGTGGCACTTGAAGCCATGGTTTAGTTAGTCATGGTTTAGTTGGTCATGAGGTATTGGATGACAGGTTGGACTTGATGACCTTTGAGGTCTTTTCCAACCCTACTGATTCTATGATTTTATGAATATTTGACCCCACTTTTTTTCTTCTTTCACTAATGCCAATGATGTATTCCTCATTTTAAGTGACAGAAAACAGAAATGAAAGATGAGGTTCAAATGCACAACCCAGGGATTTAAATGCTCTCCATCCCCTCATCTGTTGCTTCATAGCAAGAGTCAGTTTGTTTCTAGACATTTTCCACACTGCCAAATCTGTTTGGCAACATTAGGGGCTGCACATTTCTGCAGCTTCTACTACCTGAGACAAAACACACTTCAGACTACTTCAGTGATTGCTCACTGGCTGCTGATTGCTTTCAGGAATCTTTCTGACTCTCCCTGCTGAGAGCGCAGGGACTCTCCTGCTTTCCCACGTTGCTTTTTGATTGGAGTTACAGAACAAACAAGCCTTTAATGTGACCTTTGCAAACTCCTACATGGCATTTCATGAGGAAGGATGGTACATTCAGCTGCCTTCTGAAGCATGCTGTGCCAAAGTTTCCAAACTATTACCTGCACCACTAGTCAGAGTATCCTCTAATGAATGCTACTCCTTCAGTACTGCATCCAGTTTAGGGCTCCCCTTAACTGGGGACAGGGATCTGCTGGAGAGGGTCCAACAGAGGACTACCAGGATGATTAGGGATTGGAACACTGAGTGACCTGGGGCTTTTAGTCTGGAAAAAGAGAAGACTTAGAGGGGATTTAATAACTTTCTAAATATCTGAGGGCTGGGTGTCAGGAGGGAGGGGACAGGCTCTGCTCACTTGCTCTCTATGATAGGACAAGGAGCATTCGATCTAAGCTGCAGCACAGGAGGTTCTGCCTCAACACAAGGAGAAACTTCTTTACTGTAAGGGTCACAGAGCACTGGAACAGGCTGCCCAGAGAGGTTGTGGAGTCTCCTTCTCTGGAGACCTTCAAGGCCCATCTGGATGCATTCCTCTGTGACCTGTACTAGATTGTATGGTCCTGCTCTGGCAGGGGGGTTGGACTCGATGATCTCTTTGGGTCCCTTCCAACCCCTGACATCCTGTGATCCTGTAATCTTTTCCTTTTAAGAACAGTCTCCAACACCAAGCTCTGGTTATTAAGCAACTTGTTATGAGTTTATTTACTTGCATTATTTTTACATAATTCATCTGATGATTTGATTCATTCAAACACACAAGGCACTTGAGGCTGGAGAAGTATGGAAATACAAGCCACTCAGGGCTAAAAAGATGAGGGGGAAAAATTAATAAGGCTGAACCCAGTTAACACAGTGACACTAAAAGGATATTAATCCTTCTTCTGTAAATTGTTTCTGAGAGTACGGTCATTAACTTGTCTGATATTTATGGATTAAGAGTCCTCTTCCATTAAGAGGACTGGTAGCTCCTCCTGGTGTAGATCCCATGGCAGGGGTCTCTACAGAACTCCTCTTACAGGAAAGCTAGTGAGGCCCACCAAACATCATTTTAATCAGATGTAGCTGCTTGTTTTCCTCCTTTTGCTCATGGAAACTGAGGCACAGAGATGGCAGGGCTTCCCAATGGCAGGCAGGTGGCAGCCTATGCAAGGGGAAAGGTCCCTGAGCATCCTGAGTGCCTGCCCAGAGGTCCAGGCATGCTTTTAAGATGCTCTTGAGGGTACTCAAGCAAACATCAGTGGGAAAGATGTTCATGTTAATGCATTTCTTTTATCTTTCAGGGAGAAGAAGGGAGAAAACAACCAATGTATTAAAAAGGCCAGATGATGTCTTCAGCTTGTGCTGAAGGGATTCAGTTCTGGAAAAGGGGGAAACTGAGAAAGCTTTGTTTGACTTTTGACAGGACTAGATAAGGTTGATGTGTCCCTGAGAGCAGAGAGACCCTTCTGTGCTTTAACAGTCTAAGAAGCCCCTCACAAAATACCTGAAGACAGGCAGCCACACCAAGCAATTTTAGGTTGTTCAGTCCTTTTACGTGGAAATAAATTCTTCAACCTCCGTTATCAAGGGACCTGCGTGGCTCCTAAGCAGATAGCTTGTGTTAAATTGCCCCCTAGAGGAGACAGCACAGGCACGACTGAGTGAAGAGATGGAAGCCAGTTTTAACATAGAGGGGTTTTTAAGCAGCAATAATACCACAGTAGTGCCATGTTGTTCTTTTGATAACTCAGGAAGGAAACCTCACCATCCAATCACTCTCTGTTCCTTTTTGCTTCGAGGGCATAAAAATAATCATTTATTCCAAAACTAATATGATGTTGTGGTTTCATGAGGAGGAGGCAAATCATTATTGATCAAAGGTGGGTTTCTCTTTTTTCAGACTCTTCACTTGCAATTAGCCTTAAGGACAGCAGGATGAGCCTTTGATCAGAAATGGATTGCTACTGATCCGAGTCGACTCTTTCTGTTGTTTCACATCCGTTCAAGGCCAAGATGACATCTGAAAGCTTTCATGTGTTCTCTCACTATGCTTAATTGATATGTGGCTTTTGCAAAAAGAATGTCCTAGAAAAAAATAAAACCCAAAACCATCTCATTAGCTGTTGGAGCTCTTCGCTCTTGCAACAGGAATTTGATCTGTTTGCTTTAAGTTTCCCATTTGATGCAAAATTGGCTTTGAGATGACGACCGTACTCCTTACCTGGATGCTGTCGCCTTTACTGATCCTGCCTACCTATGTCAAAATGAAATGAACAGCATTATATGCACCCTAAGAGTAAAATGTGTGTTATCTGTTGTGCTAGGGTCCATCTGCTTACATCAAAATAAAATGAAAAAAGAGAGAATACAGAATACAGAATTAGCCAGGTGTCTCGGTCCGGAGAGGGAAAGAGACTCAGTTCTTTTCGAATATTCCCGTGTTGTGAAATTAGAGGTACAAACGAGGCCAAAATATCAACAGCTAGGCTATTTATTACACAAATAAATTGGAAATAAGAAGGGGAGAGGGAGAAAATAGAGGTAGAGAGAGAAGAAAGAGAGAAGAGGAAGGGAACAAGCGGCGCCAGGGGAGGTTTAGACTCGAGGTGAGGAGAAAGTTCTTCACCGAGCGAGTTGTTCATCATTGGAATGTGCTGCCCGGGGAGGTGGTGGAGTCACCGTCTCTGGAGGTGTTCAAGAGGAGATTGGACGTGGCACTTGGTGCCATGGTCTAGTCATGAGGTCTGTGGTGACAGGTTGGACTCGATGATCCTTGAGGTCTCTTCCAACCTTAGTTATACTGTGATACTGTGATACTGTGAATTATATTACCACACCCCTCACCCCGCCAAGACAGTTTGAGTCTGCGGAGGAAAGGTGCTGCAGGAGATGTTGGGTCTGTAGAGAAACAGTGCTGAGGCTTTGCCTGTAGAAGCTATGTGGTCCTCTGGGCAGCCTCTTCGGCTCCATGAGTTGCAGCAGGCGGAACTCAGGACACGGAGAGAGGGTTCAGTCTGCTTCTTCCAGGCTCCATGGCCTCTTTTCTCTGGAGCAGCATTCTGCCAGGCTTTTCCATCTCTCACGGCATTGTCCTTCTTCGGTGTTCTACCTCCATTTTACTTCTGCGTTTTTCTTCTGCCAAGCCAGTAGTGGCTCAAGTCTTTTATACAGTTTTTAGTCCTTAGGTATGTGTCCAAGTATTGTCCCTCAGGAATTCAGGGGCCAGGAAGTCATCCTCAGGTAAGTATCCAGGTATCGTTCCCCAGAAATCTTTCTGTGCATTCCTGTGTGTTTGGGCAGAGGTCTGGATGGGGGGGGGACTCCACCTCCTCCTTCTCCATCTACCTGCCCACACACTCCTTACACATCAGGAAACAGGTGGTGAATTCATTGTCTCACCCTTTCCAGGGTACTTGATGGGTAGAGATTATCTTGTCCTGAAGGCATGATGGCTGGGTCCTTGGGCCATTGTGGTAGGCCAGCTGCAGTCCAGTGTTATCATGATGCAATCACAAGGTGATTTGCATCCAGGATTGGTAGACAGGATTCCTACATGATCTTTGCACCTTCCTTCCAGTGGCTCTGCCCAACACATATTGTCTGGGCAAGCAGCAAGTGATTTTATCTTTGTTCAGTCACACCAGGAGAGCCAACTTTTAGTCTCTCACACTAAGTTGGAAAAGACCTTTGAGATCGTCAAGCCCAACCTATCACCCAACGCCATCTAATCAACTAAACCATGGCACTAAGTAGCAAATCAAAGTATTTCAGTCTTCTATAACAATACTTGAGTGAAAAGACAACACAAAGGAGCAAGAATTTGAGTGAATGGATATAGAAGGAATAAAGAAGATAATTGAAATGGCCAGGTACCTGGAGGAAAATTCATCCCTACTGAAAACATATTGAGTACTGTGTCCAGTTCTGGGCCCCTCAATTCAAGAAAGATGTTGAGTTGCTGGAACATGTCCAGAGAAGAGCCACAAAGCTGAGGAGGGGTTTGGAGCACAAGCCCTATGAGGAGAGGCTGAGGGAGGTGGGGTTGCTTAGCCTGGAGAAGAAGAGGCTCAGGGCAGACCTTATTGCAGTTTACAACTCCCTGAAGGGAGGTTGTAGCCAGGTGGGAGTTGGTCTCTTCTCCCAGGCAACCAGCACCAGAACAAGAGGACACAGTCTCAAGCTGCACCAGGGGAGGTTCAGACTGGATGTTAGGAAGTGGTTCTTCACAGAAAGAGTGATTGGCCATTGGAATGGCCTGGGAGGTGGTGGAGTCACCATCACTGGAGGTGTTTAAGAGGAGACTGGATGAGGCACTTGGTGCCATGCTTTAGTTGATTAGATGGTGTTGGGTGATATGTTGGACTTGATGATCTTGAAGGTCTTTTCCAACCTGATTAATTCTGTTCTATTTGCAGAAAATTACACTTCAGTTATTCCACTGGCTGTGATGAAAAATATTATCCTGTGTTTCTACCTCCTTTAATTTTATGTCAGCCTTGAAAATGCAGATGTAAGTGGCATGTGTGTCTGCTGGAGCAGCCCTATGACCATGGCAAGGTGATGAAAGAGTGCAGTGCTGCAGAATGGGTCCCATGTGCCACCCATGCACTTCTACCAACTAAGGTTCAGCAAGCAAACCTAGATCACTCCCCAAGTTTCAGTTACCACCACCTTGGAGAGTGACCTAGGTTTACTCTCTGATCATAAGTCTGACTATGAACTGAGGAGAAGACTTATTTGAGGCATGCCTGAACCTGCTAGTGCCAAACAAGAGAAGTGATGGCAGCCTGAACCGAGATAGCAGGAAAAATATCTTGCAATTAGACCGCCTGTAGCCACCAGAAAGCTGCAGGACTAATGCACAGTGAGAAAAACAGCTGCTCAAAGCACCGAGGAGCTGCATTGCTCTCATCCAGGGGTTTTGATTCCTGAGCCATGGAGTCTCCCATGCACAGATGCTTCTCATCCTCCAAAATTCCCCACAAGGAACTCTCTGAAGTACAATAGCATGGATCCTTCCTTGCCCTGAGCGAAGCACCAGAGTGAAGTTTGGCTGGTTCCTTGAAACAAAGATAGATCACTGCAATAACCAGGCATGACAATAATGTATCTGTGAAAAGAAAATTACCCATCCAAATGAATCCTGCCATCCTTTTAAGGCTAACACTACTACAGCTCCAAGGGGGAACCCTTGGAGCAATATGAAATGTAAACACATGAGATCAATCAAGATCTGACATTTGTGATACATACCATCCCTTTTTTTTTCTTTCTCCTGGATGATGGCCAGATCCAGGGAAGAATCAGCACAGACTGCTCATCAACAGCATGAGAGAATGTGTCTTGAAAGGGACAATGCTCATTTGTTAGCTGCAGCAGAGCAGGGCTGCTGTAAATCACACAGACCAACCAACCAGCCATGGGCATTTCCAGATCAGCAGAGTAAATCTCCTTTCATGTCAGAGATAAGCCACATTTCATTATCTTTCCCCTTCACCTAGAGAAATCACAAAGAGCAGTAACAGGAAATACTCATTTACAGAAAAGTCTCTGGAACAGATGTTCAAGGACTGATAGTAGAATAGAATAGAATAGAATAGAATAGAATAGACCAGACCAGGTTGGAAGAGACCTTCAAGATCATCATGTCCAACCCATCAACCAATCCAACCCACCTAAACAACTAACCCATGACATCAAGCACTCCACCAAGTCTCCTCTTGAACACCTCCAGTGATGGTGACTCCACCACCTCCCTGGGCAGCTCATTCCAAGGGGCAATCACTCTCTCTGTATAGAACTTCTTCCTAACATCCAACCTGAACCTCCCCTGGTGCAGCCTGAGACAGGGAAGGGAAGGGAAGGGAAGGAAGGGAAGGGAAGGAAGGGAAGGGAAGGGAAGGGAAGGGAAGGGAAGGGAAGGGAAGGGAAGGGAAGGGGAAGGGAAGGGAAGGGAGGGGAGGGGAGGGAGGGGAGGGGGAGGGGAGGGAGGGGGAGGGGGGGAGAGGGAGGGAGAGGGGAGGGGGAGGGGAGGGAGGGGAGGGAGGAGAGGAGAGGAGAGAGGAGAGGAGAGGAGAGGAGAGGAGAGGAGAGGAGAGAGAGGAGAGGAGAGGAGGGAGAGGAGAGGAGAGGAGAGGAGAGGAGAGGAGAGGGAGAGGAGAGGAGAGGAGAGGAGAGGGAGAGGAGAGGAGAGGGAGAGGAGAGGAGAGGAGAGGAGAGGAGAGGAGAGGAGAGGAGGGAGAGGAGAGGAGAGGAGAGGAGAGGAGAGGAGAGGAGAGGAGAGGAGAGGAGAGGAGAGGAGAGGGAGAGGAGAGAGGGAGAGACCTTCAAGTTCATCCTGTCCAACCTATCATCCAACACCATCTAATCAACTAAACCATGGCACCAAGCGCCCCATCAAGTCTCCTCCTAAACACCCAAACATTTTGTAAGTAATCTATAGAACTGCCTAAGAAACTCAAACATGATAGCTTGTAAACCTATGCATACACTTAGCTTACACAGTGACAATTACTAAGTTTATTCTTCTCCACTTTGAATTACACCTACTGTGTTCTCTTGGTGGCAGCGATGTAAATACTTTGTGACATGTTACTGTGCTATACTGATGGTACTGATAGTATGTAGTAGTATCTTTGTGTATCGTCACAGGAAAGTGTGAAATGACCTTGAGATACTGAGATTTTTCCTGTGAGACTCTGATAACTGCCAATTCCAGATAACAGTGGGTTGCGCCCTCACAGAGGTCTACTGGAGACTAGAGAAGAGGAGGCTCAGGGGAGACCTTACTGCTGTCTACAACTACCTGAAGGGAGATTGTAGCCAGGTGGGGGTAGGTCTCTTCTCCCAGGCAACCAGCACCAGAACAATAGGACACAGTCTCAAGCTGCACCAGGGGAGGTTTAGGCTGGATGTTAGGAAGAAGTTCTTCCCAGAAAGAGTGATTGCCCATTGGAATGGGCTGCCCAGGGAGGTGGTGGAGTCACCATCATTGGAGGTGTTCAGGAGGAGACTTGATGGGGTGCTTGATGCCATGGGTTTAGTTGATTAGGTGGTGTTGGATGATAGGTTGGATGTGATGATCTTGAAGATCTCTTCTAACCTGATTTATTCTATTCTATTCTATTCCCCATGTACAACTGCAGGTCCATGGAGCTGGGTTGTGCAATCGTCCTCTCATTTTCTGGGCAACCATGTGTGAGAGTCTAATAAGTTTGTCTCTCTCTATGTAAGTCAACAAAGATAAAGTGATAGCAGAGCCACTGGAAAGAAGGTGGAAAGAATCCTGTCCACCAATCCTGGATGCAAATCAGCTTGTGATTGCATCGTGATAGCATGGGACTACAACAATGGACCCAAGGACCCAGCCATCACACCTTTAGGGCAAGATAATCTCCACCTGTTTCCTGAGCTTTGTCTGGATGGAGACGGGGTAGACAGAGATTTCCCCCCCCCCTCCAGCCAGGTTCTTGCCCAACACACACAGATTTCCTGCCACGGGAATTCCTGAGGGACAATATTTGACTACATACCAACACCTGCCTGAGGACTAAAAAACTATATAAAAGACTTGAGCAACTACTGGTTTGTAGAGAGAAACAGAGAGAGAAACAGAGGAGAGAAACAGAGGAGAAAAATGGGGAGAAAAACGGAGATGAAGGAAAACACAGGAGACGGGCCAGGCCGCTGAGAAGAGAAAGCCGGGACGATGCTGCTCCGGAGAAAAGAAGCTGCCCGGAGGACCACAGCTCCAGCCAAATCCTCAGCACCCCTCCTCTACAGACCCAGGCTGCCCAGAGGAGCCTCAGCACTGTTCCTGTATCAACCCAACATCTCCCCAGAGGACCACAGCTGTTCTCCAGCAAAAGCCTCACCAGCGTTTCTCTACAAACCCAACATCTCCTGCAGCACCTTGCCTCCACAGACTTTAACTGTCTTGGGGGGGATGAGGGGTGTGGTAATATAATTCCTTTCCTCTTCTCCCTCTCTCTATCTCTCCTCTCTCTCTCTCTCTCTCTCTTTTCTCCCTCTCCCTTCTTATGTCCACTTTATTTCTCTTTTCTCCCTCTCCCCTTTCTTATGTCCACTTTAGTTATGTAATAAATAGTCTAGCTGTTGATACTTTGGCCTCGTTTGTGCCTTTAATTTCACAACACGGGAATATTTAAAAGAACTGTGTCTCCGGACCGAGACATCTAATGTCTCCGGACCGTGACACCATGTAGTGATGATGTCCACAGTACTGAGAGGCTCCCTGGACCTCAGACACCCCTGTTAGAATTTTCTATTTATTTATTGCCTTTGTTACCTCTGCAATCAGTTTACGTCCAGGTCTGCTCTTCTTTATCTCCCTGTTGGAGAATTGTGAATGGAATGGAATGGAATGGAATGGAATGGAATGGAATGGAATGGAATGGAATGGAATGGAATGGGATGGGATGGGATGGGATGGGATGGGATGGGATGGGATGGGATGGAATGGAATAGAATGGAATAGAATAGACCAGGTTGAAAGAGACCTTCAAGATCATTGTGCCCAACCTATCATCCAACACCACCTAATCAACTAAACCATGCAACCAAGCACCCTGTCAAGTCTCCTCCTGAACACCTCCAGTGATGGTGACTCCACCACCTCCCCAGGCAGCCCATTCCAATGGGCAATCACTCTCTCCGTGTAAAACTTCCTCCTGACCTCCAGCCTAAACCTCCCCTGGTGCATCCTGAGACTGTGTCCTCTTGTTCTGGTACTGGTTGCCTGGCAGAAGAGACCAACATCTGCCTGTCTACAACCCCCCTTAAGGTAGCTGTAGAGAGCAATGAGGTCACCCCTGAGTCTCCTCCTCTCCAGGCTAAGCAACCCCAGCTCCCTCAGCCTCTCCTCATAGGGCTTGTGTTCCAAGCCTCTCACCAACTTTGTTGCCCTTCTCTGGACACACTCCAGCAAGTCAACATCCTTCCTAAACTGAGGAGCTGTGAGGTCTCCAGTGCCAGGCTGATGCCCTATCTCTTATCATCCCATGCATTCATTCCTCCATGCTGTATCATTTGAAATGACAGAAAACATTTTATAGAAGAAGATGTAGACTTCATGAATAATCTGTAAATAAATATGGCAGCAAGGCCAGACGGATTTATAGTTAAATGTTGAAATGCTCTACATGGAGTTTTAATTTCTATAAGAGACGTATTTGATAGTAGCATGCAAGCATGAGACACCATTCATGTTTATAAAGATGTAAAGGGTGAGTGCTAAGAGGATGGAGCCAGGCTCTTCTTAGAATCATAGAATCAGTCAGGGTTGGAAGGGACCACAAGGATCATCTAGTTCCAACCCCCCTGCCATGGGCAGGGACACCCCACACCACATCAGGCTGGACAGAGCCTCAACCAGCCTGGGCTTAAATACCTCCAGGGATGGGACCTCAACCACCTCCCTGGACAACCCATTCCAGGGCTTCACCACTCTCATGGTGAAGAACTTCCTGCTCACATCCAGCCTGAATCTCCCCACCTTCAGCTTCATTCCATCCCCCCTAGTCCTATCCCTCCCTGACACCCTAAAAAGGGGTTGGACAGGATGATCTTTTGAGGTCCCCTCCAACCCCAAACGTTCTGTGATTCTGTGATCTTTTTTTCACTTCTCAAAGCCCCTGCTACCATTCTAGGGCTGATTTTCTCTGCACTACATCACTCTGCTATAGCCATAAATAGCTCAGTCTACATCTAGAATAACTGCCTTTTACAATATCTATACAGTGCTATGTTTGTCCCACACAAAGATAAACAAAAGCAAACCAAATTAACCACAGACAGGTGGTCAACCAGAGAAACAGCTGTCACATCTAGACCAAGTAAAACAGAGATGCAGACATGTCAAGCCCAGACAGAACAAGCCTGACAATCTACAGCCCCCCTACTTTGCAGATTCAGTACAAAGCTTATGGTCTACTGCTTGAGAACAGCAATCCTGTGATGCAAGGATAATGCTCTCATTTTTAGATCCATATGTCCCAAATCCTTGGTTTTTGCCCTTTCCTCAGGGGAAAAACATTCAACCATCTTTCTTCTGTTGCAAGCAGATCAGAACGAGTCCAGAGAAGGGCAACAAAGTTGGTGAGGGGTTTGGAACACAAGCCCTATGAGGAAAGACTGAGGGAGCTGGGGTTGCTTAGCCTGGAGAAGAGGAGACTCAGGGGTGACCTTATCACTCTCTACAACTACCTGAAGGGAGGTTGTAACCAGGCAGAGACTGGTCTCTTCTCCCAGGCAGCCAGTACCAGAACAAGAGGACACAGTCTCAGGCTGCACCAGGGGAGGTTTATGTTGGATGTTAGGAAGAAGTTCTATACAGAAAGAGTGATTGCCCATTGGAATGGGCTGCCTGGGGAGGTGGTGGAGTCGCCGTCATTGGAGGTGTTCCGGAAGGAGACTTGATGGGGTGCTTGGTGCCATGGGTTAGTTGTTTAGGTGGGTTGGATTGGTTGATGGGTTGGACGCGATGATCTTGAAGGTCTCTTCCAACCTGGTTTGGTTTATTCTAAATAAAGGTTTATTCTAAATTTAACTTCTCTTCTTGGAGTAACTCACTTGCATCACGCCTGTGATCTCACCCAGCTAATCCCATCATTTAGAGAATGAGCATGATAGGATCAACACCCATCTGGAGCTATGAAGAACCTTTTAGGGCAAGCCAGAGTGCCTCCTGATTTAGTGTGAGGAGTTTCTGGCCATGGCAGGGGGAGTTGGAACTAGATGATCCCTGAGATCCTTTCTAGCCCTGACAATTGTATGATTCTGTGATTCTATCCACAGACTCCATTCCTGAGAGTCAAAATGAAAGAGGTTCAGATTCTCACTCTATGTTAATCAGTACAGTTTCACTGAGATTAATCCCAGCTGAACTTATGACAGATGTGAGAAGTGTTACAGATCCTTACAATTTTAACATTAAAAACATAACTATCTGAATTCTTTGAATCATGGCACTTGGTGCCATGGTTTAGTAGTCATGAGGTCTTGGGTGACAGGTTGGGCTTGATGACCTTTCAGGTCTTTTCCAACCTTATTGACTCTATGATTCTATGATTCTATGTCTGAATTTCAAAGCAGGTATGAAGGGCAATTTTCTGGTCTCCTAGTCAGTACTCAGGAAAGAAATCAACTCTACCAGGTCACAGTGTGGGTTCAGCCTTGTTGCCTACATATTGGCTGAGAACAAAGACAGCTTTGCTGAGCATTTGAACTCCTTATGGGACTCCACAGTGCCAAATAGAATGGAATGGAATGGAATGGAATGGAATGGAATGGAATGGAATGGAATGAATAGAATAGAATAGAATAGAATAGAATAGAATAGAATAGAATAGAATAGAATAGAATAGAATAGAATTAACCAGGTTGGAAAAGACCTTTGAGATCATCAAGTCCAACCTATCATCCAACACCATCTAATCAACTAAACCATGGCACCAAGTGACTCATCCAGTCTCTTTTTAAACACCTTCAGTGATGGTGACTCCACCACCTCCCTGGGCAGCCCATTCCAATGGCCAATAACTCTGTCTTTGTAGAACTTCTTCCTAACCTCCAGCCTAAACCTCCCCTGGCGCAGCTTGAGACTGTGTCCTCTTGTTCTGTCACAGGTTGCCTAGAGATGTGAAGGAGGTGGAGGGGCAGTTTGAACACTCCACAACATAGTTCTCTGGCATTTGGGATTTGAAACCATAGGTTTTCCGGCTTGATTCAGGTACATGAAAAGTCATTAAAAATGTTCAGATGAAATGGCAAAATGAACGCAAAGCTGTGACTGTTTCTGCCCTCAGATGACTCACCTCTTTCCTTCTCATAACGCCCCAGTTACCACTGTTTTGCCAAAGAAGAAATTATCCATTCAATTTAAGAATTGTGTCACGTCTAGGCATGCTAATTAATAACTCTGCTGACTAATTAATAACAGAGCTGTTATTACTGGCTCAATAGCCTGATATATTCACCTGAACTGTAGTGATGATTTGCTGGGTTTCTTGGTTTGCTTACCTCCAAAGCACTGTACAAGGATGCTGGAGGTATGAAGATCACACCTATTTATATTAGAAGCAGCGACTGGCTTGAGAGCAGCCTTAAGTAAAGGACCTGGGGGTGCTGGTGGATAAGATCAATATTAGCTGCCAGTCTGCACATACAGCCCAGAAAGCCAACTGTATCCTGGGCTACATCAAGAGAAGTGTGGCCAGCAGGTCAAGAGATGTGATTCTCCCCTCCACAACACCCTTGTGAGACCCCACCTGGAGTACTGCGTCCAGTTCTGGAGCCCCTATTACAAGAAAGATCTGGATGTGCTGGAAAGTGTCCAGAGAAGGGCCACAAGGATGAACAGAGAGCTGGAGTTCCTCTGCTATGGAGATAGACAGATAGTTGGGGTTGTTCAGTTTGGAGAAGAGAAGGCTACAAGAAGACCTTATTGTGGCCTTCCAGTATCTGAAAGAGGCCTACAGAAAAGCTGGTGAGGGACATTTTAGGGTGCTGGGTAGTGACAGGACTAGGGGGCATGGATCCAAGCTAGAGGAGGGGAGATTTAGATTAGACATTAGGAAAAAGTTCTTCATCATGAGGGTGTTAAGACACTAGAACAGGTTGCCCAGGGAGGTGGTGGAAGCCCCATCTGTGGAGGTTTTTAAAGCCAGACTGGATGTGACCCTAAGCAACCTGGTCTAAGTGGTAAGTGTCCCTGTCCATGGCAGGGGGGCTGGAACTAGATGTTGGTGGGGGTTGTCTCTTCTTCTGGATAGCCAGCACCAGAAGAAGAGGACACAGTCTCAAGCTGTACCAGGGGAAGTTTAGGCTGGATGTTAGGAAGAAGTTCTTCCCAGAAAGAGTGATTGGCCATTGGAATGTGCTGCCCAGGGAGGTGGTGGAGTCACCATCATGGGAGGTGTTTAGGAAGACACTGGTTGGGGTGCTTAGTGCCATGGTTTAGTTGATTAGATAGTGTTGGATGACAGGTTGGACTCAAAGGTGTTTTCCAACCTGGATAATTCAATTCAATTCAATTCAATTCAATTCAATTCAATTCAATTCAATTCAATTCAATTCAATTCAATTCAATTCAATTCAATTCAAAATTCTAGTCTTGTCTAGTCTAGTCTAGTCTAGTCTATTTGATTCCTTGAGGTCCCTTCCAACCCTGACAATTCTAAGATTCTGTGACTCTAATACTAAAGCTTAAATATCCCATTAAGCAACTTGATGTCTCTGTATAATAATGGTACAGCGACCTCAAAATTGTGTGTCTTTAGCACCAAGACCAAACTATTCTTAGCTGTAGCCTCATACTTAAGCTGTTGCTTCACAAAGAGACTGTGAGACAAGGCATGGGTTTCTAATCATTGCAGCAATACCTGACTGAGTAATGCAAGCACTTCAATATTTTTGTTTCTGAAGTGCTGCTGCTTTGGCAACCAGGGCTAGTAAAGGCATTTAAAGGAACTCTGATGTCAGTAGATGCTGGAGTTAATGTCTTTGTAAACTGGAGCACTTTCATGTCTTCTCTTTCTGTCTCATTCTCATACTGCACAAGTAACATCAATCAGGTTTTCACTTCATTAATGAGAATTCTTGTTGCAGGCTTTGTCTACAGCCATTGCTTCATAATCTTCCATTTAATTCTTCTTGATGATTTTCCTCCTTGAATTTCTGTACAGACCGCCAAGTATGCTAATACTCTGCCTTATTTGTATATTGTTTCAAAACAATCCATCCTCAGGCTTTTTTTTGCCTGCTGGATGGTTTCCATGTTAATTGAGGGAAGCTTCTCTGTCAGCAACCATGGTAGGTTTCTCTGGGCAGGCAGCCACTGAAGAGTCTGGAATTGAATTTGACTCATGTTTTTAACCATGAATGAGATTCAGGATCCCTCTCAGGTTCTAGCTTCAGGACCATCCTAAGCTACTATACACCTCTATTTTGTTCTACTTGCACATATGATTTAAGCAAACATTCTTGCTTCTCTGCATCTCACAAAATTTCTCCCTGGCAATTGTTTCCTGTACTGTTTCAACACACCCAGACCTGAAGCCTAACCTTAATCATAGAATCAGAGAATTGTCAGGGTTGGAAGAGACTTCAAGAATCATCTAGTTCCAACTCCCCCTCATGGGCAGAGATACCTCCCACTAGATCAGGTTGCTCAGAGCCACATCCAGCCTGGCCTGACAAACCTCCAGGGATAGGGCTTCAACCACTTCTCTGGGCAACCTGTCCCAGTGTCTCACAAGGAAAAGGGAAAATGATGTGAATGGATCACTGACATTCTGCTTCAAAACATGGGAGTGTTGGTAATCAGAACAACTTTAAATCTCATTCTCCTTTCCTGTAGTTCCTCCTAGTGGATTTGCTACCATAGATGAAGGAAGTAGTCTCTGTTTTCATGAGAAAATACACCTGAAATAGAATAGAATCATAGAATCAACAAGTTTGGAAAAGACCCCAAAGATCATCAAGTCCAACCTGTTACCTCATGACTACTAGACCATGGCAGCAAGTGCCATGTCCAATCCACTTTTGAACACCTCCAGGGATGGTGACTCCACCACCTCCCTGGGCAGCACATTCCAATGTCGAACAACTCTCTTGGTGAAGAACTTTCTCCTCACCTCCAGCCTAAATTTCCCCTGGTGCAGCCTGAGACTGTGTCCTCTCGTTCTGGTGCTGGTTGCCTGGGAGAAGAGACCAACCCTCACCTGGCTTCAACCTCCCTTCAGGTAGACAGCAATAAGGTTTCCCCTGAGCCCCCTCTTCTCCAGGATAAACAACCCCAGCTCCCTCAGCCTCTCCTCATAGGGCTGTGCTCAAGACCTCTCCCCAGCCTCATTGCCCTTCTCTGGACACATTCAAGAGTCTCAATGTCCTTCTTAAACTGAGGGGCCCAGAACTGGACACAGTACTCAAGGTGTGGCCTAACCAGTGCAGAGTAAGGGGCAGAATGACTTCCCTGCTCCTGCTGGCCACGCCAGGATGCCATTGACCTTCTTGGCCAATCCCCACAAACAGTCAGTCTGTAGTGCCCTAGTTTGAGTGCAATTCTGATCACAAGGATATGGGGATTTTGTTCTTTCTTCACTGAGATCAAGGATTAAATACAAGTATTTTCTTCATACATGCTATTTTGAAGAAAGCGGCAAACCAAGACCACTTGTCATAAACAAAACCTATGAATGCATGGTCTATAATTGCTTACAAATGTATCATGATTTTGTGCTATCAAAGTAGGTACAAAGGAGTAGATGAAATTCACAGGATCACAGGATGTTAGGGGTTGGAAGAAACCTCAGGAAATCATCCAGTCAAACCCCTCTGCCAGAGCAGGATCACCTAGACCAGATCACACAGGAATGCATCCAGGCAGATTTTGAATATCTCCACAGAGGGAGACTCCACAACTCCCCTGGGCAACTTGTTCCAGTGTTCTGTCACCCTCACAGGGAAAAAAAGTTTTCCTCATGTTTCCATGGAACTTCTATGCCTCAACTTCCATCCATGGCCCTTGTCCTGTCAATGGACATCACCAAGAGGATGTCACGTGAGGACAGACTGAAAGAGTTGGGGCTGTTCAGTCTGGAGAAAAGAAGGCTCTGATGTGACCTTATTGTGGCCTTCCAGTATCTGAAGGGGGCCTACAAGAAGGCTGGGGAGCAGGCCAGAGGAAGACCATATAATCTATTGCAGGTCACACAGGAATGCATCCAGATGGGTATTGAAAGTCTCCAGAAAGGGAGACTTTCTGTGATGTTCCAGTTAGAATTTCCTTTGACAAGTGCTGCAAATCATTTAGAAGTGAGGTGGGAGTGCCCTCTTGTGTTTCCAGAAGACTGATCTTCCCGGTCATCCCCTTGAAAATCATGAAGCAGGGAAAAATCTATCTGCTCCTCTATCAAGCACTGGTCTCCCAGACTGGCTGTGGGTCAGGTGTACATTTCTGATCAGTATTGCAAAGGAGTTTGCTTATGCGTTCAGTCAAGGTTCCAACCTCTTGTTTTGTCATGCAGCATCCTACAGAGTGTTGCTGATCACCAGCATTTCACTGCAACCTTCAGAAATCTCATACTAAGTGCAGGCTCAAGGTCCTGACCTATGCAGGGTGTGGAAGTGCACAGGCAAGAGCCACAGGCTGGCTTTCTGCATGCTGTTCTCTCCCATGGTCTGTGAGGTGAGTCCTGCTCTGTTGCAGAAATGCAGCTGTAAAGAACAGGTTATTGCAGATCTAACATAGAGTATTAGAGGTTGGAAAGGACCTCCAGATATTGTTGAGTCCACCCCTCCTGCCAAAGCAGGATCACTTAGGGTAGTCAGCACAGGAATGCATCCAGGTGGGTTTTGAAAGTCTCCAGAGAAGGAGACTTCCACAACCTTTCTGAGCAGCCTGTTCCAGGGCTCTATCACCCTCACTGTAAAGAGGTTTCTCCTCATGTTGAGGTGAAATCTTCTGTGTTCAAGCTTGTACCCCTTGTTCCTCGTCTGATTATTGCACACCACCAAAAAGAGATTGGCCCCCTCCACTTGACACCCACCCATCAGATACTTATACACATCAATCAGATCACCTCTCAGTCCTCTCAAGACTAAACAGCCCCAGGTCTCTCAGTCTCTTCATAGGGGAGATGCTCTGCAAGGGGCCCTGTGTATAGACACACTGCATGCTCATTAGCTCTGGCAGAGCAATTGCATTTTGTCACAGGAAACACAGAAATACATCTCCTCTGCCTATGCACTGCACGTTGTGTAGCCAAGCAGAGCATGTTCCCAGTGTCGACAAGGAGTGGCAGTCTTGTCCCATCCTTTCCTTACACAGCATATGCAAAACTGAGGGCCTGAAAAAGAGATGGCCTTGCCTTGTTCTACTCTTTGCTGTCGACCAGGCAGAGAGAGCATGCAGCTTCTGAAATGCCCAGGTCTTTCCCCCTGTTACCCAGAGAGCCTGGGTGAGCTCCTCTGAGTTTTGGGGATTATCCAAGAGAGCACTTAGCAGGAGATACTTTGTCTGAGTACTTTGCTCATTAAACAAAGGACATAGCCCCACCACCATCAGGAGCTCAGCTACCAGCTCCAGTCAGGAATATCAGGACAGGGAATGTGTGCTTGTGCACAATGTAGAGAATTTCCAACATTGTGAGTTTCTTCCTAGGAATTCACAGATTCACAGATTGCTTTGGGTTGGAAGAGACCTTCAAAGGTCATTTTGTCCAGCCCCTCTGCAGTAAGCAAGGATATCTCCAACCAGATCTGGCTGCTCAGGGCCACATCAAATCTGATCTTGAATATCTCCAGGGTCAGGGCCTCAACCACATCCTTGGGCAACTCATTCCAGTATTTTACCACTCCCATTGTAAAGAACTTCCTCCTAACGTCCAACCTAAATCTACCCTGCTCCAGTTTCAAACTGGGGAGGGACTTGTCAGGATCTCAGGTAGTGATAGGACTAGGGGGAATGGAATGAAGCTGGAGGTGGGGAGATTCAGGCTGGAGGTGAGGAGGAAGTTCTTCACCATGAGAGTGGTGAAGCCCTGGAATGGGTTGTCCAGGGAGGTGGTTGGGGCGCCGTCCCTGGAGGTGTTTAAGCCCAGGCTGGATGAGGCTCTGGCCAGCCTGATGCAGTGTGGGGTGTCCCTGCCCATGGCAGGGGGGCTGGAACTGGATGATCCTTGTGGTCACTTCCAACCCTAAATGATACTATGATCCTATCAGTACAAGCCTTTCTAAACAGTCCTTCCCCAGCCTTCCTGTAGGTCCCCCTCAGATATTGAAAAGTAGCTCTAAGGTCTCCCTGAAGCCTTCTCTCAGCAGTTAGTTTACCTTCTCTTCAAGTTTACAAACTATTTACACAACTGAAATAGCTGGCTTGTGTTTTTTAATGAACATTATTATGCTCATAGGATTAACTATGCTGCCCTCCTCTTTTTGTTCTTTACAAATACAACCCCCCCACACATTCAAAAAACAGACAAACTAGTCTTACATACCCTACAGCAGAGCACCACAAAGGGCCAGCCATCTGTACTGCTCTGAGTATTAGGAAGATATGATTTCTTCCTTACAGTAGAAGTGTAAACAGCAGCAAACAGCAGAACAGATTTCTTAAACATCAAATATTGTTTGTTTCAATGGCAGCATTCAGGCACAGTTAAATAGGCACTGCACAGCATTTTGGAGAGATCAAAGATGAGGTTTCTTATCATATTTATAGGTGCCTAAGTATTTGCAGCATTCAGGCATAGTGAAATAGGCACTGCACACCATTTTGGAGACATCAAAGATGAGGTTTCACATCATATTCATAGGTGCCTAAGTATTGCCCAGGGAGGTGGTGGAGTCACCATCCCTGGAGGTGTTCAAGAGGGGATTGGACGTGACACTTGAAGCCATGGCTTAGTTAGTCATGAGGTGTTGGGTGGCAGGTTGGAATTGATGATCTCTGATGTCTTTTCCAACCTTATTGATTCTATGATTTGCAGTATCCAGGCATAGGTAAATAGGCACTGCACACCATTAATGAGACATCAAAGATGAGGTTTCACATCATATTTACAGGTGCCTAAGTATTTGCTGTTGTGGGAGAACACCACCCTGATCAACTCTTCCCCAGCCCAGGGTGTGTGCTACACCACTTCCCTTCTGTTAAATCTAGTGGTTAGGTTGTCACAGCGTGAGTCAGTTCAGGTGGCTGATTTGCCAGAAGGAAGAAAGGTCACCTCTTTCAGCAGCAGTGTGTAAGTTCCACTTAGCTGTAGTTAAAACATACCTATAGAAAATTATATGAAGAGCAAGATACACTCACACAACCTCCTAACACATCACAGTATCACAGTATCACAGTATCACAGTATCACTAAGGTTGGAAGAGACCTAGAGGATTATCGAGTCCAACCTATCAACACAGACCTCATGACTAGACCATGGCACCAAGTGCCACATCCAATCTCCTCTTGAACACCTCCAGGGATGGTGACTTGCAGTGTGAGCAATCTGGCAGTGCAGGCCTGGAGCCTGACATGGTGGTAGACCATAAATGCAGAATCAACTAGCAGTGTAGCAAAACAGTGCTGTGCCTGCAGCTTGTAACTAAAACAAGACACTGGTAGCTATAAACATGGACAGTTATCTTGGGACAACAGGACATGCACCTGCATCAACAACCTCGTTGTGTCATTAGTAGTTGGACCGATAATCTGTAATAGTGCAATGTGTGGTCACTCATAGGGAACCAATGGAGCTGTGCCAACGAGGCACTCCGAGCTTATATAAGTTGTAGCAGTTGCCTTGCTACGCACTTCAGCCTTTCCTGTCTCGTGTTTCTTCTACACTTTACCATGCTATACTTGCACTACAGGCCTGCTCCATAGGCCTGCACCTCAGGCCTGCACCATCGGCCTGCAACACTGGAACAATAAAGGAACAATACTCGATCACATTGGTCAGCCGTATTGATTCCTATCTCCATCGTCCGATAGTGACTCCACCACCTCCCTGGGCAGCACATTCCAATGACCAATAACTCTCTCGGTGAAGAACTTTCTCCTCACCTCAAGCCTAAACTTCCCCTGGTGCAGCTAGAGACTGTGTCCCCTTGTTCTGGTGCTGGTTGCCTGGGAGAAGAGACCAACCCCTTCCTGGCTACAACCTCCCTTCAGGTAGTTGCAGAGGGCAATGAGGTCTCCCCTGAGCCTCTTCTTCTCCAGGCTAAACAATCCCAGCTCCCTCAGCCTCTCCTCATAGGGCTTGTGTTCAAGGCCTCTCCCCAGCCTTGTTGCCCTTCTCTGGACACGTTCAAGTGTCTCAATGTCCTTCTTAAACTGAGGGGCCCAGAGCTGGACACAGTACTCAAGGTGTGGCCTAACCAATGCAGAGTACAGGGGCACAATGACTTCCCTGCTCCTGCTGGGCTGCTGCTGGCCACACTGTTCCTAATGCAGGCCAGGATGCCATTGGCCCTCTTGGCCACCTGGGCACACTGCTGGCTCATGTTTAGGCAGCTGTCAATCAGCACCCCCAGGTCCCTCTCTGTTTGGGAGCTGTCTAGCCACTCTGACCCCAGCCTGTAGCTCTGCATGAGGTTGCTGTCATCCTATTCTTGCAAGCCTGTTATTTTCAGGGCCAAGACAGCATAAAAACAGAATTCTGCAATATAGGATTTGAGAAATACCTTTACCTATGCGAGTTTCATACAAGGCAGACTTGTGCTCCATCCAAAATGAGGCCTTGATGGAAAGTTAGATCTATGAAAATTAATATATTAGGACTGTAAATCATGCAGTTACATGCTGTGTGGAAGCTTGGACTGGATGATCATAGAATCTTAGCCTGGAGAAGAGGAGGCTCAGGGGTGACTTCATTGCCCTCTACAACTACCTGAAGGGTGGTTGTAGCCACGAAGGGATTGGTCTCTTCTCCCAGGCAACCAGCACCAGAACAAGAGGACACAGCCTCAAGCTGTGCCAGGGGAAGTTTAGGCTCAAGGTGAGGAGAAAGTTCTTCACCAAGAGAGTCATTGGTCATTGGAATGGGCTACCCAGGGAGGTGGTGGAGTCACTGTCCCTGGAGGTGTTCAAGAGGAGATTGGATGTGGCACTTGGTGCCATGGTGTAGTCATGGGGTCTGTGTTGATAGGTTGGACTCGATGATCCTCAAGGTCTCTTCCAACCTTAGCAATACTGTGATACTGTGAATCATAGAATCAATAAGGTTGGAAAAGGCCTCAAAGATCATCAAGTCCAACCTGTCACCCAACACCTCATGACTGCTAAACCATGGCACCAAGTGCCACGTCCAATCCCCTCTTAAACAGCTCCAGGGACGGTGACTCCACCACCTAAATCTTCAAGGTGTCTTCCAACCAGACATATTCTGTGATTCTGTGAGACTCTGTGATTTTCCTACATAATTACTATTAAAGAAAAAAAGAGATTTATTTATATGTCTATGTCACATACTATAAGATAAATCTGTGTGCATATTTCATGTTCTTACTTTATTGGATGAAACATTCCATGCAGCTAAAGAAGTGTCCAGGAAATCTCCACTTCAAAGGGAGTGTCTTTTTCTTTCCCAGAGACCTCTACTTACCATACCCAGATTCAACTCCAAATCCTGGAACATGTTTTTATAACTTCAATTTGCTGTAATAGTTCACATGGTACTTGGTTTTAGAAAGAGCCAATTGAATATGTGTTGCTGTATCCTGATTCTGTATCAGGTGTTCATAGAATCACAGACTTGTCAGGGTTGGAAGGGACCTCAAGGATCACCCAGTTCCAACGCCTCTGCCACAGGCAGGGACACCTCACAGTAGATGAGGTTGCTCAGAGCCACATTCAGCCTGGCCTTAGAAACTTCCAGGGATGGGGCTTCTACCATGTCTCTGGGCAACCTGGGCCAGCATCTCACCACCCTCCTGGTGAAGAATTTCTTCTTGACATCCAATCTGAATCTTCCCACTTCTAGTTTTGCTCCATTCCCCCTAGTCCTACCACTACCCAACATCCTAAAAAATCCCTTGCCAGCTTTCCTGTAGGATCCCTTCAGATACTGGAAGGCCACAATAAGGTTTCCTCAGAGCCTTCTCTTCTCCAGATTGAATAGCCCCAACTCCCTCAGTCTGTCTCCACAGGAGAGGTGCTATTATAGGATATTTTTAATTGCAAGTAGGTATCTGAAAGGCAGAAATATTAAGAACAGTTTTGGTTACAAAAACTAAATAGCTTAGCAACTTTGTCTTCTCTAAAAACCAGAGGCAGCCTCTTGTTAAGGAATGTGAAGATGTTTTTCCTATTTAAAAGTGAGTTTGATACTCAATTTGTCAGAGCTATATGAACAGGACAGAAAAGCCTTTCTTCCTCCCATGCCGTGCTAATGAATGTAGTGACTGCAAGTGGTATTAATTAGCAGCTGAGTCCCACAACTATGAGAAGAATATTAAATAGCAGGTTGCTCTTCTGCAACAGTACTTCCACTTCAGTGTTTTCATCTCTTCTCTTAAGCATGAGCAAAAGCCAGTAAGGTAAGCAGCAACTACAGAGCACTTAAATGAAGTACATCATCTTTCAGTAATATGCTGTTTATGTAGAGTAACACAGAAGAGATTTCATTGCTGAGGAAAAGATGATGTTCCCAAGCACTAACAAAGACTCAGACTGAAATTCCCCTCAGGTATTTTTGGGCATACTGAAATGCTGCTGTAGTTCAAGATAATGAACACTTCTGTTAAACAATTATTTACAGTTGCAATTATTTACTCCTAGAGAGCAGGACTTACCTTGGTAAATAGAAGGGGGGAAATAAATAGCTGATTTGACTTCAAATTATTAATATTCATTAGTCTGGCTGTCTTAATACACCAACATTATTCACAGAATCAAAGAATGTTAGGGGTTGGAAAGGTTGTGGAAAGATCATCCAGTCCAACCCCCCCTGCCAGAGCAGGATCACCTAGAGTAGGTCACACAAGAATGCATCCAGACAGGTTTTGGATGTCTCCAGAGAAGGAGACTCCACAACCACCCTGGTTGATAGAAGGCCAAGGGCATCCTGGCCTGTATGAGGAACAGTGTGGCCAGCAGGAGCAGGGAAGTCATTCTGCCCCTGTACTCAGCACTGGCTAGGCCACACCTTGAGTCCTGTGTCCAGTTCTGAGCCCCTCAGTTTAGGAAAGATGTTGACTTGCTGGAACTTGTCCAGAGAAGGGCAACAAAGCTGGGGAGGGGTTTGGAGCACAAGCCCTGTGAGGAGAGGCTGAGGGAGCTGGGGTTGCTTGGCCTGGAGAAGAAGAGGCTCAGGAGAGACTTTCTTGCTGTCTCCAACTACCTGAAGAGAGGTTGTAGCCAGATGGGAGTTGGTCTCTTCTCCCAGGCAACCAGCACCAGAACAAGACGACACAGTCTCAGGCTGCACCAGGGGAGGTTTAGGCTGGATGTTAGGAAGGAGTTCTTCATAGAAAGAGAGATTGCCCATTGGAATGTGCTGCCCAGGGAAGTGGTGGAGTCACCATCACTGGAGGTGTTTAGGAAGAGACTGGATGGGGTGCTTGGTGCCATGGTTTAGTTGATTAGATGGTGTTGGATGATAGGTTGGACTTGATCTCAAAGGTCTTTTCCAACCTGGTTAATTCCATTCTATTCTATTCCATTCCATTCCATTCCATTCCATTCCATTCCATTCTTTCTATTAAAATTATTCACATATCCCTTTTCAAATTCACAAGGCACAGGAAGACTGTCAGAGACAATTAGGCTGGGCAATTGCATTAATTTTTTGCTCCTGTGTTCCATGTAGAAGACTGGGGGAAATTCCCCACACCACTTTTGAGGCATTGATTAGAGAAGCTGCTCCAATTTTCTTGAAGACACCACAGCTTCAACAGGTTCAGATGATGCTTCAGAGGAATCCAGTGAAACGTGTGAACTGGTAATTGTGGTGTGTGGTTAAGTAAATGAGGTTTCTCCAGCCTGAAGAGGAGATTGTGGGACAAGGTGTGGGGGTTAGTGAAGAGAAGACTTCAGCAGGATGGATTGCCCACTGCTGCCTCTAAAACTGTGCAATGATCTAACAGACAGCAGGGGTGGAGCACCTCCCCCATGGTGTCAGGCTTCAAGAGTTGGGTCTGTTCAGCCTGGAGAAAAGAAGGCTTTGGGGAGACCTTACAGTGGCCTTCCAGTATCTGAAGGGGGCCTACAAGAAAGCTGGAGAGGAACTTTTTCCAAGGGCTTGTAGTGATAATACAAGGGGGAATGGCTTTATACTGGAAGAGGGTAGATTTAGACTGAGTATTAGGAAGAAATTCTTTACAGTGAGGGTGATGAGACACTGGGACAGGTTGCCCAGGGATGTTGTGGATGTCCCCTTCCTGGAAGTGTTCAAGGCCAGATTAGATGAGGCCTTAGAGCAACCTGGTCTAGTGGAAGGTGTCCTTGCCTATGGCAGGGGGATTGGAACTAGATGATCTTTAGGGTCCCTTCCAACCCAAACCATTCTGTGATTCTATGACAAACCAGAGGTGCATTTTCCTGTAATGCTAAATAAGCTGTGCTACTTCTTGCCATCGTTATTGTGCATGCTAAAAATCTTATAAAGGCTCTGGGGAAGACTGGATGAGTTAATGGATAGCAAATTAAGGAAGGACTGTTACAGTCTTGCTGGAGTGTGTCCAGAGAAGGGCAACGAAGTTGGTGAGGGGTTTGGAGCACAAGCCCTATGAGGAGAGGCTGAGGGAGCTGGGGTTGCTTAGCCTGGAGAAGAGGAGACTCAGGGGTGACCTTATTGCTCTCTACAACTACCTGAAGGGAGGTTGTAGACAGGCAGAGGTTGGTCTCTTCTCCCAGGCAGCCAGCACCAGAACAAGAGGACACAGTCTCAGGCTGTGCCAGGGGAGGTTTAGGCTGGAGGTTAGGAGGAAGTTCTATACAGAGAAAGTGATTTGCCATTGGAATGGGCTGCTTGGGGAGGTGGTGGAGTCACCATCATTGGAGGTGTTCAGGAGGAGACTTGATGGGGTGCTTGGTGCCATGGGTTAGTTGATTAGGTGGGTTGGATTGGTTGATAGGTTGGACACGATGATCTTGAAGGTCTCTTCCAACCTGGTCTATTCTATTCTATTCTATTCTATTCTATTCTATTCTATTCTATTCACACACAAATAGAAAAGACAAACCAAACCCACCCTTTTGAAGGTATTTATGGTTCCAGAGGCTGGGCAATATTTTGGGGAAGAATCCCTACATGTTTGTTCTATCCCTACTGCTCTCCCTTGTCTTTTAGCTTTGGCTAAAAGGCAGGATATTGGGGGTGGATTGGTGGATCTCTGGTCTGACCCTGTACAAGCAGTCTAACTTTTTAATGATCTCATTTATCACAAAAAAAAAGAAAGCACACTCATCTTTTTGTGACATTAAAGTGACTAAAAATTCAAGGAGGGAGGGTTGAGAATTTAACAGTAAGAATTCTGGTTTCTGTAAAACATTAAAAACAGGGCCAAAATCATAAGGTAAATGAAATTGTTTCCCAACTTAGCCATTTTATGATGCATAATAGAATATTCTATCCTATTCTAATGTGAAATATGGCAAAGTCAGCTCAGGATTTTATAATGAGGACTATCTGTTCTGAGAAGGAAGAAATTAAAACTGCACACAATAGATTTCCTGCTGGGAAGGTGAGAGGGGAGGGGAACTCAGCATCCCAAAGGATGCACTGGTAACAACCCCAAACCAAACCAAGAGATGTGAGTCATCAAAACTGCAAAGATATTGGAGAAAATCCAGGAAACCAGACTTAAAATAGGAACAGAAGGGAAGTGTGTGTGTGGGGGGAGATGGAAATAAAGAACAAGAGACTGAAATCACTGAAAACAAGATAACTTGGAGAGCTTCAGGCTGGAGCTGAAAAGCCCTGGAGGTAGCCACATCAGCAGCCTTTCGGGAGGGCATACATCTGTGTGGGCCTCAAAAGAGGCAATGCAGTGTATTTCTGTATTTCCTAAACCAGTGCTCCCTTCTGCCAGTGTTGACACTGTGCATGAAAGTGTGGCAGTGTGGTGAGCTAAATTTGGAAGTGATTCATCTACAAAATAACTTTATGGCAACCAGGCTTATGGTTCAGATCTCTCTGTGGCGTGGGGTCTGAGGATCGGTGGTGAGGATCAGACACCTGAATTCAAGATGTGGAAGCCTCAAGGAGGGGAAATAAGGGCAGCTAAGAGGCAACCTTATTGTTAACTATGGTGTGTAACTGTGGTGTACATTTTCATTTTGGTTTGATTAACCTTTTTTTCAGCCTTGCAATGGTGAGTGTTGTCTACCTACAATGAAGATGTACTTCACTCGACTCACAAGCATGCCCAGTGCTAGCAGACTTAGGTGATGCTGAGAAATAGAAAGTTTGCATACCATGTGCAATTCAGGCACTTCTACTAAGCCTGTGCCCCACAATCTAACAGAGAGATGAAGAGTTTCTTCTGCTGAATTACAAAATCTGGTGTACAGTAACACTGCAAGGTGCAAGGCTGTCTGCAGTAAGTACACACCCATGTTTCTCCTGCCAAGTTCACTATACAGTGCAGCACCCTGCAGCCCTGGACAGGCCCTTAGTCACCTTATTATTTATAGCTGCCTTATTATTAATTGCAAAGCAAAACAACATTAATTTGTGCTTTATGTAATGTACTCAGGGCTTAAATGATGACCCTCTCTACATTTTTCTCTGAAAAGAAATTCTATTTGTGAGAACAGCACACATAAATGCATGGTGCTGTAGAAAAATGCATAATTGCCTAGCATTAAGGAAAAGAATGGTAAGGAGCTGCCTTTTTTCTTTACCCCTAATCGAGTGGTGATTAATCACTGTGATTACTTTGCTTATCTTTAACCCTTGTGTCACTAAGGAAGGGTGGGTCAGGAACAGTATGGTCAGCAGGAGCAGGGAGGTGATTCTGCCCCTGTATGCTGCACTGGTTAGGCCACATCTTGAGTACTGTGTCCAGTTCTGGGCCCCTCAGTTTAGGAAGGAGGTTGACTTGCTGGAACGAGTCCAGAGAAGAGCAACAAAGCTGGGGAGGGGTTTGGAGCACAAGCCCTATGAGGAGAGGCTGAGGGAGCTGGGGTTGTTTAGCCTGGAGGAGACTCAGGGGTGACCTTAATGCTCTCTACAACTACCTGAAGGGAGGCTGTAGATAGGCAGAGGTTGGTCTCTTCTCCCAGGCAGCCAGTACAAGAACAAGAGGACACAGTCTCAGGCTGCACCAGGGGAGGTTAGGTTGGATGTTAGGAAGAATTTCTACACAGAGAGAGTGATTGCCCATTGGAATGAGCTGCCCGGGGAGGTGGTGGAGTCACCATCACTGGAGGTGTTCAGGAGGAGACTTGATGGGGTGCTTGGTGCCATGGTTTAGTTGTTTTGGTGGGTTGGACTGGTTGATGGGTTGGACGTGATGATCTTGAAGGTCTCTTCCAACCTGGTCCCTTCCCTTCCCTTCCCTTCCCTTCCCTTCCCTTCCCTTCCCTTCCCTTCCCTTCCCTTCCCTTCCCTTCCCTTCCCTTCCCTTCCCTTCCCTTCCCTTCACATGTGGCAAACACCAGGTTTGGGGCCTTTTGAACAGGTCATGTGGGTAGGTATCACTGATATAAACTGCTTGCCTGTGCCCAAGCTCAGCTGAGGAGCCTGCTTGTACCACCAGCAACTATACCCTGAAGCTTACTGCTTTGTGCTCTGCCTCCTACAGAAACAGCAGCCCAAACAAGTACAGGTAGGAGGCACTCATAGATAGAAAGCAGCACGTGGACTCTTTTCTCATGCCTCTACAGCAGAAAAGGCAGGGGTCCAGCTGCAGCTTGCAGTCTGCCTTTTTGAGCTGCCCTTCTTGTGGCCAAGAGAAACATTTCAGGCAGTTAAAAAGGGACGTGCAAGCAGAAAAGCAGAGAGATCACAGGTGTCGTCTCCCACCAGGCTTGGTAGAAGAAAACACGTTTTAAATCTGTCAACTATTTAGATTTCTTGCCAGTATTAATCTCAGTAATTTTAGGAATACAATTGTGTGACCGGTTGACGTTGCCCCCTTAAGAAAGGGAATATGGTGGACGGAAGTTGGTAAACGGAAAGAATAATCTAAACTAATTTCATTGGAAGAGTGGGAGGAAGCACCTTCTGAACTGGGAGTGAACTGGGAGTGAACTGGGCACTCCGGGAACTTCTCTATCAGTCTTGCTTCCACCTCTTCTTCGTGCAGCAGCTCTCTCTATGCTGGGCTTTCTGCCAAGGCTTCGGCCTTGAAGACCAGATAAAGGCCGGTATTAACTCCCTTCCAATTAACACGAACTGCTTCTAACATTTTTTTTTTCTCTCTCTCTCTCTTCTAACTCTGGGGAAAGGGGGGAGAGAGGGGAGAGAGGAGGTGGGGAACCCCCTCGGCAGAGGGGGGAACTCTCATTTCTGTGCTACCTTGTTGTATATCTTTGTATATATTGTAGATATTGTAAATTTGTAAATATTTCCCTGCATATCCTACATTGCCTTGTAAATATAAAGCTCCACTGCTTTGCTAATTCAGCTTGTGAGTTTTTTTCCTTTCCCTTCAATTTTTCTCTTCCCTTTACTTTACAGGGGGGAGGGAAGAGGCTTCTTGGCCTTACCCTTCCAACCCACCACAAATTGCCAGATATTTTAGCCCTTTATAACTCTATGTTCTTGACAACCTTTATCCACTCCCAACAGTTAGACTCTTGTATTGAACATCCATCACATGGACCATCAGTTTTTGTAGGATTCTTAAAAACTTGTCAATTTTGGAGCTTTTCTTCACCCTACCTAGTTTTTCCTGATTACATTGATTGATACACTAAGCCTTCCATTAAACAGGCAGACTGAGGGAAAAAAACCAACCAAACCTATTTATAAACAATTAGTGAGGATCTCCATAAACACTATGAGCTTTTAGTTTCACATCAGTTTAAATGTAAATCTAGACTGTGGTCCTCTTGCCATCCCCCTATATAGCCCAAACAACTACTCCCACTTTTTTCACTAGCACTTTCCCAGCTGATTCAGTGTAGACCAAGACATTGTCTGAGATCACAGAATCGCAGAATTTCAGGGGCTGGAAGGGACCTGAAAAGATTATCACGTCCAACCCATCAACCAATCCAACCCACCCAAACAATTAACCCATGGCACCAAGCACCCCATCAAGTCTCCTCCTGAACACCTCCAATGACGGCGACCCCACCACCTCCTTGGGCAGCCCATTGCAATGGGCAATCACTCTCTCTGTATAGAACTTCTTCCTAACATCCAACCTGAACCTCCCCTGGCGCAGCCTGAGACTGTGTCCTCTTGTTCTGGTACTGGCTGCCTGGGAGAAGAGACCAACCTCTGCCTGTCTACAACCTCCCTTCAGGTAGTTGTAGAGAGTGATAAGGTCACCCTTGAGTCTCCTCTTCTCCAGGCTAAGCAGCCCCAGCTCCTTCAGTCTTTCCTCATAGGGCTTGTGTTCCAAACCCCTCACCAACTTTGTTGCTCTTCTCTGGACTTGTTCCAGCAAGTCAACATCCTTCCTAAACTGAGGGGCCCAGAACTGGACACAGGACTCGAGGTGTGGCCTAACCAGTGCAGTGTACAGGGGCAGAATGACCTCCCTACTCCTGCTGGCCACACTGTTCTTGATGCAGGCCAGGATGCCATTGGGCCTCTTGGCCACCTGGGTACACTGCAGGCTCATGTTCATCCTACCATCAACCAGTACCCCCAGGTCCCTCTCTGCCTGGCTGCTCTCCAGCCACTCTGACCCCAGCCTGTAGCACTGCATGGGGTTGTTGTGGCCAATGTGCAGAACCCGGCACTTGGATGTGTTCAATCTCATGCCCTTGGACTCTGCCCATCTGTCCAGCCTGTCGAGGTCCCTCTGCAGAGCCTCTCTACCCTCCAGCAGATCAACTCCTGCCCCCAGCTTGGTGTCGTCAGCAAATTTACTGATGCTGGACTCAATGCCCTCACCCAGATCATCAATGAAGATGTTAAAGAGCACAGGGCCCAGCACTGATCCTTGGGGCACACCACTAGTGACTGGCTGCCAGCTGGATGTGGCACCATTCACCACCATTAGGCACCAATGCAGCTGTACAACTTCCAGTAGCTAAACCTGTGCCAGGACTGGATGGGGTCCACTCAGGTAGAAGCATCCTGAGGCTATCTGGAGTGAAACACTGCAGAAAGCTTTCTCTTTTCTTGGGCAACAGATTTTATTCTCTTCCCCCCCCTCCCCCCCAAGCCCTGTTTGCTTGCAAATGCTACACAGTGATAAAGCATTGTGGGCTACTTCCACAGAGGGAAAGGGCGTGAGCATTGTTAACGTTTCAGAAACATCTAATTCGAGAAGGAAAATTGAAACACTCAGGCATGCCAATGCCAAAGCAGCTGGAGCCCTACAGAACAGTAACAGCAGTAAAGTTACTCCAAACAAACCAACCACCACCCAAGAAACAGCTACCAAAACCAAAAGGAAACCATCTCTTTATTAGTTTGGGAAGGAGAGTTCTGCCAGGCTTCTGCCTTCACTGGCTACCTCTGCGTTCCATGCTAAAACCCTGAAACGCAGAATGCATGAAGGGCACCGGGATCAAAACCCAGACTCGAGTGCTCGTTCTTCCCCTCGGGTCATACCATTCCCATCTAGAGAGGGAAACAGCCTTCTACGCGTTCCCCTCTGCCCTTGCGCGGGCAGCCAGGTCGGCAGACAGTGCGGGAATGGCCCCGGTACGAGGAGCCAGAGCACGGCCGGCAGCCGCCTCCCACCACCGGGCGGCTCCACTTGCAGCCCCTGCGTCCGGGACACGCGCCAGCAGCCGCTGTCCCGCCGCCGGCTCGCGGGCACCAGTCCGCTGCGCGCCCCCGACGAGAAAGGCGCAGCCCCGCGAAAGGTCCCCGCCCCTCGGCTCGCGAGAGAGGGGCGAGGCCATGCTCGTTCCCACCCCGCAGCGGGCATATAAAGACAGCGAGCGCCACCGACGCACTCTCTTTTCCTGCGGAGCGGCAACAGTGGTGGGTACTGCGCTAGCCATAGGGGCTGTGGTGCCGGGGAGCTGCTTGCTGGGGGCACTGGGGCTTGGCTGTTTGGGCTCGCCAGCGGCTCTGCTCACGTAGTACTTCAGGCTGAAACTAGCGGCTGCAGCTCACACCCCGGGATTGCGGACGGGTTGGGCACAGCCAGGAGCAAGCCAGCAGCGAGGGCCGCAGCCGCGCTGCACGCAGCCCCTTGCAGCCGCGGCGGCGAGGGGACGGAGAGGCGGACTGCAGGTCCCGGCGTACCCTGTGACTCCGCGGGGAGGGAGGTGGCCGCGCGGCGGGTCCGGTTGCCCGCCGGAAGCGGTGTCCCGCGGCGCGGAGCAGGCTGGGGTGGGTAGTTGCGTGGGCGGCAGGGACCATTTTGCCCTGGTGAGGGCGGCGGCCCGCTGGGCGCTGCCTGGCCTACGCCATTTTGGTTGGGGCCCGGCCCGGCGGGCGCTGCGGGGCCTGTGCCGGGGAGCTGCGGGGCTGATGTGGGACTGCCCGCAGTGTGGTATCGGCCGAGGTCGGGAGCAGCCCATTGCCCTGGGCTCTGCAGCCTTTCATTGTTCTTCTCGTCTGGGTTGATACTGAAAATGCAGGTGAATGATACCAAGCATCAGTGTGAGAAAGAGGGGTAGCGAGAGGTGAGGGCTCCTTGGGCAAGGTTTCCCTGTATGGGTTTCGAACGTTGAGCTACCGGCGTTACGGAATGGACCTGCAACAGAAGACTTTAAACACCGGTGACTCTGAAATCCCCATGTCACAAGAAAAAGCCTACAGTCTTTAATCTCCTTTTTATGGCAATCGTGCAGCTGCTTTCTTTTAACTGTCGGTTCTTTTTTGTTATTGTTTTGGGGTGGGGATTTTGGCAAGGCAATGAGCAGAATAAAATACTTAATTCCCTGAAACTTCCTGTGGCATTAGGCTGCATTTTTTCCCCCTCTCTTCAAATGCTAATGCCGTTGAGCTGTAGTACTCAATTGAAAATAAGCAATACAATTTAAAAATACAGCTAGGGTTCTAGGCTCTTACCTGCAAGCAAAAATCAGGAGATGCTGGCATTCATGTAGGAAGTTGTAAGGTGCATTCATTAACTTGTGCAGTGATAACCCAAGTCACTCAGGAGATAACCAAGCAGTAAAATCTTGGAATCTCTACAAACTGTTAGCAACACTTGGTTATGGCTGTGCTAAGTAAGATTAACTCGAGGTTTTCCATCCCTTTAAATTCGTTCTTGTCATCTGAAACAAAGTAAGAAGTTGTGTGTAATGGGTTGCTACATTTATTTGATCCACATAGTGCAGTGAGAAGCATTGGGGGGGGTGTATTGGAAGGTACAAATGACAGTCACCATCCCTCGAGGTGTTTGAGAGAGGACTGGAAGTGGCACTTGGTGCCATGGTTCAGTAATCATGAAGTCTTGGGTGACAGGTTGGACTTAATCTTTGAGGTCACTTCTAACCTTATTAATTCTATGGTTCTAATGTGTTTCATTGTCTGGTTGAGGTGCTAGATTTCAATATGTGGTCAAAAATGAGTTCTCTGCACCAGTTGAAATTGGTGCTTCTCCCTCAAGGGAGTGAAAGTTTGAGATGATAAAGGTATTTACCCTGGAATGGGTTGTCCAGGGAGGTGGTCGATGATAGGCTGGATGAGGCTCTGTCCAGCCTGATGTAGTGTGGGGTTTCCCTGCCCAAAAGATGATCCTTTGGTCCCTTCCAACCCTGCTTAAAATTCCTTTGTTTTTAACAGTGGGTACCTGCAGCTATTTCTCCAACAGTTAAAGAGAATATACATCTCCATTCCTTTGTCTCTTATACTTGGCTCCATTTGCTGCTTTCCAAAAGGCCTACTGCACAATTACAACTTTAACATTGTTTCTGAGACTTGAGAGATCGATGGTTGTTGCCTCATAATGGTACCTGGTAATAAGACTCTTTGTATTTCAAGTGTTAAGTTTGTTTACTGTTTGGTTTTAGGTATGATGGAGAGGAAGCTTTCAGTGATACACAGAAGCATAAAGGTAATGGCTCTGGAATATGCAGTTTTGTTCTAGAAGCAGCTCTACTTTTGTTAATGGGGATAGTTAATTCCCCCATTTCTTGGTTTCCATATTTCTGTGTGAAAAGCATGGAATATGTTAGGTGCCAGCTGGGGCTACTGAGAGCACACACAAGGCAAACCAGTTACAGTATGTAGCCTTTTCATAGTCGCCATCAAACTGATGAGTAACTGTTTGGTCATTTGGGGGTTTTGTGTGCTCTTCACTGAGTTAAGATCAGCCCTTAGGTCAGTTGTTCTTAGGTTAATTTCTTCTGCTGTGGCATGTAAATAAGCACAAAGTTCTGCATGGTAAATCACATGGGTGGCTTGTGCTAAATTATGCTCATCCTGGAGACGGTGTTAGCTGCCTGGCCTTGGGCATGTGCTGGGCTTCATGTCAACCCACATACATGAACATCATTGTTGAGGTAATGATCCTGCAAACTATGGATGGAGAGCAGTAATGCATGGCCACTCAATGTTTTTAATAGAAGCTTGAATGATTGCCCTTATTACAAGAGGGATATGGAGGTGCTGGAAGGTGTCCAGAAAAGGGCCATGAGGATGATCAGAGGGCTGGAGCACCTCTCCTGTGAGGACAGACTGAAGGAGTTGGGGCTGTTCAGTCTGGAGAAGAGAAGGCTCTGAGGTGACCTAATTGTGGCCTTCCAGTATCTGAAGGGGGCCTACAGGAAGGCTGGGGAAGGACTTCTCAGAATCTCAGGTAGTGATAGGGCTAGGGGGAATGGAATGAAGCTGGAGGTGGGGAGATTCAGGCTGGATGTGAGCAGGAAGTTCTTCCCCATGAGAGTGGTGAAGCCCTGGAATGGGTTGTCCAGGGAGGTGGTTGAGGCCCCATCCCTGGGGGTGTTTAAGCCCAGGCTGGATGAGGCTCTGTCCAGCCTGATGTAGTGTGGGGTGTCCCTGCCCATGGCAGGGGGGTTGGAACTAGATGATCCTTGTGATCCTTTCCAACCCTGACTGCTACTATGATACTATGATTTGTTCTTTGGACATCTCAATGGTTGCAAAAGGGTCCAGAATCAGTTCAGGGTAACTTTCTCTACTGCTCATAAAATTTCAACTTGTCAAAGACCAATACTGCATTGTTGTGGGAAAAAATGAATTCTTAGTGCTGAGTGTTTGTTTGTTTCTTGATGTGGTAATGTGAGAGATGATGAGGCTCTGTCCAGCCTGATGTAGTGTGGGGTGTCCCTGCCCATGGCAGGGGGGTTGGAACTAGATGATCCTTGTGGTCCCTTCCAACCCTGACTGATACTATGTGAGGACACAGGAGGAGGCCTTCTCTTTTAAAAGATAATTTTTGTTTCTATTTTAGCCTAATGGAAGCACTGTCAGAAGTAGAAGAATACTTGGTACCCACAAGTGGATTTTCCTGAGAGCCATGTATGTTTTGAGTGATGAGTGGGGATATATTCATTTTTAGATACATGGTTTAGCAAAATAAACGTATGATTAAATTAGTAGGTGTGTCATTAGCCTTAAAATGGAGGTGGTGGTGTATTTCAGGCATGTTTGACATGGTCTAGAACTGTGTAGGCTGGTAGGTTGGGGAATAGTTGAGTCACTGTTGGAGGAGTTGGTAAAATAAGACTAATAGGAAGAATTTGTACTCAATCTTGCAGGTTACCTCAAGGTTGGGTTTATTGGGAGTTTAGTAGAAGAAGGTGTTAAGGCAAAGGAAATGAAAGGGACATCTGGAGACTTTGGGAACACTAAAATAACTTCAGAATCTGTGTTCAATTTCATTTGACTCAAATGCTTACAGCCAGTGGTTGGGAGGAAGGGGAATCCACAACAGTAAAGCTTGTTGGCTAGTGGGTTGTACTATATTATGTATGAACACTTTGTAATGGATTATTTTACTCACATTTCTAGAATGACATGAACAGTCTCTAGCAATGGGAATGCCAGGCATCCTGATGAAATAGTTCCTGCCAGCTGTAGTCCAACAGAGGTAATATTTGCTAATGAAGCAGCTGAAATTTGTTGTTAATTTCAAAGTATTCCCTATAAAGCTTATTTTGTGGAACACATGAATGCCTGAGTTGTGTTACAGTTCCCAGTCTCTGATACTGAAGAGTGGTGAATCATGATGAAACTGCCAAACCTGATCTGTTGATGAGAGGCTGCATGTGGATCTGCCTCTTGAGATGAAACCACCTTAATTATTTCAAAAGTCTTTTAATCTTCTGTTATTATTACCCCAGTTAGTGTTACTTCTGTTGCTCTCCCTGTTTACAAGCTAGATGCCACCATGCTCCAGGCTGTGGATAAGAATATTGGTGCTGTGTTTAAACTCCTGTCAGGTCCATCTTGACATGGATAGAATAGAATAAACCAGGTTGGAAGAGACCTTCAAGATCATCGTGTCCAACCTATCATCCAACACTACCTAATCAATTAAACCATGAAACCAAGCACCCTATCAAGTCTCTTCCTGAGCACCTCCAGGGATGGTGACTCCACCACCACCTCAGGCAGCCCATTCCAATGGGCAATCACTCTCTCTGTGTAAAACTTCTTCCTGACCTCCAGCCTAAACCTCCCCTGGTGCAGCCTGAGACTGTGTCCTCTTGTTCTGGTGCTGGTTGCCTGGGAGAAGAGACCAACATCTGCCTGTCTACAAGCTCCCTTCAGGTAGTTGTAGAGAGCAATAAGGTCACCCCTGAGTCTCCTCTTCTCCAGGCTAAGCAACCCCAGCTCCCTCAGTCTCTCCTCATAGGGCTTGTGCTCCAAACCCCTCACCAACTTTGTTGCCCTTCTCTGGACATGCAGCAAGTCAACCTCCTTCCTAAACTGAGGGGCCCAGAACTGGACACAGAAGTTGGTATCCTTAGAGCAGAGAGAAGTGTTAGACCCCCCTGTAAATTAAGGTATCTTGTCTTAAAAAACATTATCTGGGCATTAAGTGCTGTCAGTGTTTGAACGCCAGTGTTGACGTTTGCATTTTGATCCTCTTAGGGCTACCAACTTAGGGCCCACTCAGATGTAAGCATTTAGGAAAATGTTAATGATTAAAGGTGGACTTTGGTGTTGAATTGTAATGAGTTCTAATTCTATTAAAGCTGTTTCAGCTCCAGAGCTCAATGCATTCAGAAGGCCTAGTACAACATTGTACTTGCAGCAGCCAAGCAGCATGCTTGTGGGTGCTCTACTCTGCATTAGGGACTGCTGCTGGTTTCTCAAAAAGGTTGGTTTTTTTTAGCTGAATATCTGAATTTAATATTTTTCTAACTTTAATTGCATTGCTGCTTGAATAGCTACAGGTGGATTTTAGTTAAGCTAATCTGAAGTGTGAGGACAAGTTCTAACTTTCACGTCTTACTGTAACAGAATTTGATTTCATTCCAGTCCACAAGCATGTTTAAGGGAGTGGAGCATTATCCTTATGAGGAGAGACTGAGGGAGCTGGGGTTCTTTAGCTTGGAGAAGAGGAGACTGAGAGGTGACCTCATTAATGTTTATAAAGATGTAAAGGGTGAATGCCAAGAGGATGGAGCCAGGCTCTGCTGGGTGATGCCCAGTGACAGGACACTGACCACCCTCATGGTGAAGAATTTCTTCTTAATGCTTAATCTAAATTAAGCTTCTAGTTTGAACCTTGTCCTATCACTGCATGCCCCCTTGCCAGTGATCATGTAGGCCCCCTTCAAATAGCAGATAGCTGCTATAAAACATATCTGGAACCTTCTCTTCTCCAGGCTCAACAACCCCAGCTCTCAGCCTGTCTTCATAGGAGACATGCACTAGCCTTTAGATCATGGGTGTGGCCCTTCCACTCTTAACAATCCTCTGTTCTTGTGTTGGGGGTTTCAGAGCTGGATACAGTACAGGTGAGGCCTCACAAGAGCAGAGGGGGAGAATCACCTCCCTCAACCTGCTGGCCATACTTCTTTTGATGCACCCCAGGATGAGACTTGCTTTCTTGTCTGCATTGGCTTATGTAGAGCTTCTCATCAACCAGCACCTCCAAGTCCTTCCCAGGACTGCTTTCTATCACTTTTCTGCTCAGCCTCTGTGTTCAGGAAAGTACTTCTGTAGAAGCTGAGAGCCAAGGATTAGCTAATTTTGATTAGGAAAGGGGGAAATTACACCTGATTGTGGTTTTCTGTCAAAGTTCATAACGAAGCTGAGCAACAGGTGAGCCGGAGAACCAAAATAAATCTTCCTCTGGCATGGCTACACTAAGCTTGTTTTCACAGCAGTTGTGGGGTACTGATCCTAATCCAGGACCTGTCTAATAATGCCCTGTGGTTGGCATGAGACTAAATAAATGGCAAGTTGTATTTTGAGTGATGGAAGAAGGGCACCAGAGCAAGAGGACACAGTCTCAAGCTGCACCAGGGGAAGTTTAGGCTCAAGGTGAGGAGAAAGCTCTTCACCAAGAGAGTCGTTCATTATTGGAATGTGCTGCCCAGGGAGGTGGTGGAGTCGCTGTCCCTAGAGGCATTCAAGAGGGGATTGGATGTGGCACTTGGTGCCACAGTCTAGTTGTGAGGTCTGTGGTGACAGGTTGGACTCGATGATCTTTGAGGTCTCTTCCAACCTTAGTGATCCTGTGAAGAGAATTCTTCTGAACTAAAACTTTTTCTTCCCCACAGGAAGACAGTCAAGCAGTAGGAACAAATGCCTTGACAGGTATGTAACTGGAAACCTAAGCATTTTTCTTAAGTCTGAGGTAACTGCTCAGTTTGGCAATTGGTTTTTTGGTATTATGACAGCTGTTGATGAACTTACTAGATGCATTGATTTGGTGTAGTAATTCATTCTGGCTGTAGCTGGGAGTGAAGAGCATTTGTTTGCCAGGGCACAGTGTGCGCTGATAGCTGTGCCTGTCTTGGTTAGCTTTTCAAACCTGCCATGCAGGGTGCTGCAAAAGTTTACAGGATTACTAAAGAAATTTCCTTCTTATATTGGATCAGAAACCCTAAAGGGAAAGTACATTTCCTACTGGAATGTTTGTTTTCATTACCTCTTTGGTCACATCTGTGATGAACATATCCCGAACCTGAATTCCCTGTTGAAAAACACAATACGGATCCGGATGCTGAGATGAGGCCCAAAGATGTGATTTAGACTTTCTGCCAAGTGTTCTATAATAATCATGCCCTGTGGTTGGCATGACACCAAATAGATAGCAAGTTGTATTTTGAGTGGTGGAAGAGAATTTTTCTGAACTAAAACCTTTTTTCTTCCCCACAGGAAGAGAGTCAAATGTAGGAATAAATGCCTTGACAGGTATGTAACTGGAAACTTAAACTTTCTGTAGTAACTGCTCAGTTTGGCAATTGGTTTTTTGGTGTTATGACAGCTGTTGCTAAACTTTTAATGGATGCATTGATTTGGTGTAGTAATTCATTCTGGCTGTAGCTGGGAGCAAAGAACATTTGTTTGCCAGGGCACTGTGTGCGCTGATAGCTGTGCCTGTCTTGGTTAGCTTTTCAAACCTGCCGGGCAGAGTGCTGCAAAAGTTTACAGGATAACTAAAGAAAGCTTCCTTCTTGTATTGAATCAGAAACCCTAAAGGGAAAGTACATTTCCTACTGGGATATTTAAGTTTCCATTACCTCTTTGGTCTCATCTGTGATGAACATATCCCGAACCTGAATTCCCTGTTGAAAAACACAATACGGATCCGGATGCTGAGATGAGGCTCAAAGATGTGATTTAAACTTTCTGCCAAGTGTTCTAACATCTACAGGGTTTCATACAGAAATGGTAACACCTGAATGTACACAAAGTGTGTGTTTACTTACAAATTGACATTTCTCCCTTGAATGAACCATTTCACTTAGATGCTGTTCTCTTTTTCCAGTGATGGGTTGGAACACTGTCAGCGCTGCCTGACAAATGTGGATGATCTGTAACTGGAAGGAACTGTAACAACTGAAGAGTTGTTGTGTCTTGAAGTGGGATTCCATGTTTTCAAAAGCTTCCTGAAACAGCTGCTGCAATTTTTAGTGGATACTGTTTTCAGAAGTTGTGTGTGAACCAGAATCACTCTCTGCATATTTAAAGTAACACTTTTCCCCAAAACACTGAGCTGCCCTCTGTAGAAAATCACAGTAGCAGTATCAGAGACATAATTGAGCTTCAATACATGGAGTATTTGTCCTTTTAAAATAACATAGGTTATATAGACTTGTGGTGCTGAAGAACTGTTACAACCCCAAAACATTGGAACCCCCAGGCAGGCTCTGTAAAGATGGGGAGAATGCAAAATTAATACACAAATTCAAACCAGTGAATCTGCTTTCTGAGGGTAGTGCCATCCAGGAGATAGCAGAAAGTACATGAGGTGATGATGTGGAAGCATAAACATGAAGCGCTTGTAAGAAAAAGGTGCTGCATAAAAGGCAAAGCTTGAGACTGGGATTGCCATCTGTATTGAGGGAGAGAGGAACTGGGGGTTTTATGGCTTGCCTTGCCATGCCTTTTGAGCATGAGAAGACTGGCACAACAGGGGGACTGCCCTTTGAGGAATATGCTGGCAGTGTTACCTGCTTGCTGGGGGAGAAGTGGTCAGTAGTGGTAGGAGGGAGTGCACACACTGAAACTTGTTTTGAACAGTCACTTCTAAGTGTATCACATTAACAGCCTATTTGCTGATTTCAGCAAGTTGACACTTCCACAGAAGGATTGGGGATCATAAATTGGTCACCAAGTAAAATATATTTTAAAGACAAGTCATTATGTACTTCAGGTACAATGTCTTCAAACATGACTGGGAAACCCAGTTGTCAGGAATACTGACAAAAGAAGGAATGTGAGAATGGAACAACACCTAAAAAATTTATAGAGCTGCAGTTGCTGAAGCATTTCAGAAAGCACCATAATTCAGGAAAAACTACCCCATAGTCTCCAGCCAAAAATGTATTGGATGCCAGCAGACTGAGAGAGTTGAAGGAATCCCTATAGCTCAGGGAATGTGCCTATTTCTACATGTTAGAGTCTCTCTAAATCCTAATGCTAAGCAGCATCTTGAAGTGCAAAACACTACCAGTAGCACTGTCTGAAGCACTGGGAATGTCAAAACCAAGCATCCATGTGACTCTTAAAATGTGCACTAAGGAACTGACAGAACTCCAGGAGTGTGCTGGCTTATTGTCAGGAAGATGTGACTAACTGCTGTGGCTCTTGCTACTCCTTTTCAGCAAGCTGCTGTAAATGGGATCTGGAGAAACTTACTACAGTGCTGCTTTCAATAGGGTCTGTGACATTTTTATTAACAAATGTTCCTGAGAAGGGTAGGTATTCCCATGTGCTGTTTTTTTTTTTGTACATGCCCTTGATTAAATAAAGTTGAGGATGTGAAAAACACCAAGTCTGTAGTTGCACTACAGTGTTCCTTGACAGCTTGTGCTTCACAAGAGCTACAGCGGCAGTGTGACCTTGCTGCTCTGCCTGGTACAGCATGTACTGGACAGGTAACAGTCCACATTGTGCTCCAGTGACTTCTGGACAGCATGAACTTCGGTAGTGACCCTGCACTTAAGAACTGGGAAGGAATCAGTCTCAATCTCCTACCCACTGCAATTCTGTGAAAAGTCTTGGGTGCTGTTGACAGCATCTAGTGGAGCTACTTGGAGGGTAAGTCAAAAAGGTGCTAGTCACAGCTGGGTAAGTCTGTTCTGGATGTGAAAATGCCAAGACCAGGAAAGTGCTTAATAAAGCATCAACATTTGGTGAGTACTTTATAGTTGCTCTAAAAGGATCTATATATGACTTGCATTACAGGGTTGGGCTGTTTGAAGTGTGAAGTGTTCTTGTCCTTTGGGCTGATGCTAATAATAAGGAAGCTTTTGAGCAGATACTACCTTGTCTAGCTAGAGAGAATGAGTTACTCTTGTGATTTCTGGGATCAAATAAAAGGCTAGAAATGAGTTTTGAGATTGAGTAGCACTTCAGGTACTCATACTTCACATCAATCTTCTTCTTTATGGTCTGAAATTTCCTGGGGATGGTTTCTGATCTAGGACTGACTGTTATCTAACTGAGGTGCCAGAGAATCGTGTCCTGCATACCAAGTGGTGGAGGTGTGTCTCTAGGAGCATTGTGAGAAAGATGAACCTCTCACTTGCCATGGAAAAAGGTAGATGTGGCCAGTGTTAAGGCATATTGGCTGTCAGATACAAATGCTTAGGAATGGTTCTGTGCTTTATGGCTGCCTCTGCCATGGGTGACCACTGAAAAATGTGCATAAGTATTTAAGATGGGAAGAATATATTTGGCAATGGCTTTTTTGCTTGGTGGGAGGGGGATATGTGCAAACTACTTGATTTACTTCTGGTATATTTTTGAGTGTTACACAAATGGCAGATAAGGGGATGGGAAGAGCTCTGTGATGTGAGGAATCTCTTGTGTTCCATTGTGCAGAAGTGACTTCATTAAACTTCAGTCATACAAAATAATTTGCTACATTCAAAGCTTTGGCTTAAAATTGTGCCATAAACAGCATGAAAGCACTTTGCTCTTTTTGTGTTTTAAAGAAGAGTCTGGTGAAATCTTGCACTCACCATAGTTAGTGTTCAACTTGGAAGTTGGGCTGTGGTCCAAGAAACTGATGGTTAGACTTCTGGAATATTGTCATGTATTGGTTTTAGTGCCTGGCCCGAGCTAGCCTTTTTTGAGCTGAGTGGAGGGCTTGCAGGCAGAGGGAGTAGTGTCTTGTAACCACAACAAAGATAGAAGATCAGCTCAGCACAAATGTTCAAGTGTTTAGGTAATGAGGTCCCTGTGAAGGTGGGAGGTTGTGTGTTACTGAACCTGTCTTGCCAGTGGAGGCTGTAGATCTATAAACAGCTCCAAGTGAAACTGCTCTAGCAGCTACCTTGCCACAGCAGCCCCACTGTTACGTGAGTGGATTTGCTGGTGTGAAGCCTGCTTGAAGTAACAAGTCCTGGTGAACAGAAACTTCAGTGCCATCTGTGTTGTGAGCTGAGAAGCTTGCTACACTTGGCTGCAGCTGTTCTGTGTGCTAGCTTCTGGTGCAGGTAACCTTAATTGCCATATGAAGCTTGGGTATGAGTTTTGCTGATTCAAAACAGGCATTGAAGTGAAATAACAATTGGTAGAGAAAGGGATTCCTGAAGAGTCCAACATAGACACAGCAGAGTGAGCAAAATGCTAGACTTTACCCAAGGAAAGGTTATTTTGTATTGGAGAGTATTTAACCCTGACTGTCAGTTCTGCATGGCCCCTCTCTCAATTCAGAGGACAAAGCTTGAGTTAGCTGTAGGATTAGTGAATTTAACAGACAAAGGGAAATTTCAGGGGGATGGTCTATAGATGGAGGCCCTCCTATGCTTATGAAAAGGCATGCCTAATGATTTAAAGTCTCTGCACTTCATTAGAACTGGTATTACAGGGTTTTTATTACCTTCTCTGCCCTTGCCTGGTTCCCTTGAAGGATATGAGCTGGGTAAGTGAAACTAAACTGATGAATTCCACTTTTTTCCAAACACGTGGCTTTTTAGTTGATAGTCCAGTGGAGCTATCAGGGCTATGAAGACAGTACTCCTCTGTCATTGTCTCAAACTTCCTGCAGGCTCCCAAGGACAAAGTGGTGTTTGATGCTCAGAAGAATGGCTGTATTGAGTGGGACAAAGTCTGCCTTGCTCAGTATTCTGTTTGAGAATGACCAGTGTAAGAAACAGGAGAAGTATAGAGAGCCTTTCCAGCAGTTTGCTTGGAAATTTCCTGAGGAGATTTTCCATCTGTATTTGAACACCACTTGGCAATTATGACCTACCTCCATTTTAAAACGTGGCCTGTAAAAATACATGGAGTAGGGTGTATGTTAGTAACTGCAGGGGGGCTGGGGAAGGAGGAGGGTGTTGCTTAGGAGGGGGCTGAAGGCGAAAGCGTGTTTCTCCCTCCTTTGAAACTGATGTTATTTTCAACTCTTAAGAGAGTGGTTAGTGGAGGTCCAAGTGTTGGGCCAGCTCTGTTCTTTAATTGAGCTACCTTGGAGGTGAACATTTGAAGTAGTGGTGCATGCTCCTACCTTCGGTATTTCTGAGCCATGCTCCAGGCTTTTCAGCAGGCAAATAACCACTTACAGTTCTCTGTAACTGAAGGAATGCTGCAATGTTGGTACTGGTTTTATAGTTGTAGATAATTTTCTATATGTGAAAAGAAATTAAAGAGGTGGACTGAAATAAAATGTGCTTAGACCTTATTTTGAAATTAGTAAGTTGATTTGGAAAGTAAATGCTGTAGTTTTAAACCTAGAAATCATTGAAGAGGAAGTCATTGTGCCCCTGTACTCAGCACTGGTTAGGCCACACCTTGAGTCCTCTGTCCAGTTCTGGGCCCCTCAGTTTATGGAAGATGTTGACTTGCTGGAATGTGTCCAGAGAAGGGCAGCAAAGCTGGGGAGGAGTTTGGAACACAAGCCCTATGAGGAGAGGCTGAGGGAGCTGGGTTGCTCAGCCTGGAGAAGAGGAGGCTCAGGGGTGACCTTCTTGCTCTCTACAACTACCTGAAGGGAGGTTGTAGCCAGGTGGGGGTTGGTCTGTTCTTTCTCTCAGACAACCAGCACCAGAACAAGAGGACACAGTCTCAAGTTGTGCCAGGGTAGCTTTAGGCTGGATGTCAGGAAAAAAATCTTCCCAGAAAGAGTGATTTGCCATTGAATGTGCTGCCCAGGGAGGTGGTGGAGTCACCATCACTGGAGGTGTTTAGGAAGAGACTGGATGAGGCTCCTGGTGCCATGGTTTAGTTGATTAGATGGTGTTGGATGACAGAATAGAAAAAAAAAAGAATAGAATAAACCAGGTTGGAAGAGACCTTCAAGATCATCGTCCAACCTATCATCCAACACCACCCAACCAAGCATCCTATCAAGTCTCCTCCTGAACACCTCCAATGATGCTGACTCCACCACCTCCCCAAGCAGCCCATTCCAATGGGCAATCACTCTCTCTGTGTAAAACTTCCTCCTGACCTCCAGCCTGAACCTCCCCTGGTGCAGCCTGAGACTGTGTCCTCTTGTTCTAGTACTGGCTGCCTGGGAGAAGAGACCAACCTCTGCCTGTCTACAGCCTCCCTTCAGGTAGTTGTAGAGAGCAATAAGGTCACCCCTGAGTCTCCTCTTCTCCAGGCTAAGCAGCCCCAGCTCCCTCAGTCTGTCCTCATAGGGCTTGTGTTCCAAGCTCCTCACCAACTTTGTTGTCCTTCTTTTCCAACCTGGTTAATTCTATTCTATACAGCTACCATTAAATAGGTTGACTTAGTCTTACCTTAAAACAACATAACTTGCCCTGGCCTTAGTTGCTTGGTTTTACAGTCAGAATGAAGGATGCTGGAGATACTACAGTCCTGCATGACTTAAACTCTCCAAGTGTCTTAGGTCTGTTTAGTAGTTAGGTTGTTTCCTGCAGAGAATGAAGCAAGTTGCTTTGCACTTAGTTTACTTTCTTGCACACAATCAGAAAAGTGCAGTAGTGAAACATAGTGAGTGACAGGGCTTAATGCCATCTGGACTTCAGTTTAAGCAGTTCAGAGCATGATTATTCATTCCATGGTGTATCTCAGAATAAATGCTCTGAAAATTGTGTAGTTTTGGGCTCTGAAGACTTTTATTAAACTACCTGCGTTTGGTTTGTGGGAGTTTAAATGCTTCCCCCTCTTCCTGTTTCACAAATTGTAAGCCACATAAAAAGATTTAATGGCAGGAACAGAACTTACCTGCAGAACATCTCAAAATAGCATAATAAATGGTATTGCAGTGCTGAGAACGTTCCCCCACAAACTTTGTGCATAAATCAGTGTCTAGCATTTTGAAAACATGTTTTGAAGTACCCTTACAGTTGCCAGAATTGGCTTGTTTGTCATTTAGGTGTCCTTGCAGTTGCCAGTGAAAAGTTGTTCAGCAGAAGTCTTCCTAAATTGACATACAGGCTGTAAAGGCTGCTGAAAACCTGGTGGGTTTGTATCCCCATCTAAAGGGGATGGCCATTAGGGAGTGTTGATTTTCACCCCCCACCCCTATCTAAAGGGGATGGCCCTTTGGCAGTGTTGATTTTCCCCCCACATGTAAAGGGGATGACCCTTTGGCAGTGTTGATTCCCTCCCATCTAAAGGGGATGACCCTTTGGCAGTGTTGATTTCCCCCCTCCCCATCTAAAGGGGATGACCCTTTGGCAGTGTTGATTTTCCCCCTCCCCATCTAAAGGGGATGACCCTTTGGCAGTGTTGATTTCCCCCATCTAAAGGGGATGGCCCTTTGGCAGTGTTGATTTTTTCCCCCCCTCCCCATCTAAAGGGGATGGCCCTTTGGCAGTGTTGATTTTTTCCCCCCCTCCCCATCTAAAGGAGATGGCCCTTTGGCAGTGTTGATTTTCCCCCCCTCCCCATCTAAAGGGGATGGCCCTTTGGCAGTGTTGATTTTCCCCCCCTCCCCATCTAAAGGGGATGGCCCTTTGGCAGTGTTGATTTCCACCCCCCATCTAAAGGGGATGGCCCTTTGGCAGTGTTGATTTCCACCCCCCATCTAAAGGGGATGGCCCTTTGGCAGTGTTGATTTCCACCCCCCATCTAAAGGGGATGGCCCTTTGGCAGTGTTGATTTCTCTAAAGGGGATGGCCCTTTGGCAGTGTTGATTTCTCTAAAGGGGATGGCCCTTTGGCAGTGTTGATTTCCACCCCCCATCTAAAGGGGATGGCCCTTTGGCAGTGTTGATTTTCCCCCCCTATCTAAAGGGGATGAGTCTTTGGCAGTGTTGACTGCAAGGTGGTTTTGCCTTTTTATAGCTGATGACAAGGTACTGGAAATGGTATGGATTTCTCTTGGGAGTTTTGTCTAGTTTCTAGTCACTGTAATTCTAGAAAGACTGAACAATTGTAGCAACTGCTACATCTGTAATAAAGTGCAGCCCTATTATCAGGCATGCTAGTGAGATGCAATATGGGGAAGTCCAAAGCTTTCAGCTTACCCATGTGGAGAAAGACTGCCAGGAGTTCCACAGATTTGGAGGAAGACCTCACTTCACAAGATCTGAAATGAGGAGCTGCAGACCACTAGTGCTACTACTGCTGAACAAGATGCCAGGAGGAGAAACATCCAAAAGGATATTCTTCCCCCTGTTACTGAGGGTATGTTCTTAAAGAACACTTAAATCTCTTGGGGTTCCCTGTGGCAACCTCTGGTGCCTATGACTTGCCATAGGGAGGGGAGATAGTCCTGGAAGGAAAGGCTATTACTCCTTGCATACAAGGCTGGGGTATCTAGATGTTGGGCTTCCTAAGTGCAAATGGAGTCTTAGAATGTTGGAGCAAAAAGTTAAATACAAAATGAACTAACTTTTCACAGGACAGATTAAAGTAGAAATTGTTGAGTGTGAAGGGTTTTGTGCTTGAAATCCACAGTGCTGCTTCTGCTGCAGTGACACCAGCCTAGCTTCCTACCCTTAAATGAGCTAGCTACCCTATAGCACTCCCAGCTTCTGGTCTAGAGGCAGCAGTCCTGAGGCTGTGACATACTGTGGCTGGTGTCATACTCTGCCCCTTTCCTCTACCATGGTTGTGTGAAGGGTGTTGCAGGTAATGTGTTGTGGGTTGTGGAGGTAGGGAAAATTGTTTTCCTGATGGCTGTTACCTAACTGCACTAACTTTGAAAGGAAAAAAGTTGCTTAGCTTGGATTGAAGAGGCTTGACCAGAATGGTTGCCTATAATGACACTGTTGTATCCACATCCTACCTGTGAGGGAAGAAAATGCTCTACCAAGAGGAGTTATTTTGTTTTTGAGGTAGCATTCCCACAGGTATTTTACCTCTTGGCTATCTGCTGATTTTCCCCTAGTGGCTAGTTGGGGTTTTCTAGTCTTGTTTTTTCCATTGAAGTGTGACCAGCTCTTGTTGATTCTTAACTAGGAAAATGCTTTGAAATGGACAAAAGGAATATGCATGCTTGGCCTTTCTTGAACTTATTTCTATAGAAAGAGCATGGAAGCTTGGGTTATCTTCCAGCATGAGCTTTCTTACTCTGGACTAAGGTTGGGACCTTGGTATCCAAAGCTATTATGTGGTCTTGAGCTCCATCCTGAAGATCATATTCCTTCTCTTCTGTACTACTCCTGTATTGCTTTCCCCAGAAGTTATGCATCAAACACCCCAAGAACCAAGGCAAAAATACAGGATTTCAAAAGACTTCTGAGTCCATTCAGTATTAATTCTATAAGGGCTATAAGAGCACAATACTCTATGAAACTTCTGTGAAGAAAAGTCTTAAGGCATATTTGTGTGGGGGGGGGAATAAAGGCTATAATCAATTCCAACACCTGTTGAGTTGTAAAAACAAGACTAGTTCCTGTAATTGATGTGCTTTGACAGCTGTGATTTATTTGCTCTTCAGAAATCAGGGACAGCCTGCAAATAAGAGTCACTGATTAGCTAAATTGCAGTTCTATCAGGAGTGACAGCAAGCTGGGCTTCAGGTTGTTTCAGATCTGGAAGGGAAATAACTTCTTTCCCTGCTTCTGTGTTCATCGTGGGCTCTCTGTGATGGAAATTACCAGGCAATAAGTAGGAGTTAGAAAAAGGCAATAGGTTAGTATTTTCAGTATAGACTTTTCCTACTCACAGTTAATATAATGAGGTTAAAAACCAACTGTGCTTTGTGTATTTTCAGCAGAACCAGAACTGTTCTTGTTCAGAAAGATCTTGATTCTGCACAAATTGGCTCTGTTGAACTTTCTTTTCTTGCCTCAATTAGTTTGAAGGCTGTCTAGGAAATAGGGACCTCAAATGAATTAAGTAGACATGAACTTCTGTGAGGATGATGCTACTTTTGCTGCTCCTGCTATAGAAAAGACTTGGCAGAATTGGCATCTAGCCCTGGAAGGAAGAGGTTTTTTTTTTTTCTGGGCTTTTGTTAGAGCTTCCAATAGAATTGTGGTGGCAAGGTTTTAAAAATGCCTGGATTGTCTTTATTTCATATGCAGGCTAACCCTGCCTCTCAAATTTAGTGACTAAAATAACATACAAAATGTTTTGTCTTGGGACAAGCCACAGAAAGTTATGCATGAGATTTGCTTTCTGTCACTGCTTGAGACAGTCTCTCCTTCCACTGGGATTTAACCTGGTATGAACTCAGTAGTCTTTGCTGGGTAGCACAGACTGATTGCTAAGGCACCTGAGCAGCTAGTGAGAGGAAATGCTAATGTGTTGTCAGCACTATTACTGTCAACTTCAGGGTGGAAGAACCCATCTGCTACCTCAGCTGAGCTATAGAAAGCAGGTGAACTAAGCTGGGAATGTCTTATGTTTGGGTTTTGATAGGTGTTTAAATCAAAGGGGCATAGCTTACAACATTTCTACTTAGTAGTCCTCTTCTCTAATTTCTGGTTATTTTTTCCCCCACCATGTGCTTAGACTGGAGGAGTTGGTAACACTTGCAGACTACAAGATTCTTCTGTGTTGCTTACAGCCTCTTGGCCACACCAAATATGTAACAAGACTGTTTATCTGAAACTGGTGAGAGCTTCCATGCATCAAACTGACTAACCAGGACAGGTATTTTAATAGAGGCTTAAAGGGGTCAGATAATTTTGGCAGTAATCTACAAATACCTATTATATAAATGAGTAAGATTTCTTTTGTCCTTTTTTTTCATGGGAGAGATGTAAACTATTGCTGTGGATGTGGCAATAAAAATCTAAAAGCACCTGAAGTGGAAGGATATGAAAGTGTGTAGGAACTCCTGCAGTTAACTGCTTCCAGGGTTTTTTTAACTACTTTTTTAATGGACTGAGAACTGATGCACTGGCAGTAAAAAATGTGCATTCTTATGTCCAGAGAAGGGCAACAAAGTTGGTGAGGGGCTTGGAACACAAGCCCTATGAGGAGAGGCTGAGGGAGCTGGGGTTGCTTAGCCTGGAGAAGAGACTCAGGGTGACCTTATTGCTCTCTACAACTACCTGAAGGGAGGTTGTAGACAGGCAGAGGTTGGTCTCTTCTCCCAGGCAGCCAGTACCAGAACAAGAACCAGAACATAGGCTCAGGCTGCACCAGGGGAGGTTCAGGCTGGAGGTCAGGAGGAAGTTTTACGCAGAGAGTGATTGCCCATTGGAATGGGCTGCCTGGGGAGGTGGTAGAGTTGCCATCATTGGAGGTGTTCAGGAGGAGATTTGACAAGGTGCTTAGTTGCATGGGTGGGTTGGTTGTGTGGTGTTGGATGATAGGTTGGACATGACCTTGAAGGTCTCTTCCATCCATGTCTTTTCTATTCTATAGTATCAGTCAGGGTTGGAAGGGACCACAAGAATCATCTAGTTCCAACCCCCCTGCCATGGGCAGGGACACCCCACACTAGATCAGGCTGGCCAGAGCTGCATTGTCTCCTCTTGCTGCTCTGTACATGCCTCCAAATGTTGCTACCCGTTGGTATGTAACACCAGGTGGAGAACCCAAGAGCTGCTAGAAGTGTTTTGGTTCATTTGAATGTGGCATCAATAAACAACTTCAAAGGTTCAGCAGCTATGCATTTAACCTCAAAGGTGTTTTTGTTGGTTTTTTTTTTTAACAACTTCAAGTTTTTAAAATGAAATGTCCCTGTAATTGTTCTTACTTACTACTACTTCTAGGATCTGAACTTTAAAAAGGGGGAAAAAACACCCTGTATATTTTTACAGGATCAAAGAGAGAGTTCTAATTTTATTTTCTGAAGGCAGATTCAAAGCAGATTCTTCATATGTCCCCTGCAGATCACAGAATAGCAACTTCCTTTCTCTAGTGCCCAGTTGCTAGGTAAAATTAAAACTTTCCTTCCCTGAAGAACTGGATTATTGCTCCTAGCAGCATAATGCAGCTCTATTAGTTGTGCCATATTAAATTGCAGCTTTGCTCAGGTTTGAGAACAGGTTATGTTGTCTGCACTGCCCTGTGTACCAGGTGGAAACAGCAGTTTTACACATGCTGAAGCTCTGTGTTAAGGTCTAATTCTAGTATCTCTCAAGACTCATCTGAAAGTATGAGTAGAACTTCCACAAATACTACTGAAAAGCAGCAAATGGAGCCTGGAGTGCAAATAGAATAGAATAAACCAGGTTGGAAGAGACCTTCAAGATCATCATGTCCAACCTATCATCGAACACCACCTAATCAACTAAACCATGGCACCAAGCACCCTGTCAAGTCTCCTCCTGAAACACCTCCAGTGATGGTGACTCCACTACCTCTTCAGGCAGTCCATTCCAATGGGCAATCACTCTCTCTGCGTAAAACTTCCTCCTGACCTCCAGCCTAAATAGTAATAGTAATACTTCTCACCCTTGTGCTCTAGTTTGGAGCTTATGCTGTAAATAAGAACTTCCTTAGTATGGGGCATTCTAGCATCTGAAAAAATAAATGCATATAAGAAGGTATTTTCCAACCTGGTTTATTCTATTCTAAAGGTAGCTCTTGGGTACTGCAGAAACACTGCATATAGTCTTATACAGAAGACAGAATTAACCAGGTTGGAAAAGACCTCAGATGATCAAGTCCAACCTATCACTCAAGAACATCTAATCAACTAACCATGGCACTAAGTGCCTCATCCAGTCTCTTTTTAAACACTTCCAGTGATGGTCACTCCACCACCTTCCTGAGCAGCCCATTCCAATGGCAAATAACTCTTTCTGTGAAGAATTTCTTCCTAACATCCAGCCTAAACCTCCCCTGGCACAGCTTGAGACTGTGTCCTCTTGTTCTGGTGCTGGTTGCCTGGGAGAAGAGACCAACCTCCTCCTGGCTACAACCTCCCTCCACATAGTTATAGACTGCAATAAAGTCTCCCCTAAGTTTCTCCAGGCTAAGCAACCCCAGCTCCCTCAGCCTCTCCTCATAGTGCTTATGTTCCAAGCCCCTCCCCAGCTTTGCCCTTCTCTGGACACATTCCAGCAACTCACCATCTTCCCTAAACTGAGGGGCCCAGAACTGGACACAGGACTCGAGGTGTGGCCTAACCAGTGCTGAGTACAGAGGCAGAATGACTTCCCTGCTCCTGCTGGCCTGGGCTGGGTAGCACACTTGCAGATATGATCTGGCATAACTTGGAGGTTAAGGTGGATGGTTAGAGCCTGAACACTTACCCTGCTGTGGGGTGCTTTCCTTCCCAAGGAACTGCAATGTCATTCCTAGTCAACTAAATAGGCCTAGGACATCAGCCCCATCACTGGTGAGGAATCATCCATGATGTTAAGAGTTAACATAACATTTGCCTTACAGATGGAGAACAGCCCTGTCAGAGCTACACTGTGCGGCTGTGGTGTGCATGGCCTGGGAAAAAGACCTAGGTCTGGGGGAAGAATATTCTGTGACTTAGTGACATGCTGTCTGCCTTTGGTGATGGGCTTCAATGCATGAAATGACTCACAGGGTTATATGGATATGAAGAGTCTCCTTTTGTGCTTAAAACAGCAGTAAATTCTATGCTGATAGTTTCATTTGTGGTTCTGCTTGGTGATTTGCAGCTTCAGCACATGGCTACCTTGCACTGCACAACTGGACAGGATAGCACTGCTGTCAGGAGACGACTGAGATGTTTTGAGGATGAATACCAACGAGGAAAGCTGTCAGCGGTTCTCTTGCATGAGTCCTTAAGGCAGAATGCGCTAGGACATGAAACAATCTGCTTTCTGAAACCCTTCCATGTGAATTTGATGACAGCTTGAGAAGGGGACAACTCTTGTCGCTGCTTTGCTGAATATGTTTTCTCCTCTTTCTGTGGAGCTTTGCCAGGTGCTGACCTAATAGTAACAGTCGTCTGTGTAAGAGCTTTAAAGAATCAGAGGCTCAGGGGAACTGGACAAAAAAGGCAGTAGTAGTTGCCTCCTGACTCACTCTTGTACTCAGAGCAATAGTAAAGCAGTATTTTGTTGTTCATTTTAGGAAACCTCTTCCTGTAGTTCCCTCACCCTTGATAAGGTGGTGAGCGGTTTGGACAGGAAGCCTGCAGTTTATAGGGCTACAGTGGGATGAGGAATATGTGATTGAGAGAATCTAGAGGAAGAGGAACATTTGCACATACTTCTGCAGGAAGTGGGCAGGGTTTGGGATGAAAGGAACAGATCAGTGATTGCATGTTCTGCTTGCTGCAATGACAGGATATTTCTACCATCAGCCTGAAGAGTCAGGGCCACCATTCAGTCTCCAGTGGTAGGTATTGGCTAAGGGAAAAATGCAGAGATAGGGCAAGTACAGATACGATAGATCTTCCTGGTGTGCTCCCCCAACCCATGCTGGTTTTTACTGCAGACTTCAAACTGGGTTGATAGCACTGTAATTAATTTTTAGATGGGAGTTTCTTCCATTAATTAGATTAGCTACTTCTGGGGTTTATAGACATACATTCAGCTTCATGTGGCAATGAATTCCTCAGCTTACTAGCATGTGTGTAAAAGCAGCTCTTGTTTTGCTGTCTTCCAGTTTGATGCTTTCTGTTGGAAGAAAGAGTGAACAGTTATTTTCTGGTTTTCTCCATGCCACTTCTGACTTTGTAGGCCAGCATTATGTTTCTTCCTTTGTGTCCATGTTGAAGGTATAGGTTCTCAATAACTCCTAACACTGCTTCCCCCCCAGTAAGCACTAGGGCATTTATAGTTTCGTTTTAAGGCTGGGCATGAGGTTTGAGAGTGGCAGATTTGGGATGGCTTTGAGTTGACATTTCCACTTTCACAGGGAAAGGACTTCACTGTTTTGTGTGCATGGAGTGCTGTCTTCCCCCATGCCTGGTAGAATACTTAACCTATATAGCATACTCAGGCCAGTTCTGGGCTCCTCAGTTTAGGAAAGGTGTTGAGTTGCTGGAACATGTCCAGGGAAGGGCAACAAAATTGGTGAGGAGTTTGGAGCACAAGCCGTTTGAGGAGAGGCTGAGGGAGCTGAGGCTGCTTATCCTGGAGAAGAGGAGGCTGAGGGAGCTGAGGCTGCTTATCCTGGAGAAGAGGAGGCTGAGGGAGCTGAGGCTGCTTATCCTGGAGAAGAGGAGGCTCAGGGGAGACCTTATTGCTGTCTACAACTACCTGAAGGGAGGTTGTAGCCAGGTGGGGGTTGGTCTCTTCTCCCAGGCAATCAGCACTAGTACAAGAGGACACAATCTCAAGCTGTGCCAGGGGAGGGTTAGGCTGGATGTTAGTAAGAAGATCTTCACAGGAAGAGAGATTGGCAATTGGAATGGGCTGCCTGAGGAGGTGGTGGAGTCACCATCACTGGAGGTGTTCAGGAGGAGACTTGATGGGGCGCTTGGTGCCATGGCTTAGTTCATTAGGTGGTGTTGGGTTGGACTTGATGATCTCAAAGGTCTTTTCCAACCTGGTTAATTCTATTCTGTACTGCAAAATCTGTTGAATCCCACAGTGGTTGCTCTGAAGCCATGGCTAATAAACACTTTAATCCTGTAAATTTAACTAGAAAACAGTTAGTTATTAATGGAATGTGACCCAAACTACCTTCTGCTGCTTCTGTTGTGCCTTTCTTTTACAATGCCAGCTCTGGAGTTTTTGATTTGTGGGGGGAGGTACCTGTATGTGGAGTGGAGAAAGGGGATTAAAAAAAGTGATTTGGATTGGAAAGCAGATGGACATTTGCAGAAATAAATGTTCCAATACTCTTTTTTCACTGGCACTGCCATAGTGGAACCATCCAGGAAGAGCAGCAGTTCAAAACATTTGTTTCAAGACCTGCAGTCTATATATGAAATTTGACACTGAAGTAGTTCCTGGAAGAGACCTGTTCTTCCTCCTTGCCAGAATTATTTTCTGCCTGTGAGAAAATATTTAGCAGAAGGCAGGTGATTTCAACCTCAAAAGCCCTGAAATATACAGTGCCAAGTCTGTGCCCTTCATGTGTTGTGCAGAACCAGAAGACTTAAAAAGGAGTGAAAAATCAGGTACTTTAGGTTTTGCATTCAGGAAAATTCACAAAGTCTTTCCAAATCTGAAGAGGGAGAAAAAAATTATCTTCTAGTTGGTGGATAGAGCTGGGTTTGCTTTGCAAAGATCAGGATAATTATGCATATTACAGAATCCATCCATCTGTTCAAGTCGAGCCACCTGGATCTAGATGCCCAGGACCATGCTCAGATCACTTTTGAGTATCTGAGGATGGAGACTTCACAACCTCCCTGGGCAACTTGTGACAGTGCTTGGTCACCCTCACACTGGAGAAGTGTTTACTGAGGTTCAGGAGCAACCTCCCATGTTCCAATTTGTGTCCTTTGCCTCTCACCCTGTGAATCATAATCACTGGATTTGCAGATGTTTTCTTTGGTGCCTTTTTCCCCCTTAATTTGTTGGAAGAAGTGTTTGAAGAGTCAGCAGGGTCAAAGCTAGAGCCTTAGAAATAGTTTAAATAATCAGGGAGATAAACTTGACTTTGTTATAATTAGTGCTACTCCTATCTAGTTTGGGAAAAGTGAGAAGATGCACAAAGGATATAACTGGAAAGAATGTTAAAATACTGCCATTACTTAAATTAGTCTTTGGAAATGTGACAAATTTATAATGTGAATTGCTACAATGGAAGAACTGAAATCTACATATTAAAGTATAAGATGGAGCCATTCAGTCAAATGTGAAAAGCTTTCCCATGAAAAAAAAATTCATGTCTGATTCATTGCCTTTTGGTTAATTTCTGGCTTGCATTTTTCTCCTAATAAGCACAGACCTCTTTATCATAGTATCAGTCAGGGTTGGAAGGGACCACAAGTTCCTACCCCCCTGCCATGGGCAGGAACACCCCACACTACATCAGGCTGGACAGAGCCTCGTCCAGCCTGGTCTTAAACATCTCCAGGGACGGGGCCTCGACCACCTCCCTGGACAACCTATTCCAGGGCTTCACCACTCTCATGGGGAAGAACCTCCTCCTCACATCCAGCCTGAGTCTCCCCACCTCCAGCTTCATTCCATTCCCCCTAGTCCTATCACTCCCTGAGATCCTGACAAGTCCTTCCCCAGCCTTCCTGTAGGCCCCCTTCAGATACTGGAAGGCCACAATTAGGTTGCCTCGGAGCCTTCTCTTCTGCAGACTGAACAGCCCCAACTCCTTCAGTCTGTCCTCATAGGAGAGGTGCTCCAGCCCTCTGATCATCCTCGTGGCCCTTCTCTGGACACCTTCCAGCACCTCCAGATCCCTCTTGTAATAGGGACTCCAGAACTGGATGCAGTACTCCAGGTGGGGTCTCACCAGAGTTGAGTAGAGGGAGAGGATCACCTCCCTTGACCTGCTGGCCACACTTCTCCTGATGCAGCCCAGGAGCTGATTGGCTTTGTGGGCTGCAAGTGCACATTGGGAGCTCATGTTGAGCTTTTGTCCACCAGCACCCCCAAGTCTCTCTCCTCAGGGCTGCTTTCCAGCCAGTCACTGCCCAGCCTGGATTTGTGCCTGGGATTGCCTCGACCCAGATGTAACTCAAACCAGCTTTTAAGATATGGAGTCTCTGACTGATAGGACAAATTAAAGAGAATTTAAATTAAACAGGTATTCCCCCAAATAGCCTTATCTTACCAAGGATCTCACAGGGCAAACAGGCCAGTGGCCAGCTGTGGACTATCTGGAATAAAGGGTGAACTGCAGTTCCTTCCTGAAGTGAGAGATCCTTACGGACAGATATAGTAATAACTTGGCAGCCTTACTGAGGAGGCTAAGGGCCAGGAATGGGCTGGAAAGCACTGCTGAGAAATCTGGGACTGGCTGAATAATTTCAGAATTGTGCTGTGACAGACATAGTGAAGGGGGGGGTGTTTTGCTATTCCAAGCAGTGACATTTGCTGTATGGCCACAGTGACCCACCCCTCTAACACTGTAGCTGGTGCATTTCACAGCTCAAGCACAACCCGTTCTATAGCTGAGCCTAAATTTGCAATGTGAGAGCACTTGGGACAGGCTAATACAGTGTAGCCTTGATAGGGGATCAGAGAAATTGAAGGTAAGATTCTTGTTGAGTCTTTTAGATTTTTATTCTTTGTTTAGGGTATAATTCTTTAACTACACCCAAGTAGCTCAAACAGCAAAAACTAGGCCTAAGCTTCTAATAGTTACATTTACTTTCCATTGCTTTAACTGTGCCACTCTGTCATTGGTCCTGTTACAATCACTGCTCTTACTGTGGCTGTGCTGTGGAGGCTCAGGTGTCCAACAATGGTTTCACTGAGACTCTTCAGTAGTTGCAACGGCCTAGAAGGAGGCAGAGGCTTCACATTCCAGGAGAATTTAGGAATGAAAGCAACTTTCATTATGGGAAGTTGTCATCAAACTTTAATGCACGTGTACTGGAACTCCTTGTGTAAATATGAGAAGGTAAGTGCCTGCAAAAGGTGCTTTGCAGGGTAGCTTTTGAAACGTTCTACACATGCACAGAAGAGGAAAACTGGAAAACTCATTTTGGGTTTTCACGGATCTTTTCCCAGGCACACACCGCTTTTGTCTTTGTCCTGCTGATACCAGAACTAATAAATGAGCTGTATTTAGTGGAGCTGCATGCCAGGCTCTTTGCTTCATCCTTTTCTACACAAAAAAACTGCAAAGGATCATAGTTTCATAGTTTCATTCAGGGTTGGAAGGGACCACAAGGATCATCTAGTTCCAACCCCCCTGCCATGGGCAGGGAAACCCCACACTAGATCAGGCTGGACAGAGCCTCATCAGTTAGCTCCAGACTCTGGGTCAGCTGTCATCTTGAGTAAGGCTGCGAGTCTGTTCACTGCATTTATCCTGGTCTTTTTATTGTGGTGGGTTTTTCCTTTTCCTCCAATAAAATTGAACTAAAGGAAAGCGTATTCAAAAGTTTCCTCTCTAAAAAATGAGCCTGAAAGAGGAGATTTCACAAGAATTTTGCCATCTCTATTCAGATCATTGACTGGGAATTTTAACAGAACATTTTCACTGTTTTCCTTAGTTCCAAGGAACAAATCCCATTATGAAATTTAGATGCTGCTGTATGGCAAACACCCCACTGAAACACCACCCATAAACCTCTGAAAATAGCGTTTGGGTGCAGTATATTCACTGGAATGAAACACACCGTAGTTGTTACTAAATAAAACTTTACTAAAGCCTATGTTCAGAAAGTTTTATAAAAGGGAAAAAAAAAAAAAAAAAAAAAAGTGGAAAGTTTGAGTTAAATTGACTTGCTAATGACACCTTCAAACTATAAATTAGTTTTGACTATTTGGTAGTGTACAGCTGCCTCATTAGTTGCTATTTCAGACTAAGAGTGGAGTGGGAAGTTCTAATGAAGTCTATTACATGAAGTACTTGAGATTTTTATTCTCCCTGAATACCAGTTGTATGTTTCACAGACTTATACACCAGCATCGGAGCATTTGTTGACAGTAATTAACAGCCTGTGCTTGCACCACGCTGCAGGTTTGTACTTTTAAAACATCGGAGGTACACTTGAAAGTGTTTGGCTGGGCTAAGGGGCAGCAGCACGGGGTTAGCTTGTCGCTGCGCTGCCTTTTGAGGAAGTGAGTAATGCTGTGTGTGCCTTCCTGCCTTCGTTTCGCCGCCTTTATCTGGAGTTACAGGTCTGGCAGAGATGATTGGGGTTGGTTTCCAAGTTTCTCATGGGAGGCGCGCAAGTGATGCGTGTTAGAAACTGTGATTCCGAGGTGTGCAACGCGGATTCCCAGTAGAAGACCCGCACCGGACAGCATTGGAGGGTTAGATCCATTTTCTTTGGGGCCCAGAAGTTAAACTACAAAGGAACCGACACTCCGAGGGTGGTTGAGGGTAAAAGGCTTCGTTTCTCCATCGGTGCTGCGGAGTTTCGGTGGGGCTGCGTGACACTCATGCTGCTGCCCGCTCCTCCGCACCCAGCGGAGCACCGCCCGGGGCCACTCCGGCCGCTTCATCGCGCTGCCCTGCACAAGGACTTAAGTTCCCCTCTGCACGACGCTTATGGCGGGCTGGCAGGCGGCGGAAACGGGGGAGAGCTCACTCGAGGGGGGACGCTGCGGGCGTCCCTCGGGGCGAGGTGCTTTCCATCTCCCAAGCTGGAAGCCGAGCACGGCTACGGCGGGGAGAGCAGCGCTGCCGAGCTCTCGGCTGGCTGACCGCCACACAAAGCGTCGCTCTCCCCTCCCTTTGTCTGCGTGGCTTTGTCTCCTCCGTTCCCCCCGCCCGCCGCGGGCCAGGACTCCCCGCCTTCGGCCGCGACGGTCCCCTTTGTGCCACCTGCGCGCCGTGGGAACGGCAAGACGCCCAATCCCCGGCCAGCCCGGCCCGAGCCGCTCCTCCAGCGCCGTTTTTCGTCCGGCACCCGCACAGGTGCAAGGGAGGCGCCGGGGAGGCCGGGCGCGCCCCGCACCGCTCCGTCCGCCCCTCTCCCCGGGGCTCGTCCTGCCCGCCCGCCGCCGCCGCCTCCTTTCGCGGCCGCGCGCACCGTGCGCGCGCGCGAACACCGCGCGCCCCTGCTGGCTGAGGCTCCGCCCGGGAGGGAGAGGAGGGCGGCGCGCGCCGCTCCGCGTGGAACGCCGAGCGCGTGGGGGACGTAGAGGAGGGCAGGAGACCGCGCGCGGGCGGGGCGGGCGCGCGCGGGCAGCCCGGCGGGCGGGGCGAGGCGATAACCCTTGCGGAGCTGCCTGGGAGACCCCGGGTTTGGGGCTGCGCCAGCGCGCGCGGCGCCTCCTCCTCTTCCCCCCCCCACCTCCATCCCCCGTTCCCCCCCCGAGCCGAGTGGAAGGGGCTGGGGTTGGTGCCAGCAGCGGCGTGAGCGCTCGAGCGGCCGCCATTTTACGCCAGCTCCAGCACACTGTCCGGACACACCGAAGGAGCAGAGAAGGGGGGCAGCTCCTCAGCACGCCGAGCCGCTAGCCGCGCCCCGAGCCCCTTCGCACGGCGTTTCACCCCCGCAGCGACAGGTCAGGCGCTGGGCGCCGGCGGGAAGGCTGGCGGGCTCGCGGTCGCCACGGCTTGGAGCAGTGGTAGCCGCCCGTGGAGCGGGGTTGGGAGCGGGCCGGGGCCGGGCGGCAGAGGCGGTTGAAGTGGCGGAGAGGAGCTGGCGGGCGGGGCGGGAGGTGCACGCTGGGTCCCTCCAGCGCTGCCGTGCTGGGGCCTGGCTTCCAGGCGCTGCGTGATGGGTGGAGGACCTGGCTGCCTTCGTGGCCGCTGCTGTCGGGCGAGGGGCGGCCGGGCTGGGCCGGTGCCCGCGCACTAGGCCCGGCAGCTGGCCGGCGCTGGAGAGGTGGCAGCGGCCCGGGAGAGCGGGGTCGTCCCCGCGCGGGGCGCGTGGCTCGCTTCATTGTCCTGCCGGCTCCGTCTCTCCATTCATTGCCCGTAAGGGGCTGGGCTGGGCCGGAGGGAGCCGCTCCGCAGCGGGGAGAGCCGCGACCTCGATGCCCGGCATATGTGTGGGGAAGTGGGGCCGCTCGGGTGTCGCGTGCCCCCCGTCACGTCGTGAGGCGATGGGCGGCGGGCAGCGGCGTTTCCCGGCCGAGAGACGGGGCTGGCGGCGGGCCCCTGCATTGTTTCGGGGAGAAGTGTGGCTGGGGGGTGGCGGCGGGGCCTGGAGCTGCCGCGAGCCCCCGGCCGAGTGGTGAAATCGGGCCCTGGATGTTGCAACCGCGCTCCGGGGGGAATAGGGTGAGAGGTGGGGAATGGCTGGGGCTTGGGATGGGGGGGAGCCGCTCCTCCTGCGGGAGTGTGGCGGGGTGGGGGGGAAGTCGGTCACTGGAGGAAGTTGTAGGACATCTGAACGCGCAGAGCACGTGTTTCCATTGGGCTCATGGCGGCTGCCGCTGCCGCCGCCACTGTGGGTGGGTGCGGACTGGGAAGAGCGCTTTGTTCCTCTGGCTTGCCCGGCCGACACCGGAGTGGAGGCGGGAAGGGATCCCGGCCGCGCCTGGGGCCTGGAGAGGCGGCTCGCTCCAGGGGGCAGCGAGTTTGCTGCGGGAGATAGAGGCAGCAGCGGGTGTCAGTGACGGTATCGCGGTAGAGGCGGCTGCATGTGGCAAGTTTGCTCTTCCTCCCACCCCCGCCATTGGCTTCTTGCTCCATTTCTAACTTGTTCAGAGCCTCTCAGGGAGTGTGTTAGAGAGACAGAGAAGGGAGGTGAGTCAGTGTCTGGCTGGGTTGTGTAAAACCTGCAGTGAAAGCTACCCCACCCCCGCTAGGCAGTGGTGTTAGGGCTTTCCTTTGTGTTAGTGGTTCTTTTGAGGAATTCTGTGCGTTTTGTAAAGCCAGGAAGTGTCAGGGAAGTGGTCTACGATTTTATGATTTATATTTTGGTGTTGTAAGTTTTTAGTTTGGATTTTTCTTTTTTAATTCTTGGCCGGAGGTGGTGGTGGTGGGGGGAAGTGGGGTTTGGGTTTGTTTTCCAATAGTAGGGCAGTCTGTTGTATATGTTATTATTACTTGAATTGCTCTACTTGAAGATATTTTTAGCTTAATTATGATGCTTATTGCGTTTGAACAGATATCTGGAAACATGGCTACTGAACATGTTAATGGGAATGGTACTGAAGAGCCTATGGATACTTCTGCTGCAGTTACCCATTCTGAGCATTTCCAGACATTGCTTGATGCTGGTTTACCACAGAAAGTTGCTGAAAAACTAGATGAAATTTACGTTGCAGGTAAGGTGTCAAACTTGCAAAACTACACTTACAGTATGTTTTTATTGGATTTTGCTGTCTTTGGGCTAAAATAGCAACTTTTTGTGGTTTCCAAAAGTATGGGAACTGCAGTCTTAATAAAAGCTATGGATGTTTTCCATTCAGTGCTTTAACGTGTAGTATTCTTCAGAGAGAAGTCTTGGGCCAGGCTGCTTGGGCTGAGGGGTGGGAAGAAGGAGAAGTATGCAGATGACCACAGCGACAGCTGGAATAGGCAACAGATGACTTTCAGGAGGAGTAGGTGATGTGGACTTTGTGGGTTTTTCACAGTAGTTGTAGGTAGCTATAAGTAGCTGGAGCCTTGGTATTCATCTTCTCACATAAGGGACAGTTAGTGACATAGTATTCAGACTCATTGATGCAAGGGTTACTGCGTTGCTTGTTGTTTGGATTGTGCTGGTCATTTTTAGTGCTGCACTTTGTAGTCTTCTCAAAACATTCTAAGATAGTATTGCTAGGCAAGCTGAGTCAAGTTTTGGTAGACTCTCCTGAATTCTTCAGGACATGTAAAATAAACTTGGCCTGTATAACATATGGATTTATATGGTGAAAAAACGTTGACACTTCAGCATGAACATATTTAAATTCACTTGTTTGTCTTCAAGAAGATTAAGTGATCTCTTTAACTTTAGTTAATCAGTGATTGATTAAGGGGTTACATGTGTTAAGAATGGTTACACAAAGATTGTTGCCCAAATAAGTAATACTTTTTTCCCTCTTCTCTAGGGCTAGTTGCACATAGTGATCTAGATGAAAGAGCTATTGAAGCTTTAAAGGAATTTAATGAAGAAGGTGCATTGGCAGTTCTTCAGCAGTTTAAAGACAGTGATCTTTCACATGTTCAGGTAATGTTAAGCAATTTATAATGTAATTGTTGAGGGATAAACTGCTAGTTGACTGGCAAGAGGTTTGCTTTGGTTTCTTCAGTGATCCATGTGTAAAGCAAGCACTGCATTAGTTCAAAGTAGATTTAGATTCTGGCTTGTCATGTTTGCAGAACTGAAGAGTAGTGTATCTTTTGCAGAACAAAAGTGCCTTTTTATGTGGAGTCATGAAGACATACAGGCAGAGGGAAAAACAGGGGACCAAGGTGGCAGATTCCAGTAAAGGACCAGATGAAGCAAAAATTAAGGTATGTCCCTAAAAGTCTGGGTTTCCAAAGCTGTTGTGACAGATGACTTGGTTCTTCTGGAACCATGCTGTTCTTAAAAAGGCTGTTTTAGAGTATGAGTATTTCTTGAAAGATGTCACTTGCATTTTTATCTTTCACTGCTTTCTTTTCAGGAAATACACTGTTAATTATTGGAACTAAATGTATGTAAAAGTGAACAAGATTTGACAGTTGACTTTTTGTCTAGTTGAGACAGGTATACTGTTTCACAGTTGATAGTTTTTGGAAGGTTGTCGGTATAGATCTGTGAGTTGACAGTGTGACTTCAGGTACTGGTAGCTGGTTTTTTGGTTTTCCCTTTTATTTTTTCTTATGCTTTGGGTTTGTTTTGTCTTGGTTTTTTTCTTTCTTTCAGTTTAAAGCAACTCCACAATAGGGAGTAGACACCAGCTTGTAATGCATTTAGGACTTAGCCCCCTTCTTATGGCATAATTGCTATTCTCATAACCTGTGTCCCAAACTTAGTACTGGAAGTGTTATTTCTTGGACTGAGTCTTCTGCTAGCAAGAGACTCCTGTCTCAAGAGTTAGATGTACTGCAATGTATTCTAAAGTTCTGTGTTTTAGCTACTTTACCCAAGCTTAAGAAAAGGAAAACTTTCTAAGCATGCTTAATTGATGTCTTAAAAAGAGAGAGTCTTTCATCTTTAACTTTTCATATGTAAAGTGGGAAATGCATGTGGTACATTTTACAAATAACTATGAGCTTGTGAAACGAGAAAACCTTTTTTCCCCTGACTTTGAGACTTGGATACCATTAACCACAAAATGAAAAAAAGATAGCTTTTGTCACTACCACATAAAACAGCAACAGTATGAGGACTTCAACTTCAAGCAGCATAGCTTTTACTGCTTATGGCTATAGCATTTAAAGTATCATTGCAAGTTTTCAGTTGTGAGATTGCTAGCTCTTAGTTGTAGTTAGGCTTGATGAATGTGTTGCTTCTTTGTGTGTACAGCTGATTTGTCTTTGCAAAATTAAGGAAGACTAAGTTCAGAGGATTTTCTCTTTATATGTTTGCATATTGAGCTTCATCTAACATTTTAAGTTGGTAGTTTATCTGTAACTCTGTGCAGTGATTCTAGTGAGGATCAGTTGTGCTGGGATGCTGTACTGGGGGGGAGGATAGGAGAAAGGAAGGAGAACTGCCACTTCAGTGACTGGATACCTGAAGCATTGAGTACAGTGTTCCAGGGGTGTAAGCACGTAAACATGTGTTCTTTAAGTTCACACTTATGAGTAATCTCATTAAGTGAAGGGAACTCCTGTGCATAAGTGTTTGCAAGATTGGACATGCCAAAACAAGAAGTGGCTTAGACTGAGATCTTTGTAATTAAAGGGAAGATCACTATACTATTACTCAGGGTTTTGTGTTTCTTTTTTTTTTTTTTTTAATAGCAAGGGAATTGAAAACTGAGTATTTGCTTTTTTTGGCAGTGTTCCTTCACCTGATAGTTTTAGTAACAGTTTTGCAAGTTTCTTGTTGGAAGTGCTACCAGTATCCTTGTTTGCCTGTGGGAGTTTTGAAGCAGTGCAGTTGAAGAGGAATTCTAAGCATGCCTGTTTGTGAACAAAGTGCATGTAAACTAGCTGAATTTGTATGTGATTTTAAAATTTGAAGCTTCTTATTTGAAGGCACTCTTGGAGAGAACCGGCTACACTCTGGATGTGACTACTGGACAGAGAAAGTATGGTGGACCTCCTCCAGAGTCTGTATATTCAGGACAACAACCATCTGTTGGTACAGAGGTGAGGAGGAGGTGTTTATGTAGATATATTCTTATGCATGTGAAATATTTTTTTTTGTAAACAGCACTGTATCTCTGTTGTAGATATTTGTGGGCAAGATTCCAAGAGACTTGTTTGAAGATGAACTTGTTCCATTATTTGAGAAAGCTGGCCCTATATGGGATCTCCGCTTAATGATGGATCCACTAACTGGTCTAAACAGAGGATATGCTTTTGTCACTTTTTGTACTAAAGAGGCAGCTCAGGAAGCTGTTAAACTGGTAAGTCTTCTTACTTTGTTTGTTTGTTTGTTTTTTTCAAGAACACTTTTTAAAGATTATTAGCAGTTGTCCTGATCCTAATGGGGAGGGACTTGTCAGGATCTCAGGTAGTGAGAGGACTAGGGGAATGGAATGAAGCTGGAGGTGGGGAGACTCAGGCTGGATGTGAGGAGGAGGTTCTTCCCCATGAGAGTGGTGAAGCCCTGGAATGGGTTGTCCAGGGAGGTGGTTGAGGCCCTGTCCCTGGAGGTGTTTAAGCCCAGGCTGGACAAGGCTCTGTCCAGCCTGATGTAGTGTGGGGTGTCCCTGCTCATGGCAGGGGGGTTGGAACTGGATGATCCTTGTGGTCCCTTCCAACCCTGACTGATACTATGATACTAATGCTTAAGTGCTTGAGATGAAACTGTCATTGTTAGGTCACTTCATAAATGTCCACTAGGTGTTTTTAAATGTTTCCATGTTGTGCATAAATTTTTACTGGCTGTACTAGGAACAGGGAAAAAAATACGAGAAGCCAGTGGTTTAGTCTGGTTAGAAGGGTCGTTTTTAGTAACAGAAGTTACATTAGCAGTAGAGACTGAGCTGTCTGCATCTGGATGAGCTGTTGAAAGCGGTGGTGGTGGGGTTGCTTGTGGGACAGGAAAACGTTGCTCGGGGGTCAAGCGCCAGCAGGGGGCCCCGTGCTGGAAAATGCCTCTGAAATGAGGGAATTTCCTAGGATACTTTAGATAGGAAATGGTCACTCTTTAGTGTTAAGGTCCTTTCTGTTTGCTGCAGCTGACTGGAAAAAATCATAAATCTTGCCAGGTTGAAAAACATTTGTGTTTTACAGAGAGGTGTGAAATAGTCTGATATAAGAAACAGGCTACTCTTCATAAGCTTTCCAGGTTTATGTGTGAAGTATCCTTCACTAAAAAAATGAGGAGGAAGAAACACCACCCTGATCCTCTCACTGCTCCTTTGCTTTCCTAGTTAAGTTGAGTCTGAAATTCTTTAGTTAATTACTGCTATGTTGGTATGCCAAAGATAATGTGCAGTATGACCTTTGAGTGCTAACCATACTCAGGTATACTGAGACTATATTAATATAGCAGGGTTAAAATACTGTTTTGTAATAAGGTACATCTTCAACTGTTAAGGTACCCTATTAACATGCTAGTAATGTACATCATTTGGTGGAGACAAATCAAGATGAGGATGAGACTGTTTTTCAAAACAGAAATGTCTTCAGAAGTGGAGGTACAAAAATATCTGTTATGTGCTGTTTAGCTTTTAAAATAAGAACAATTGATGTTCCTGTGCACTAAGTATAGTGAGGATAACTGCAGATACTTCTGTGATTTCATTGTCAATCTAGCTATTCTTATTTTGTGAACTCTTAAGACAGTTATGCACATGACATAGCAAAATAGTGAATTAAATATACATTTTCAGAGGCACCTAGTAAATGAACAGAAAGGAATTTTCTTCACTGTGCTAGGTTTTGCTTAAAGGGAAAGCACCCTGAAAAGTCACTCAAGTTATGTTTCCATAAAAGTAACATCAAATTCTAGCCTCAGTCTTCCTAAATAATGCAAGGGAAAGAAGTACTTAGAGTCCCTTTGTGTCTGATTTGTGATAGGAAAAATGTTGTATTCCCTTTCACTCACCAAGTGGAATAGTGCAAAAGTTTTGTGATGGAGCAGTTTATCAGCCTTTATGCTAATTCTTTGAGGGTAGAATTAGTTTTAAATAGGATCCTATGGATCAGCCAACTTTGGAATGCTTCTAGCCACATTTGGGTAGCTAGTTTGCTGTATTTTAAGTTTAAGTGCTTTGTCAGGGGTGCTAGCAAAGTATGGCTGTAGAACTTAATTGAAAAGCATAGGTCTGTCACTTGTATTATTTACACATTAATGGGAGAGGCTGCTGAAATCCCTTTTAGAAACACCGTGCCCTGGGTCCTAGCCATTTTAATATCCCAGTATTTTAACAGGTGATGTCCTTTTTGATACTACCTGAAATCATCGGATGTGTATACAACTTACTTCCTGTCTTTCCAGACTCTCTGAGATAGGAGTAGTTCTGTTATTTTCCAAGTTCCCAGTGGCTTCTTCCCCACCATTCAGGACTATGAAGTATAGCAAAAATGAGAATAAACCTGTAGACTTCTGAGTAGTAAGAGAGAGCTGTGAGGTTTTGTCAATATCCAAACTGCAGCTGAGAATAAGCTGACCTGTCTTCAGGCTTTTGCAGTGGGTATAACAGTTTGCAGGCAATTCATATTTACATGGCTATTGTATCATCCACAGACTTGGTGTAAACCAGAAGTAAAATATTTGGGTAAGCTCAATGTTAACTTGCCCTATTTGTTAACTAGGAGGAATCTTGCAATTTTTAGAAGGTTAAAGCCTTGATTTTTGCTTATGCATACACATTTTTGAGACACTTAAAGGGGAGAATTTCCTAAACAATATTTGAAAGGGGGGGCTGCATTAGCAGGGGATTGGCCTAGATGATCTCCAGAGTCCCCTTTCAACCCTTACCATTCTGTGATTATGTGAAATACTATTGGGGCTGTGCTTGAGACAAAAATGGAGTGATGCTATGGCCTGATACTGAGAAGACTTACAGATGTGAACAGTAGTTGATTTTTATCTCCAGGACTTAATCCAGAGTGGTTACCCTTTGCTAGTCAAGTAGAAATGGTGTCTCAGATGTTCACACAAGCACTGACTATCAGAAGTCTGATTTTTTTTTTTTCTTGTTTTTTTAATCCCTGTACATGTTTTGTGTTAAGATGTTGTGTTTACCTTCTTTTTATACTGTTTAAGTATATAACATTAGTTTTGTTTTTTTGCACCTGTTCTTGTTTTGCACATGAAGATTTCTGAGTGATCAGGGGTGCTGTAGACCCTTAGAAGCATTTGTGAGGTGAAGCTTGTAGGAAAACATACTGAAAACTGTAGTAGCATACAGTGTATTTTTGACTAGAGCCAAGTGTCAGCTTGATCAAAGTGCAGGTACAGGTGAGTTAGGCAAATATGCCCCTTAAGCAGTTTGCCAGTTACATGTAGCAGTACATCAAGCATTTGCTGCTAGAAATAACCTAAAATTGCTGATGAAAGTTTTAAGTGGCTAAAATGGCAGGACAGACCTTCTGCATACTTGGAGCTGTTTGTCAGTAGGTTCTTATAGCTTAGCAAAAAAACCCGGTATCTATTATAACATCTAGAGGGTAGTGGTATCGCTGTTACTAACTTAGGGCATTGATTCAGTGGTGACAGGAGTGGGAAGCAGTATGCTGACAAAGCTAATTTGATCGTCTGACTGTTTTGGGACTTTACCCAGACCATGGTTTGGGCCTGTTCATGTCTAACCTAAGTTTATAGATGGAATGCAGGCTATTTACCTAAACCCCACAAACTTGGAGCATCTAATTCAAGACTGTTTTCTGTGTTATGAGAAACTCATGATGAAAAGTAGTACTTAATGTATTACAGTACAAAAACACCACTAGAAACTACTGATAGTGTAGGATTGCAGTATGGTAGAATTTTATTTATTGAGTCACAAAATACTACTCTTGTTGCCATAAATTGTGTGAGAGGCTCCTGGATTGTGTGCGTGGCCAAACTTTGGTTTTAGTCTTCAACAGGAAGAGCTGGATAGTAACTTCTATTATCCATAGGAAATAGATCTGTCAGTTGGGAAGTACCTGTGAGGATCATCTAGTCCAACTGCCTGACCAGTTCAGGGCTGATCAAAAGTTAAAGAATAATTATTTAGGACATTGTCCAAATGCCTCTCTAGTGCTCACAGACATGGGGCATTGGTCACCTCTCTAGGGAGCCTGTTCCAGTGTTTGACCACACTCTTGGTAAAGAAGTCTTTCATTATATGCACTTCAGTTAATGAAGAATCAGTTTGTGTCTTGTTTCCAGGCTGAGGTCCCTTCCAATCCCTACCATTCTGTGATTTAAAGGATGATTTCTTTTTGAGCTACTGTAATCTTGTCTTTTTATTGATACATTTATCTGTTCATTAGCGATCATCATAATATATACAGTCTTCCTATACATCTGCTTCCTGCTTCTAAAATCAACTGTTCCTCTGCCATATGGGCAGCAGATAAGAAGTCATAACACTGTATCCTACTGTGTTTTGAGACTGCTTACGCAGGAAGGTTTACCAACAAGCACAAAATAACTCTAAATAGCTAGATTAAATTGCAAAAAGCTACCCTGCAACTTGTCAGTAAGATGTTGACCACAAAATAAGTTTTCCTAGCTAAAGAACTGTCTGTCGCAGGGCTTCCAGTTGGAAAGGGGTTGATGCACCACCAGTTGACCTCCCTCCATTTGCTGCTTATTTGGATGATGCATGTCTGTGCCTGCATCTCAACGAAAGGCAATTTTTGTCAACAGATGTCTACAGTAATGCTTTTTTCCTCCCCCTCTTAAACTACTGACTTGTTCAGGATGTCTTCTAAACAGTCTGTTATGGGAGAAGCATTTGAACAGAACTCTTAGGATTTCAAGTCAGTAGAAGGTTATTCTTGTGTTTACTATCTTTACATGTGTTACCTGCGTGCTTTGCAATGTAGTTGCCAATTGCTCTTGGCACTTGGGGGCAAGATTTGATCATGGCTCTCTTTCTTCTGCTAACTGTAGAACTTCAGAAGGGAATCTGACTTCAATTGTCCTGACTTGTATTAAATGAGGAATTCATAGGTGCAATGTATAGAGGAACCTGCATTTTTTTCCTCTGCACTGCCATGAATGGAGAAGCTTGATGGACATAAAATATACCCTTCATGATTATACACTGAAAAAGCATCTAAGTGTATTAAAAAGAGGCTTGAACAAGAAGGGAAGAATAGTAGTTGGCTGAAATTATGGAGAGCTACCTTAGAGAAGATGGCTATACTTCAGAACAGTTGAATATATATTGTAAGAACATGTGAAGCTCCCAAAAATTTTGCTCCCAACAATTTAGTAGATTACTCATTGTTATGTTTGCAAAAGTAAAATATTTGGTAGACTGGTGTTGGAGGAAAGTGAAAATTTTCTGTAACTTGTCCAATTATTTTTTCTTTCAGTACAACAACCATGAAATCCGTTCTGGAAAACACATTGGTGTATGCATCTCTGTTGCCAATAATAGGCTTTTTGTTGGTTCTATTCCTAAGAGTAAAACCAAGGAGCAAATTGTTGAAGAATTTAGCAAAGTAACAGGTGAGTCAAAAACTGCTTTGTAGAGTCGGAAAGATGTCAAAAACGTTCAGTGATGAGAGCTTTCTTCACCACTTTCAGGCTTATGGTTGAATGATGGAAGGAAGACCACTTAGCATTTATCCTCCCTTTTCGGTGTTAGTTGGTTTGGGTTTTTGGGGTTTTTTAGCCTGCTGTTGGTCTGAGGACTGTAATATTTGTGATTAGACTAGATGTGCAGTTCTAAGTTGTACCTAGAGGGCATAGGTAGTGTTTGTTTTAAAAAACCCATTCAAAGAAATTGATATTTTAATTATTTCAATACTAATGGATGTTGTAGAATTTTTCAGGGCAAAACTGAAGAGTACTGGAAAATGCAGTTCATTCTGTGCTTCAGTGGTCTCAGTAGTTTTATAAGTCTCTCTCTGATAATGGCATATAAACTGGCAGAAGTAATGTTTGATGGTGTTCTCTATTACTGAATGATACAGTTGAGGTTGTTGAAGCAACACTGAAACTTCTGGGATGTCATAAAATCGTGCAAGTTTGGTCTCACTGAGATGTCCCTGGGGGGGAAAAATCCCACACTGATGAGTGCTGTGAATTAGGTGCTTGGGAAGAGAACTGATGAACTACAACTTTTGGCTGCCCTTTGTTCAGTTAGAGGAAAGGTACTCTTCATTAGCTACTAAGCTTTCTTAGTTTAATATATTGAAGTGGAAGCTAAGCTGGGATAGTTTTGTGTCTCTCACTGAAAATGTTAGTCTTGAAGGTGGGGAAGTTTTATGATGTACATGGTCTCAAAAGTCTAGTGTGTGCATGCTTTGGTGGAACCACTTGTCAATTGCCAACTTGCCAGAAGGATAATTGTTACTTTATAATATGAATGCGTGGATTGAAGCCATAGCAAATAAATATTTTGCTTCATTTCAGAGGGTCTTACAGATGTCATATTGTATCATCAGCCTGATGACAAGAAAAAGAACCGGGGTTTCTGTTTCCTTGAATATGAAGATCACAAAACTGCTGCTCAGGCCAGACGTAGGTTAATGAGCGGCAAAGTGAAAGTCTGGGGAAATGTTGTTACAGTTGAATGGGCTGATCCTATAGAAGACCCAGATCCTGAAGTCATGGCAAAGGTAATAAAGCTATAGGGAACCATGATAGGTTCAAAGTGTCATGTTCCCAAGTAAGTACTTCTTGACATTAGCCTAAGTTTAAATAGCTTCTTTCAGCCTTCTTGACAGAGATGGTGTAGGTGAGTTGATAAAAATATGAGTACGTGCTAGAACTGATGTGGATTTATAAGCTCTGTTGGCTGATGTTATTTTGTGCTCCCAAGGCTGCATGTTGAGTATAATTCTTGCCAAAATGACACATAGGCCTGATGTACTTAATTTCTAATCTGGAAGTGGTGGTGGTTACTCCAAAAGTTAAAATAGATTTGTAGCTTGTTCTAGATACAATCATAGGACAAGCTGCTTTTTTCTTTTTTTAAACCCTGGACCTTTGCTTTTCAGTTCAGAATTGGAACATGTCAGTAAGGTGCCCTAACACTTTCAAAGTTGCAGTTTGCTGTTCTGTGCAATTACTTTGTATTTGGAACTATAATTTGGGGGAAGTTAATAGATTAAAATACTGGGACTGGTAATATTTTTCATTTCAAATATTTTGGTGAAGACTGGACTGTTAACATTTTGAACTCCTTCCCAGCAGTTGTTTTATGTATGTGTGTGATATACTTTGCCAGAAATGAATTACCTGAATTTTTTTCCCATCAGATAATGCCCAACCCTGTCTTTTTCAGTTATGTTGTGTAGCTGGGTTGTTTAATGGAAACTCCTAGCTAGCCCATATCCTTATCTCTTTCTCTTTGCTTGCTTTTCGTCTGTGCTTTTACTCTCATCTGAGACACGTCACTTGCTGGAGTCCTACTTTGATGGACCTAGTAAGATAGCTTGGCTGGGATCTCCTCTTTGGTGAGCCATGAGGGAAAAGGGTTGGGGTGGGGGCTCATTTTAGGGAAAAATCTGCATTTGTAATGCAGGTATTACAACAGGTTTTGGACTACCCTGTCTGCAGAGGCTATATTTTTTTGCCCAGCATCATAGACTGTCAGCAGTGGGGTAGAGTCTTGGTGGTAAAATTTGTTGGAGATGGCACTTTCTAAATATGTTGGCCTATCTGTTCAGCTTCTTGGCTCAAAAGAGAAGAGACCTAATCCAGCACACTGTTAAACTACATGAGCAGAAACTTCTGCTGACATGACTGAATAGATGAGCAGGAAGTGATAGGAGACGTAATCAGATGTCTTTCCTAAGGAAGTTTACAAATGTGGGGTGTGAAAATTGCAGCTTGATAGTGGTTTGCCTCATTTCATATTTTGAGTTTGTTAATGCCTTACATTGTTTTGTTTGTGATATGGGAGATGAAAAGGGAAGAAAAACAAGCACAGAAAATGTGCAGAAAATCAGTATGTGTGTTTCTAGTGCTGTATGCCAAAGATTGGACATAGAGATTGGGTTGAAGATAAGAGTGAGACTGTGTGAATGAGAGTACTGAAAAAGTGGAGGACATCTAGCTTGTGTCTGAGGGCTGAAGTTGAGACAAGCTTTGATGTCTGACCTTTCTTGCTGGCTGCATCACTTAGTTCATTCTTCCAACAAGAAATGTCTCTGTTCAGTCTTTATTTGCCCGCTTATTTTACATGTGGAGAAAGTCTGACCACATCTAGCACTTCTGAAAGTGTTAGTTTACTTTCTGTTATTGCTGTCTTTCTCCTAAGAGAAAGAGCACCTGAGCTGCTGCTGGAATCTCCCAGATGTCAGCTGCAAGTTGACTGTCATTGCTCCTGAGTACTGTCAGTCGTGAGCAGAGGGAGAGCTGTTGACCCTTGTACATTTCCTGTGGTAGAAGGCTCTGGAGAAAACACTGTGAGTAGGAATAGGTTGCTTTTATCAGAATAATCATCTGATTGGTGGTTTTCGTGTCAAGACTGATAGAAAAGCAAGTCCATAAGAGCAAACTATGAGGAAGACAGTCACTTTTGTAGCCAGAAGGTGAGCAGTGTTCTAAATACCTCATAGAAGGAGTATGTAGTTTCATCAGTATATGAACATCTACTAATTTAGCTTTCTGAAATGTTTACTTGAGTCTTGTTTCCTCTCTCCTCTAGACTTTTTGCTTAAATGTTGTGCAGAGTACTGTACAGTGTAAATGGGCTTTTACCTTCAATTTGGAGTAACTTGAACATGGTGAGATAGAAAGTTAAATTCTGAAGCTATAGACATTAGTGTTTGTAGTGGCAAATCAGGGTATAGTTGGTTAAGTAACTGGTTTCTCGTCAAAAGTGATTTTCCCCCCGCCCCAACTTCCAGTATCTGTGTGGATAGCTTAATTGTTCTGAAGTGTTAATTTGATGCCTGTTGTACCTCTAGTGCAGATAAATTTCTTGATGTTTTATTTGATTCCTGTAGCATGGCAAAGGCTACAGAGATGTTCTCAAGTGACAGGTTAAGCAACTTAAAAAAGTCTTATGCTTGTGGCTGCCTGGTAGATTACAGGACAGGAGACAGTTCTAATAATCCTTGGAGAATATGGTAATGAAGTCTGAAGTGTTTGTGCTGTGTAGGTAAGAGGAGGAAAAAGAGCAAATCTCAGCTTTTGGAGTAATCTTGAGCAGTTTTAAAAGTGAGCTCTGCCTCTATGACAGAATTTTGCTGCTGGGTTTATTGCTTGTTAGGGGTGTATTTACGGATCTTAAGGTCCTAATCAGTGATCCCTAATGAAGAGCATTCTTCCTTCTTTTTGTTTTTCTCTTTCTCTCCCGGGATAGTGAGGTAGAAGTGGGTTCTTCTCTCAACCTGTGCTGTAACCTCCCAGCTTTGACACCTTTGATTCTTTCAGCTGTATTTCTATGCTTTAACATAACCAAAGCTGTTAAAAAAATTCATCTGTTAGAAATTTAATGCATTTGTCTACACTGGAAAAAAGAAATCAAATTAGTTGCTTTTTACTTCTTTAATAAAATGTTGTGTTAATCAGTGCATGTTGTAACAAAATGATGATTTTTGAGGTTTTTAATCGTGTCTTACACTGTGTCAGTCATTGCGTGTTACCAAAGGCTACTTAAAGTTCTTCGTGAGATTCTAGCTTTCATCCTTTCCTGAAGTACAAGAATAAGACACATGGTGATCTTAGGTTGAAGATCTTAAAGCTCTCTTCCAATCAAAACAATTCTATGATTCTATGTTAAAAGTTGCTGGGTTTTGAGACCATTGATTATATCCCAAAACTCTCTGTAATTCATTGTCATAAGGTTAAGGTAGCAATTAGGACAGTTTACTAAAAATGGTTACTGCACATTGGTTATAAGAAACAAAGGTTGCTCTAGCCACCAAGGCATGTAGGAGAGGCTTAACACAGGATAGGAAGCAGCTTTTCTTATGGAGCTGGCTGTGACACTTCTCTGCTGAGATCAGCGAGAGTGGCTATTGCCAAAGACTAGAGTTGATACGCTGGCTCAGATTTATGATCTGTAGTATGTCGTCTTTGAAAGTCTGCATCCCATCCTAGTTCAGATAGCAAGTGAGACAAAGATTTATGGAAGCCTGTCCTGTTTATTACTAACTTAATTACATAGTTATTCTTCTAAAAAGGATGTCTGGGTTTCTTGCGTTCCGGTATGTGGTGGGAGTAGAGATTATAGTTCTGCCTCAAAAATCAAAGCATGCTTTCTGTGGTCCTTTCACACCCTGCATTATTTGTGTTGACCTTCAGGCTTAGGAGCGAGAAGTCAGTGCTGCCATGTACAATGTTCACTTCTTGGCATCTAATTTGAAACTACTAGTAACAGAAGGGATGTGGACAAAAGTTGCAGGGCTTTGCAGCTGATGTGCAGCTGCGTTGTAGGAAGGTAAGACCATGAGCATTCTTTGTCAGTAGGAGGTGACTAGGTGACTCTCTAGAATGAGAGGAAATAGCTTCAAGTTGCACCAGAGGAGGTTTAGATTTGGATGTTGGAAGAAACTTCTTCCCTGAAAGTGTTCTCAAACACTGAAGTAGGCTCCTCAGGGAGATGGTTGAATCGCCATCCCTGGAGGTGTTTGAAAGACACAGAGATGCGGTGTTAAGGGACACGGTTTAGCACCAGACTTGGTAGAGAGAGGTAATGGTTGGACTCAATGAACTTAAAGGTCTTTTCCAACTGAAATGCTTCGAGAATTGTATGACTAGATTGTCAGAACTTGGTGTCACCATATGGAAGTAAAAGGAGGCTTATGAAGTGTGAGAACTCATTGATGACATAATGTAAACATGCTAATGTACAGATTAGTGCAACCTCAGTGTGGATGCAGAGATGAATCTTCAAATATTAATGGGCTGCCCTGTTAAATAGGAGTCTAATTTAAGCTATTGTCAGGCTGCTCTGTGTCGTCTTTTATCATAAACGGTGGTTGATGAAACTTTACACTGATGATTTAGTTACTTTCAGGCATTTAACAGGACATAGCTCATAGTGGAAAGATAACCAACCTCTGACTTTTATTTTGTCTTTTAAGCTGCATGGCAATCTTTCTGTAGTTGAAGAGACATATTTCATGCCTTGGAGAGATAGAGGGGGAATAAGCTTTCAGAGTTACTTGAAGGTGGCTGTTCCTCAAGGCAAGGGGGACTTGGCAGTGTCAGCTTTAGTGTCTGCTTCTGTCTGTGTTCTCTACTATCTGTGGCTTCAGATCACGGAGTACTCCTCAGGCAAGCAGAGTCCTGATGCTAGGTGTTTGGTGTAGCTCTAGCATGGGAGCCACAAATTAAGCAACTTGAGAACTAAAGGCCTGTCAACTCTGACCTAGATATTAGAGTGATGACTGTTCTGCAAATACCTGAGTAAAAACCTGCCTGTACAATGAAATGCTTTGATAAATTGATTATTTTGTGTGCAACCAATCCTGGTTGCTCGCTTTCAAGTTTGAAAGTGTTCTGAGTTGAAAATTACAGCTGATAGGATTCTTTTAAACTTTAACACAAATTGGATTGACTTTCAGGGTACTATTACTTATGTAATCATGTTTGAAAACAGATTTAATATTTCTCTCAGGGAATTTTGGAGCTAGCTCGTGCTGTTTGAATATATAAATATTCATATGTCTGTATATCAAATGCGCATAAAACGTAGTGTTTTCAGTACTGCCAGTTGCAAAACTTCATGTTGCATTTTGGAATCAGTGCATACTTCTAAGTCCTTTTTAAATTTATTGCAGGTGAAAGTTTTGTTTGTACGCAATCTTGCCAATACTGTTACAGAGGAGATCCTAGAAAAGGCCTTCAGTCAGTTTGGAAAGCTGGAGCGGGTGAAGAAGCTAAAAGACTACGCTTTCATTCATTTCGATGAACGGGATGGTGCTGTAAAGGTAAGTGAGGAGGACTGTAGCTTGTGTGTGTCTGTAAGCAGTGACTAAACGCAGCATTTGGAAGCTGTATACTTTTCACTTGGGGAAGAAAAGCGCTCTCTGGAGAAATGGTGCTATGTTGTCACTGATAGTTTTGTGCTCTGTGAGTGTCTCCCAGGAAGACACGGTATCTTAGATGCGCCTGAGTAATTCTGCTGTTGAGTATAAGGTAAGCATACATTGATCATCTGAAACTGAAGTTCCAGAATTTGAGCTACTCTTCCCACCAAATTGTTGGAGAATCTAAATCAGTTTCTTTAGGGCAGGGGATTAAAAACTTAGGTAGTATTTTTATTTTCCAGGAACAGAACAACTTCCTTTTTATGGTGTGGAATAAGCACCCTTTTCCTTTTGATGAGCAGGGCTGGACAATTAAGTCATTGTCATTCCTGGATTTTGCTAGCTCAGTCTTAGTGGTTTTTCTCCTGTTACCTGCTGTTAGGAAGGAGAAGTGTAATTCCTGTCTATAGCATATCTGATTCTTATTTCAGTACTCTGATTTTCAGTATTCCTAATGTTCTGTGGGAGGATGCAGCATACAGGGGGTTTCAGTTTTTCTTATCCATCCAGATGCCTTAAATCAAATGCTTAGGAAGTTGATGGAAACAGTCTTTTTATAGGCTATATATCCCCTCAAGGTTCAGCTGCATAGACTTGCAGAAGTGGTAGAATTTTTAAGAATCCCTAGCTTGAATTTAATTTGTAGTAATTACTGTGACCCATGGGAATTGCACATGTGTGTTTTTTGGTTGTGGTTGGTTGTGCGTGGGTCTGTTGGTTATTGGTTGTTTTTTCTTTCTGTTTGTGGTGGCTTGTTTGGGGATATTTTTTTGTGTGTGTGTATGTGTGGTCAGAATGAGACTGCTAAATTCTATGTTTTGGCTTCTGGTTTTAAAAGTTACGTTTATTACAAGTAAAATAAAGGAATAAATCATACACTGATCTTTAGCTTTGGTAGTGTTTGCATGTGTGCTGACATTAGCAATCTATTCCCATACTGCGAAATCTGTACTTTCAGAGAACAGTTCCATCATTAATTGAAAAAGCTTGCAAAGATTGAAGCCTGTGTACAGTTCTGAGTGGAAGATTTCTGAACTGATAACATGCATTCTTGGGTTTAAGAGCCAAGTTAAGAGGAAATACAAGACTCTGGAACCCATGATACTACGCTGTCTGATTTATTATTTAACCAAAAAACCCCACAAAATTAGCTTGATATTGTTATTTCAGCACTGGATAATGAATTGTAAAATGCATAATCAAAAAGGCAGAGTAAAATTGATAACTTCAGATATGCTTAGAGGTATATTTAAAGTCTGGTTAATTCCTTCAGGCAATGGAAGAAATGAATGGCAAAGATTTAGAGGAGAAAAACATTGAAATTGTTTTTGCTAAGCCACCAGATCAAAAAAGGAAAGAACGGAAAGCTCAGAGACAAGCGGCTAAAAATCAGATGTAAGTGTAAATGCATGCACATATGTTGTATTGCTTCTGAAAGATGTGTACACTCCTACAGAATTAGAACCTTAGAGTGTTTTAGTAGGTATACTATAGTGTATACAGGTTTTCTGGCTTCTCTGAAAATATTGGATTAATTTAAGTTTTTTGCTGTTTATGTACTGTGTAGTAGTGGTGTTGGTGAGAATTCAGGTACTGCTTTGCTCTGCTCATTGAGCGTGAGTGCACCAGAAATGCTTCATGAAATGTACACGCTTCTTTCTCTTTAGTCTAAACTTCCATGTGCTTCTGCTCTGATACATCATGTGGATGAACATGTGCTCCTCCCAGTAGGCTTAGCAGTACTCATAGTGCCCCTCCCTGTTTTAGTAAAGCACCCAATGGAAGGGGGTTCTTGTTTTGGGTTTTTTTTTTGCCACTTGCAGAAAGTAGATCTGCTGTTGAATCTTCTAAACTCTTTAGCACTAAAGAAATGCTGAATATAGGGGGGGAAAAAACCACTCCACCATGTGTCTTGCTTAGTGTGTTCTGCTTAACATTGACATGTGTTTTTCTTCTTGGATATCTCGTAGCCTTCCTAACCATCTTCCCTCCCCCACCTTATTTCCAAAAATAACTTACGCTAGTTCTGCTGTGCAGCATCCAAGAAGATGGAATAGTGAGGTTACCAGATTAATACAGCTCTCCAGATGGTGACCTACTGTACACATGGAATTGGTTAAGTTTGCCCTGCTTATAGTGCTCGTAACTTTATTGACCCTTTTGTTTTTCCTTGGGCATCTGGTGTTAACTGTAAGAAGTAGATTTCTTCTTTATTTCTCTTGCTTCTCTTCCGTGCTAGGCAGGCCTTATTTATTCTGCTTAAGTCTTCAGTGATGCAGCTTGTATTTCTTTTCTGTCTTCTGTATCTTGGCAACACCACCACAAATACCTGTCTATTCAATTAAAATATAAAATACTGTTGAAAGTTGCAGTTTGCCTCTCAACACAGGCAGTCATCTACATGGTTGTGTTGTCTCTGGTTGGAGATACGCTTTCTCTCGCTGAATTTGAGCGACACCAAAAACCCACTCTCATACTACAGAATACAAACTGTTTTGCTAGCTTGGTATTCAGGATCTAATAATGTCCTGTTTCCAGTGACAAAAAGGAAGATTTGCTTAAAATGCACTTCAGTTATAATACTGTGTGGTTTTTTTCCCCCCCAACTATCCTCTGCAGATTATCTGAGAGACAGATTTATTACTTCTGGATAGCATGCATGTATTTATAACACTGGAAGTCTTCTGGCTTGTGTCACCTCTAATATTAATACGCTGTATGTTATCTGTATCCCTGCCCCTTTTATTGTTTAAGATGTGCATGTCTCATTTTGTGGAGGTAGGTAAAGTAGGGCTTGCCTCTCTTGTAGTCAGAGGTATGGTAATGTCAGTTCTTCTTTCTGATTCTTTTGATTTGGAAATTCTCTGTGCTCCTTTATTGTTTGAACTGTTAAGGCAGTAGGAAGGTAGCTAATTGGATGAAAATCCAAGCATTTTGGGGTTTTCAGTATATTGTTCTTCAGTGAATTGGAAGGGCTTTTAATTTTCTTAGGATTTCAAAATATGGGGGAATAGAAGGCTGTGTGTATTAAGTCTGTCTCCTAGTTATTGAGAAGTTTAGTGCGATCTTAAGATCTAGGAATTGGTCGCTTGTACTACATTTCAAGTTGCAAAAGCCAGATTCTTTTTCTGGAAGCTTCCATGTGGCTATAGATTTAATTTTATTTGTACATTAATATAGTTAGCTGCTTGCAAGTATTCAGTCTGAAGCATTTTACTTTGTTCCTCGCTGTTGTAAAGCCCTTGTGGCTGTCAGGAGTAAAGTTCTTAATCTGTGCAAGTTCCTTTGTACTTCAGCACATCGGTTGTTTGAGTTCTGTTAGCCATGTAAAACTGTGTGTGGGAAACCCCAAACCTGAGTATGGAGATCCAGGTGCAAAGCTGTGATCATCATTGTCTCCATCCTAAGTTTGAAGGGAGGGGATAGTGCAGATAGTCTTAATAGCGGAGATCTCA